>JAKZAO010000003.1:7730607-8930607 GCA_023053555.1 Branchinecta lindahli
GTACTTAACACCGGCCGCATAACTTTATCTGAAGAAAACAAATATGCAAGTCTGCTTCTTTGATCCTGGAGATTTTCAGACCGTTTACTCCAAAAAATACCTCTTTCCACCAAACAATATTTACGTACAGATGGTCATACAACGTACTTTAACCATGACAAATAACCCAGAAGTAATTTTCTAAATAACATTTGAGGTCAAGTGTCGGGCCCTCGTAAATGGACAACGGTACTTCTGGCAGAGCCTTCTGAATGGAGAAAACCACAGATTTAATTTAATGGGTAAGCCGTCCTTGAGATGAAAAGTTTATTAGTTGTAACATGATAATTTTCCGATTTCCAACTAAATGGAGTCTAGGATGACCCCCCCCCCCCTCGAAGCCCCGCTCCTCATTCTGTAACTGAATTTACGTGATTCATAAACATTACTGTTTTTTGTGGATCTTATTGGTCTTACCTTGTGCAATTTATATCATTATTATGAATGTTGCATCAAAAAGGCCAAACACCGATACCGAGCACTCGGTCAAAAACAGAAAAAATATCACTAAACGAAAAAAATAATATATCACGAATGTGACAGCAATACATGTACAAGTTTTTTTTTAAACCGTCGAGCCTATTACGGCAATGCAACTTACTTCCGTAATTGCATTCATTAATTAATTCTTAAGCCCGGAGACCCAAATTTCATATGTTACATTCTAAACCCGCTAACGGTGCATCACTAATTTTTGCTATTGCCACGATTCACCATTTTCCATGCGCATTATGGTCCCGACGAGTGTTCGCCTATCTTGCTATTGATGCGTAAAACTGGTTATCTGCATTTTGTAGTGTTTTTGCTAGAAGTCAACTGGTAAAGGCTAAAACAGCCAAAGCCGAGAATATTAAAAAAAAGAACCAGGTTTTACAGCATTCAAATAGTTTTGAATATTGGAACATAGACAGTAAATAGTGCGAGGTGTGCTTTAAGTATTCCTTGAGCCCAAGCTGACTTAGACTCATATATTCATATAATATATACAAAACTGATTCGTCAGCTGTGATGCTTATGAAGCGATATTTCGGCCCTTCTCGGCAAGGGTCTCTTCAGGCGACGAATCCGTTTTCTATATATTATATGAATATATGTGCTTTAAGTGATGGATAATTATTATCATGAAACAAATAGAAATGAACTCTAGCTGGATAAGCGACACCAAAGGGTTGAACTTTCTTATGACTAAAAAGGTCATTACCGGTTAATGAATGAATGAGTGTATTCCCAAACAAGACCAAAGGTTCCGATGGAATCCCAAAAATTGAATATTTGATTCAGACGAATAGGTTTTGTTTTCGTCAGACCCAGTGTCCATAAGGATTAAGGTGAAACGGCTAATCAGCGCTGGAGTTCGATTATGCAAATTTTAACAAAGACTTCTACTTTAACAAACTTTCAGGTTTTGGCCAGATTCCGGTCGAACTACTTGTCCGGCGAGAAAATAATTTTCATATTCGTATTCAGCATGCCTTCTTACCCCTAAATCGAACATCTAATCAACTTCAAATAAAACTTTCACTTTTAACAAACTTTCCGGTTTTGGCCGGACTCCGCGAACTACTACGAAAATGGTTTTCATATTCATGTTCAGCGTGTCTTCTTACCCCATAATCGATTATCAAATCAGCTGTTTAAAAATATTTTGCTTGCCCCTTAATTTAAACCCCCTCCCCCACCCCTAAATCTAGGGCTAAAACAATGCTCACACCAAGTTTCATCAAAATTTCTCATTCCCTTCGAGAGTTATCGTGCTCACAGACGGACGGACGGACAACTTTTGCGATGTCATAGGTATCCCTCCACTTACGTTTTGGGATCCCAAAAAGCGCTTTGAGCAACGGCGGGGCAAAAACATACAAAATTAAATACAAACTTTAACTATACCATCCCAAATATTCAGCACTTAACTCATAATTCTATAATAGTAACTAAACAAACGAACTTATAAACTAATTATTATCCCCACCAAACTTCAACGTACAATAAAACGTTCACGGCTCTCCATCTACCCAACCGACGCAAACTGTGGAACACTTTACTACCCATTAAATCTTTCAGAGCCCCACGTTGAAAAACCTTTTTACCAAACACTTCTCTCCCTTGCCCCAACTGGCTACAGTAATAAACCTAGTGTTTCACATCTTCATCCATCTTTCTGCACAGCAGGCAAAAATAAGGACCAGAACCACAAATATATTTATTTCCATATTCAAGCCAGCGTTACTTGTCATCATTCGCACCCTATTTCGTCGGATCCTTCAATTGTACATAGTTAATTGTCTTTAGTTCATTAATTTGACATTGCCAATGCTATTTTATAATATTAAAATAAATAAAGAAATATATTCGCAAACTGGATTGCAGTTAAGCCTCTACAAACAAGGCGTAGTAAACGGATTGATTGATTGATTAATGTCATTACTGAAATGACATTCAGCTTTTCAAAGTCACAGGCCAAATCTGTTTGCTTGTCAAAATCATAATTTCCTTCCATTATTTATGTTTTTCCTTTTTTTTGGGGGGGGGGGGGGCAAGGGCGCTTTGCTGTTGACGGAAGATCGTCCGTTAATGGATTTTCTTGACAGTTTGTTTTGTCTTTATTCTTTTTTCTATCATTCTTTTTGTAGACTTGTTTAGTTCGTTTCCCTTAAGATTATATGAATAAAGAATAAGCCCCGCCCATTGCCAGGCCTTATGTTAGGCCTTATGGTGGGGTCATAATGAGTTGATGGTGCTTATTATTTTTATGAATAAAACTGAACTGGAACTGAAC
This sequence comes from Branchinecta lindahli, assembly GCA_023053555.1. Taxonomy (NCBI): domain Eukaryota; kingdom Metazoa; phylum Arthropoda; class Branchiopoda; order Anostraca; family Branchinectidae; genus Branchinecta; species Branchinecta lindahli. The sequence goes on from JAKZAO010000003.1 coordinate 7,733,423, forward strand.
TGGAAACATAAAGAAGTTTATTTCTGCAGTGGGATCTTTGAGTGAATCGACTCACCTTGCATTCGGTTGGTAGGTGTGCTGCTTGCGAAGGCTCCAACGGGTCTCTGCGGTGTTGAAGCAGGGGTAAATCCTTGCTTATCTACGAAAAACAATCCTGGGGTCCCTGAGTCCCCGGAATCCAGTGAAATGGATATCTCGGTCAAGTCAGCTGCACCTGCGGATACAATTCAGGTTAAAACAAACTGGATTACAGTTGTTGGTCTTACCCAGAACAAAGCAAGGGGCGTCGCATTGGGAGTCCGGAGCAGACTGGGAGCAACTGATCGCATCGTTGCAGGAGCAAGGTGTGACCTTTTCCTACCGTTTCTGACTAGAATCAAATTAAAGACGAAGCCTCTGAATATCTCGAAGAAATTGGGAGTATTCATACTGAGGAGTCAAAAAATTTAACGATAAAAATATTAACATTAATACTTTTTCTTTGCTTTGTATACTCTGTCATTTTTCTTAGTTGAAATGAAGGGTGATAAATAGGTCACTGACCTCTAGCCTATTGAGTAAATTACATTTAAATCAATTAATCGTGTCAGCATTAATGCTGACACGATTGTTATATGTTATATATATACGGTTAGTGTTGTTAGTGTTGTCGTGGTCACAATCAATCATCGTATTTATTGCTGAATATCTGTTTTACAACATGATAACATAGGGCTCTATCTTTGTTTCTTCCTCTTACTGTAGAGTTTTTCCCCTTTTTCGTTTTTTCTTTTCTCCGTCTACGCCTTGTATTTTCTGACGGGTAGGCTAACAAACAAAGTTGTTATTGGTATCACTATTGCAGTAAGTACGGTGATGCTGCAGCAAATTTGTGGGTCTGATTCTTAAAAAACGAAAAGCAAAAACCGCCTTATATCCGGGAAACTCCCCCCACCCCCACCCCCCCCCCCCCCCCCCCCTCCCCTAGTGTCCGGATCTAGTCCAAATGTATAAACGATTTATCTGGAGCAGATGCTTGTTCTTCCCAGCAAGTTTCACTGCGATCCCTCCATTCTAACCGTTTCTCGAGATTTACGGTCTCCCCCCCAACTCCCCCATAGCTGTCGAATCCGGTCCGGACTTCAAACGTGTCATCAGACGTATGCCATTTATTCAGTTATTAAGTTTCATTCCAATCCGATCACCTGTTCGAAAGTTACACACTACTCCAGTTTTCCGGATTCCCCAGCCCTCCACTCCCCCCAGGTGGTCGGATTGGGAAACTGGTTATTTCCAGGTTAGTCCGGTCGGGTCCGTGATGCTCCTGCCAAGTTTCATCGTCCCAGCGCATCTGGAAGTACCCCAACTCGAAAAAGTGTGACAAAAACTACTTAATTTTCAGAATTCCCCGGCCCACCCCCCCCCCCAGATGGTCGGATCGGGAACTGATTATTTCCAGGTTAGTTTGGTCGGGTCGCTGATTTTCCTGTCAAGTTTTATCGTCCTAACAGATCTGGAAGTATCCTAACTCGAACATGTGGGACAAAAAAATTCGGACAGACAGACAGGCAGACCGACCGACAGACAGACGGAATTGTGATCGGTATATGGCACTTGAGCCAGAGGCTGCAAGTGCCATAAAAACAAAAAGCAATGAAGAAACTCACCAACAACAGTCACTTCCAGTTCTGCTTCGTTTACAAACGAACTATTCCATTTCTTCTTCGAGGGTGTTCGTTTGGACAAAATCAACTGAATCGGGTCATCAACTCCTAACTTTTCGCAAAACTGTTTAGTCTGGGAATTCTCAAGTGGTCCTGGAATCCGACCGAACAATCGCTTGTTGCCGTCGAAAACCGGTCCCGTGCGACTAAAGCTCTTCGGTATCCGAAAATCCAAGTTAAATTTGTCACGGATTTCCGACAGCTCTTCCTCGGTTGGCCGGAAGTCCCACCTGAAAAATTACATTACAGTAGAGGTAGCCTATGCTTTTTTTTTTTTTTTTTTTTTTAAACTAAGAGACGACCAACTAGGGTCAAAAATACAGAATAAATAGCGAACACTGGTATAAATACAAAAAACAAGGAAAACAAAATTAACAAACATCAATCTGGAGAGATGCCCGCCTCACTTTACCGAAATACGGAAGACCCTCACCAACAAACATACCTGACGTACTACAATTCCAAGAGAACCCGTGCAACCACCTTAGAGAATTGTTGTAAAGGACCCTGAAAACACTCTCAAGTTTCAGGGTAAGCCTGTTAACACGGGACAGGCAATAAAGTTGCGTACAGTACGCTCTGAATAGAAAAGATTTTCAAAAGACTACCTTGGTTAACAATCACATGGAAAGGAAAAGTAACAAAACTGGTATCAGCTAACAGCCAACTTTTTCATTTTCTTCCGGCACAAACAATTTGTGACGAATTTAATTTTTTTAATTTTAATTGACTTTTAAATATGCTTCTCCTTCCACTGGGGTAAAATTACGCGCCACTTAGCTAAAAGATGCAAAATCCGGAAGAAGAAACATAAGGAAATCAAGATCAAATATTTCAAAATGCAGCTGACATATCATAAACCGAAAATCTGATCTAACTCCAAGCAGTTTTCCGGCAAGAAAATCCCAAAATCAGATATTGAAAGTTTAACTGAAAAGCCAACTCATTTGTGTGTCATTTAATTGGATACACTGAATTATTTGGATTCTGCAAAGGGATTTTTTGATTTTCCACTATCTGCTCTAGTTATGAGGCTCAGAATATCTCCGGCCGTCCCCATAGCGTAAATTCTACTAAATCGCGGGAAATTTAATCTCAACACAAATGCAGCTTTTCAGTGGGCAGTGGTGAGATTGGTGACGACCGCTTAGTGCCTGAACCAAATTTTTTTTATAAATCTTTATCGTAAGGCAAACAACAAAAATACAAGCGCACAGAGGCACCACAAATCACACGGAAATTCCACTATTTGAAAATCGATTATTATTCGTGAGTAGCGGAACAACGAAGTAACTCATTTTCAGCGGGTCTTCAAGCCAATTTAAGTGAATAAGTAATGGGTAACTAGATTGTCCTATCCTAGCCCTTTTTCAAATGTTTTTCTACAAGTTCGTTTTCGAGCTTGAGCGGCTTGAGCCTGAAGAGGACCTTTGCCAAGAAGGGCCGAAATATAGCTTCTTGGTATTCTCACTCGGAACAATAAATCTGAATTTCTTGCTCAATATTGTAAGAAGTAGGCTAAAGTTGACTAGTTTTTGTACTTCGAGCACGATTCGGAGAGCTGAAGTTTTATTATTTCACTTATGACTCGTTCTCACTGCCAGGTTTCTTTTTTCAGCCATAAACAAAATCTTTTAAAGGACACCTGAACAACGAAACCATACTTAAACACACCATGGAGAATGCATTTACAGACATGGCCACGGAGAGCATTCTTCTCCTGAGCGTGACGTTTTCAAAATAGGGATGTTCGTTTCTGGAGGTTTGCACATGCAGACTCCAAGACAAAAAGCGCAATTCATTCAAATCTTGTACAGCGCTGGCCGGATCGTATTGGAATTTCTTCTAGATATACGTTTGGGCTTAACTGGTTAAAAAATAGTCCAGAAGAAGGGTTGATTGGAGACATATGTGCATTTCTAAAATTGTTCGGTACTGAAATAAGGACAGATGCAAAATGGAGCAAAAATCATAGCTTGGAAACACTATTTCGTATCTGGATTGGGTTTTCTGCAGGCAGTGTTAACGGAAGTCATACAGATAGGGATGAAACTTGGTACTCTTCATTCAGGTGTCCTTTAAAGGAACAGAAAACTTGACTCAAACTTGACTCGGGGAGCTAGCTAACATATTAAGAATGTACCCTGAGTCGATATTGAGAGTAAGAAGATTTCTCGTTACGACCATTGCAGTTTCTTGGCAGTTTCCGAGAATTCGACTTTTGAGCAAAAGGTTTGCAAAAGCAAAAGGTTTGTGTGCCGCGACTAGGAATCTAACCCAGGCCGTCTTGTCGGGGAGGTAGTTTGTCTGTAGTCTACACGTAAAAAGGTACATAAGTGCATAATTACAGTGCATAAGGGGCAAGGGCCTGCCAGCTAGCTTTGGGAACACTAAGGAGGGGGTTCGAGACGGTTCGCGATAACAAAGAAGGGGGGGCCTGTCGACAATAAGACCCTGTATATTTATCTAAGCCCCCCCCCCCCCCCCCCGGGCGATTCGACACGTAACACGTAAAAAGGTACATAAGTGCATAATTACAGTGCATAAGGGGCAAGGGCCTGCCAGCTAGCTTTGGGAACACTAAGGAGGGGGTTCGAGACAACAAAGAAGGGGGGGCTTGTCGACAATAAGACCCTGTATATTTATCTAAGCCCCCCCCCCCCCGGGCGATTCGATGGCCGAAAGTTGCGTAGTCAAGTTTACTGTTCCTTTAAGAAAAACGATCTGCCAGATTATATTACTGTCAGAGAGAGCTAAGATTATTTTGACAGTATTTTTGTTTGCCTACGCTGTGCTTTAAGCGCACCGGCGGACAAGTGTATTATTTTACTTCCGACTCGTTCTCACAGCTCAATTTTTTTTTGCCATAAAGTCTGATGAGAAAAACGACCTGCTTGATTGTAGCTTCCAACTACAACCCAAGTGAAAACATCACAAACAAAATTTCCTGTTCTACGGAAGAAATGCCACAGTTTTTCCAGTTCAGAGGAAATACAATTTTTGTTATCGTCTTGTACCGACATTTCGTAAGATTTTGTCAAAATTTGTTGTCCAAAACATGTTGCGCAGCGAGAACTTCATCTTCTTGCCTCTTGTTTTCTTTTATGTTTCAATACACTTTAATCAGGGCTTTGCCCATGTCGCTCGGGAACAGCCTGTTACTGATTGGCAAGCACCAAATGCTGAACTAAATCATGCCCTTATATACCATCGTACAAATACCACGTAGCCTACCTTCCACTATATCCCGGTCCGGGCATGTGCTGCGTCAAATTTTCCACGGATAAAAGATGGTTTGTTGACTTTAGAATGCTGAGCCACTGTGGGTCATACTCTAAACCAGCTTCGGGTTTAGTCTCCTGCAAGTCAAGGATTTCCAGAAATTTTCTTTTCGGTAAGCATTTGTCCAGAGCCAAAAACTTCGTCGTCCCGGCAGGTTTCTCGTTCTCCTAAAGCGAAAAAAAAGGTTGGACCATAACGTATAACCTCTCTTTCAGAGGAACGTCTTTTCAGCGCCTATAGGCGTATTCTCGCGGTTCCCCGAGGACTCCTCGGGGAATCAAGGGGCACGGCGAGAATAGAGGGAGTCATTCCAAGCGGACTGCGCGGATGAAAAACAGCGAGAAGCTAATGAACATCGAATGCTTTCAAAATGGATTTTGCTCAAAAAAGATATATGCAGCTGATAAAATCAGTCTGGATCGACTTTATTTTTGGTTTTGTTTATTATTCTTCTTTTTAGTTAATTTTACATTGCACCAACACCAGCAAAAATTGATTCCCCTCCGAATCTGAAAGGGAGTCCTTTTTGATGATGGTGATGATAATCGGAGCATTCCCCGTTCCCTGGGACAAACAAAACCGCAGGGACTCCCAAAAGGAGTCCTCGGGGAACGGCAAGAATACGCCTTATTTCGGGCCCAATGTTGCCCACCAAAACCTCGATTTCTTGACCTAAAGCACAAAAGGTTCCGGTTCTCAGCCCCATCAGTGCAAGAACCGGATGTTGCAGAAAGATCTTTGTGCCAGCGTTCGTTTAAGTCATGGATAACTGACTAATTTATCCTCTTTAATGTTTTTGATGTAGGCTACCTGACAAAAACGGCAATCCAATGCTACGAAAGTTCATTTTTCAATAAATTATCAAGTATAACAAATTTGTTGAAACAAATGATCCTTAAGTTATTATTGAAATAAGAACTTATGCAATTTCTCCTGAACCCACGGACCTTCACTGTCTCCTACATTTCCTACTGCAACCCTCTTCGAAGCTGGACAAATTTTACTCTAGCCCCTCGAAGCAGGGTAAACCTTATTTCAGCCCCGGTCAAAGCTGGGGAAAGTTTATCTTAGCCCAATTCGAGGGTGGGCAACAAAATTTGCCAATTTCAGAACCCTGACATGTGAGCCCATACTGGAAGTCCTCTCCCTACGCATATCTAAAAAAAAACACCAAAAGATATTCAGTAAATTAAATTTGCTGTTCTTTTTGTGTCTCGTTGAGTATTTCTTGTTTTGCGTTTATTTATCTTTTTTGTTGTAGCATACACTGTGAATTGCCGTTCTGAATTCCTTGTTAAGCGCTTATTTATCTATTATGTGTATATACTGTGCAATTGCCTAACTATTAGGCCGCGCGTAATATAACCATTCATTCAAAGGCCGTCAGATGACCGGTCAAATTTGTAAACTAGAGGCGAAAGTTAAAGGACACCTGAATGAAGAGTACCAAGTATCACTGTCTGTTAGAGGTGTTAAGCAGGGCTGCACGGTTTCCCCTAAGTTGTTTTCTATTTTTATTAATGATATTGAAAAGTTTATGTTGGACAATAATGCTCCTTTGTTAACATTGGACGTAGTATCTCTTTGCATGTTGCTTTTTGCAGATGATCTAGCCCTGGTGGCAGAATCCCATACAAAACTGCAGAAACTGTTGGATATTTTGAAGTTATACCTTGAAAAGAAAGAGCTAGATTTGAATGTAAAGAAAACGGTGGTAGTGGTATTTAGAAAGGGTGGAAAGCGGAAAGAAGGAGAGATTTTTAGGTACGGTGAAGCTGTATTGGAGGTGAAGGATGAATGTGTTTATTTGGGATGCAAGTTTAAAGCGGTTGGGGGAATGTTTGGCAAGCAGGTGGAACAGAATGTGAGAAAGGGAAAAAATTGTGGTAATTTGATTTTAAGAAGTAGTCTAAAGGAGGTAAGGAATCTGAAGCTGCAACGGTAATGCATTATGCTTCAGAGATTTGGGGATTTAGTAAGGCAGAAAAAATAGAACAAGTACAACTAGGTTATTTTAAGAGGTTACTAGGGTTAAGCAATAGGATTAATGGATTAGTGGTGAGAGGAGATCTAGGTCTAGTTTCGTTAAGAAATAGAAGGTTAGTTAATATGGTGAGTTTTTGGGAAAGAATTATTAATATGCCGCGAGTACGGGTGCTTAAAGCAGCATATTTGGAATCTTTACGGGATGAGTCAAGTGATTCTTGGGCGTCCCAGATAAAACAAATTTTGGACCAGTGTGGGGTTAGCTCGCTTTGGAATAATGGGGAGGGGCAAGGCCATGAAGTAGGAGATGTCGCAGGTGTTGTTAAAAAGGTAATTATGGATCAGGAGATACAGCTGTGGCAGTGTGATGTTGGTAAGTCTAGTTCGCTGAGATTTTACAGAGATGCTAAAGAGACATGGGGGAAAGTATTTATTTTAAAGCAGGGTTGAATAGGGAGGAGTTAGCGTGGGTGATAAGTATGAGGGCTGATTGTTTACCGCTAGGGGATAGGAGAGGGTATGTGGGAAGGGGTTTAAGTCGGATTGGTCCTTACTACTGCCCAATGTGTGGGGATATGAATGAGAATGTGTTGCACCTGATGTGTGAATGTAGTGAATTGGATGAACTGAGGGATGAAGTGTTTGGAAAAGGGGTGTATGATGAGGAATGGTTGGTCAAAGTAATGAAGGATGAATGCTTTTCGGGAGTTCGCCAGTTGGGAAGATTCCTTAAGCTTTCGATGAAGCATCGAGAAAGATTTATTTAGGAGTTAATTATTTATTAGGGAATTGAGTGAAAATTTGTTTTTCCATTTTGTTTTGTATTGCCATGGCCCTCGGGCTTTTGTGCAAATATATATCATATCATATCATATCATCCCTATCTGTATGACTTCCGTTAACATTGCCTGCAGAAAACCCAATCCAAATACGAAATAGTGTTTCCAAGCTATGATTTTTGCTCTATTTTGCTTCTGTCCTTATTTCAGTACCGAACAGTTTTAGAAATAAACAAATGTCTCCAATCAACCCTTCTTCTGGAATATTTTTTAACCAGTTAAACCCAAACGTATATCTAGAAGAAATTCCAATACGATCCGGCTAGCGCTGTACAAGATTTGAATGAATTGCGCTTTTTGTCTTGGAGTCTACATGTGCAAACCTCCAGAAACTAACATCCCCGTTTTGAAAACTTCACGCTCAGGAGAAGAATGCTCTCCGTGGTCGTGTCTGTAAATGCATTCTCCATGGTGTGTTCAAGTATGGTTTCATTGTTCAGGTGTCCTTTAACCAAGAAATAGCGTGGTGAAATAACTGCCATCTAGAACTGAAAACACACTGCACCATGAACGAATCTTGGACAAGAATACAAGAAAGTGACCAATCCCTGCTCCCTTTCCGAACGACACTGCATTGCCTTCCGAGGGGTATTACTGAACTGTGCAGACATACCTGCCATGTAAAAACTGAAAACGCACTGCATCATGAACGAATTCCAGGAGCAATCATGTGACCACAGCTTCCCTTCCGAATGGCACTGTGATTCGGACATGTAAATAAAAACTAGAATTACGTTGCCTGGGCAACGTGAAGTGTTGCGGCAACCTTTGTCCGGCTTCGCCGACTAAAGTGTTGCGAGAGCAACACTTTGGTTGTTTCTTCACCATCAGTTAAAGTAATCGTCAGTAATCACATGGTCACAGGCTATTCCTCAGCGTTGACAAAACAACAACAAAAGAAGGGACTAAATTGACTTTGCAGCCAGTTGAACTTTATCCTTTTCAATCGTAAACATCGTGACGGATGAAAACTTGGAACAACATCTTATATCTTATATTTCTAGCCGCCCGTGAACCGATTCTTACTTACAAGCCCCTCCATCGTGATATACATCAAGTTCAGCGGAAACAAATAATGGGTACACCAACTAGCAAAAGTTGCAAACCCCTCATCGCTGAAGATGATTGTAGCCTAACAGCTGATTAGTACTTACAAGTCCCCTACATGTCTTACAATTGGGAACCAAATTCTTCTTACCATCAAATACATCGGAAACAAATAACAGGTACACCAACTAGCAAAAGTTGCAAACCCCTCAGTGCCGAAGATGATTATGAGCCAACTGCCGACTGTTGCTTACAAGTCCCCTACATGTCTCACAATTGGTATCGGCCTTTTTTTGGTTTCAGTGTGTACCTTACTACTGAAGTTGTCAACCCCTTGAAACTTTCAAACTGGTGTATCTCATGAAGGAATTTTTGTACGAAAAAATGGATGGCATATACTTTGATCAGCTCATCAAGGACTGTCGAGTGCCGTCGAAAAAAAAATTCTATCTGTCTTGGTTCAAAAGTTGACTTTTTTTGCCGTAGGCCAACTTCCTAACGTCACCACTTAGAAAGGAGCAAAGGATAAACTCTAATTTTTAGCAATGAGAGAACTTTTGAAGTTTGAGAAGTACGTCTGATACCATTTCTCTACCGCAATCCCAAGTGCGAAAAACGGAATGATAAACTCAGCTGAAATCACGAACAGAAATGAGCAGAAACAATAGATGGCAGCACTTTCGGACCCGTGGGAAAATACCACTTTTTCCTTTCTGTAAATTTTTCTATTTATCGCTCAAAGAAGATATATTGGCTATGGGGCCGGCCGGGAACTGCCGCACATATTTAGCACTTATAGATTTGAGGCCTTCTTCAATTTGAAACTGGTGCCTGTCTGCTTGCCTGCTAGAACGGAGCTTTCCACTCGAAAGCAGAAACATTGTTTGATGAAACGAAAGCTTGGCTGCATAACTTCAGATAGTCCTCTCTTACATAGGCTATACAACTCCCCTTCAATTCATACTCCAGAGACTCTGGCTCAATGACAAGCAAAAACCATCCTTTTTGGCCCCAGGCAAGAGTTCTACGGAGCTTGCCAAAATGTAATGTCATATTCATCAATCCGGCCAGAGGTCCACACTTTCCGTAAAAACCGCATGCGTTACACCCTTACCGTCTTCTAGTAATAAGATGAAATCGGACGACTATATAGGAAAAAAAAATAAAAAAATAAAAAACCACGACAAAACCAAAGTGTTGCTCTCGCAACACAATTAATGTAACAAATAAAGCTTCCAATATTCTTTCTTCTTTTCCCAAGCGGCAAACAATCTGCCCTAACAAACAACATCAACTTTATTTCCTCCCTTTTTAACCCCACTTTGAAAAATATTTCCTCCCCCCGCACCTGCATAATACCTCAACGAATGTGACAGGAAGGAAGTGACCAGCCCCGCTCCTCTTCCGAATGACACCGCATTGCCTTCCGAAGGGCAGTGCCTTACTACTGTCGAGACACCATCTATAACAGAAAACGCACTCCATCATGAACGAATTTAGAATCCGAGTACAAGCAGGGACCCATAAATTTCCTTTACAGGGGGCCTGTCAATAAGAGATTTCTGATGCTATCTTGAGCGCACGGGATATAGTTCGAGAAATACCCACGGTCCAATAACGTTCAAGACCAGATAGACAAAATTTGGGATTGGCTGCTGGCGCCTTGAGGGAGGAGTCTCTCACGTCCAATGAGGCAAACAAGAATGCCGATCGACTCAAGCGGGGTTTTTTGGAAACTCGATGGTTCGGTCATCATATCAGTATAGAAGCATAGGGAATGACAGGCCCCCATGAAGGAAATTTATGGGTCCCCGGTACAAGGAAGTGGCCAGTCCCCGCTAACCTTCCAAATGGCACTGACCTGTTTGTGTTGCACGGTCGCGGTGAATCGGACATGTAAATGGGCAGCAAACCAATGGCAAGGTCGGACGTCTTGTAGCAAGAGTTCTCCCGCTCGACTGCCCAGGATATTTCTTTCGACCTCATCGCTGAAAAGGCGGCGAAATCAGATAAAGCACAACCAAGGTCCTCAAAGAACATCTCGAGCTATTTACGGTCTGTACTCTAACTAGGCTCTGCTATTTTCACATGACTTTGTGTGTTCTGAGCCTAGTCCCGTTGACTTCTAGGAAAAACGCGAAAAAATTACATAGGCCAGCCGTTTTTGCTCTCTATTTTTCTGACGAATGAGCATTTTGTCGGGAGCATGATACGCATTGAAAATAGCGAAACACGGAAGTGTAAAAATCAGTGTGGCGTCTTTAGGAGATTTGAATATAGCCTACCGTATGACGGTTCCTTTTAAGTGACACTAACAGGGCTGAATTCGGCTGTACACTGTCAGTAGTATGACAACAGTATGACAACGGGATTTACTTTGCACACATGGATCCGCTAACTAGTATAGTATTTATTAAACTATTAAATCTCTTTATCTTAGCTAGAAGGTTATCTTAGCCACAGGGATGCGACATTCCAACAAACAACAATATTACATTAGCCGAATACTCGTGCACAATAATCAAGAACTGAACAGGTAAAGATAAAGACAACAGATGGGAAACGCCTTTGTGTTCCCAATGGCTACACAGTATCCTATCGCCACATCCTGATCAAAATACTACCCCGGTACTAAATACTACCCCGGTACTACATTTAGGCCTACTACTATTCTGTATTTGTACCATAAATAGGCTGCAATCTCTCTATTGGGGAGATTGCTAATAATTTAGCAGTAGGCAGATAGTACCTGGAGTCAGGCAATAACAGTCTTCCTTGGTACTGCGACATTAGTTGCGTTTTTGCAAATACCATGGTATCTGATACCACGGTCTAAAGTCGTTTTTTGCAGTTATCGTGGTATCTGGTACTACGGTCAAAAGGCGTTTTTGCAGTTATCGTGGTATCTGATTCTTCACGGTCGGACTGACGGTCCGACCGTGGTAACTGATCGTGGTATCTGAAAAAGTCATCTCACTTTCATCAATTTTTGTCAGATTGGTGGGAAAGAAGTTTGGCGCTTAGTGATGTGACTGGATATCAATTTTTCTTTTGGGATTACTTCGAAAATGGCAATTTCGGCAGTTGTATATCAGATACCACGGTGACTGTAAAACGGCTGATTGCAGATCCAGTTACCATGGTAACAGATACCATGGTATCTGCAAAAACGCAACTATTATGCCATCTGCTGACGGATTGTCGGGGGCTGAAGGAAATCAGAGAAAGATTTTTTGGTGGGGTACCCGTAGTATTTCCTGGTCTTATGGAGTCGACGAATCGTCAGGTAATTCGGTCTGTATGTGAATATTTTAAGTGTATACTGGAAGTTTAGATTGGAGGTAATTTGATTAATAGTAGAAGGTTAAAAAGGAGTAACTTTTTTGTATGTAATATTGAAGGTCAATTTTGTTCGTTAAGTGCGAGAATGAATGCTGATGTATGGCCTGTTGGCTTTAAAAAATTATTATTATCCAACTTTTCAGCACAGACCTAGTAAAAATAGAGAGAGTAGACAGCAGGAAAGGGATAACCAGGCTTACCGGAAGAAGGTTTTGTAGCGCAGGAGTGTCTCTTTGTCTCCATAGTTATAAATGCCTCGAGGCCAGTCATGCGTGATCATGACATCCACTTTCCCCGTTAACTGAAAGAAAAGCAAGAGGTGAGGCGCCACAGTGTCACTTTCAAACTCAGGTTTGAGAAAGGCTGATGCAAGAGGCCGGTCTTCGAGAAGCGCACAGCTTACGTATCTAGGCAGTTCTGCAAACTCGCTTTATTTTTGGGACACAGTGGCGCGGGAGCAACAACCATGCGAAGTGCCGTGAGGTCGTGATTAGATAGGTAAGTTGAAGCAGCCATACGAAATTGCGCTCCCGCCTATGGTGTTAGGCACGATCTACGCGTTAGGCGCGGGAGCAACAGCCATGCAAGTGCAGTGACGTCGTCAATAGATAGGCAAGTTGAAGCAGCCATACGAAATTGCGCTCCCGCCTATGGTGTTAGGCACAATCTACGGAGGCGCCAAGTTCAGAGCTGTGTACCAAAAGCTTCTCATGGGGAAGATAGGAGCTTGCTTAACTGCCTAGATACGTAAGCTGTGGAGAAGCGTGTCTCGCGTGGACCAGTCAAACCCGTCCCTAATTGACTAACCCGTTATCATTTCCGAGGTCTCCAACTGATTTCTGTCACCCTTCCGGCACTATACTGATTTTTGCGTTTGCCATGTTTGGCACTTTCTGGGGAGGATCCGGCCCCCACTTATTGCTTCCAATTATCTGAGCATATACGTTTGAAATACAAGTATGCAAGTTTTTCCGTGTTTGTCATCAAAGCCAAGGGTGGTGGGAGTGAGGCTAAAAAAAAGCCGGAACGGATTTGTAATCTTATGAAACAAGACCAGAGGTTTCGATGGGATCCCAGAAATTTAATATTTGGTCCAGACTATTGGGTCTTGTCTTCGTCAGATCCAGTCATCGGCGGGCTAATCATCTGAGAAAACCAAGTTCAGATATACCTCTATAAGCCATATCTATTTTGACGATACTGATCGAAACTTCCTGCTTTACTTCTGCCAAATTTCCGGTTTCGGCCGAATTCCGAGCGAACTATTTATCCAGCAAAAAAAAAAGAAAGTTCAGAAACGAATTCCGCGTATCTCCTTATCCCAATAAAGAACATCTAATCAACTTCAAATAAAACTTTAACTTACGCTTTTCACATAAGTGTTCAGCATGTCTTCTTATGCCTAAATCGAACATCTAATCAACTTCAAATAAAACTTTTACTTTTAACAAACTTTCTGATTTTGGCCGGATTCTCGGCGAAATACTTGTCCGACAAGAAAATGGTTTACACCATCGTGTTCAGCATGTCTTCTTACCCCATAATCGACTATCACATTAGCTGTTTAAAAATATTTTGTTTGCCCCTTAATATAAACCCCTCCCCCACCCTTAAATTTAGGGCTACAGAGCCCATCTAGGAACTCGACCTTACTCTTGACCCAAAGAATCCTTACACCAAATTTCATCAAAATATCTCATTCCCTTCGAGTTATCGTGCTTACAGACGGATGGACGGACAACTTTTGCGATGTCATAGGTATCCCTCTACTTACGTTTTGAGGTCCCAAAAACCAGAAAAGTTTCAAAGGAGTCACGTATGTTAGAATTTGGAATATAAACTGGACCTCGCCCACTACGAATTGTGCCTCAAGACCTGACGTATCTCCCTTTGCTCCACTGGACCTTTTACAGGTGCGAAGGGTTTCGTGTGCAGAGCTGCCAACATAGCTGTTTCTCGTCCAGATTTAGCTGAGCATCGTTGACCTTATTATACTGATGAACACTGTGATGAGGAAGTTACCTGTTTCGTGTTCGTGTAGCCTACGTGGCGTAATGTCCATCTCTTATACCTACACAAACTTCTTTTGTTTGCGACAGGCTAAGCTTTCACTAGCCTAAAGAAACACTTCATGCGTTTCTCTACGTAAATCATGCCACCAGAAATACTGGTACAAAAACTGGCGAATAAAATACTAAAACTAGAGTTTCACTGACCTGTCTCAGTCGAAAGACATCGAGATTGCGCACATGATACACACTTCTTATCGTCCCATGGTCATACGGAGGGATTTCGTATCTTCCTTTTAGATAATCAGGTCCTTTGTAGATCCCCGAAAGACCAGCTATCCGAAGACCTTTGTATTGCACAACCCCAGCATAGCCTAGGTAGTATATGTTCGGAGCAACCCATCCTCCATAAGGAAGCTCTTGTAAGTAGTTTGAAGCCTCGTGGTTACCACCAATGAAGATTGTCAGGATTGGTGCAGTTTTTTCTCCAGAGTAGTATCTGATAAGGAAACGCTAAATTAATTTCAATGCGGTCATAAGGCCGTGCGACAAAAGAGAAAAGCAAAACAATACGTTCAAATACACTACGCATTACCATACCCAGTTAAATTTTACGTCGCTTTTCTGACACTGATACTTTATGGTACACGAACTTTCGCAGCACTGGGTTGCCGAACTTGCAGTTTTTGTCGGTAAATCGTAATAACGTGATTATACACAATAAGGCAATAATAAAAAAGTAAGCAGTCAAATAAAGCATTAATAGTGCGAACAGACGATACGGATTTCCGTCTCCCGTTCAGGAATTCCTGTCCCGATTTTCCTCATGATGGTGGCAAAAACCCGGGAAGGAATTCCTGACCGGGAGACGGAAATCCGTATCGTCTGTTCGCACTTTAAACAGTTAAAAGATTGTGTTGTACGTTAAGCTTCAAAGTACAGTTTTGTATACGTACAGCTTCACGTACAGCTAGCTACGTACAGCTTCCAAAGACGTTTAAGGCAACGTGCACAAATAATCCGATGGAATTTCGCATGCGAGAATACGCATGCAAATTCGCATCACTGTGGAGAAACCTCGATGCGTCTATTTCGGAGCCAAGGAGGAAATTCGCATCCGCCTACGCAAGTCGGACAGTGTGTGCACGAGCTTTGTGCTGTGAGCTCGAATTCAACAATATTGGATTCGTTTGTCTTTTTGTTTAACTAAAGGGCAGAAAACACCAAGCTCCACGGTCTCATGGCGCCGAGGGAACTTCGCAATGTGCCGATAGAAAATATCCGATTTCCGATTGTCAAAGATTTTGACAGCTTTACGTTTTAACAGAAACGTACATTGTGCTGAGGTAATCACAGGCCAATTTTTTTAAGATTAAATAAGGGAATACATTTTTCTAGTTGGTTCCTTGTTGAATGGTAGTATTTCCCCAAAAAAGACGAGAGACAAACCCGACATTCACAAACCTAAGCTATTTTAGTTGGCACATAGACAGCAAGAGCCAATAAAGGTATACGTAATATCGACTGCTACTGGATGGCAAATGAACATCATCTGTCATCACACAGTTAATTCCAAAATAAAGTCGAAGAGATCCTGGTAGTCTATCTCATGTCGTTTATAGGCTAATCATTTTAGTTTTTAAGCATGGAGTGACTTTCGCGGATTTCAAATAGGCTATGGCACTGGCCTATGAATTTCTATTCAATCAACCAATCAAATTTTTTTTCCAAATAGCTTAAAGCTAGAAGAGGAATAAAATATTTACGATATACACAGACACGAAACAAATTAACTAATACACTTACAAAATATGACCAGAAATAAATGATGGGATGAAACTATGTAAAAACTGGGCAGAAGAATTAACAAGATATGGAGAAAACTGATTACCAGTGTTCCTCTCGGACCGACGCACGAAGACGGGAGGGGAGAGGGGAATAGACGGCCTGGGGCCATAGATCTGGGGACAACACATTTTTTGGAAGAGTACTTCTGCGGTCAGTTAATTTAGGAACGTCCAGTTTAATGAGAGCCTCTTGATTTGAAATATTATGATCACCCAGAATGATTTTCACTGCTCTTTTTTGGACATTTTCCAGGCGATCAGAGAGCTCTGCAGAAAGAAAAGAACGCCAAACCGGTGAAGCATATTCTAAATGAGGATGGATGTAAGTTTTAAAATAACAGAGGAGGCATTTAGTATCCACACCGAAAGATTTAAGGGTAGAAAGGGATTTAAATTAAAAAGTTGGTTTTACAGATAATATTGTTAACATGAGAATTCCATTTCAGATCGTCACTGATTATTACCCCAAACAATTTAATCGGTTTTTCAATTTAATTCAGTTTTGTTCTGATTTCTGGATTCTTCTCAACCAAGTCTTCAATACTTAAAGCCCTAATCCAAAAATTCTGTTTACCTTCTCTTACTGATCGCAAGCCACCAGTCTATTTAGATTTGAACTTGATTGCCGGGTTGCTGTTTCAGCTCGAGAAAAAACCCACGCAGAACGTCTTCTTTTCTAGATGACGAGATTTTCCCTGTTTGATTAGCAAAGAATTATAAGACTTATTTGATTATTTTTCTTATGTCTTTAGAAGTACCAGACTGGTCTTGGCTTTTTCATTTATTTGTATTTCTAATAAACAGTTGGAGCACCAGATGGAAATTATTATTTTGATCCTTGGCTCCCTGCGTGCCGTAAGGGCTGTCTCGGATAATCGGCTGAGATTTAGTCCAGACCAAATAATTTCAAACCTAGGAAATTCGGTGTTTTTTTTTTAATATGCTCATTGTTTGACGGTGTTTTCTGTGGTTTTGAACATTCATAGTGGCAGCAGGGATGGTTATCATTGTGTGTGTGGCAGAAAGACCATTTTTTGTGGTCTGCTTTAAATTCAATATCAAAGCCTACCTGTAGAAAGAGCACATTTCTTTGTACTTTTCAGGTACCGCCATACAGGCTAAGTCTGCAGCATTTCTAACGGACTGAAAATCCCCACAACATATCAGAAGATCCACCTTAAATCTGCCTCTTGATTCTTCTTCAGCTATTCTTTGATAGATCATATCCAGTTCCCCATGTGCACATCCTTCCACTGCTATCTTCATGCTTGCAAGCTCAAGACTGAAAGGAAAAAGTTGAAGAATCTAAACATTTTTGTAATCCTCATTCTAATTTACACTGCAGGTCTATTTACACTCCATTCACACTGGCGTACTTAATGGCAAGAATTTCCATAAGTACATTTGATTTATTATTGATATATGTGAGACAATTATGTAGCATTGCTAAACACAAGATGAGTAAAGCATAAAAGCCCGTTTAGGCTACAAGTCTTACTACAGTAATTGTGCTCTGATTTCCTTTTTGAAAATGGTTGAATTATTGGTGTCTGGCATGGCAAGACTACTAGTAACTGCAAGGCTGGAGACATCTATAAGCAGGATATAGGCTGTAAGTAAGCAAGTCTTGTTTGACCTTTTTTGCTAACCATGCTCAAATGCTGTGGCATGGAGGCAGGGCTGAGCATGGTGCTCACAACTATTTTGTACCTTTTATTCCCCAGAGCGGTACAAGTATGCCGCAAACTAATGATTTTTTTTATACCATATGCCAAATGCTGGGTATATTTAGCAATTGGCACAGCCCATGCCTAATGCTGAACACTCTATGCCAAATGCTGGATACCTGTTCATGCCCTAACCCTGACCTGCCTCACTATGAGGGAATTCTGACTATTTGATTTCTGAGCTTCACTCAAATCAGCAATATTTTACTGTGTTAGAGTATCCCGGTGAAAAATTTCCGAGAATTAGTCGTATGGAGTAGCACGAAAAAGTAGCATGCAGTAGTAACTGTTGCTACTACACGCTATTACTAGCAAACTGGATGCTATCGGATACTACTAAACAAGATTAACCCAGTCGGAGGCATGTTTATCAAAGTATTCCATACTACTACATATCACTAATCAAACTATTCCATACTACTACATACCATTCCATGCAACTTTTTCGTACAACTACTATACTACTACAGCAACAAAGAATTTTTTCATCGGGATCCAGCAAATTAGGCACAGGATAAGCCAAATGCTAGATATACCCAACATTTGGCATAGGGTGTTGGAAAATAAGGAGGCTGTGGTCGGCTGGAGGGATACCAGTTTACAAGACTTAATGTCTATGATGTCAAAATAAAATACTGGTTTCTGTAATTTCCATAGTGTTATATTCGGCAGCATACTCTTTTGAACAAAAGATAGACATAAGCATTAGCATCATACACTCCTCTGCCAGCATGCCCCATTGTTTGAGCATGGTTCAAACTTTAGACATACAGTAGGAAGTGCATACAAATTGCACTGTTTCAAGTGAACAAACATTCAAATCTAAAGCTACGCTCATGAATTTGGATGTGATGCTCCTTCAACAGAGACGTATCAGAGCTAATTAAGGCAACTTAGGGATTTTAATTTTATCATTTTTAGCCGAAAAATCTAAAACTGCCCTGTTGAAAGTTCACTAATGTTCAAAGAAGCATACCTATAATGTATTGTGCCTAGGTGCTTTAACTATTGCTATCCTAGAGTACCAAAGTATTTTCTTTGGATGGGCTTTTCTGCAACAAACAATGGCCTTTTGAATCTTTCAAGCACCCACGCTTAGTGCTAGATTCAAAAGTTTCGCGGGCGGAAACTGAACAGAGAGATTTCACCCTACCCGACGAACGGATATATCTACACCGTCATCGAACGTGTCCACAAGCTCTGAAACGAACTAGAAATATGAAGGGGTAAATCGGGTCAAAACGAAAATTAAAATTAAAATTAAAATTAGAATTGCGGTAAAAATTAAAATTAAAATTGAAGTTACAATTAAAATTACCGCAAAAGTTTCAAATTGAAGTTAAAATTCAAGTTAAAGTTAAAATACACCTTCTTTATAAGAGAGAATAAGAGAGACTGAAAGTCCTAAGGCGTGTTCTCGCCGTTCCCCGAGGACTCCTCGGGGAATCGAAGGGAACGGCGAGAATGGAGGGATTCACTCCACGCGGACTTCGCGTATGGAAAATAGCGAAAACACGGGGAATGCTTCTAAACTGGATTTTGTTTGAAAAAAAAATATGCCGTTGACGAAATTTATCTGGATACACTCTATTTTTGGTTCTGTTTATCCTGATTGTTTTTAATTAATTTTCCGTTGCACCAACACCAGCAAAAATTGATTCCCCTCCGAATCTGAAAGGGAGTCCTTTTTGATGATGGTGATGATAATTGGAGCATTTCCCGTCCGTGGGGACTAGCGAGAATACGGGGAGTGAGTCCCCAGGACAAACAAAAATGCTGGACTCCTCAAGTGGAGTCCTCGGGGAACGGCGAGAACACGCCTATAGAGAGGTTGCACCGTATCCGACGAAAACTGCGGGAGAAAGAAAAAATTTAACCTTGGGAAGTATAGGACTTTCAACTTTGAGACTAAATTACCGCCCTTGGGTAGCTGCTGTGAGCCAGAGAGTTGTTGCAATTGTTATCTGGCTTCTTCTTGTTCGAATAATACAACTTTTGCAAATTAATGTTCTTTTTTACGAGAGTTTGAAGGCTTCAAAGTTTGTAAACAAAGAGGAAGTCTCGCGTCCTATTGGTCAGCAGTGAACCATGACTTGAAGTCCTCGTCATAGGCGTATTCTCGCCGTTCCCCGAGGACTCCACTTGAGGAGTCCCCGCGTTTTTGTTTGTCCCGGGGACTCACTCCCCGTATTCTCGCGAGCCCCCACGGACGGGGAATGCTCCGATTATCATCACCATCATCAAAAAGGACTCCCTTTCAGATTCGGAGGGGAATCAATTTTTGCTGGTGTTGGTGCGATGTAAAATTAATTAAAAATAATCAGAATAAACAAACAAAAATAAAGGAGATCCAGACTAATTTTGTCAACTGCATATTTGTTTTAAGAACAAAATCCGTTTCGGACGCATTCCCCGTGTTCTCGCTGTTTTCTGTCCGCGGAGTCCGCGTGGAGTGAGTCCCTGTATTCTCGCCGTTCCCTCCGATTCCCCGAGGAGTCCTCGGGGAACGGCGAGAATATGCCTATAACCGACCAATAGGACGCGAGCCTCCGTCTTTGTTTACAAACTTCGAAGCCTTCAAACTTGGCTGGACCAGGAACTGGGAATCCATTTTGTTCCCTTCTATTTTAACCAATTTTCAATTTGAATGCTGAATTAATTCAGGATTTTATGCAGCATTTCGCTTAATTAATGCAGCATTAATTCAGCATGAAATTCATCGAAAAATTCAGCAAAGATGCTAAATTTTACGCTGAATTTTCAAGAAGAAACTGGGGAGCAGGCGATTATAGCTTGTTCAGACGGGACGTAAATAAGCGCCGAAACAGCGGCTGATCTGTTCAGACGACAAACAAGCTGGTTGGGGTTGACGGAAGAATTAAAAAGAAAATCCTAATTTCGAATATTGTTTATGTTTGGAATAAAATATACAAACTTAACAAAAACATTTTGTGAGTTTGTCTAAGTCAAGCATAGTTGACTTTAGGCTGGAAAAAAGTCACAAACTGAATATTGACAGATTTCAGGCGACTTTGCAATTTTAAGTTAAAAAGCAAATAAAATTCATTGTAATTTTTGGTTTTTAAATGAAAGCATACAATATAGTTAAGAATAAACAGAAAAAATAGGACTTTAGTTGATATAAAGCTAAAAAAAGTCACAAACTGAATATTGACAGATTTTAAGCGACTTGGCAACTTTAAGTTAAAAAGCAATTAAAAATCATTGAAATGTTTTAGTTTTTAAATGATAGCATAAAATGTAATTAATAATAAACAGAAAAAATAGGAGCAATTATTTAGCTTGTTCAGTCGCTTTTGAATGAAAGTTGAATGGAAAAAATTATATTAATTATTCAAACAAGATTATTTTTTTTCATGACAAAAAACAAAAATAAATATCAGACATAAACAGAATATAAGATTTTGTAATTAGAAAATTATTGTACCTTTTTTTCGAAATAATTTAGTAATCCTTGGATGCTAAATGTCATGAATTCATGATATGTTCACTTTGGTCTAACTGAATTTAAACTGGATTGATCCAAAGCTCTCAAAGTTTGACCCAATTCCCCTAATTACAGACTGTTCACTGTCCCCAGAGTCATCAAAGGTTACATTCCAAAGCCCCAAAGGATTTCAGTTTCTCCCGATCGGTGGGTCGAAACAGCGGCCGATTCTGGATCAGCGGCTGTTTTTTGGATTATTTTCAGTCGCTATTTACGCGCGTAAATACGCGCGTAATCGAGAATACGTCGCTATTTACGTCCCGTCTGAACAAGCTATTAAGGCTAATAGTTGTTAATAGTTGATTCTTAAATAGTTGTTAAATAGTTGTTCTTCCCACCAAGTTTCATCCCGATCCGTAGCGTTTCCCAAGATTTCCGGTTCCCCCCAAATTCACCGGATTTTAAATGGATTCCAAATATCAAGTTTCACCCGTTCAAAAGTGATAAATACTTCCAAGATTCCGGATTCCCCCTCCCTCCACTCCCCCGACGATGCTCGGATCGTGGATGTGACTATTTCCAACTAAATCATTTGGGGCCCCTGATAAGCCTGCCAAGTTTCATCGTCCTAACTTATGTGGAAGTGCCCGAACTAGCAAAACCCGGACAGACCGACAGAAATTGCGATCGCTATATACATTAAGTGCTGAACTTCTTTCTCTCACAAATTTGATGAAAGTGAGATGACTTTTCAGATACCACGGTCGTGTTCTTTTCTTTTTTCTACTATACTTTCTACTTTTCTACTATACCTACGCTCCACTTTCTTCTGTTGTAAAACATTTTGTGGGTCATAAATAAACTTACTTACTGTGGTATCTGAATATCAGTTACCACGGTAACTGGCCAGATACCAAGACAACTGCAATAACGACTTGCCCTAGCTGGTAGGTGTAGTATACAATTCCGTGAGCCATGTCCATTTACTTCCGGAACGGGAGCCACACTGTCAGAAGTTTCATAACAGATAGCGCATAACACTTTCAAGAATAACACCTTTTCACTAAGAAATAAAGTGTAAATTGGTTTACACTATTTCGTGCCTAGATCTCCAACAACACCTTCAATAGGTAAAAATACTAACGGGAACGAAAGAAACATAAACGATAACATGCCAAAGTGTTATCTGTTGAAACTGTTTAGTAAGGGGGTTCTGGAGTCCGCAAGTTCTACCCTTAGAACTCGGGTTGTGTTTACCTGCCTGTTGCCCTGTTGTCTCGCGAGTTCTAAGGGTAGGACTTGCGGACTCCAGAACCCCCTTAGGTCTGGACGTTTAAAAGCTTTCAAAATGGCAGACAAATAAGCACAGTGAAATACGATAGTTTGGCGGCTGACCGATTTGTTTGTGACCAATATCTTGGTTTCTGTTGTTTTGATAACATGTATCCTTTCTCAATGCATTTCTATAGTTACCTTTTTTACTTACCTGATAAGTATATATAAGCGTAGCTGACAAGTCAGCTCGTCATGATTTGTATCTGTACGAAAATAAACATCCCAATACAAAATATGAAAACCAAAACTAATTTGGTGGCATATAGGTGGGGGGGGGGGGAGAAGTCGGGTTCATTTAATTTTTATTTGACGTCACTAGCTTTAGAATCATCAGTTGCTCCTCCACATTACTATAGGTAATAAAATAATGACCAAGGTCATTTGGTGTGTGGTAGCTGATTTATCAGCTCCGGTCAGATCGGTCCGTTTTCGACCCTTGTGCAGCACATAGTCAATGACGTCAGATCCCGGAATCGTAGCTCATGTGGGTTTGGTTTCCGCGAGGACTACCGATTATGTAGCCCACAGGACATAAAGTACGGCTCCCTAGACAGTGCCGTGGCAGCAAGGTGATTTTGGATACGACAATGCCCTATTGTGCGCGCGTGTATCGTATCGATACGTATGTCCACTATTGAACCACTCGACACAATTCGAGTTTCATTGACGTCCGAGGCGAAATTTCAGTGCAGCGAAAAATAAGAAAACATTGCAAAGCGACTTGGGCGTTAATGAAGGGATGTTTGAATAGCGTGTTGCTGTTCACAAGCTTCTCTGTGTAGCTCAGTGGTAAAGCAATCCCCGAGGGTACGGGAT
Organism: Branchinecta lindahli; assembly: GCA_023053555.1. Lineage (NCBI taxonomy): Eukaryota > Metazoa > Arthropoda > Branchiopoda > Anostraca > Branchinectidae > Branchinecta > Branchinecta lindahli. The sequence goes on from JAKZAO010000003.1 coordinate 7,756,804, forward strand.
CAAATACCGACTGAGGCAACATCCATCCTTCATCTCACTACGGCCTCCGTGGGAGAGATGTAGGATAGGTGAAATTTGCCAAAAATTTGCAGGTTCCAGTGAAGCATGATCGAGTTGTGGGTGCGAGTACTCTAGATGTGACCGAATCAGATGCAACCTCGGTTGGGTATTTCGACGAGGGGTTCCCGAAGAGCCGAAAGCTCACATTACACTTGCAAAGGGTAGGAACTTTCAGCACTGGAAGCTTCCAGGATGGAACAATTTTCAGGAAAGACAACTACGCAGCAAAACGAAGTTTTAATTTCATTTCGCAACGTTACAAAACACCTTTTTTTAGGCGTCGGCGATGGTAACCTCAACTTCTACACCAGGTTCAATCGAGAAAGATGTGATCTGCTTGACGACCTCAGACGGGGACTGGAGATCGATGATTCTCTTGTGGATTCTCATCTGGAACCTGGGAAGGAGAAACATGAGCTCACCATTCACAATTGTTGCACATGTCATAGATCCACTCTTGCTTTCATAACAGTTAGAAAATTGAACATTAGATTCTGTTGGTAGTAGTCTATTTTATTGCATTACTGCCCTGACACTTAAGGGGTTAGTTTCATCACAGAGCTAATAACTGTCAAGCATAGCTTAAGTTTTTTATGTTTAATTGCTAGAGGATGGGATCTACAGACTGAAACAGTAGACACCGAAGGCATGCAATCATATTTCATCTCCCTTTTTATAGCACGTCTGTATCAGAGAAATGCAGCCGTGCCAAGAACAAAGGGAACCTTTTACACTTAAATTTGATCATTCAAGAATAAATACTTGCTGACTTTACACTCTCGGCTCACATTTACTAAGTACATCCAAACTGAACATCATCAACTTGGTTTAGTATCAACATTAGAAGCAAACATTTATGCCCAGATAAAAAGCTAGCACAAACAGCCCCATTACAGGGACAAATAACTGTCAAGTCTAGAACAAGCCTAACTGAAATTTTTTATGTTTGATTGCTAGAGGGTGGGATCTACAGACTGAAACAGTAGACACCGAAGGCATGCAATCACATTTCATCTCCCTTTTTATAGCACGTCTGTATCAGAGAAATGCAGCTGTGCCAAGAACAAAGGGAACTTAATACACTTAATTTGATCATGCAAGAATAAAGTACTGGCTGACTTTACACCAATGGCTCACATCCTACAGGAATGTCATCGACTTGGTTTATTATCAACAATGGAAACAAATATCTATGCTCATGCAAAAAGCTTGCACAAGCAGTCATTAGAAACAGTTAGAGACTTGAGTGACAATCTCTTTACATACAGTAATCCCAGAAACTCTTACCTATCCCAAGTCTTGGAACCTTCACCACAGGGAGTCTTTCTGGTGGTGATGCGAAGGGTCTTGGTTGGCATTCTTACTGGTCCCTTGACGTTCAATTGCTTCTCCTTTGAAGCCTTGATGAGCTCATTGCAGACTAGAATTGAATGTCAGTTAGAATCCAACTTAGTCCTTTCTTTAAACAAAACCTCTGAAGATACTGAATGTGCTCACTTTTTCTTCAGTATATAAGAACAGTACCCACAGTCACATCTGAAGTTGACTCCTTTTCATGTTAAAAGTTACAACTGGATGAACTGCAAAAAGTTAGAACAGTCTCGACTAAGGCAGTAAGAGTATGGAATCTGAAACAATATTCTTGCAGACAGAAGCGTCACTACGATGCCCCACCCATTTTGTCGGCCAGTCGGTAAATAATGGCCGCAATTTTTAGTAAAAACAGTCGATTTTTTTCTTAGAAATACAGGAGGGGTTACCTGACCTCGTTTTTACGCAACCTCGAATTTTGCCACGAAATGTTAAAATGAAAGTTCAGTGCTATCCTGACAGTCAAGTAGCAAAATCTGAACTTTTTTTCAACAGTTATGTCCCAAAATATTACAGTTATTTGTCTTTTCTTTGTTTTGAACCTGGTTTAAAAAGGGATTTTCTGGTTATTAGCCTTATTACCTCTATCTTTTTCATCACTTTGCAAGCAATCTGACCTCATGTAAAAATGGGTGAAACTGTTTGAAAAGAAAATTATATTTAACTGGAAACATTAAGTAAAATTTATATCCCCAACATGTAAACCATTCTATTAGCTTCACTCTAGTATTTTTGTCATGTTTTTTGGTTCCTTTTTAAGCCAGATATATCTCACTAAAAAGATTTCTCTGGAAATTTGAAATCTTGTCTGAGGTTGGGTACCTCTCCTGTAGTCGTTTTTTCTTCGGTTTTCTGGAAAAATAGTCGATTTTTCTTAAAAATAATCGTTTTTTCTTAAAAATCAGCAGATTATTTTGTCAAAATAGTCGTTTAATCCGCAAAAATAGTCGGTAAAACTGACCAGCCAGTTACTAAATACCTTTCCCCCCCTAAACATTTTGACTAGTAACGCCTCTGCTTGCAGACACCAAAGGCATGCAGTTACTTTTTCTTTTGCACTCACTCTAACACAAAATTCATGCTGAAGTGCCTTGAAAAAGGGCACACAACAAATTAAAATAAAAAAACAGGCAATAAAAAATGCCTTAAGTCACCTTTTTCAAGACTGGCAACGTTCCTGGATGTCAAGGTAATCCTAATCTTGTGGATTACCTGATCTTCTAGTCCAACTGGTTTCCCAGCATCCTTATAAGCCTAAAAAGGACATGGTCTGTACTAGACAAAAACAAGAAATTTCACCTGCAAAGGCAGATTTTCCAAAGGCTTAATATACAAGAGAGCAAAAGAACCTAAACACAGCCTCAACAACAGGGTCTACAAAGAAGTTAATTTCCATTCCGTCCTACCAGTAAAACTAAAGAAGCTAAATATTACAGTTTTCACAAAAAAACTTATTTTCTGGTTCCTTTATTTAAAAGCTTGACGAAGGCGTTTTCTCTGTGTCAACAATTATATTCTTACAGCAATAATAACTACACGTACCATCCATGATGGGGAACCCAAATGAGGGGAGAAGCTAATTTCCTAGCATTTAGATTCTGATTGGGATGCTGCTAAGATTCAAACATTGACAACCAGAGATGCTGCGAGTCCAGCAGTAGCAGTTCAAATCCGAGAGCGGTCTCATAACTGCTGGACTCGCAGCACCTCTGTTAACAACCAGCTTTCGACATGTATCAGGCTACCCTATACCTGAGATTTAAGGTAAAGTAGACTGACCACTCATACACATCCTCATGGCTCAGGCACTAGGGTACGAGCGGCGGTAGTCAGGCAGTTAACTCCTCACTTATCTTTGAATCACCTTAAAAACTAAACCACTCAACTCACAGACCTCGTTTACGCATTGAACAATTCGTTTGCAAATCACGCTTCTTTTTGCCGTTTCTTGACACCACTGTTGCCAAACAATCCTCTGCCTGATTTTCGCATATTCCACCCAAAACTATTTTCACGGGCGGTCCTTTTAGTGCTCAAACAATCACGGGCAGTCACACCTTAACTCGGGCGGCTTCAATTCGATTTTGCCAGGCTTTTACTTTAGCTGGTGATTTTTCAAATCACCAGCACAACAAGAAAATATACAAGGCAAATATTTAAAATTACCTCTTCACGAGGAAGAAAAATCAGGTAGCATAAACCAAGTGCCCTAGATTAACTCTTGGCCGGGCGCTAGCAGGAACTGGTTAGAGTAGTGCCCATGTTTATCTGCCGCCCGACTAAATTTAACGATTAGTATAATTAAGGCTACTGTGCATCTGCAAACTAGTTGATAGACAGTAAATGACTGAAATCTTACCATTTTCACCGATCGAGATGTTCACCAACGGAACAGCGCTGAACCAGTGAATTTTCTTCAGCGTTTTGGTTTGGCGATTTCATTCCCTAAACGAATCACCCGCAGTGTTGCCAGATTCTTGACACAAGATCACGCAGCAAGAGAAGCAAAAATGCGCCTCCGGCGCATTTTTGCCATTTTGCTTTTTTGGATAGAATTTAGGTACCCTCCAAATGTTTTCAGTCAGTCGTTAAGAAATAATGATAAAAAAAAAGTCGGCGCGTAGCGCCACGATTTTTTTTAAATAATAATCTATCTTTTATTTTGAAAAAGTCAGTAAAAATATCTAGCCAGTCGCGAAAGACCTTACCCTCCCCTCCTTCCATGCACCTATTTTGGCTAGAAACGCCTCTGGTTCTAGTTATGTTCCCAGAAAGAGAAAAGTTCTTGTCTTTTGTGAGAGGAGTGAAAAAATGAAAAGTGCATGAAAAGTGCAAACTGCTCGCACATAGGTAAAATAATATATGCAATAATACACCAATAGCCAAATTCCGTAGCATTCAGCTTTGCAGCTATTCGCCGGCATACGAGACTTGAAGCGGTAGAGAGGGATAACACATTCCGAGGCTTAATGCCCCTTACACAGTTTTCTCGAATGAAATTTTTTAACATTCGCTCTTCAAGGTTTCAATCCCCGCAACCCTCGAGATCTGAATGTAAAACTACTACCGTAAGTGGAATTTACAAGTCAATAACTGGTTTTCACTTCTAAAATTTGTGGATAGCAAAATGCGCCCAATTTGCGCCGAGATTTAGGGGAATGCGCAAAATTGGCGCAATGCGCACACCTGAAAAAATCGAAGCGCAGCCGTCTCGAAAAAGCGCCCAAATGGCGCAAATGCGCACCATCTGGCAACACTGATCACCCGTAGCAATCAATAAATTAATCCATCAAAGATAAATTGCTAATAAGCTATTACGTTGCATTTTTCCAATTTTAATTATAAAGTTAGACTAAAGGGTTTCAATTAACCCTGAGATGCACTGTTGCTGTTTTTCGTTTTTTGAAACATTATGCACCTGGATATTTACCGAGACCCAGGATTTCTTTTTAGCAGCCGTAGCAAACTTTTTGCCTTTCTTTCGTCGTGGCAAACTATTGAAATCGGTGCAACATGGCAGATGCTTGGGAAGAGTTTCAAGCCCTTAAGTCGAAAAGAGACAGTCTAAAAAAGAAGTCGGAGCGAAGGAAAAAAGAGCTTGAAGAGCTGTTGAGTTTGGGCACCTCTGATGGTTCAGTTAATTCTGTTGTTGTTCAACAATTGTCAACGCAACCACCTCAACCTGGCCTTGGACTACAAGGGGCTGGTGGGATTTCTGGTAATAAAAATCAGCATCTTATCTTTGTCCGGGCAAATCAATGATAATGCCAGAATTTCCCCGTACGTAGCCTATACAGATTTTTTTTTTTTACAAAGCGTTTTAACATGTGAATTCTGTTATTATGTGATTCTGTTGGTGTTTCATATTCTTGCCCCGAAATCCTACCTGCTATCATCAAGGATGATGGTTTGTGTTCTCTGTACCATTTTGGCTGGCTCCTGTCGAGACTTGAGTATTATGGGGGTCGAATGTTTTCAGTTCTGTTTCGGCCATCCCCTAGACAGACAAATGCTTTCTGGGGTGTCCCAAATGTAGTATTTAGCATTATCCGCTCAATAAGCTCTCTCTATCTCTCTACAGGACGTGCACCAAATTCCGCCCACCATGACCGCGAATATGTACTAAATCCAGCCTCCCATTTAATTTCAGTGCTTTAAACTTGTCTAAACTTACTTTCCAATATCTTGAAAGAAAGCTCTGCTTCTGTTCTTTCAGACACTATTTTTTCTATCTGGCTAATGCGTCTCAGCGTTGCAAGATAAGCGTTTCAGCAGAAGGACCAATTTTTTTTGGCAGAATTGAATTCCGCCTCCGAAACGAATTTCCGCCCACTGTGCGATCGAATTCCGCCCAAAAATCCAAGACGCTGAATAAAACATGCTGATTATAGGTAACTCAAGCTGATTGCTTCGCAGGTCGTGATCTGATTCGATTCATGCTTTTATCGGCTTTTATAGAGTTCTTTTGAAGTCTCGATTTGTTTTCCCGCTGATTTACAACATGTGCTTTTTTTCCCGCTGTTTAAAAACATGTGCTTCTTTTCCCGCTGTTGTGTTGTTGCCAGATAAGAAGCGGCTAATATTAGTGGCGTTTTTGATCGCCGATTAGTTCGACGATAGCGTAGCCGTTTGATTTTTTGGTGTTTTTGACGTTGGCCGGAAGCCGATTGCCGTAGCTGTTTATCTAATTTTGTGTTTTCGTTCTAATCGGCTAACGTGTATCGCCTAAATTTGTGTCCATCATCCATGGGCCGAGGACTCACCGTTAGCCGTTGACATCAAATATATCCATCTGATACTCGATGGCGACTTTGCAGAATCAGTAGTGGCATTTTTGATCGCCGATCAAACTTGCCCGGTAGACGAAGCGAGTTTGCCGATTCGTGCATAATACTGTTTTCGATAGACGATAGCCGTTGGCGATCGCCGATGTTTCTGGGTGCGCAAAAACGAGTTTTTCATTTTTGAAAATACCAAGGCCTCAAACAAAATCCATACGTCAACGGCTATCGGCGAGTCCTTGGCCGATGGGCGATGGACATGAATTTAAGGGCGATTCTGGTAATCTCTTGGATTCGCTTTCCGAAAAGCAAAGCGAGAATCCGCTGAGCGCAAGAATAAGCAAAAAGTCGTAGCGCCTTTACAACTTCTCGCTGACTTGCCGAAACCACTTTCTACTCGCGAAGTGGATTCGCTTTCCAAGTACTCGCGGAAACTAGCGGAGCGCCCGAACAGCTATGGAAAGCTAAGCGGCTTTTAGCCGAAGTCGCAAGAACAGCCGGCGCATAAGCTCGCGGAGCTTTCTAGACCGCCAGAATCGCCCTTTAGGCGATACATGTTAGCCGATCAGAAGGAAAACAGAAAATAATATAAACAGCTACGGCAATCGGCTTCCGGCGAACGTCTAAAACACCAAAAAATCAAACAGCTACGCTATCGTTGACTAATCGTCGATCAGAACGCCACTAGTATTCGCTGCAGTGACGGGGGAAATTGTTAAGTCGCTCGCTACTCCAAACATGTCCGTGAAATTTCTGATCTGAGCGTTTTCTACACTGTGTCCAAAATCAGCCCACCAGAGGTCTCATTTACGCCGTTCGCACATTCGAAGAAGAAAGAGATTCTCCCTGAAAGGATTAGAAGGGAGATTTTTACATCAGTAGACAGGTGGAGTTATGGTCATTCAGAAACCAGCTAACATATTCAGTATCTGTCAAATTTATCTAGGGGGCGGAAATCAGACGGGGGCGGAATTTATGGCACGTCCTGTATACCAAAATCGAATTAAATATTTTACTTAGATATTACTCTTGAGCCTCAAGTTGAGGGAGGTAATCTTCAACCATCAAATATGGTTTGGTATACTGCTGGCAGAGGCGTCACTACTGGGGGGGGGAGGGGGGGGGGGCAGCCCCCCCCCCAATGTGGTCGGCCAGTCGGTAAAAAATAGCCGAGTCGGCGCGAAGCGCCACGATTTTTAGTAAAAACGGTCGATTTTTTACTCAGAAATAGTCGTTTTTCTTAAAAACGATCGATTTTTCTTAAAAACAGTCGGTTTTTCGTAAAAATAGTCAATTTTTCGTCAATACAGTCGTTTTTTTCTCAATAATAGTCGTTTTTATCCGCAAAAACAGTCGGTAAAAATGACCAGCCAGTCGGTAAATACCTCGTCCCCCCCCAAACATTTTGGCTAGTAACGCCTCTGACTGCTGGTGGCGATAGTTCCAGTGGTTTGAACTACGTAAAGCTGTGATGCCTGTTGTAATCAGGGTGACCAAAACTTGGGCATATGTATATGTTTTGGTTTTGGTGTTGTGGCTCACAGAACAAAAATGGCAATGTATTAGATATATGCTTTGCTTTTAGTCTGTTGAGCCATCAAAAGGCTGGACTCAGCAATTAAACAAGATTGTGCATTACCATTTAGCCTGCAGCAAAAAAAAAAAAAAATGAAAATTCGCCTGCGGCCCTAGATTTATTTTTCTCTTGGGTATAATAGATGGGAGCTATTACTGCAATCGTGCCCGGCAATATATTCGCCAAAACGCCGCTTAATTAAGTTGGCTTATCGTCTTTCATGCTGCCCTTTAATGTTACTTTTCCTGCGTAATCCTTTCTGTTCCATAATTTAAAGCTTGAATTTTCAGTTTCTAGGATTCGGTAAAATTTGAGAGATTCGGTAAAATTTTGGCTCTGCACCCCCCCACCGAAAATGCACTTGCAACGCCCCTGTTCGGGAGTTACCATGAACCTCGAAACTCGGAAAAGGTCGAGTGAAGCACAGGTCGCAGTAAAAAGGACTGATCTGTGATTTCATCGATAGTCCTGACTTTTATTTTGAATCCAAAAAAGAAGATCTAATCATAAATGTTTCAAAAACTCCGCCTGCGGCGCTTTTTGTAATGTTCTCTATTTTATGGAAGGCAAGCTAGAATCTGGATAGAAATAATTAAATTTGGCAGGAAAAAGCTAACTTCAAAAAATCTCGCCTGCGGTGCTCACTTTATGTGATAGTATTGACTAGACTACAGTAGCTGCTGCTGCCGGAACGTCGCTTCATCCAGTTTCTGGAACTTCTTAGAGTATCAGCATTTAATCCACGGTAGATGATAGGGTTTGTAAGAGAAGCAGTTAAATTTTAGCCTACAGGAAAAAAAATGGATTTCGAAAATTTTAGCCTGCGGCGCTCGGTTTCTTTTCCTCTTGGGTGTCATAGATAGAAGCTGTTACTGCAATATTTGCCCGGCAATAAATTCTCCAATTGGGCTTCGCCAAAACGCCGCCTAATAGTTGGCCTATCGTCTTTCATGCTGCCCTTTAATGTTACCCTCCCTATGTAATCCTTTCTGTCTCGCAATTTAAAGCTTGAATTTCAGTTTCTAGGACTCGGTAAAATTTTTGAGAGATTCGGTAAAATTTGTGCACCCCCCCCCCCCCAGCGAAAATGCACTTGCGACGCCCCTGGATGCTCTTAGACCTGATATTTGGCATAGACAAATGTAGGCCAAGTTTACGTGATTTGCAGCATAGAGTTAGTCAGATGCTCTTAGAGCTGATATTTGGCATAGACGAGTGAAATGTTCAGTTCTTGTATACCAAATGTCTGCCCTAGGCCAGTCTAGGTAAATCCAGTGTTGGGGGGATATTTTTCCTTCAGGAATGCCACAAAACCAGGCTATTTTTCTAATCTACAAGAAATCTGCACTTTGTGTAGATAGGTGTCTAGAAAATCAAGCACATGTGGGAATGGGCTTTTGTTTTGGCCTCAAACAATGTTATTTGTGTTCAGTGTGGTTGAATAGGGCTAATATTTGGTAAGTAGCCTACTATGTTAGTTCGGAAACACCTTTTTTTGTTCTAGGAGAAAGACCTAATGAGCCTGAGCTGCAGACTACAGACAACAAGGCAGATGTGGAGGTAGAATGCCATGTCCTCAGTGCATTGACTGCTGTGAGTCTCAACCTTCCTGCTGACTCAAGGCAGATATGTGCTGCTGGAATGAAGGTGTCTGGAACCCACATCCACCATCATCTGGTAGCCAATCTTCTGCAGAAGTTTGCTGCTCAGAATCTGATAAGGTATGGTATGGACATAAATGGTGTTTTAGAGCAAAAAAGATTCTGGAAAAAGAAACTGTAACTGTGTTTAAGCTATCTTGACTTTGTCAAAGCTTAACTTTATTCTTGGCTTGGGCCAAGAAATTTCTACTCCATTCCTGCTTCTCAAATTTCTTGCCCTACATCTTGCATGAAGATGGATATAAGCCAATTTATGTGTGAGTTTGAGAGAGTTGTAAGAAAGGAGCCAAAAATCAAGTATGCAAAATAAATGGCTAGGCCAGGGCTAGGCTAATCTTTTACAGTAAAGCTAGGCTGATTTTTTCCGTAGTGTAACAGAAGATTCGAAAGACGGGAAATGGATGCTCGTTGTGCATACAGCTGATCATGCGAAATTGGTGGCGATGGTTACCAGTGCGGAAGCCAATGATGCATCCGGACGTGTTGGTGAACCCAAAGGTGTCAAAAGTAAGTTTTTTCAACATTATTTTTCCTTTGCCTGGTAAAGAAGACTTATTTTCAGCCTTGTTCCGTATTTCGGTTACCTGGAGCACCTCAGTCTTTCTCGAATCCGTAGATGAAGTCGGATATTCGTTTCTTTGCTTCTTTTACGGGCTTTCGCCCCTCATACTTGCCATTTTTACCAGCTCTGTGAAGATAACATTAAAACGACTGTTGGGAACCATAATAATTCGGAATCTACTGAAAAAAAAAAATTGACATAGTGCGTTAGTTTAGAACCTCCAAAAGTGAAGTTTCGACCCTTCGATCTACATTCAATTCTTGCTGCTGGAGGGAACTGTGAGCAGCCAGGACTCGGACGAATTCAGTGCGGAGCTCTTTTAGCCAGTATAGGCCGTACGATGTTTTAAAGGCGTTTGTGTTACTTTCATTTTGTTTCCCTCTTAGGGCCTTTGGAAAACGATTCTAGTGTTCCAGAGTCTCAGGAAAGAGATGAGAAAAAAAAGGAAACCGACAAGAGAAAGGATAAGAAAGATGATGATATTCATGTGAGTAAAGTCCCGTCTCTATCTTGCTAGAATCACGGGAGGCACAGCGTTACTTCATTTGAGAGCAAAGTCAGATGATTAGGTCAATGGGAAACGGAAACTAAGGGGTACAGATTCGAGACTGATCTTAGTACGTCATGAATATTAAATCATCGTGTTTTAGCCTACTGCCTGTTATTGTTTTTGTGATTAGAAGATGAAAATAGCTTCGCCTAGCAGCAACGGTGATATGAAAGTAGATGACTCTGAAGTCGCAAGCATTTTCACAAAAAATACACCAGTTAAGTAAAACTTGCATAGGCTAAAGTCTTTTTGCTGCAATTATATTATTACTATTGTAATTGAAAAAGATTGTAAAAAAATCTGGTGTCTTGTTGTCTTCTTCTTGAACAGCATGATCGTGGAAGAATAGAATTGTAATTTGTTCGCTCCCACTTTCATGGTGACAAAACCAAAATTGATGAGTACTGTCGTGCACAAATTTGTCAATTTAACAGTTACATTGAAAAGTACGTACAAATGGTCAAAGGCTATTTAAAATTAAAAAAAAAAAACTTTGGCATAAAACTATTTTGGTAACGGCTGTCTTTGGTAGCTACTGGTTGGAGTGTTGGGAGTTGGGACCTTCGCAGAAATTGCTCGCTCTTGCCTTTCCCTTACATTGTTATATGGGGGAGGGAGAAACCCGTTGTGGATATGGTGCGAAATAAGTTTCTTACCGATCTCGAGCTAGGTCCAGTCTCCGCTTCTCCAATATATCAGCAACTAATCCACATTTTTTTTTCCAGAGCTTACTTTCCCTTGCATCCACTCGTGAAAAAGAGAGTAAGAAGATGGGCGAAGAAATTTTGGAACTGTTAAGTAAACCTACTGCAAAAGAAAAGTCGCTGGCTGAGCGGTTCAGGTCTCAAGGAGGTATGTATTTTTTCACGCAAGTCGTACTTCTACCGTTCGCTTGTTACTCCTAGGGAAGTCGAGGGAAACCATGGGGACTCCTCGGACAATGGAACAGCGAGAACGCAGGGAATGCCCCTGTATGCATTTTGTTAGAGTATTATTATGGGCGTTTTGCCGTGACAATTGAAATTTGCCGTGAAATTTGAAACTCCCGCCAAAATCGACAATCACCTCGGCAGTTGTTGGTCGAATATGAGCCACAAAGCGAGCCACGAAAATCATGTTGGTGGCGGAAACATACAGTAGAGGTATGCTTATGTGAAAAGTTACTTTAATGTGAGCACTGCATTTTTGGGCTAAATGGTAGATTGAAGATCCAAAATACCTGTACAGGTGTTTTCAGATGCCCTTCTCGAGGCCTTCTTACGTACTATGGCTAACTGGTAGTTAGCTTTAAACACAGCAAGTGCATGAAAATGGCAAAGTCCAAAGTCAACAAACGTTCACATAAGCATACCTCTACTGTACTTGTGGGCCGCACAAAAGGCCGCGGAAACGCTCTTTTCGAGCCACAATCGACCCACAACCTGTTTGTGGGAGCACGGAAAAACGCCTTATATGTATGTCCTTGGCAACTTAATTCGGTTCAGGACAAATAGTCCCTAAAAGGTTATGTCCACATTAGTTGCGATTTTGCAGATACTATGGTATCTGATACGGCGGTAACAGGATCTGCATTTTGTCGTTTTTGCGTATATGATAGTAAGGTTGATTTGCAAAAATGGCAATTGCCGAATTCGTGATTTTAGAAGTCATCGCAAAGTAATACTTACATCCAGTCATCTTAGGCTCTTGTGTACCACGATCAGTTACTACGGTCGGGACCGTGGTATACGAATACGAGAATATCAGATAGCCTACCACGATAAATAGCCAGATACTCTGGAGTAAGTGTCGATCTTGGAATCTGCTCAAATTTGCGATTGCGGTAGGCGTAGATCCATCATCGTTAGGCTTTAGGCTGCAATAATATCTAACCGTGGCACCGTGGTCACTCGTCGCCAAGGTGATCTTATTGGTGTATGTTAGAAATACCTTCGCTTATGAGCGAGTGAACGAACCAATGACGCTCCGTCAGTGAGGCCCTTGCACGTTTTAAGTAAGAAAAAAGGCTGATATGAAAGCAAAGTCAACACGACGTGAGCAGGTAAGCACGGTAAGGAAACTGCTTTTTTTTTTTACACAGTGAGGGCTGGTCAGGCCAGGGTAAGGAAACTGCTTTTTTTTTACACAGTGAGGGCTGGTCAGGCCCGGTAAAAGACTGGTCGGGTCAGAGCATTTGGTATTTTGTAGTCTTAGTTCCTGGTTTGGAGCTCTATTTGGGGTCGGGAACCAAGCCTTGTCTGTGACTAGATTGCGGTTGTGGACATCAGGCAGGTAAAGAAATGGCTGTTGCGTTAAAGCACAGTTCGCAACTTCTTTGAAACATTGTTTCACAAACCCATCTCAGCCTCACTGGGCCTCCTTGCTTTGACGAGAAATTCGGAAATTGCCGATGTTTCTGACCAGTGAGCTCCTCGGAAATAAAACATGGTCCGCCTCAAAAGGATCAAAACACGGCAAATACAAAAATTAGCGTATTGCCGTTAGGGTGGATATAAACACGACACGGGAAGTTCGGAATCCCTGAAATGAGAATGGATAGAACGATTAGGGACGTAGAGTGAAGAAGTAAAATATTTACAACGGATCCTTTAAAACTAAAATCTGTGTTCCAGGTGCTCAGGTACAGGAGTTCTGTGCTCATGGAACAAAAGAGGAATGCATCGCTGTAAGTGGAACGGTAGAGCCATGCAAGAAGCTGCATTTCAAGAAGATTATTCAGCAACACACAGACGAAGCCCTTGGCGATTGCTCGTTTTTGAACACGTGCTTTCACATGGATACCTGCAAGTGAGTATCAGCTTCCTTCCTTCCTTCCAATGTATAGTCTTTGGGATCCGCTGACCCTCTTAGACTTCTTCTTTCTGCGGCCGAGTGGCAATGATGTCTTCTGGGCTCGAGATAAATCTGTCTGCCTAGAGAAACAATTTTGTTTTATGGCACGTCAAACTTTTACATCTAACGTTGCTAGAAGGTCGATAATTGCTTTGAAGATGGCGGTTTCTTCCCTATTCGGCAGCTTGTGGGTGTGAGATAGCGTTTGTACTTCTGGCTTCAGTTGTAAGCGTCTCAAGGTTGAGAGCATCCTCTGTCTCTTCTCTCTTAGCAGTCTGCACTCGAACAAAAGATGTTGGAGCGATTCCTCCCACAGGTAACAAAACCAAGAACAAATAAAAGCAAGAACTTTCGTCTCCCCATTTCGCTGATGCTATCGTGCGTAGTCGACTAAAATATGTCCAATTTCCGACCCGAGAGAGCGGAGGTGGAGCTTACCCGGTACACCAAAAGTCGTTACCTCTACAGAGAAGGTAAAACGCAGTAAACCACCGAGGAAGAAAAATCGAATGGAGGCAGGAGTGAAAAGCCTGTTCACACTGGACTGGAAGCGCGACGGAAACAGCGATTACCGGCTCATTGATTCAGACAAGCTTTAGGGGTTGACAAAAAAAAATCAGAAACAACAAAGAATCCAAATAGAAAGAAACTGGCTTCCAAATAAAGCAGATATCACAAATGTGTAGAAGTCTCTGGTAATTTAGTTAAAAGTACGACAAACTGTATATGTGTAACGTAAACTGTATCTTTTCGGGGTCAAGAAAATATAAATTTCATTACAGATATTAACACTCATCTGAGAATATCGGATGAAAACGAGTAGATTCTTTCAAAAAGACAGGTTCGTATGCTAAATGTAAATGAACACATATTACGAAGGTGGAACATTTCCGTCTGGGATAGCTATGGTTGAGGTGAACTTTCGTCTTTCAATTCACTACTTAATCGAATTTAATCCAACTCACTAAATCGAAATGTGAACAATTCTTTTTCCACGAAAACAAATACAAAATATAAAATCGACTACCGGTATTATTTTGACTATTACAGGCTACTCTAACTCTTCTGTAATTTCAGTAATCCTCGCAAGCCTGATTAAACTACTCTTAGTTTCACTCGTCTGACAAAGTAACAACTGTAGAGGTTGAAACACAATGGGTCATGACCTCAGTGAGTCTGATTCGAATTCCGGTTTTACATTATATAGTTCTCCCCAGAGATATAAAAAGGCATGTCACAATGGATTTCAATGTCCATATTGTTGATCATGGTATAGCCTAACAAGTGCAATTACGAACGACCATCGTCAAGTTCGTTTTTATTTTCGCATCATTTAGACACCCAGCATCTAGTCATTAAAACCAACGTTGTTTCCTTCTCGTGTGAACAGGCCAGAGCATACGCCTCGCTAGTTGTTTTCTTCGCAAATGACTCGAGTGTGTAACGGCGGAGACCAAGAGACCAACGAGTATACACGGGCGAACAAGAAGGCTCTGTATTAGCTCCACCTCCGCTCAATTTTTCCGGAACGCTTTTGATCGGAGGATGGACGAGACACAGATGTTCTTGCTTTTATTTGTTCTTGACAAAACCTACAGAGGGTCAGCTAATAGTCAGGTAGCTCCCAGACCCGGGATTGGCGTTGGCTGAGGTGGCTGCTTCTCGTGGGAGCGGTAAACTAGTGACAAGTTGCCCGCCTTGGAGGAGGAGCCGAGTAAATCATGTTTGCGTGCCATCCAGAACCGGGACCACCTCGGCCTTCTATTATTTATAGAGACTAACACCCTGAAGTTGGGGGGGGGGGGACGAAGGAACATCAGTATCTACTGAGACATGCTCAAATTAGTTGAATTTCTGAAAGCTATCAGAATTGTTAATTTTGTGTATATATTGATTTTACTGGATTATACGAAGATGAAAATAAAAGAAAAAATTGAAGGGACCAATTTAAAGCACGCTTTTCTTTTCGCTTTTCCGAAATGAATCAGTTGGTTGGCCTCGATGTCTGTCATAATAGTAATTACAATCCCAACTACTGTCTTCGATGTTCGGAGCCTTGATTTGCACTCTTTTGAGCTTCATCGAAGAAAAGACTCCCTAGGGGCTAGAATGTCGACTTTGTCGGACACATCCCTAGTGGGCCGAGTTCAGCGTTATGCCTTTACGTGATGTTGCTTGCCCCTCCTTCTAATTTGTCTGTTCTCCATAGATATGTCCACTACGAGGTAGATAGGTCAACATTACCCCGTAGCGAAAGTACGTTGATGAAATTCGAAACAAGCAAAGCGACTACAGCGGATTCGACAACCCTATCCCAGCCTCAGTGGGTTCAGTGTGACTTGAGATATCTTGATATGACCGTACTAGGTAAGAGTTCCCTGTGTTGTGTAAATTCGAAGTCAATCAGTTTTCTTATAATCCGAACGGCACTCGCCTAGCAAAGGGAAAAATCGGAGAAACATTAACGAGCAATACAAATAATACAAAGAACAAAAATGAAACAAAAATAAAGATCAAGGAGAGTTAAAATAGCTGACGAGAAAAGGGACAATGACTGCAGATACCGCTTGGCGATTTTGGTTTGATAATTGAGATAGTTGGTACATAGGATACATGCAGGCTAGTTACAGTAAAAACTTGGATCTAAACAGAAAGATAAGGTATATGTCATCAAATATTCTCCGAATGCATTGAAGGACTAGTTTTTTCTGTCCGTTTCAGTTTCACTTTGTTTAAAAAACATGAGAATGACAAGGCGGATCGTTGGTTAGTTGACCATGTGATGTACTACGAACCGACACCGAAAATATCTGTTCGGAGAACACCATCCAGAAAAATAATAGGCGACTCAAACCATTACCGATTTCACCTCACCCTCAAGTAACACAGCCTTGAATTATTTTGTTTCCTGTTAACCGGGAATGGAGAGCCATCTATCTAAAGTACAGCAGTCCGAATTCATAGCGCCGTAAAGATTACTCAAGTTCCGCTAGCGATCAGCATCATGCGTATCTCTCTGCATGGCCGTCGGTCATACATAGTAACGGTAGATTAAAGGAACAGAAAACTTGACTCAAACTTGACTCGGGGAGCTAGCTAACATATCAAGAATGTACCCTGAGTCGATATTGAGAGTAAGAAAAATTCTCGTTACGACCGTTGCAGTTTCCGGGCAGTTTCCGAGAATTCTACTTTTGAGCACAAGGTTTGCAAAAGCAAAAGGTTTGTGTGCCGCGACTAGGAATCGAACCCCGGCCGTCTAGTCGGGGAGGTCGTTACTCTGTAGTCTACATGTAAAAAGGCGAACTTTTACAGTACATGAGTGCATAATTACAGTGCATAAGGGACAAGGGCCTGCCAGCTAGCTTTGGGAACACTAAGGAGGGGGTTCGAGACAGTTCGAGATGACAAAGAAGGGGGGGCCTGTCGACAATAAGACCCTGTATATTTATCCAAGCCCCCCCGGGCGATTCGGTGGCCGAAAGTTGCGTAGTCAAGTTTACCGTTCCTTTAAAAACTGAGCCTCAGCCAATACAAATCTTAGGATTTTAACTATAGTTGACACTTGGTGATCTGAGCGGTTCGTTTTAGGCAAATTCGCGGTTGTTATGGCCGACCCTCCCTGGGATATCCACATGGAACTGCCGTACGGTACTATGTCAGATGACGAAATGAGACAGCTCAACGTCCCTGCCCTACAAGATGATGGTCTGATATTTCTCTGGGTTACTGGAAGGTAAGCAAAAAGTTGCATTTTTGTTTCCATCTCTCACTTTCTGGACTGTTTGGGTTTTTATGGCACTTGCAGCTTCGCTCAAGTGCCATATACCGATCACTTGTCGGTCTGTCGGTCGGTCGGTCGGTCTGTCAGGCCACTCATCTCGAGTTACGGTACTTCCAGATGAGCTAGGACGATGAAACTTGGCAGGCATATCAGGGACCCGACCAAACTAATTTGGAAATAGTCACTTCCCCGATCCGACCACCGTGGAGGGAGTAGAGGGCGGGGGAATCCGGAAAATTTAGTAGTTTTTGTAAAACCCCTACCCCTTTCTTTACACTAGTAGGTCTGCGCGCGGCGTGACGTCACTCTTTGCATCGGATCACTCTGTTAACATTGGAAAGAGCTAGTGCATTCGAGGGTCAAAGGGGTTTGTATCTGTGGTGCAGTGCGGGGGAATATGGAAAATTGAGTATTGTGTAACTTTCGAACGGGTGATCGGATTGGGACGAAACTTAATACCTGGATGAATGACATATCTCTGATGTTCCGTTTGAAGTCCGAACCGGATTCGACAGCTATGGGGGAATTGGGGTGGGGGAAGACCGGAAATCTCGAGAAACGGTTATAATGGAGGGATCGGAGTAAAACTTGCTGGGAAGAACAAGAATCTGCTCCAGATAATTTGTTTACACGTTTGGAATGGACCCGGACACTTGGGGGGGGTAGGTGGAGGGGAGTTTCACGGAATTCTGGTGATGACAGTTTTTGGGATTTTCACGACGAAACTTGGGAGGCGTATCAGGGACCCGATCAAACTGACTTGTAAATAAAAATTCACTCGGTCCGATAGTCGTGGGGGGATCGGAGGGAGGGGGAATCCGGAATATTTAGCCATGCGTAACTTTGGAACGGGTGATCGGATTCGAGTGAAATTTAATAACTGAACAGAGGGCGTGCCTGTGGTGATCTTTTTCATGTCCGGAGCGGATCCGACAACAATTGGGGGGGGGGGGGGGAATACGTGACCGGATTGGACTGGAGAGATCGGGATGGAACTTTGTGGGAATAACAAACAAGTCCAAACTGAACCGGATTGGCTCCGGCGACTGTGGGGGGAGTTTGAGGGGCGGGTCCGGAATTCCGGTGATCGCGAGTTAAGGTACTTCCAGATGTGCTAGGACGATGAAATTTGGCTGGAATATTAGAAATTCGACAAGATTGGCTTAGAAATCGCCACTTTTCAAATCCGACCATTCCCTAAAGTACCAATCATGACCGCAAATTAAGAAAAATACTTTTAAGCAAAATATGCATTTCCATGATCCCCATGAGCTCATGATCATTTTTGCCTCAAGGGTTTTGCTTACAAATGAAGTTCTAGCTCCCTTAAAGTGTGCATCTTAACCGCAAGGTCGAAAAGTACTTTTTATCAAACGATACATCTCAACGCATGATCAGTTGTCCCACAAGGGTTTTGCAAAAAAAATAATTTCTTGCACCCTTAAAGTGCGCAAATTAGTGGGAAAAAAAATACTTCTGATCATACGTATATATCAATGATCCCTAAGAGCCTGCTATCGTTTTTGCCTCAAGGGTCTTCCTTACAGATGAATTTCTAGTGCCTTTAAAGTGCGCATCATTACAGCCAAGTTCAACGATAATATACTTTTTCTCTAGCTCCCTTAAAGTGCGCATCTGAGCCGCACAGTCGAAAATTACTTTTGATCAAATAATACATCTCAACCCTTGCAAGTGCCATATGAGCTTACAGCTCTTGTTTGTATTGGCTTTGTGCTTGCGGTATAACTAGGGGAGCGGAACTTCGATCAGAGACCGCTTGCAGCTTTTTTAACTGAGAATTTTGAACGATAATGGAGGTCGGTGAATGCTGTAGTAAAGATGCTAGCTGGAGGACTGTATAGGATTCTCCTGTTTCCCTTAAAATGTATCTACTGAGGGGTGTAATAGCCTATTTGCAGCGGTTTCACTAGCCTTTTACCTTTAGGGTGGGACAACAAATTCATCTTATTCTTACCATCCAGGGAGATATCCCTTGTTGCCTTCAAAGAGGCCTGTTAGACTATTTTTGATTGGATACTGTATATATAGAGCCGAGCGGCTAACGAAGCGCCGGACGCATTTACACTTATAAACCGTTCTAGGGACAACCAATACTCTAACAGGCCCCTTTGAAGGCAATAAGGGGTATCTCCCTGGATGGTAAGAATAAGCTGACAAATTTGTGCCGACGGGACTTGAAAATGTACCGACAAAACTCGGCATTACCGATTCGGTGCAGTGGCGCACATTTTGGTTGTGATTCATGGTGCGATGCTGCAGGTCATAACTTTTTTCTTCTTCTTTTAGGGCTATGGAGCTTGGTCGTGAATGCCTGGAGCTATGGGGCTATGATCGAGTCGATGAAATCATTTGGGTGAAAACCAACCAGTTACAGCGAATCATCAGAACGGGGCGAACGGGACACTGGCTAAATCATGGGAAGGAACACTGCTTGGTTAGTCTGTGGTTTGTTATCGAAAAACCGAAAGTCTTCTGTTTGTAGCAAAGGAAATCTGGACTAGGGTCTTATCAGGAGGCCACATTTGGGAATGAATGAATAATCAGTTTATTACGCACTACCGGAGGACAGAGTGTAGTAAAAAGGATAAAAGTACAAGAAGTCAATTGATTTCAAGAAATGAGAGGATAAGCTACTGGGGTGGTGAACAGGTAAACTGCCAATCGGAGGAGATACTTAACAGTTAAACGGCAAATCGCAGGAGATACTTTCGAGAAATTGACAACCGGCGGATCAGGTGGCGGTTTCGCGTGCGGCGGGTTGGGGTAAGTGAAACAGGAAACGGAGGCATTTGAAACACGTGGAGTGTCTGCGGCGTATGTTCTTTTTCCTTCCATAGTGCCGAATTAGCACTGGAACTAAAAACATGGGTTAATTTATATTCTGAAACTTTTACTTCTTCAGGTTGGAATGAAGGGAAACCCGAAGAACATCAATCGAGGACTTGATTGTGACGTCATTGTCGCCGAAGTAAGAGCAACCAGTCATAAACCAGACGAAATTTATGGAATCATTGAAAGGCTTGCCCCTGGAACAAGGAAAATAGAACTTTTTGGACGACCACATAATGTCCAGCCAAACTGGTAAATAGTACCTAAGCATTTTCTTTTTATTTTCGTGATTCGGGTCAAGTGAGGTGATGTAACTAACATAGCTGTTCATTGGAAGATTAGACAACGAAACTTTTTGGGGGGTAAATGGTTGACTATAAATCTCGGAAATCCAACAAAAAATAACTGGACCCTGTAGAACCAGGCGAATTACAGTGCCTTTTTCTTTAAAAGTAAAAATACTAAACAAAACTTCTTTATGTATTTTGCATTGCTGATTCTGATTACCCGAACAAAATCATTGGTTGAGTCTTCTTGTTGAAGTAAATTTTCGCATAATCTCAAGATAGTCAAATGTAGGATTCAGGATTCAGTTTTCGTTTGGTTTCGTTTCCTGGTTGACTTCACCACCTTATTGTAGCCTTTGGTCGTTCGGATATTTTCGCCAACATTTTCCTCGGTGTAGTTCTTTCCTTTCCTCCCTTTCAGCTTCCTAGAAAACTCGTTATCTTTCCCCTTATTAACTTCCCCGTATCACTCCACTTTTGTTCCGAAGCAAAAGCGCTCGTCCGCGAGACTTGAACCGACGTTCATCGACAATCATACCTTGTTTCCACAGAACAATATATCGGCTGGGAGTAGTAGCGTGCTCCTGTAACTCAAGTGAGGGCCGGGGTCAGTGGATGGCTTGAGGGCAGGGGTCCTTCGGCCTGGACGTCCATGTTGAGTGGGTGTCCGCACTAAGCCTGGCGTCAATATGGAACACATGGCGGAGGCCGAGCGTTCCAGGTTGGTTAAAGAGATTCGAACCGGGCCAGAGGGGAAACCCAGCAGCCAAAAGAATCCGCGTCGGGCAGTAGTGGGACTGCGCCTATGAGTGGGGGCCTTGTCGGAGCCTGTCCAACATAGTCAGACCTGATCCTTTTTGCATTCTGCGCGAATTTTCCTTTTGTTCCTGTAGTTACTCCCACATGAAAGAATAATCACACTTTTGCGCCAGACCTGATCCTTTTAGTTTTTTGTTACGTTGAAATCCGTGAGGGAGTGCTCACTCCCAAAAAGCTATACTTAAGTGCCAACGGAGGTTGTACAGTGGTGCCGACCAAGTTAGCACCCCCTCGGGAGGAGCTAGTGAAATCCCCCCCCCCTTCTTGAATAGGAAAAAATCACATGGGTTATGACTGGTCAGTTTTTCGCCTTGGATTTACAGAATTAAAATTTATTTAGATCAGTCAGCTGTATGGCGCAGCCGAGAGGTTCCTCACCCTCCAGAAACGATGTACAGAACGTGCGAGGGGTTACCCACTCCTCGTTACCTGCTGTACAGCCTTTCTCGGCACTGGCCGAAATGCGCGTTGCCGGACAAAAATGAAGTGATTAGTCCTTCAGACGCTTCTAAACATGTTGATTTTTTATGTTCTAACCCGTGGTAAGCGCTTTCGATTGGTATCAGTCGGCGCCGGCACCTGCTGTACACTAAAATCGAGAGTTGGCAACTCCTTGAAAACGTAGCGCGCTAAGGCGTATACCAGGTGGTGGAGAGTGAGCAACCCCTCGGGCGCAGCCAACAGGGGACCAATTGTTGGTAACGCATAGGGATTGAAGTTAATTATAGCCTCGTAAAACGTGTAAATAGTTGCACTTCTTTCAGGGTCACTCTTGGAAATCAACTTGACGGTGTCCACCTGATTGATCCAGATGTCGTGCGGACGTTTAGAGCAAAGTACCCAGAGGGTATAGTACCTTCTTCGTAACGACTCCCAAGGTTTTTAATATTCAACGGAGCTTTTTATATTCTATTTTTTTTTAATTGTATTTTTTTTGTACTCCATATTATTGGGTTAGAAACGTTGGAGGGTTGAGGACTCCCATGTACCTGGTATGTCTCTATACCGTGGGCTGGGATCGGGTGTACACAAACAAAATCGAGTGAGGATTCTCTCGATTGCAGATCCACACTTTCATTCTGTCAGACTCGCCTTCGACGAACAAGCTGAATTATAGTAATAAAATATTGTTTTATTCATCACGTGGAAATACAAAGTCTAGTTGCAGGAAAAAAACAACTTCGTGTTAAAAACGATTTAAGGCTAAAAGAGGCACGATCGAAACTCCAAGAAAAATGAATTTAAAGAAATTGTGCAAACCCGTCCAAGTTCATTCTAAATATGAGGTTTACAGTGTCGCCGAGGATGAAACTATTAGTTTCAGCCAGTTTTCAAAACTATCTCTACAAAAGAAGTCGAAAACTGAGATTTTAATAGCTACCAGGGCCGATTATTTGCGGCCCTGGTGACGACATCGTTTCGTCACTGAGTGAGGCTTCTCTGTTCAGCGCCATTGAGGGATAGTGCGAGAAAGTGAAACCAGATTGAGGCTGAAGTATCCCCTCCCCCAGGGGAGAATGAAAACTCACAGGCCCGTATAATTCATAAACGTATTCGACTTCTTGAACAAGGAAGTTTGAAATCACTTTTTCCCCTGTAAATTTTTATTCCAGTACATTAACCCCCGACAAACTGTTAGGTGGGTGCAACTCCTCTCTTTGCAAATGAATAAATAAATAAAAATAGTTTCATCCTCGACCGGAGACACAATAGTCTATGAAGAAGAAACGAAGCCAAAGCCAACAAGTAACGAACTAGATACAAGAACGGTGAACTGAAGTGGGGAATATTTTGATTAGCTAAAAGGCCAGCGAATATATTCACGCTCCTGACGGTTTCTGTCATAAGCTTTCTATTCATAATTACAACGCGAAAATTCGCCTGGTATCATATCACCTCGCACCCGTTTTTACCTACAAGCCAGCCGTTACCACCAGATTTCTAGATATTTAGAGCGTGTTCCACCCCCCTACCAATAGTAACTATTAGTTACTATTTCCGTTCCAGCCTCACGAAAAGTTACTACGCTGACCGTTCCAACCTTCTCAAAATAGTAACTAATAGTAACTATTTGCTTACCACGCTCGGGAGCGTAGTTAGCGTAGTAACTACGCATCTCTGCAACGTGATTGGTCGATCAGCCCGCGGCCTGATATTTGACCGAAAAAATTCAAAAAGCGTTCCAGCCTAGCGTAGTAACTACGGTAACTAGCGTAGTAACTACGGTAAGTAGGGTGGAACACGCTCTTAATGAACGAGGGCCACAAAATTCGATTCTGGTGGGGTGTCATAAAAGCCTCGGATTGTCGGACGTTTGTGATCTGTCTTCAACTTTAGAAGCTGAGGACGAATTCACTATATGCCAGTTCAGCGCCTCCAAGCGAACTTGTTTCTGTCAATCCCTCTATGCCTCAGCGCTTCTGACAGACATAGTGAACGTGTCCGAAAGCTTTTTAGTGCTGTAAATGCTGCATTCAATGCTGCATTTATTTATTTTTTTGTCCGAAAGCTGTTACCTTTATTTCTTCTCTGACACTTCTAGAATACCGAAATTTAGCCTTATTCGCCGGCTCCCCAGTTTCTTCTTGAATTTAGCGTAAAATTTAGCATCTTTGCTGAATTTTTCGATGAGTTTCATGCTTCAAGGTTTGTGTGCCGGGACTGGGAATCGAACCCAGGCCGTCTTGTCGGGGAGGTCGTTTGTCTGTAGTCTACACGTAAAAAGGCGAACTTTTACAGCGCATAAGTGCATGATTACAGTGCATACGGGGCAAGGGACTGCCAGCTAGTTTTGGGAACACTAAGGAGGGGGTTCGAGATAACAAAGAAGGGTGGGGGCTGTCGACAATAAGACCCTGTATATTCATCTAAGCCCCCCCGGCGATTCGATGGCCGAAAGTTGCGTAGTCAAGTTTACTGTTCCTTTAACGCTGCAATAATCGAGCGAAAATTTAAGTCCGAAAGCAAAATGCTGCATAAAGTCCTGAATTAGTTCAGTATTCTCGTTCGTTTCGGAGCTTTCGGACACGCTCAGTAAAACAGATCCACAGATTGAGTAGAATATCTGCCATCTGCTTCCCTGGTAATGGAGGTTTCGCTTTGCGCCTCAGTAGAGAAAGCGAAAGTTACCCACTACCTTATAGATCAGACTTTTTACTATTCTACAGAAGTGTTGTTTATGATACAATAGGGGCCTAACTAGTCCACTTGGAGCCAGAGATGGGCGAATCCGATCACCAAAGGGTCCGAATCCAGGGCTAGGTACGAATACGATTCCGAATCCACCTTTTCATGCTGAGGATTCGAATCCAAACTTAACAATAATCAAATCATGTGCATAGGTAACAGTTGAAAAATCAGAGGTGACAAAAAAACACTGATGCCTCAAGCAAATGAGATGGTATGTAAATAATATTTCTAGGTTTTCATGTGTGCGTGTTATGCCTTAAGCATAGTGGGAAAAAATTGGGAAAATATCATATTTTGAAGCAGATTCCTAAGATTCAGGGTTTGCAATCCGAGTCCGAATCCGAATCCAGCCTGACAAACATAAGATTCGAATCCGGCCAAAAGGACGAATCCTGGATTAGAATCCGGATTCGCCCATCTCTGCTTGGAGCGCTGAACTGTAATAAGGCGAATTTTCCGACTCAAAAAGGAAATATCGGTGCTAGAAGACTGGCTTTATTCAGCAGTTACTGACTGAGACCCAACATCTACATCCATGTTTGGGAAATAGTTGTGATGATTCCAAATTAGCTCCTAGTGGAGAGAGGATTTAGTAAACGCAAAGATACTGCTGGAATGTATAAGGCCGCCAGGAACATAGAACACTCTTAATTCAACATCCTCTTTACAAACTTGGACTTGCTTAGAATGACGGAACTAGAACGTCTCCCTTCATTCTTTTTGATTCTTTAACTTTTAAACATTCCCGGTTGTCGCAAGCTCAGACGAAGCACTGACGAAGCAGCGCAAACTCACGTATAATTGGCCGATTCCCACTCTTTGATGTCTGGTACATTTCACCGCACGCATAGTGCTTGGATGAAACTTATATGTTTATTTTGACGACAAGCCTGTGGCAGCGTATTGCGTATAGCGGGCCGGACCGCGTGAGCTCGCGCCACTGTCTAAAAACCTCTTAGTCGGAACTTGCGAGGAAACAATAATCCATGGGAACGCTCAGAAATTAAACTTTCTCAATAACATACTTCAATACCAAATAATGGGAAAGTCCTATTTACCGTTTCGAATAATTAGATTCAGCATCTGTCTTCCTATGAAATTAAAAAAAAACTTTCTTGAAAGCTACCCTACCGCAACTATCGCTGCCTGTAACTGTCAGATCACCAATAAAATCGATACATGATTAAATCAAAACATTTGGCAACACTAAACTTAAATACTATCGAATACTTCAAACAACAACATAAACTAACTGCATGCACCACGGTCTGTGTAGTAGATTCAAAACCAAAAGAATGTCAGAATAAATAGGAAAAGTTCATGCGCGATCATGCAATAACTCTCACTGCTATATAAGTATCCACACCCACACCAGCTCTGGTTAGGAATTTAAACGGCATGAAAAAATTGACGCAAAATCGGGCTGCTATCCACAGCAAAAGCCTGACGAAAATTTCGGATGCAATGAGCATTGCGAGCGCTTTCGACCCAAAGTTTGGATCCTGGTGCGAATGTCGCGTACGAATGCGATTAAAGGACTGTGTCAGCACGTTACGTTGATATCCCTCTGGTCTGAGAGCCTGAATAAATAAAATAAAAGTCTGGAAGGACCGATGTCTGGGGCACTGGCCTGTCTTTTACCGACGTCGATGAACAAGCAGTGCACAGTTGCTACTGACTGCCCTAAGCTTGTCGTACATGCATTTCCTCTTCTCTTTCTATTTTTGGCCTCTTACTTTTTGCCGTGAACATTCGACCGTCTTGGTCTTAATTTGTAGTTGGATTATCAGTGGTACTATTGTAGTTGGATTTTTCTAAATGTGTAGTTACGTTGTCCTTAAATGGATTGTGCACTGGATACTTTGTGAAGTAAGATGCTTAGCAGCCTTCTATGAGTAATTGATTTCTTTTTTTACGAAAAGTAAAAAAAAGTCGAAAAGAAAAGTCGGGCAGTAGCTGTCCGCTGTTTTCGTTGTTTCACCTTGATCTCACCTCCATCAGACTGGCCATTAGTGCAAAATGTCGATTCTATTTATTCTCTGACGCCTTTTCCTCTTTTATTTCTAACTTTTGCTTCACCTTATTACAGGGTCAAAATAAATTAACAATAACTGGGACGCCAATTTGTTAAGACATCCTTCTCCTCGGGGCACATAACTGAAACCAAGGCATAAAGGACCAGAGGGAAATTGCTCTGGTGTAAAATTATAAATGTTTAAAAATTAATGACGTAAAATTACTTTTTGGTCACGAAAGGTGCACAATTCGACAATCAAGTCCCAGGACTAAACTCAAGCCGCGTTTAGCTGCGACAAATAAAAATGGTCACTAAAACAATCGAAAAACAACTAATAATCATCAAATGGATGGAATCAAATCGTCACAATGAACGAGGGTGCGAAGAACTGCCCACAACCTGCTCAGATTTTAACACTAACAAATTCCTGCAGAAGCTCAGAATACTTTCTAGGACTCCTTTCGGGCAGTGAGTAAACCAAATCGGATGCTGAGCAATCACTAGCGCAGAACTGCGTCTTTGTGTGAGGCACTTGTGATATTTTCCTATTTCTACCGAGCTTGCCACCACTTTTAGCATGCATTAGCTACCAACAACTCCAAAGCGGAATCACAGAACTTCTTGATCGGTGATTTGCCTATCGAACTGAAAATCGGCTACTAGAGCAGCGACAACCGACTTCATTCAACACAGAAACTGACCCGAATCACCAGTACAGTTTCCAAACCAGAAGACTGAATTAAGAGGTTAGACGAGCAATCTCTGGGACTATTTAAGTGGTCCCGAAACGCTTTGTGATTACCACGTTCTACCTTTTGCAACACTGGCTTTTCAACCACTTCTCTAGAACTCACAACATGTCACTCCCCTCCCTCACAGATGTAATACCCCATCCTCTTTCACAACTGGCAAGTCCTCCTGACCACTTCCGGTAAGGTCCCGGATTTCATCATTTTCATCAGCCTCCTCGTAATATGAGGTTGCAGTCTCGGAGTGGGACTGTTGGGAGCCAGTGCTCTGCTGGGAGTTGCGGGAGAAGGAGCCTCGCCGTGGGGGAGCAACTCCGCGCTGATTGGCAGGTTTGACGGTGATGATCAAGTTGGAGCTGTTGGCAACCATCATGTCGGTGACCTAACGAAAAAACAATCGTAACATAGCTTGAATGGTATATCCAATAAAAAAAACTGGAAGAATTCAGTGGAGAGGCCAGCTTTTCCATAAGAGTACTGCTCATCAACCAATACCGTCCATACCTGCCTAGCCTCAATCTCCCTTTCAAAGTAGTTCCGTTCATTCGCTCTGTAATTTGATTCAGTTCTCATACCGAGAGTTCCGCGCCGCGACGCAACAGTCATGCTAAAACAACACAGACAACGTGATGGGTATTGAACCAATCATGAGAGAGAGGCCTGACGATCCACCGAATGATCCAGCCCCTTCCAAGGGCTTCAAAAAGGATTTTCGAATACAATTGCAGTAATTTGCGCACGTGCAAGACCCTTCACGAACTTTTCAAGAACGACTCGTGGACTTTGGTGTTTCCAAGAAAAACAGATATGATACATTCCTTATACTTCTATTTTTCATAAATAGAATTATTTTTTCATTGTCACAACGGTCAGACGCAGCCTCGACTGGTTGCTTACAGTACCCAAGAAGTTTTTCCAAAGGAGCCAATGATCTTTCTCAGTGGTACCAGCGGATATCCGAACAGCCCAACTAGTCAGTCAGAGAAGTTCTAACTCTCAAAGCAGAAAGGAAAGAAGAGATGATTTTTCCCACTTTCCTAAGGCCGCCACGCTGTATAAGAATATGCCAGATACCAACTCCCAGCTTCGGTTCATCTCATGAAGGGTAGTCCTCTTGGCTTGTTACGAGTCATGGCGCGCTTTCCTGTCGACCTGTAGACTTGTTACGAAACAAACTGTAAACTGCGGCTTCTCGGAGAAACTGTGGCAGCCTTTTTGGAAAATCGGGCAAAAGGGAGGTTACTACACTGTCAGCAGGTACACAACATATTTTTTTGGTTGAGACACTTTTTTCATAACAAAAACGTCTCGTTTTGCTTATAACTCCGGTATTTTCTGTCAGATTCAGTTCTAATTTATGGTGCAAGTATAAAATAATGTGTCTATTAACGCTGTCATCTCTCGAGATGATTATTCTGACTTTCTTTTTGCGACTTTCTGTGACGTTTTTTTACAAAAGTGTCTCAGTTTTATTTTCATTTTTTAAAAGCTTTTTTCAAGTTCTTGATTAATTGAATGTTTTAAAACCTTTCGACACGGATATTTTCGGCTGTTTTGTTGGGATAGTGGACTCCAGTCAAGATCTTGATCTCCTGGCTACAACACTTTTTGGAACAGTAACGTTTTTCTGAGACGTTTTCCCTTGAAAACAACACTTTTTTTTAAGTAACGTTTTTTGAGACGTTTTCTCTTTGGGAACAACACTTTTTTATAACTGCAACATTATTTTCAAAAAGAGAGTGTGACACTTTTCAAAAAAGCTACACCGTCAGCAGGTTTACAACATATTTTTGTGTTTGAGACATTTTTTCCATAACAAAAACGTCTCATTTTGCTTATAACTCCGGTTTTTTTCTGTCAGATTCAGTCAAACTTACGGTGCAAGAGGCAGGACATGTGAGCTGACTGAAGAAAAAAAAATCTTTACGCCTCAATAATGCTTTGACGATGGATTAAATAGCTTGCTTTCTGACAACACCCGCGGCAAAGAAATAGCGGTTTGAACTACTCTTTTTTACGGTGCACAACCTCCGCATAGCAATGGGACATCGAACTGCCCCGCAGTATGACCTGAATACTTGCAAAGGTGCGAACATTCGAGTCACGTGTTGCACTGAAGTCTTTACTATATCTTTAAAGAAAAAAAACATGTAATTTCATTGTCCCTGTGTGGTTTTCCGAAAAGTAAACGTGAAATACAGCTATAAAAACTACTGCGGGAGCATCATTTCGTTTTTTTGGCACCTGCCCTTCTGCCAAGTGCCATATACCGATCACTTTTCCGGGGGTCTGTCGGTCGGTCCGGTGTTTGCGAGTTACGGTACTTCCAGATGTGCTAGGACGATGAAACTTGGCAGGCGTATTAGAGACCCGACCAAACTAACTTGGAAATAGTCACTTGCCCGATCCGACCATCGTGGGGGGAGGGAGGGGAGCCGGAATCCGGAATTTAGTGACATGCATAATTTTCGAACGGGTGATCGGATCTTAATTAAACTTGATATTTGGAAAGATCTCATGTCTCAGATGTCCCGTTTCGAGTCCGGACCGAATCCGATGAATGTGGGGGCGGGGGGGGTCGAAGGGGGGAACCGGAAATCATGTGAAACGCTTACAGTGGAGCGATCGGGATGAAAGTTGACAGAACCGGACCGGATTCGTGCACTACGGTGGGAGTTGGAGTGGGGTTCCGGAATTCCGGTGTTACGGAGTTAAGTTACTTCCAGATGTTCTAGGACGATGAAACTTGGCAGGTGTATAATGGACTCGGCCAAATTAACTTGGAAATAGTCACTTGCCCGATCGACCATAGTGGGGGGAGGGAGGGGAGCCGTAATCCGGAATTTTATTGACATTCATAATTTTCGAACGGGTGATTGATTCTTAATAAAACTTGGGATTTGGAAAGACCTCATGTCTCAGATGTACCATTTCGAGTCGAGACCGGATTCGATGAATGTGTGGGGGGGGGGAGTCGGAGGGAGGAACCGAAAATCATGTGACACGGTTAGAATGGAGCGATCAGGTTGAAACTTGGTGGGAGGACCGAACACAATCCCTAAGTACATCATCGACAGAAACGGACCGGATTCGTGCACTGCGGGGGGAGTTGGAGTGGGTTCCGTAATTCCAGATTTAACGCTGCAAGTGCCATATGAGCTTGCAGCTCTTGTTCAGTAGCCTACTGCGAGGAACGTCTGTGGACCTGTGCATATGACAAGTCGCCTTGAAAAATAATAGCAAATGTTCCTCGACTTCTGTAAATAGTTTGTACACATTCAGTTGAAACAGTACATAATTTGAACAAGTACATAAATTTCATCGCATTAAGCAAGAGTTGTGCAAACGCTGTTCCTCTTTACAACTTGAATAGCTCTAACGTCACGAGCCTCAGTGTGCACAGCGTTTTCTTTAGAAGTGAAGTTTTTTTCGCGAGAGACACATTTGTTGTTAACTCGCATACGACTGCGGCTTCCCCATTTTACCCGTGTTCTGTTTTGTTTTGGCAACTGAAAAAGCATGCTTTGGACAGGCCGACTCATGTACGTGACAAGTAAACTTTGTACAGAAACTAGCAGAAACAGCTAGTATAACGATATGAATCTAAGTACATTATCGCCACAAGAATCAAGTTTATAATTAAAATCAATTTTCGCAACTCCCTGAGCAAGAAAGTGCCAACAACAGTGTTGAAAGCAGAGGAGACTACGGAAGCACAACGTTTTTTCTGACACCAACATTTTTTTGCTAGGAGTTTTTACGTTAAGAACGACGTAACACATATGCTACTAAGCCAGTCTTAAAAGAAAAAAGGGTTCAATTAGTTCTGAGCACATCGCCTTTTAACAAAAAAAGGCTTTCGAAAGGTTAGAGGCGTTCAAATACATTTAGGGTCATTCGGGCGTTCTCGTCCGGGATGTTCCCAGACCATGGATCCAGTATCGCTAAGGTTTCATTCGTGGTTGCCCGATACTCTGTTCATCGCTTCGCCCATCCCTTGTCCCGTTTCTTGTTCTCCTCATGTTCTCTTTTGATGTCATCTGAACTCCCATATTAGCTCTATGCGCAGCGCAGGCAAAAAATTCAAATTTCGAATTGGGCGTGCTTGTCGGCGATCCACTGCAAACGAATTGAAACGAAAGGCCGAAAGGATCAACGGAAGCCGAACCCCAATGGCCATGAATTTTTGGATGATGATGTGCATAATGGAGAAGACTTATATTTCCATTTTTCAGTATGTGATAAGTCTTGTTTGGATGGAAAACTCGTAGATGGAAGAAGATGGGTGCTGGCTGGATGGGTGATTGTAATGTTAGTGCTAGTATTACAGGTAAGGGTTGTTATCAGTTTAGAAGACAACTAAAACAGAGAATTTCATATAAGGCTAGGGGAGAGGGGGGCAGGTCCGTCATAGGGGCAGGTCCGGACATCAGCTCTGCAAACCTCACTATTGAAATTTAAATTACGCAAAAAAAAAATTCAGAGCTGTTACACATAGACGCTTCTACTGTCAAAAATTCCCGCAGTTGCACTGATGCAATCATAGCAAACCGATGTAGTGTCACTTTTTTGGTACGAAATGAAGTTCTATGTCACGGGGTTGAGACATCCTTTTGGAGTTTTGGTAGTTTCAAAGTCACTTACATCGTCGATGATTTTTATTTCGGTAGTTCAAGACCGGCTCTACCATGTGAAAAATGAAAATCCGTAATTGCTACAAAAGGTTGAGAGTTACAAATTTATATCTGTGAAAACAGCACCAGGGGCAGGTCCGGACAAAAACACTTGGGGCAGGTTCGGACGAGAAAGAAAGGAAAGTTGAAGGGGAAAAAAAGAAAAATAAAGAAAGAAGAGGAAATCGAACCAGGGATGGAAAAAAGTCACCAGAAAGGCTCAGAAAGTATTTACGACCCATTCCGGAAGAAAATAAGTCATATTCAGACCTTGCGGTAACAGTAAATCCAGATGATAGTAACAAATGTTGATCAAGTGAGGGTATACAGGTTACAGTTTTTCCAAACGGAAGCAAACAAACGAAAATGAACTGAGGCAACGAAAGCAAATAAAAAAAACGTGTATACAGCTCCTTCCTGGGTCGAAAAGAATTTCTGTCCGGAGTTGCCCCAGCCATGTCCGAACCTGCCCCCAGTCCGGGGGCAGGTCCGGACGAAAGTGGTTAACAGATAAATGGAATTTGCAAAGAAACTATAACACGTAGCACAATTCTACAAAGTAACAATAACAGCTAAAAGATGGTTTTATCAATCGGAAAAAAAATTGAAGCAACAGAACCTAAAACGAAATCTTGGTATGCAAAAAAGCAAAAACATAACGAACCTGCCCCCCTCTCCAGTCATCTGGTAAATTTAAAGTTTAACCGAAAAGGGCTAGGATAGGACAGTCTAGTTATTCATCACTTATTCACTTAAATTGACTTGAAGACCCGCTGAAAATGAATTACTTCGTTTTCCCCTATTCACAAATAATCGATTTTCAAATAGCGGAATTTCCGCGTGATTTGTGGTGCCTCTGTGCGCTTGTATTTTTGCTGTATGCCTTACGAGAAAGATTTATCAACTTTTTTTTTGTTCAGGCACTAAGCAATCTTCACCTATCTTACCACTGCCCACTGAAAAGCCGCATTTGTGTTGAGATTAAAATTTCCCGCGTAATAGTGGAATTTACGCTGTGGGGACGGCTGGAGATATTCTGAGCCTCATAACTAGAGCAGATAGTGGAAAATCAAAAAATCCCTTTGCAGAATCCCAATAATTCAGTGTATCCAATTAAATGACACACAAATGAGTCGGCTTTTCAGTTAAACTTTAAGAAGACCAGGATATAAGTGTACTAGGGATGTACATCTCTGAACACTTTACTTATTCAGATTTAGACCAATTTGGGCTTGGTTTCAGTTTTCAACCCTAACAAATTTTTTTTTAAATGGGGATGACATCAATTATTAACAATTCCAATGAGCTAAGAGCCAAATGTTTCAGACTGTCCCTTTTTTTATTGATGTTCAAGTTTGTGAAATGACCTGGAGTTCGAATCGACATTATCTTTGACTTCTATTTGACGGTGCAAAAAGGATAAGTCAGCTACATTTTATTAGAGCTATATTTCGGCCCTTCTTGGCAAGGGGCCTCTTCAGGCTCAAGCCGGAAAATGAAATTGTCAATATATATGCGTCAAATATAATTCGCAGTCAGCTTGGGCTGAAGGAATATTTATCTTAGACTTGCTGTTCTGTAGTTAAAAATTCTATTTTGTTTGAATATGTGGTTAATCCCAAATTGAGGAGAGTACTCAAATAAAGGATTCAAAGCTTGCCACGTCCTCAGGAAAAAAGATGAAAAATCTGGGAAGCTGCTTTTTTTTAGTACGGTACTATAAATTTCTTATTGTCAAAATCCTTCTGTGGTTGTAAACTGGTTTCAAATTTCACTGTTCAGGAAAGCACGGATATATATCTTTGTACATATTCAAATCTGCTTATCCACCACCAATATCCTGCCCTGCTAGCACATAACATTCTTATCCAGCTTTTCAATCCTGAACAGGTTTATTACGATCCATATCTGTAATAAATCTCTATCACCATGTTTAAAGTGTATTTAAAGAATATATTTATGATTGTATAACAATCCTTTTATATTTTAAGGTGTACTCATGTGTGCCTTTTAAGTATTTTTAAGTTACTCAGCTGTACTGAAAAAGAAAAGAATAGAAAAATCTTTTGGTTCAATTTGTTATTTCCTTTTTAATGTTCTGTTTATTCTGTTGAGATACTGTGCTCAGTCTGCAGTGAAGTCGAGGGATTACACCAGCTGGGTACCACTGGGCACTACTGTAAAGCCATTTTGAGAGTGTGTAACCCCTAGCATGAAGTAATGCTAAACACCAGGTGTTGTAACCTGGCAGTGGAAGAGTCCAGAATAAACTGAGCAACAAAGAAAAGGATTCAAAGGAATAACATAAGTTAGCGGCTACAATTTATTCTTTACTTAAATTATTGTTACGGCTCAGCAATGTGCATGAATATCTGTTATTTTGATTTTCATCATGGTCTTTGACGCTGTTCAGAGTTCAAATAAGTTTATCTCCAGTGTATATTCCTTTGGATTAGTTGGCATAGTTATTTAAATTCAGGTGGTGCAGTTTTTACCAAGTGGATAAAATGGATTTAAGACCACACATATTCATGACTTTAGTGAAATTCACAAAATAGCAATTACAGTTTTAACGGCACTTGCTGTCTACAGCTGTACAAGCAACAACACCGAGATTTTTCTGTTATTTTGTAGATCAGCTAATGATCCCTCTAAGATATAATGCGAGGGGTAAATACAAGATTAGAATATTTCGGCAGTGCTTCTGGCAACCGCCTTCATCAAAGAACAAACTAAATTACATACTCTTACACAACAACAAAAGAGTCAGCTTCAGCTCAAGTGCCATATGACAGTAGTTTTTCCACCAGTCTGGTCATCGGGAGTTAGGGTAGGCCTACCTTCAGATGTGCTATAACGATGAAACCAGATTGATTTAAACTTGTCACTTGCTGAACCCGACCATCTTCGAAGTAATGGAGGGAGGGAGAATCCGGAATGTTGAGGCATGCATAAAATAATTTTCGAACAAATGATCGGATGAATGAAACGTAAAGAGCATGTGTCTGAGATATTTCATTTAAAGTCCAGACCGAATCCGACTACTGGGGTGGGAGTTGGGGGGAGGGGGCACCGGATATCTTGTGGCGGGCTTAGAGTGAAGGGATCGGGAAGGATGGTACTTGGTAAATGACAAGAGCACACGTCTCTGATATTCTATTCACAGATCGGACCCAGATCCGGCCACTGTGGGCGATTGGAAAGGGGGGTATCGTGTGGCACGAAGGATACTTTGACATAGGCTGGGACGATGAAATTTGTAATGTGTATTAAGGACCTTAACAGGTTGTCATTTCCCTGAGGGGGCACGGGATATCTTGTGGCGGGCTTAGAGTGGAGGGATCGGGAAGGATGGTACTTGGCAAATGACAAGAGCACGCGTCTTTGATGTTCTATTCACAGATCGGACCAGATCCGGCCACTGTGGGGGATTGGAAAGGGGGGTATCTTGTGGCATGAAGGATACTTTGACATAGGCTGGGACGATGGATTTGTAAGGTGTATTAAGGACCTTAACAGGTTGTCATTTCCCTGATCCGACGATCCAGGACAAGGGGAAGGAGGGGATATCGGAAATCAAGCATAGGTAAGAAGAGAAGCTGAAAACACATGTATAAAGGTATTTTGGATCTTTATAATTAGGTCGCAAAACTGCAGTGTTCACATTGCAAACAAAATGATGAAAACGAGATTTTCGGGGTCCTCAGGACGGTTTGGCGGAAGTGCAGCCGAAATATCCGAAATTTTGATTTATCCCTCGCATCATCTTAGGGATAATTATATAGCTGATCAAAGAGAAACCCCGAAAATCTCGTTTTCATCATTTTTTTTGCATGCAATGAATGGTCAGCTTGGCTTCAAACCTCATAGTGTTCACATTAAAGTATAACTGTTCAAATATGCATATATACCTCTTGTAACACCGTGTGATAATCTGCATTTTTGTCCAATTTGCATTAATATAATTGTTTTATTAATATACGTTTGCTCGAAAAGGTGTGTAGCAACACTATATTCGATTACAATGTTTTTCATCGAACAACGTTTTTGGGTGTAACGATATTCGATTCAATGTTTTTCATCGTACAACGTTTTTGGGTGTGACGCTTTTTTTATGCACAACGGAGCGCGGCTAAACAAACGTTTTTTTTCAACAACGCTTTTTCTACAACGCTATAAAGTAACACAACGTTTTTGTATGCACAACGGTAAAACTTGACAAAACGTTTTCTTGGCCACAACACTTTTTTGGCGCAACACTTTTGGCGCAACACTTTTGGCGCAGTAAACGTTTTTCATGGTTCAACGTTTTTGTCATACAAAAACTCCTCAAAAAAAAAACGTTGTTTTAGCCGCGCTCCGTTGTGCATAAAAAAAGTGTTGTCTACCTGCTGACAGTGTAGCGGCATAGAAAACATGCAAAAAAAGCGTTTTAGCGTCGTCGATCCTTTGAAACAACCGAAACCACTATTCGCATCGCACTTAAAAAGGTATCCTCACTTACTTGGTCTAAGGTTTTTCCGCTTACTTCGATTCCATTCACTTCTAGAACTTCATCATTCACTGCTAAGAGGCCCGTGGATTCTGCAAGTCCACCAGGTAGCAACCGAGAAATAAAAATCCCAGGTACTCTTTCGAGACCTTGCTGCGTTACTCGAACTGACGTGCCATCTCTGATGTAAAATCCCAAGGGTTTGTCACTTCCATGCTTCAATAATCGCACCCTCCGGCAAGTCTCTGGCACAATGTCAACATCTATGATCTGCGAGACCTATAATGTGATATCTGGTGAGGAAGTTGGACATGTTTAAAGTCCCTTGCAGTAACCTGCTCTTTCGAATTTCAACATAACCGCTGCCCCATCTTTCCTATGAAGCACTAGTAAGTTCAAGCAAGAACAAATAATCCAAGTAGAACCTCCGTCTTTGGTCCACGCACCAACTACAGATATTCCGAGAAAATCGACCAGAGCTACTTGCTGAGCTTTCAGTTGACACCCGTCTACTTCCCTCTTAGCCGCTGCGCATTTGAGAGGAAGAGAGCGTAGCAGGCGTGTATGACCTATCTCTGAATCAGAATGACGGACGCTCCCCTATCTCAACAGGTCAAACTGGTATACAGCAAACAGTCTGTTAACTCTTGAAGCACTTCGAACCGCCCCGGGACCCACCCGCCTCTGAATCAGACCGAAGGACGCTCCCCAATACCCCAATCTCAGCGCGTCATACACACTTGACGTCAGAACACCCAGCAGTCTGTTTACTCTCGAATTTTCTTCTCCGGGGCTCAACTGTGATGAGCTGTTTGTACAGGTAACGAATTGTATATGTTCCACGTAGCTCCTACCCCCGCTGGCATCGGGAATCTATTCGACTCCACATGGTTGTAGTACAGAGGTCGGGAGACGGAGGTTATACTTCTTATTTGTTCTTGGTCTAAGTTACTAATATGAAACTAAGGGGAGACCAAGGCCGTATCCAGGGGGGTTAGGGGGTTCGCCGTATCCAGGGGGGGTAGGGGGTTCGAACCCCCTCCCGAAACCCACAAAAGTAATAGTTTTTTTGTAGGTTTTAACCTCTGATCTATGTCTTTTCTGTATTTTTTGGTCCGACCCGTGGGCAACCCGGCCCCGAATCCCGCAGGCAAACCCTCCCCCCGAAATAAATTCCTGGATACGGGCCTGGGGGAGACACATAAGCTATTTAGCCTTGAGCTATAAGATTTAAGAAGCAGATGCTGAAGCATCTGTGGCATTTCAAACAAGAGCTGTAAGCTCATATGGCACTTGCAAGGCTTGGTAAAAGGATGAAAGTAGAAATTCGCCGGTTCGTGGGTTTGTTGTGATCATTTATAAGCAAAACCCTTGAAATAAGAATTGTGATGGACCCTTTGAAATCACAAAAAAAAAAATTTTGCACTTGGCTGTGATGATATGCACTTTAAGGGCGCTAGAAATTCATAGATAATCAAAACCCTCGAGGCAAAAATTATCCTGGGCCCTTTAGGATCATGAATATATATAGTTTGGTGAAAAGTATATTTTTTTACTTTCCGGTTAAGATGCGCACTTTAAGGGTGCTAGAAATTCATTTCTAAGCAAAACGCTTGAGGCAATAATGATCATGGGCTCATGGGGATCATGAAAATGTAGGTTTTGCTTAAAGTATTCTTTGTACTTTGCGGTTAAGATGAGTACTTTAAGGGATGGTCGGATTAGGGAAGCGACAATTTCTAAGCAAATCCTGTCAAGTCTCTAATGTTCAAGCCAAGTTTCATCGTCCTAGCACATCTTGAAGTACCTTAAATTGCGATCACCTAAATTCTGGACCCCCCTCCAGCTCCCACCAGAGTGACCGAATCCGGTCCGGTTCTGTCCCTGATGCATCTAGGGCTTATGCTTGTTCTTCCCACCAAGTATCATCCCAATAGCTATATTCTAAGCGTGTCACAAAATTCCACCCCCACCCCGACTCCCCCACATTGATCAGATCCTGTCCACACTTGAAATGGGACATCTGAAACATGAGTTCTTTCCGAATATTAAGTTTCAGTAAGATCCGATCACCCGTTCAAAAGTTGGACAACCTCAAGATTCCTGATTCCCCCACTCTCCACCCCCCCCACGATGGTCAAATCGGAGAAACGACTGTTCTCAAGTTAAAATTGTAAAGCCCCTGATATGCCTGCCAAGTTTCATCGTCCTAGCACATGCGTAAGCATCTTAAGTCGAGATCACCGGAATTCCGGAACCCTCCCTTCAACTCCCCCCGCAGTATTCGGATCCGGTCCGGTCTTGTCAGCTATGTATCTAGGGCTTGTGCTTGTTCTTCCCACCAAGTTTCATCCCGATCCTTCCACTCTGAACATGTCACACGATTTCCGGTTCCCCCCTCCAACTCCCCCCAAAGTGACCGGGTCCATTACGGACCTGATATGTGACATCTGAGACACGAGGTCTTTCCAAATATCAAGTTTCATTAAGATCCGATTCCCCGTTCAGAAGTTATAAATACGTCAATATTCCGGATTCCCCCTCCCTCCACTCCCCCCACGGTGGTCGGGTCGGGGAAGTGACTATTTTCAAGTTAGTTTGGTCGGTCCCCAATATGCCTGCCAAGTTTCATCATCCTAGCACATGTGTAAGCATCTTAAGTCGGGATCACCGGAATTCCGGAATCCTCCCTCCAACTCCCCCCACAGTGTTCGGATCCGGTCCGGTCTTGTCAACTATGTATCTAGGGCTTGTGCTTGTTCTTCCCACCAAGTTTCGTCCCGATCCGTCCACTCTGAACATGTTACACGATTTCCGGTTCCCCCCTCCAACTCCCCCCAAAGTAACTGGATCCATTCCGAACTTGAAGTGTGACATCTGAGACACGAGACACGAGGTCTTTCCAAATATCAAGTTTCATTAAGATCCGATTCCCCGTTCAAAAGTTACAAATACGTCAATATTCCGGATTCCCCCTCCCTCCACTCCCCCCACGGTGGTCGGATCGCGGAAGTGACTATTTCCAAGTTAGTTTGGTCGGGTCCCTAATATGCCTGCCAAGTTTCATCGTCCTAGCACTTCTGGAAGTACCCTAACTCGAGATAAGTGGCCTGACAGACAGACCGAAAAGTGATCGGTATATGGCACTTGGCCGATAGGCAAGTGCCATAAAAAGGGCACATTCTAAGTAAGGGATACCCATGAGAATCTAAATAAGGGATACCCATGAGAATCCAAATAAGGGATACCCATGCAGGGTTCCCGGGTGGCTAAAATACCAGCCGGTTAATACCGGCTAAAAGGTGATTTCTGCCGGTATGGTTAAAATCAAGTGGCGTGGATAAAATCAAATAACTGGCAAAAATCAAATTTCTAACTGCTACTATGTGATTTTGGTAGCACTCCGCTATTCTAAGACTGTCATACTTCTTTCAGGTATTAAAGAAACCTAGAAGAACTCAAACAAGCTTAATTAACTGATCCCAGCGATCTCGTATATAGAGTAGGCTACTTCTTTATTCGAAAATAATCTGTAAAACTTCTTTGTTGCATTTCTCAAAGAACAAGACCAAAGGTTCCGATGGGATCCCAAAACTTCGATATTTCATCCAGACAAGTAGGTTTTGTCTTCGTCAGATTCGGTCTTCGCCAGACTCCATGAACATTTATACTCTTAAAATTTAAAAAACAGATTAAGGCCAAACAGCTAATCATTAAGAAAACCAAGTTCTGATATGGATTCAGCTTGTGTGTTTACCCCTATAAGTCGATTGAAACGATCCTGGCTAACTTCTGCGAATTTTCCGGTTTCTGGCGGAATTCCAGAACTACTTGTCCAACGAAAAACTAAAGCTCAAAAACGAATTCAGCGTATCTAGTTACCCCTGTTTCCAATATCTAATCAACTTGAAATAAAAATTTAACGTATCACAAATTTTCCGGTTTCAACCGGATTCCTGACGAACTATATGTCAGGCAAAAAAATTATTGTCATATACGGGTTCAGCATCTCGTCTCACCCCTAAATCGGACATCTAATCAACTTCAAATAAAATTTTTACTTTTAACAAACTTTCCGGTTTTGGCCGGATTCCGGACGAACTACTTGTCTGGCAAAACAAGATTCAGCTTGTGTGTTTACCCCTACAAGTCGATTGAAACGATCCTGGCTTACTTCTGCGAATTTTCCGGTTTCTGGCGGAATTCCAGAACTACTTGTCCGACGAAAAACTAAAGCTCAAAAACGAATTCAGCGTATCTAGTTACCCCTATTTCCAACATCTAATCAACTTCAAATAAAAATTTAACTTATCACAAATTTTCCGGTTTCAACCGGATTCCGAACGAACTATATGTCAGGCAAAAAAGTATTGTCATATACGGATTCAGCATCTCGTCTTACCCCTAAATCGGACATCTAATCAACTTCAAATAAAACTTTAACTTTTAACAAAGTTTCCGGTTTTGGCCGGATTCCAGGCGAACTACTTGTCTGGCGAAAAAACGGTTTTGATATTCGTGTTCAGCATGCCTTCTTACCCCTATATCGAACGTCTAATCAACTTCAAATAAGACTTCCACTTTTAACAAACTTTCCGGTTTTGGCCGGATTCCGGGCGAACTACTTGTCCGGCAAGAAAATGGTTTTCATATTCGTGTTCAGCATGCCTTCTTACCCCTAAATCAAACATCTAATCAACTTCAAACAAAACTTTTACTTTTAACAAACTTCTCGGTTTTGGCCGCATTCCGGACGAACTACTTGTCCGGTGAGAAAATGGTTTTCATATTCGTGTTCAGCTTGTCTTCTTACCCCATAATCGACTATCACATTAGCTGTTTTAAAATATTTTGCTTGCCCCTTAATTTGAACCCCCTCCCCCACCCCTAAATGTAGGGCTACAGTGCCCATCTACGAACTCGACCTTACTCTTGACCCAAAGAATGCTCACACCAAGTTTCATCAAAATATCTCATTCCCTTCGAGAGTTATCGTGCTCACAGACAGACAGACGGACGGACGGACAGACGGACAACTTTTGCGATGTCATAGGTATCCCTCCACTTACGTTTTGGGATCCCAAAAATTGACTCATTGCACTGTTATCACTAAAACGAAGTCAGCTTCGAATATGGCAGAAATAAATTAACCAACTAAGGTTAAATGTCCATTAAGTCATATTAATCAAATTATAGAGCAGACATTCAACCTCAATAGTAAAACAAAACGAAAACTTCCCCGAAACAGTCCCAATAAGGAAGAGTACGGTAGCATGTCCAACTGTCCAAGTTTTCTATTCCAGTCTGTATCTCCTTTCCGAAAGGAGATTTTAAATCGTTGGCCATTATGGTCTTCAATTGGATATAATGTGGGTGGGAGTAAATAACAGACGATTCTACTAGTTCACATTACACATTACTACTTCAAACCAGACAGTTCTAATTTTCTCTAAAAACCCAGTTGTTGACAATCCTGAATAGGTAAATAGCAATCCCAAGGTGGTTGCTACCTATGGGTAGCCTACCTGTACTTTCCGTAAATAGATGCGCAGAAGAAAAAAATATACTAATTCTCTGTATTGGAGGTTCAACATCCAATTTCTTGCCGAGATTCGTGCTTTTATTCAAAATCCCGAATAGCAGACCTGTTGCTGGTCGTAATGTAAATAACGAAAACATCGATATTTGAAAAGTCACTATCGAAATACAGGCCAACACTAGAATCAACCCTGGTTGAAAAATAGTCGGAAAACAACGAAGAAACAACAGTAAAGATTGATACGTAGAAAAGATCAGTGCGATTTGATTTTAGCCAGTTTTAGCCGGCAAAAATCGGTTTTTATTAATAAAAGCCGATTAAAACCGCCGGTATGGTAAAAATCAATTTTAGCCGGCAAAAACGGAACCCTGTACCCATGAGAATTTTAATCCGTCCGTCCATCTGTGATCTTATTAACTTCAAAACGGACTGAAATATATTGGTGAATTTGAGGTTGAGATCGCAGAAAGACTTGCACCTGGACATTTAGGTTTTTTGATAGAAGGTAGAACCTGCGGTCAATCCTTTTTCTAGCTTAACCGTAGCAAAGAAGGGCCGAATTATTGCTAGAATAAATATCGCCTGACTTAAAAGTTTAGCGCCATCAAATATGATCCAGTTCTGTTCGGATTAAATAAGTTATGAAATAAAGCCATTTACACTGTGCACAAACCAAGCCTTAGACGCAGATATAATCAAGAGCCTGGGCCTAACATCTAGGTGCAATCAGGTTATTCAAATGTGTTTATCTGAGGCTCAAAGGGAGAGTTTCCCGGAAGCACACCTCGCACTATTTACTGGTTGTGTTCCAATTTTCAAAACCATTTTGAAACGAAGCTCTGCTTTTAACAAATTATACATGGCTTTGGTTGTTTTAAGCCTTTTCCCAAACCCACTGACTTCTAGGAAGAACTCGGCAAAATTCAAATAACAGGTTGGTTTCAAATAACGAGTGTTAGCGTTTCATCAACTGCATGAAATGCTAACACGCGTCAGGAGCATCATGCGCCAGGAAAATCGTGAATCGTGGCAAGTGCACAGATTGGTGAACTATTGTTAGCAGGTTTAGAATGTAACATATAATGAAATTTGGGTCTCCGGGCTTAAGAATCAATTAATGCAATTACGGAGGTAGGTTACATTGTCATTACAGGTATGATGGGTCCTTCAACTGTAAAACTTCTTGTAAACTTTTCGAACATCTTTTCCGACAAACACTCTTAAAAGGGTCTTTCGACCAAGGCTGAAGAGGCACTGAAGAAGGAAACTTCAACTCATTCGTTCCTCCGACCATATAGAAGAGTTGAGTCATTTCCATAGTCATAATCTCTAGTGAGCTTTACTTCTCGGCTTCAGTTCAGACTTGAAACTCTCATACCATTCCACAATTCCAAAATTAAAAAACTGGGTAATGTGATTTCAGCTGAACACTGCCTCAAATTTGACCAAAACAATATGAAAATCCTGTGGAAATGCACAACTAATATACTGCAGAATTCACTCACTGGTAGACATTTTGTATCTCGCTCTCACATAAAACAAAATAAACTTGCAACATCACATTCTTACAACCAGTCA
This sequence comes from Branchinecta lindahli, assembly GCA_023053555.1. Lineage (NCBI taxonomy): Eukaryota > Metazoa > Arthropoda > Branchiopoda > Anostraca > Branchinectidae > Branchinecta > Branchinecta lindahli. The sequence continues at coordinate 7,800,174 of JAKZAO010000003.1, forward strand.
TAGATAACCAATTGCATTTTTGACTCACATGCTATGTCACCAGTAACCCATAACTGTCCAACCATATGACTCTCAATATAAGGATTGCGCTAATGCAATTTGTTTGACTTATTGTGGGAAACTGGATTCTGTTTGTCTGGAGACAGATATTTTTCTGTGATTGCATAAAATCATGAGTAATACATCAATCAAATCAACCAGTAGAACTCCACCATAACCCAACTGCCCTAAGCCATGGGTATATTGCATATCCTTTCAATAGCCCAATTTTTGAAAAATTAAGAAAAAGCGAACAGCAACATCTATTCTATTGAACTTGCGCTGGCATGTAGAAAATATTTTGGTAAGACTATGAGGTTGAAACTCAACATGGCCTTGCTCAACTCCTCTATTCGCTCAGCGGCTGGGAAGGAACTGGGAGCTTTTTGAACAGATGTTTCGGAAATGGACCTTACCTGTCTAAATTCTTGTGGATAGGATATGGAAAGATGAGGCTTTGTTCGAGGTGTAGTACCCCAGATAGTGTTCATGAAACTCTTTGGTCTGTGTCCATTGATGTCTTCATAATAACTGTCATCCTTTCTCTGGATGTGCAATCGTAATAGTGGCCGACATGCCTGTAATGCTCTGGCATAGTTTTCTTCATTAGTAATGGGCAAGAGGTCTCCATCCTTAGGATCAGTGTAGCTTAACACAAATGGCAGTGCAACCAATCCATGGAGTTTTTCAACTAGTTTCATAAAATCTTCAAATGATGGTGGGTTTTTCCTGCTGAGGGATATTCGCCGAAACTCAGCCTCAAACTAGAAAAACAAATAGCCGGCGTTACCCACGGGTTAACTAATGCTAAATCAACAGCCAAAACCATGATTGTTTTTGTGAATGCTTTTCGCTCTTATATCCTCTAGTTTGGATCTGTCACACCAACAAGTGCTGAAAAATGCTCTATTTCTGGTACAGAGGGGTCAGTATATTTGCTCAATCTGGGTGATTTCAGAGGACATTCCTTATCTTGCTTGTACTAGGTTATAGGATTCTCCTTTGAAGTGTTTTCATTGGGGTACGGTCAGCAGTTCACTACGCTATCTGTTGGTACTAAGAAATTTTTCAAATTCAGTTACTTAGCAATTCCGTCCTGAATGCAATGGTGTAGCTTAAAAATTAGTGGCATCCGATGTTGCAACAAGACCCAGTAGAAGATGGGTAAAATGTAGCTTGACTTGCCTTTTAACAAATACACACAATTGCTGGTGACAGCCAGTGACCAGTGGTCACTGGCTGTCACCAGCAATTGTGTGTATTTGTTAAAACAGACAATAATCACAATAATAACCCAAGGTTTGGTTTCCGCCTCTGACAGAGGTGGTCACTGACCACCTCTGTCAGAGGCAGAAACCAAACCTTGGATTATTGTCTTCGCCCATGGCATTTTCGTGACTTCATGAAAGCAATAGGAAAATTACATCAAATTAATGTTATATAGGGCCGAGCGGCCAGCAAGGTGCCTGACGTGTTTACACTTATAAACTGTTTTAAGGACAATTATAGGAGGGGTATCCAACCTCGTTTTTACACTACCTAAATTTTTGTCGGAGAAATGTTAAAATGACATGTACAAGCTGTCCTGACAGTCAAGAGGCAAAATAAGACTTTTTTCAAAGTCATATGTCCAAAATTATTCAAATTCTGTGCCTTTTTCTCCATTTGGAGCTATTTTAAAATCCTGTTTTCTGGCTACTGACATTGCTAACTCTTCCTTTTTCACCATTTTTAAGTCAATCGAGGTAGGGTTAGAATAAAATAATCTTGTTTGAAAAGAAAAATAAGTTTAACTAGAAATACTGAAGCAAAGTCGTAAAAAATTTCGTATTTCGTTTTTGCAAAAAAAAAACAATAAAATGAGGGATGGACCGCATTTTCGAGCTTTCGTTTTATAAAAGCAAACACTAAAATGAGGGATGGACCGCATTTTCAAGCTTTCGTTTTAGAAAAGCAAACACTAAAATGCGAGATGGACCGCATTTCCGAGTCTATGTCTTATAAGAGCAAACGCTAAAATGCAAAACGTGCCAAGGACGCACGTGCGTCGCTTTTTCATTACTTTGGAACAACCGCTTATCTGGCAGGCAACTGACACCCACTTTCTTCTCTCTTACTGAAGTAACAGAAGACTTTTGTATTTCATTTTTGCAAGTAAAAACACTAAAATGCGGAATGGACCGCATTTCCGAGTTTTCTTTTTATATAAGCAAGCACTAAAATGCGGGATGGACCGTATTTTCGAAGTTACATCTTATAAGAGCAAACATTAAAATGCCAAACATACCACATTATAGGATATGCTTTGTAAAAAGTGAAGATTAAATGCTGAATGTACAGCATTTTTGATTCCACTTATACAAAGCACACATTAAAATGCAAGATGAACCACTTTTTAGTGCTTGCTTTATATACTGCTTAGCTATATATCCAAGTTTATATAAAAAGAAAGAAGGGCTAGAATAGCCAAAGATGAATGCCCCCTCAGCTCAGCTTGGCCTACCTTGCTTTTAATTTCCACGAAGTCAAGATTCAGATCTCCTCGGGACGAGGACTTTCCACTTTTTATCATTTTAACTGAACAAAACCATTCCTTTTCTCACAAGGACAGATAGACTAGTGTCTAGGTCATATGCTTGGATCTTCAGTTCAGTTTTCACTGTTTGGCTTTGATTTCTTCTTTTCTTTTTGAAGTCCCAGCAAAAATATCTCATAGAGCTAAAACATTTGCAAAAGAGACAGCTTTTACTGATGAGCGCTAATTTTAAATTCCCAGGATCACATTGGGTTCAAATCAAAACAAGTGATCTTTCTCACAGATTCAAAATCATCTCTCCACTTAATAAAGCAGATCCACAGAAGGTGTGAAGACACGGACCTGGAGAAGCTTCGCGACAATCTACTTCTGCTCCAAGAAGACGGCACAAAATGCACTTTCCATCATATACCAAGCCACAAAGGTATTGCTCAAAACGAAGTCGTGGACAAACTGGCAGGGAAAACCATTGAAGGAAACGCGCAAGGTCCAGCTCAGCTAACCACCATCAGAGACATACTTCGAAGGAGACTTCCCGCTCGAACAACAAGGACAATCCAGGCACCGTTCAACGACAGACTATCGATATCCCTATACTTCAGGTTGAAATCGGCCGCTACCCTAATGAACAAGACTCTGTTCGAATGGGGACTCCACCACACCCCCCGCTGCAGACTCTGCAACTCTCAGGACGAAACTCCTCAACACCTCCTGTTCGAATGCCCGAAGAACTCTAGTGAAAGAGACAACATCACCCTTTTCTGCGAGAGAAACAGAATTCAACACAGCTTCGAAAGCATAAGAACTTCTCCGATGCCCAAAGCCCAAGAAAAATTCATCTATAGAGAAATGATCAAGATTCTTCGACCAATCCAGGCCCTTTAAAGGGAAAGATGTAAACCAATCAAAGCAACAGGAAGGCGGAAAGGGAGCTACAGAACTGTGGAACCCAACGCCATATTTTGAAGGAAGGAAGGTTTTGGGTTCCGAAGGATAGAGTTGTTTCTTGAACAATTATCAATTAAGAAGTGTTACAGATTTAAGGACAGAAGAACCAGGTGACCTCTGGTGACCTAGTAGTCAAGAGGGGTCTTTAATTCGTTCATCATCATCATCATCATCTTTTGGGTTCCGAAGGTCAGAGCCCAAGTCCCATAAGTTATTTGGATTAGATTGGATTATTTGGGAATCAAGGTCTGTATGAATGACGAGTGGTTTTTTATAGGCTTTACCTCTGGTCATTTATTTTGTACGTTTTGGTCGTGTGATGGTTTTGTGTATATTTTTGTTATTGATTGTTAACCATCTTTCTTAATTTTTGTTGATCATGTGATCAGTGACTTTGATTGTGCGGGCGCTAATGCTTATTTTAGGTGAGGCTGACACGTGACAAATATTCTATATAAACACGACCAACAAAAATTAAGAAAGATGTTTAACAAAAATATACATACAGGGTCAGGAGGGGTATCCAACCTTAGACAAGATTTCAAACTTCCAGACAAGTCTTTCCTTCAGAAGAATCCATCTGGCTTAAAAAGGAACCAACAAATATGACAAAAATACTAGATTGAAGCTAATTGAATGGTTTACATATTAGATAAATAACTACTGCTCCAATATTTTTACTTAAATTTATTTTCTTTTCAAACAAGATTACTTCATTCTAACTTAACCTCAATTTAGGTAAAAATTATGAAAAAGGAAGAGTTAGCAAAGTCAAATAGCCAGAAAACAGCTTTTCAAAACTGCTACTAAATGGAGAAAAGGCACAGAAGATGAATATTTTTGGTCACATGACTTTGAAAAAAGTCATATCTTGCCTCTTGACTGTCAGGACAGCTTGTACATTTCGTTTTAACATTTTCGCAGCAAAAATCGAGGTAGTGTAAAAACGAGGTCAGATACCCCTCCTGTAGGCCTAAAACCATCAGAGACAGAGTCCGACCCCCGGGCAAAACCAGATTCCCCGAGTCAATTTCCTGTGGATTCCTTGTGAAATATTTTGGTAGATTCCCTGAGCAAATTCATATAGATTTCCTGAGAAATAATCTGAGCAAGTTCAGGTAAATTTGAAAAATTTTAAGTGGTGCGAATTCCGGTGCGGCGAATTCCCCCCTACCTGGGACAAGCTCCGATAGATTCCCTGAGTTGAGTTCCGGTAGATCCCTTAAAGATTTTGGTAGATTCCCTGAGGAAAATCTGGTAGATTCCCTGAGCAATAATCTGAGCAAGTTCAGGTGAATTTTAAAATTTTTAACTGGTGTGGCTTCGCTGCACCGGTCAAAATTTGCCGGAATTTTTTCATACAGGCCTTCTGGGGGGATGCAACCCCCCCTACACCCCCCCTTGGGATGCCCCTGCCACCAGTTGAGAATGTGAAATGGAAATATGCTTTTCAAACAGATCAGTCTGTAGGCTATTGATGTTTTAGTTTGAAATTACCGAGTTGGAAATCTTGAGCCCCCAAGCTGCCCAAGCCACAATTTGTGTTGGTACAGTAGTTTGAAATAAACTCAAACTAGAAAAATTTCCTATGGTATAGGCTACAGATATATACTGATTGCAATACCCGGTGGAGGGTAGGAGGGACTTTTTCGGGTTTGAGTACAGGAGAGGTACCCAACTTCAGACAAGATTTCAAATTTCCAGAGAAGTCTTTCCTTCAGAAAAAGCACTGTCTACACTGTAAAAAGTTTCTCCGAATAAGGATGCAGTATTTGCTACTGGGATTAATCTTATCTCTATTGGGATAAGATTAATCCGAATTAGGGATAATCTTATCTCAATAAAGATGAGAGTAATCCCAGTAGCAAATACTGCAAGATTTTTTTTTACAGTGTAGGGAACTGGGACAAGTTTCTGTTTGTCATTGACGTCGGATCCCGGAATCGTAGCTTTTATGGTTTGGTTTCTGTGAGAACTACCGGTTCCGTAGCCCGTAGGACATAAAGTAGGCTACATCTCCCGGTTCCCTCGACAGTGCCTTCAGATTAATCTATCTCGCTTAAAAAGGAACCGAAAAACATGACAAACATACTAAATTAAAGCTAATAGAATGGTTTACATTCTGAAGAAATAGATTTTGCTGTAATATTTCTAGTTAAACAGCTTTTCGTCTTCAAACAAGATTTCATTGTTGCCTGAGCTCGTATTCCTCGCCGTAATCGTCATGTATAAATTGATGAAAAAGGTAGAGCTACCAAAGTTAATAACCAGAAAATCCCTTTAAAAGCAGCTTCAAAACAAAGGAAAGGCATATAAATTGAATAATTTTGGACACGTGACTGTTGAAAGAAATTTGATTTTGCTTCTTGACCGTCAGGACAGCACTGAAATTTGATTTTAACATTTTTGCAGCAACATCGAGGCTGTGTAAAAACGAGGTCAGATACCCCTCCTGTAGCTTAAGAAGGGACCTATGCATGGCCAAGACAAAGTGTAGCCTACCAGAATCATACCTAGGGTAAATGTACCAGTATCTAGATTATCCAGATATGCATAAGATCCTAGACAGGACTGAGGCAAGTTTGAGAATTTGTTTTTTGATGTTTATGATCTTCTATGGCAAGGTAAGGTAAGGTAAGGTACAATTTTATTGAGTTTACAATCAAGCACTTACAATGATTGGTTTTGTACCGATCTGACTTCTTGAAAACCTCAAAAAATGCAAATTTAATGCTTATAAAAACTTTCTGTGACATATGCAAAAACATACTAATTTTCTAATATGTTCTTCTTAATTGGTAATTGAAGCCCAAATATCTTATTTGTTTTGTTCTTAAGCTCAAATGAGTCACACAGCCTAACATTTTGTTTTATTAATTTTATTTTTGTAATGTTGGCAATGATCGTATTGAATTAGAGATAGCAGGCTACTGTCGTGATGTAGCCTAATTAAATAGTAAAGCTGTTTAAAGAATTTATCAAATAAGACAAGTAGGCTATGACCCATTGTTAGTTTCTGACACATAAGATGCTTATAAAATGTTTTTTGGTAAACAAAAAAATGCATACGGAGCTATGTTTTTTTTTTAGATTAGAAATGATCTTTGTTGGGTCAGCACAACTGTATCAGCCGACTGATCTTCTCAAGTTCCTCGAATCATCAGATGGTGATGCTGAGGTCCTAATTAAACAGTCCAGTCAGTTTTCTGAGGGGACAAAAGTTGAAGCACCAAGCATCAGCTTTTTGTATGTTATGCAGGAGGAATTCTGCATAGTCAGTGGTGATGACCCTCACATCAAGTTTGTTGGAAGCTCTGATAGCACAACCTGTCATTTGGTAATTTTAAGAGATCAGCATTCTAGGACCACTGCCCTGGCTCACATAGGAAGTCACGACAATCAGGGACTTACAAATTTTATTGAAAGGTTCCTTGAATTATCAAAGATGACAATAACCAGTGAAATAGATCTCTATATTATTGGAGGTTACAGTGATGAGAGAGGTCACTCTGAGAAATTGACAAAGTGGCTAGTGAGGAACCTCATTAAATACAATATTCGGTTTCAGCTGAAGCTTGCATGTACTGGTTGGATTAACACCGCAGTTCACGAAAACGGAATTGCTAAAGTCCCACGGGTCACAGGAGTAGTTATAGATATATCGAGTGGCAAAGTGTCTCCTGCCACAATACGAAATGACCAATTTGGACCAATTGTATTTTTGAGACATGCACGCCTTTATGCCGGTTTCCGTATCTGTGAGATATACAGCTCGATATCTCAATGTGTGAAGCTCAAAAGGTTCAGTTTACGGATACCCTCGAACTTCCACCTTCTCGACACACTTACGAATGGGGATATCCTGAAAAAATTTTCAACTTCACCATATGCAGAACCTGATTATTTTGTGAAGGGGCTAAAGGAACTTTATGAATGCCTAAAGGAGTGTTCAAAGAGTGGCAAAGATCCCTTTAATGGGAAGTCGAGTCTGGAGTTGAAGCTGACTGAAGCTGGGAGTTGGATAGAAGTTTGATATTGCTTACATTTTCCAACTGCTGTGTGGTTTGCATGGATATTTTCATTGATTGATATTAATAATAAGGCGCTTATATTGCCGGAACTCATGACCTGCCTGCTGTGTAATTGGGATGCTTTCAATCCAGTAGTGATTATTATGAACTCACAAGGTGTTGGTGTATTGCCAGTGGAACATACTGAAGTTTGAAGATCCTGGACAAAGCTTTTTGTATAGCCCCATGAGAGCATTTGATGCGAACATAAACCTGTCGCAACATTCTCTTATTCGCGCTTGCCCCCCCACCCCACTAGAAAAACGACGCGGAGGCAAAACAAGACATAGATGAATACCGTGACATTGGAGCCGAACCCATTCGAAGGAAACGTCGCCACGGGATGTGACCTGTCTTGGATCCAGATCTCTATGCTGTTCACGAAAGACCGGGATTTGTAGGTTAAAGTCGTCCACCAACTTCCCTCGCCAGGGAGAGCTGAACGCAAGAACCAAGTACGAGTAAAGTAAGTACAGTTTTATTAACGAATCAGTTAAACTTGTTGGTTTAGACAGAGAACAGTCATGTTTAAATTAGGTCAAGGTTGTCCTTGAGATGAAGGAGGTGATTCTGAGAATGCACTACCTAGTTTCTTTGTGGAATTTAGAGCGTGTTCCATCTCTCTACCAATAGTAACTATTAGTTACTATATCCGTTCCAGCCTCACGAAAAGCTACTAGGCTGACCGTTCCAACCTTCTCGGAATAGTAACTAATAGTAACTATTTGCTTACCATGCTCGTGAGCGTAGTAACTACGGATCTCTGTAACGTGATTGGCTGGATTACCTGGTGGAGTTACGTTTTACCGAAAATTTAAAAAAGCGTTCCAGCCTTGACGCAAAGTAGCCAAAATTCGTGACGTCATGCGTAGTAACTACGGTAAGTAGTAGCCTGTGGAACACGCTCTTAGACAATGTAGGCAAGTGGATGATTTTGTCAGTGTTTCAGAACTTTCGGAAAGGATAGTGTTATCTTGAACACCATAGGCTTTGATAAGAACGAAAAGAAGAGAAAGGCTATTCTATTTTTCCCTGTCACAGTTGGCCTAGTTCGATAATACTAACTTCAGCTGCAAATTCCAACTACTTTTTAGTGCACTCTTGCTTTTCTGACACTGTCATGCGCATATGTCTGTTTTTCTTCGCCGGTTCACGTTCCCGGTTTTCTGCTCAGCACCAAGCCAAAATGAACAAGAGCTACGAGCTCATATGGCACTTGTTACGAGTAGGCGGTACAAGAAAGTACACGAGAACGTCACAAACTAAACCCGCCATGCAAAATGCAGTTCGGACTTAGAAATAGAATATGCAGTTTCACTCTAGTCTGATCATTTCTGGCATCGCCTCGGATCATTTGGGGCAAATGACTGTTGTAATTCCAAGTATCATCCCAGTAAACCCACTGGTTTGATCCCTAGACGTGCCACGGTTTCCAGTACCTCCCTCCAACTTCCCCTACCGCGGCTCCGATTCGTGAATCGATCGCCTGAAGCATCTTTACTCACCACCTACCAAGTTTCACTCGAATCTGGGCGTTTTTCGGTAGGTGCCGCCCCCCCCCCCCACCGTGGTCGGATCCGGTTCAGACAATAAAGTATGCCATCTAGGACACATGCTTACTCTACATTCCAAGTGCATTTAAATCGCTGCACTCGTTTGACCCCTATGCGAGCCACAAGATTTACAGGACTCCCCCTACTGTGGCCGAATACGACTTGAAAACTTAAAATCCGAATCTCTGACATCTCCTCTTCCCGCCCAGCAGGTTCGACTGGAATCGGAGCGTAGCCTATCCAATCCCTCGACTGCAAGTGTTTCACGAATTTCCTGTTCCCCTCTCCAACTCCCGCACAAGTATCGGATCCTATTTCATTCATATCCCATCACCCGTTCAAAAGTTATGCACGACACTAGATTCCGGATTCCCTATCCCTCCACTCCCCTACGATGGTTGGATCGGGGAAACGACTATTCTCAAGTCAGTTTAATTTCCATCGTCCTAGTACGGTATATCAAGACGTACCGAACTCGCGGGATTGCCAGAAATCCGGGCCCCCCAACTTTCGCACAGTGCCCAGATCCGGTCCGGTTATGTTATTGACGTATCTACGACTTATAATTGTTCTTCCGACCAAATCTCATCCCGATCCCTCCACTCTATAAGAGTTTCCCAATTTTTCCGGTCCCCCCTCCAACTCTCTCGAAAGTCACCGAATCCCGAGAGGATTTGAAGTGGGACGTCGGAGGCACGAGGTCTCTCTAAATATTAAGTTTCATTAAGATCCGGTCATCCGTTAAAAAGTTATAAAATATTTATATTTTCCGGATTTCCCTCCCTCCACTCCCCCCAGATAGTCGGATCGAGAAAACCACTATTCTCAAGTCCGTCTGTTGGGGTCCCTGACATGCCTGCCAAGTTTCATCGTTCTAGCACATCAGGATGTAGCCTACCGACCTTGCGGGATCACTAGAAATTCGGACCCCCCCCCCCCCGCAACTCTCCCACAGTGACCTGATCTGGACCGGTTATGCCATTCACGTATCTGGGACCTGTGCTTGTTCTTCCCACCAAGTTTCATCCCGAACACTCGATTCTAAGCGTTTCTCGAGATTTCCGGTTCTCCGCTCAACTCCCCCCAGTGTCATCGGATCCGGTCCGGATTTATAATGAGGCATCTCAGACACGAGATCTTTCTATATATCAAGTTCATTAAGATCCGATCACCCGTTCGTAAGTTACAAATACCTCACTTTTCGGACTCCCCATCCCTCCACCCCCCCTACCAGATGATCGGATCAGGAAACGACTATTCTCAAGTCAATCTGCTCGGGTCCCTGACACGCCTGCCAAGTTTCATCGTCCTAGCACATCAGGATGTACCGAACTCACGTGATCACTAGAAATCCGACCCCCCCCCCCTAACTCCCCCACAGTGACCGGATCCGGTTCGGTTATGTCAATCACATATCTAGGACTAGTGCTTATTCTTTCCACCAAGTTTCATCCCAATCCCTCCACTCCAAGCGTTTCCCAAGATTTCCGGCTCCCCCCTCCAGCTCCCCCCAAAGTCACCGAATCCGGTCCAGATTTTAATCACGTCGTCTGGGGCACGAGGTCTTTCCAAATACCAAGTTTCATTAAGATCCGATCACCCGTTCGAAAGTTATAAATTCCGAAATATTCCGGATTCCCCCTCCCTCCACTCCCCCCACGATGCTCGGATCGGGGAAGTGGCTATTTCCAACTTAATCATTTAGGGTCCCTGATATGCCTGCCAAGTTTCATCGTCCTAGCTTATGTGGAAGTGCCCGAACTAGCAAAACCTGGACCGACCGACGGACGGACAGAAATTGCGATCGCTATATGGCACTTGGCCGAAGGGCAAGTGCCATAAAAATGCGAAATGAGGTAAAGTTCCGTATCCACCGCCAACGTGGTATCCGAGCATGTCTCCGTACCCGTCAGCCGGCTTCCACAAAAACGAATAACCATACTCTGTAGCATGCTTCTGCAAATTCTGGGAACATTTTACAACCCCCCTTATTTATGCATCAGGGCAGATATATATAGAGAAATATGAAAAAAACTTCGTTTTCTTAAAGAGTTGAAGAGGCTGCGTCCCAAAGTCGAACCTTAAAACGTACAGGAATTAGGAGAGGCAGTTGGGGGGCTGCCGCCCCCCAAACCCCCCGCTTTTAAAGACTCTTTTGTACAGGTTTTTTGTTGTGGGGGGCTGCCGCCCCCCTAACCCCCCGCTCTTGGCTTCGGAAAGGCCCTCTTTTAATTAACAAAAAATTGAAATGAATGAATAATGGAATAACTTCGAAAAATGTTAAACACAAGAGGACAAGAGAACCATTGCGCCGAAACTAGTAATTAGTAACAATGAAGTTGACCACTCCATTTACATTTTAACATAATTATTGAAACTGTTTCCCAGACACAGAGCACACAAGCTAAGAGCTGGGGGTGGGGGTAGGGTAGCAAACAAAAACCTGTTTTGTATTTTTTGTTAATTAAAAGAGGGCCTTTCCGAAGCCAAGAGCGGGGGGTTAGGGCGGCGGCAGCCCCCCACAACAAAAAACCTGTACAAAAGAGTCTTTAAAAGCGGGGGGTTTGGGGGGCGGCAGCCCCCCAACTGCCTCTCCTAATTCCTGTACGTTTTAAGGTTCGACTTTGGGACGCAGCCTCTTTAACTCTTTAAGAAAACGAAGTTTTTTTCATATTATTTCTGTACGTTTTTCTACAATCCATGGTGGATGTAAGTTAATAATTCCTGTACTCCTCGTACAGGAATTAGGAGAGGAAGTTGGGTGGCTGCCGCCCCCCAACCCCCCCGCTTTTAAAGACTCTTTTGTACAGGTTTTTTGTTGTGGGGGGCTGCCGCCCCCCTAACCCCCCGCTCTTGGCTTCGGAAAAATTTAAGGTCATTTTTCTCAAATAAAAATTTTACGGATTAAGACAGAATTTTTTGAAGCTTGCAGTCAGTCTGACCATGTCGAGCTGATCATTTTGATGTACTTGAATGTTGAAATTCGTAACTTTTAAGAATTTCAAAAATTAACATGGGCTCTTATGGGGAAATGGGGTTTTTCTAAGCTAGAAAATCGGGGGGTTAAGATTTTCCGACGAAACTTTCCAGGAAAATTACTCGGAGAATTCCGCGTCGAATGAGTCTTCGTACACCCAGATCCGATGTCGGCTGTGACCTGTAGGCGTGGCAAGTAGGTTAGGTGTAGTGCTTACTGAGCAATATCCTATCCAAATGGCTCATGATTTTTTTAACATGGGATTCCCTATCCAAATGGCTCATGATTTTTTTAACATGGGATTCCCTATCTTTTAGTTTTGGCAGTTGTCCCGGAAACAATTTCGAGGATATAAATAGAAATGGTTCATGATTTTTTTTTTAACATGGGATTTCCTATCTAAATGTTGTATAATCTTCGGAAACAATTCAAGGATATAAATAGATAGTCAGCTGGAAAATGTTTCCATGAATCCTGATCTTGGCAGTGGAATCCTGGCAGTGAAGTTAAATGAAGGCGGGGCTTCGCATTACTTTCCGGGAGCAGAAACAAATCTAGGGATTCTGTACTCGGGGGTGATACTTAGTAGTGGGATAGTTGATAGTGGTGCTGGAAATGAAGATTGAGAATGAAACTTGATATATCCCCGAGTCTTCTATCTGTGAGGGTTCTAAGTCATACATGGAGTTATAAAAGGTGAAGTTTATATTTCCGTAGACAAATTTAAAAACATCACGGGCTACTAAACCATATACGTAGTCATAAAAGGAAGGCTGTACTTTTTCCAAAGACATACGTAAAAATAACATTGAGTCTTTCAGCGAGGGGTTGAACATTTGAACTGTGGTGTACGTATCCTATCTAAACAAGTCTTCATGAAAACCAATGACGAATTACCGCCAGATGTGCTAAAGAAACAATATCAATCACATATTATTAGATCTTTGTATTAGTTATCTGAAGGGGGAATAATGGATAAGGCCTCGTGCATTAGACCCTTGGAAAAGTCAGCCATCAGTCACCACTGGTCGGAAGTCAGAATACTCTATATGACTAAGTCCAAAACACTCCAGTGATCCTCAGGGAGAAGAGTAAACGTTTCCGTAATGACTGAAACTCAACGACTCAAATCCTGCGTCAAAAACAATCACGGCGCTCTTCGGGAGCAGCTGTGACACCGTTTCTTTCTTTCTTCCGCTGGTACCCGGAGATTTAGCATCGACAAGGAGAGATAATCATAAGGCGTATTGACAAGTGTGATAAAGTTCGACAGAACAGAGTTGGGTAGACCATACATAGAGGCAGAGTCATTTACACAGTTTTAAATATGGGTAGGTCTAAGAGGAATTGAAAATACCCAATAATCCTGTTTAAACGTACACCAAAAGTTAACGTGCTATTGTTTACTTTATGATAGGGCATCTAGCGGCAAAAAAATCACTAATCTGGAAGGAACGCTATGAAGGTCGTATGTTATCGTATCATACCAAAAGTTAGTCCTTAATATCGTATCTTGTCAGCCATAATTCCCATCCTAAATATAATCTTATCATGACCGAAAATTGTTTCCTGTTTATATCTTGACTGGTTGATTTGTACAGATCTAGCTGAGCATGGTACTTGACACTTCCACAAATCTTCCAATGTTTCCCCCTGCAATTTTGACAACATGGAGCACTATCTATCATATATGTAAATGTTTATGTTCGGTACTACGCTTCAACCCTTTATCTGAAAGATTCTCATTGGTTGTAAAACTGACGCACAGGGTTGCCACATCAGAAAAATTTAGAGAGTGACTTTTGGGTGAAATAGAGAGTGAATTGGGAGTGAAATTTTATTTTCATAAAAAAACGTGAAATGGTTATTTTTGGTCGGAATTGCTGCTGCAAAAATGTATTTCGGCAGAATCTTAATCGGCTTGGGATCATCTCAGCACGATCAGTACGAACAAATTCCAGTTTTGCGTTCAGACCTCGACAGATTTGTAACTGCTGTATCACATAAATAATAGACTGTCCAGTATCACAATGCTAGAATTATTCACATTACAAGAGAAGAAAGGTAGGTCAAAGCATATCCAAACGAAAAGTAGGTGTGAGAATACTTCACTCTTCCGAGTACAGACAGAGTGGAATGCCTTAAAAATTACTTGCATTGAGTTGAATTCCGCGTTTATTTTTGTATTTTCTGGAATTGTCACACTATTATGCGATAAATTTGGAAATTTTCAAAAATAGAGTGAATTTTATGTTCTGCGTAGGAAAAGAGTGATAAACAAAAAATGGAGTGACAATTCACACTATCGTGCAACGTGTGCCAACCCTGCTGACGCATAGGAATGAGTAATGGACGAAACCATATGAGGAATATATCACTGACTTTTTAAATATACGAGGGAGATAATTTTAATCATGTAGACTTGTAGGGTATCCAGGGGGGGTATTATTTTTGTTCTTGTCAGTTGTCACATCTATGGTATACATAAATCTAATAACCCTTCATACACTCGTCGTCATTAATCGTGCAATCTAGATTGAAAGAATCAATACACATGCCAGGGTTGTTACTCGGTGTTTCATGTAGAAATATTCAAAATAACACGTTTCCGCAATGTTTGGTGTGCTTTCTTCAACAAGGAAGCGACGAGATCATTGTATTAATGGGAATGTGCACTGAAAAATATTCATTTCAAAGAATTGGACTAATGTGCTTAACTATTTATTCAATTAGGAAACATTAGTTCCATACAAGGTAATCAGTTGACATCTAAAACAAGAACTTTCCATCTATGACGCATTTTTTGATCTACGAAGAACAATTTTAAGAGTTTCTTTTCACTGTAAATATAATTTATAGCTATGAGATGAAACATAAAGGCATCGCAGAATACAAGTTGGCTACAGTGCTGGCTACAGACATACAGTAAACACAAGATATTGTGATGATACCTTTATGGCAGGTGCTTCAATCATTATTAACCCTTTACATCTCGGTTAGTCATACATGCACTTATTTTCTCCAGATTTCATCCTAGTCGAAAATCTGTAAGGACGGGGTAAGAAAGCAATTTTTATCTACCGAAACTCTATTTAAAATACTCAAACGTCTTGGTACGCCTTTTTTATTGTTTTTATTGGTCGTACTGTTAATAATAACAGTGAGAACATGGCAGTTTGATTTATATCCCTATAAATTTTATTCAAATACAACATCAACATTTTATTTATAAATTAACCAACTTTACAGAAATTTAATTTGTCAATGTAAAAGAGAGAGAGCTGTTGAAAGTCCAACTTCACTCCGTATCGCCGCCATAACAAGTTTTCCATCAAATAATCATTCAGCAGGACGTTGCTCGAATAGTCGTACATAACTTTCGTGTACGATATTCCCTTTGCCAAGGCAATCAGAAACCACAAACAGTGCATTCCACAGCTCATTGTCTTTTTCGACTGCACTCGCTTTCTTACGTGTTCTAGTCTCTTTCCGGTAAACTTTACAAACCGGCGAAAATGCGGTCCAAGTAATTTAACGAGAATCCGAGACTTTCAAAGTATTTCACGGTCTTTCTTGTAACATAAAATGCACACCAATGTCCGAGCAGCTCTTTCGAATCCGAAGTCAGTGTATTAGAGATGACGAGCGTTGGAAAATCAATAAAATCGATTGTATGAAGGTGGTCGGCCGCCACAACATGTTTATAAAGGTCTTTTGTCACTTCACATTGGTTTAGCACTTGCAACAACTGCTGAGAATCCATCTGACAAGGCAGTTTTCGCTCACGGAGACGGGTCACAACTGTCAGAATTATCAAGCCAAACGTGTAGATAATTGTTATGATACTCGCAAAATGATGAGTTTGCCTCGAGGCTAGGGGCGAACCACAGCTCAAGGCACATCACACCCCCTTATTCAGCGTAAGTTCTTCGCAGTTGAAAGACATTTCACGGCCACTGCAAATCTTTTCCAAATATCCACTCAGGAGGTGCGACTGGAAAAAAAGCTTAGGCATAGACATTGAAAGTACTTATTTTGACACTTTGTGTGCAGACCATCGCAATATTGAATGACTACGAATGCTTACGATAGGTATTTACAGATGAGACGCTGATCGGCTAAAATAGCTAATTGAGGGCTCCTAAAAAAAACTAAAATGAGTATTCTTGGTCTTCTTTTACCGGTTTACCCCCAGACCTACAATGTAACAAAGTTAAATAACGTTGACAGAAGTGTCTACAAAGGTTTAGTAAAGTTGATAATTAATACCAAGACAGGCTCCCTTCTTTTTTTCAATGGTGGTAGTCAATGGAATGAAACGTGCATTGAAGAACATGAGATATTTTTATATCAATTGTGCAATGCATAGTAAACCAGTTTCTTAGTTAGGCTACCTATATCAGCGAATTCAAATTAACCTTTAAACACAACAGAAGTGATAAAAAAATTTCTAGCATTGCTAACTAAACTTCTAACCAAACTTCCTCGAGTACCACTAAAACCAAAATGAAGCTTTACAGATCTTGAAATGTTTCAGTGAAGTGTGAGTAAAAATAGGCCATTCTTCATCTTTGTCCATCAACATCAACATCATCACGAAAGACTTAAATTCTGACCAAATCCGAAGTCGGGGTCGGTGCCCGGTACGTTGATTGACAGGGGGGCTCGCAGGCTCTAATTTATGTTTGTAGTACCACACATCAATTGAAATTGATCATGTCAACTGTCAAAGCAGAATTGAAAGAAATGAGTGTTCGAATTAAATAAATAGTTATATGCTATAAACGAAGTGTCAATAGCAACAGGCTAATTTAGAGTAATTTGTATGCGAACCAACAGCCAATTATTCTTGTAACCTACGTATTATACTGAGTCTTATATCCCGAAAGTTAACTTTTACCCCCCACGAAGTGTTTTTCCTGTAGACTTGACGCCTCTTTTTCACTCTTGTACTGAAATGTGAAAGCAAAAATCACCCTTTTGTTTATTTTCATTTCATTTTTTCGTCTTCGTTCAGAAAAGTGAAAGCAAAAATTGCCCTTTCTGCTTTTTCTACTCGTGAATTCGTATATGGAAATACAATAGGAAAAGCGTAAAAGCCGCCCTTTACACTTTTTGTACTTGCAATTTTTCGCCCTTGTAGTAATATTTGACAACGAAAATCATCCTTTTTGCTTTTTCACTTGCGATTTTTCACCTTTGAAGCAAGTTTAGGTAACGAAAATTCTCCTTTCTTTTTTCTCATTAGCTTTTTTCCCCCCTTACGGAATAAATGACAACGAATGTCTTAGTTTCTAAGTTTTCGCTTGTCAATTTAAAACTGAAATTAGGGTAGGAGAACTTGGATTCAGTTATGCTTTATAACTTGGATTCAGTTAGGTTTACCTTAGTTAGGTTAGTATAGGTTAACTTGGAATATGTTAGGTTAGAGTAGGTTAACTTAGCTCAAGTTAGGTTAGGGTGGGTTAACTTAGCTTAAGTTAGGTTTAAAGTTAGTTTTGTTTAGGATAGGTTAGAAGCGTGCTTCTAACCTAATCTAAAATAACCGAACTTTAAACCTAACTTAAGCTAAGTTAACCCACCCTAACCTAACTTGAGCTAAGTTAACCTACTCTAACCTAACATATTACAAGTTAACCTATACTAACCTAACTAAGGTAAACCTAACTGAATCCAAGTTATAAAGCATAACTGAATCCAAGTTCTCCTACCCTAATTTCAGTTTTAAATTGACAAGCGAAAACTTAGAAACTAAGACATTCGTTGTCATTTATTCCGTAAGGGGGGAAAAAAGCTAATGAGAAAAAAGAAAGGAGAATTTTCGTTACCTAAACTTGCTTCAAAGGTGAAAAATCGCAAGTGAAAAAGCAAAAAGGATGATTTTCGTTGTCAAATATTACTACAAGGGCGAAAAATTGCAAGTACAAAAAGTGTAAAGGGCGGCTTTTACGCTTTTCCTATTGTATTTCCATATACGAATTCACGAGTAGAAAAAGCAGAAAGGGCAATTTTTGCTTTCACTTTTCTGAACGAAGACGAAAAAATGAAATGAAAATAAACAAAAGGGTGATTTTTGCTTTCACATTTCAGTACAAGAGTGAAAAAGAGGCGTCAAGTCTACAGGAAAAACACTTCGTGGGGGGTAAAAGTTAACTTTCGGGATATAAGACTCAGTATAATACGTAGGTTACAAGAATAATTGGCTGTTGGTTCGCATACAAATTACTCTAAATTAGCCTGTTGCTATTGACACTTCGTTTATAGCATATAACTATTTATTTAATTCGAACACTCATTTCTTTCAATTCTGCTTTGACAGTTGACATGATCAATTTCAATTGATGTGTGGTACTACAAACATAAATTAGAGCCTGCGAGCCCCCCTGTCAATCAACGTACCGGGCACCGACCCCGACTTCGGATTTGGTCAGAATTTAAGTCTTTCGTGATGATGTTGATGTTGATGGACAAAGATGAAGAATGGCCTATTTTTACTCACACTTCACTGAAACATTTCAAGATCTGTAAAGCTTCATTTTGGTTTTAGTGGTACTCGAGGAAGTTTGGTTAGAAGTTTAGTTAGCAATGCTAGAAATTTTTTTATCACTTCTGTTGTGTTTAAAGGTTAATTTGAATTCGCTGATATAGGTAGCCTAACTAAGAAACTGGTTTACTATGCATTGCACAATTGATATAAAAATATCTCATGTTCTTCAATGCACGTTTCATTCCATTGACTACCACCATTGAAAAAAAGAAGGGAGCCTGTCTTGGTATTAATTATCAACTTTACTAAACCTTTGTAGACACTTCTGTCAACGTTATTTAACTTTGTTACATTGTAGGTCTGGGGGTAAACCGGTAAAAGAAGACCAAGAATACTCATTTTAGTTTTTTTTTAGGAGCCCTCAATTAGCTATTTTAGCCGATCAGCGTCTCATCTGTAAATACCTATCGTAAGCATTCGTAGTCATTCAATATTGCGATGGTCTGCACACAAAGTGTCAAAATAAGTACTTTCAATGTCTATGCCTAAGCTTTTTTTCCAGTCGCACCTCCAGAGTGGATATTTGGAAAAGATTTGCAGTGGCCGTGAAATGTCTTTCAACTGCGAAGAACTTACGCTGAATAAGGGGGTGTGATGTGCCTTGAGCTGTGGTTCGCCCCTAGCCTCGAGGCAAACTCATCATTTTGCGAGTATCATAACAATTATCTACACGTTTGGCTGGATAATTCTGACAGTTGTGACCCGTCTCCGTGAGCGAAAACTGCCTTGTCAGATGGATTCTCAGCAGTTGTTGCAAGTGCTAAACCAATGTGAAGTGACAAAAGACCTTTATAAACATGTTGTGGCGGCCGACCACCTTCATACAATCGATTTTATTGATTTTCCAACGCTCGTCATCTCTAATACACTGACTTCGGATTCGAAAGAGCTGCTCGGACATTGGTGTGCATTTTATGTTACAAGAAAGACCGTGAAATACTTTGAAAGTCTCGGATTCTCGTTAAATTACTTGGACCGCATTTTCGCCGGTTTGTAAAGTTTACCGGAAAGAGACTAGAACACGTAAGAAAGCGAGTGCAGTCGAAAAAGACAATGAGCTGTGGAATGCACTGTTTGTGGTTTCTGATTGCCTTGGCAAAGGGAATATCGTACACGAAAGTTATGTACGACTATTCGAGCAACGTCCTGCTGAATGATTATTTGATGGAAAACTTGTTATGGCGGCGATACGGAGTGAAGTTGGACTTTCAACAGCTCTCTCTCTTTTACATTGACAAATTAAATTTCTGTAAAGTTGGTTAATTTATAAATAAAATGTTGATGTTGTATTTGAATAAAATTTATAGGGATATAAATCAAACTGCCATGTTCTCACTGTTATTATTAACAGTACGACCAATAAAAACAATAAAAAAGGCGTACCAAGACGTTTGAGTATTTTAAATAGAGTTTCGGTAGATAAAAATTGCTTTCTTACCCCGTCCTTACAGATTTTCGACTAGGATGAAATCTGGAGAAAATAAGTGCATGTATGACTAACCGAGATGTAAAGGGTTAATAATGATTGAAGCACCTGCCATAAAGGTATC
The DNA here is from genome assembly GCA_023053555.1 of Branchinecta lindahli. Classification (NCBI taxonomy): domain Eukaryota; kingdom Metazoa; phylum Arthropoda; class Branchiopoda; order Anostraca; family Branchinectidae; genus Branchinecta; species Branchinecta lindahli. The sequence continues at coordinate 7,820,394 of JAKZAO010000003.1, forward strand.
ATCACAATATCTTGTGTTTACTGTATGTCTGTAGCCAGCACTGTAGCCAACTTGTATTCTGCGATGCCTTTATGTTTCATCTCATAGCTATAAATTATATTTACAGTGAAAAGAAACTCTTAAAATTGTTCTTCGTAGATCAAAAAATGCGTCATAGATGGAAAGTTCTTGTTTTAGATGTCAACTGATTACCTTGTATGGAACTAATGTTTCCTAATTGAATAAATAGTTAAGCACATTAGTCCAATTCTTTGAAATGAATATTTTTCAGTGCACATTCCCATTAATACAATGATCTCGTCGCTTCCTTGTTGAAGAAAGCACACCAAACATTGCGGAAACGTGTTATTTTGAATATTTCTACATGAAACACCGAGTAACAACCCTGGCATGTGTATTGATTCTTTCAATCTAGATTGCACGATTAATGACGACGAGTGTATGAAGGGTTATTAGATTTATGTATACCATAGATGTGACAACTGACAAGAACAAAAATAATACCCCCCCTGGATACCCTACAAGTCTACATGATTAAAATTATCTCCCTCGTATATTTAAAAAGTCAGTGATATATTCCTCATATGGTTTCGTCCATTACTCATTCCTATGCGTCAGCAGGGTTGGCACACGTTGCACGATAGTGTGAATTGTCACTCCATTTTTTGTTTATCACTCTTTTCCTACGCAGAACATAAAATTCACTCTATTTTTGAAAATTTCCAAATTTATCGCATAATAGTGTGACAATTCCAGAAAATACAAAAATAAACGCGGAATTCAACTCAATGCAAGTAATTTTTAAGGCATTCCACTCTGTCTGTACTCGGAAGAGTGAAGTATTCTCACACCTACTTTTCGTTTGGATATGCTTTGACCTACCTTTCTTCTCTTGTAATGTGAATAATTCTAGCATTGTGATACTGGACAGTCTATTATTTATGTGATACAGCAGTTACAAATCTGTCGAGGTCTGAACGCAAAACTGGAATTTGTTCGTACTGATCGTGCTGAGATGATCCCAAGCCGATTAAGATTCTGCCGAAATACATTTTTGCAGCAGCAATTCCGACCAAAAATAACCATTTCACGTTTTTTTATGAAAATAAAATTTCACTCCCAATTCACTCTCTATTTCACCCAAAAGTCACTCTCTAAATTTTTCTGATGTGGCAACCCTGTGCGTCAGTTTTACAACCAATGAGAATCTTTCAGATAAAGGGTTGAAGCGTAGTACCGAACATAAACATTTACATATATGATAGATAGTGCTCCATGTTGTCAAAATTGCAGGGGGAAACATTGGAAGATTTGTGGAAGTGTCAAGTACCATGCTCAGCTAGATCTGTACAAATCAACCAGTCAAGATATAAACAGGAAACAATTTTCGGTCATGATAAGATTATATTTAGGATGGGAATTATGGCTGACAAGATACGATATTAAGGACTAACTTTTGGTATGATACGATAACATACGACCTTCATAGCGTTCCTTCCAGATTAGTGATTTTTTTGCCGCTAGATGCCCTATCATAAAGTAAACAATAGCACGTTAACTTTTGGTGTACGTTTAAACAGGATTATTGGGTATTTTCAATTCCTCTTAGACCTACCCATATTTAAAACTGTGTAAATGACTCTGCCTCTATGTATGGTCTACCCAACTCTGTTCTGTCGAACTTTATCACACTTGTCAATACGCCTTATGATTATCTCTCCTTGTCGATGCTAAATCTCCGGGTACCAGCGGAAGAAAGAAAGAAACGGTGTCACAGCTGCTCCCGAAGAGCGCCGTGATTGTTTTTGACGCAGGATTTGAGTCGTTGAGTTTCAGTCATTACGGAAACGTTTACTCTTCTCCCTGAGGATCACTGGAGTGTTTTGGACTTAGTCATATAGAGTATTCTGACTTCCGACCAGTGGTGACTGATGGCTGACTTTTCCAAGGGTCTAATGCACGAGGCCTTATCCATTATTCCCCCTTCAGATAACTAATACAAAGATCTAATAATATGTGATTGATATTGTTTCTTTAGCACATCTGGCGGTAATTCGTCATTGGTTTTCATGAAGACTTGTTTAGATAGGATACGTACACCACAGTTCAAATGTTCAACCCCTCGCTGAAAGACTCAATGTTATTTTTACGTATGTCTTTGGAAAAAGTACAGCCTTCCTTTTATGACTACGTATATGGTTTAGTAGCCCGTGATGTTTTTAAATTTGTCTACGGAAATATAAACTTCACCTTTTATAACTCCATGTATGACTTAGAACCCTCACAGATAGAAGACTCGGGGATATATCAAGTTTCATTCTCAATCTTCATTTCCAGCACCACTATCAACTATCCCACTACTAAGTATCACCCCCGAGTACAGAATCCCTAGATTTGTTTCTGCTCCCGGAAAGTAATGCGAAGCCCCGCCTTCATTTAACTTCACTGCCAGGATTCCACTGCCAAGATCAGGATTCATGGAAACATTTTCCAGCTGACTATCTATTTATATCCTTGAATTGTTTCCGAAGATTATACAACATTTAGATAGGAAATCCCATGTTAAAAAAAAATCATGAACCATTTCTATTTATATCCTCGAAATTGTTTCCGGGACAACTGCCAAAACTAAAAGATAGGGAATCCCATGTTAAAAAAATCATGAGCCATTTGGATAGGGAATCCCATGTTAAAAAAATCATGAGCCATTTGGATAGGATATTGCTCAGTAAGCACTACACCTAACCTACTGTGGCAGAAAAAAAAAAGGGTTTCTGTCATTTTTCTCAAATAAAAATTTTACGGATTAAGACAGAATTTTTTGAAGCTTTCAGTCAGTCTCACCATGTCGAGCTGATCATTTTGATGTACTTGAATGTTGAAATTCGTAACTTTTAACAACAAAAAACTTAACATGGGCTCTTATGGGGAAATGGGGTTTTTCTAAGCTAGAAAATCGGGGGGTTAAGATTTTCCGACGAAACTTTCAAGCAAAATTACTCGGAGAATTCCGCGTCGAATGAGTCTTCGTACACCCAGATCCGATGTCGGCTGTGACCTGTAGGCGTGGCGAAAAAAAAACAAAAGGAGCCCGATCGGACAACGTTAAAGGGGGGGGTGGGGTTGGGGGGTCGAAACTTTCGGCCAGATTTTCCCCATGAAGGAAAAGTCGGAGGGGGATGAAATTTGGCAGGTTTCTTAGTTGGAGCTCGGGCTACGAAATGCATCCCTCCCCATCCCTCTGCGACCACTGGAACCGAAGATCGCTTAACATTGTCGTGGTTCGCCTCTTTAAAGAGGCACGAGTGTGCCTCCTTGATAGATAGAAAAAGCAACTAGGGTTGTCGAAAAAACAGATAAACAATAACATAAAGAAACAGAACAATCCCCCGTCTAAAGAGACAAATAATTTTCTCTGTGGGCCATACCTATCCGAAGGAACCTTCCAAGTGATTTAATAGATCTGAAATTCCTTCCTTTCAACATTTGTACAAAACACTCAGTTCACATTCTCTCACCCAAACATTTCCTCCCGCAAATCATTCAACTCCTTGCATCCTGCCAAAAATTGCCCAGACTTTCATTACCACACTGCTAATGTGAGGAAGGGAGAGCCCGTTGAGAGCTGGGGTCTAGCCGACCGTACTGAAGAAAGGCCCGTTACCAGTCAGTGATCTGATACAGGCAAACTTTCATTGAACGGATAATAGTAAAACCACATAAGGTCCACCCCAGAAAGCACTGGCCTGTCCTAGGGGATTTTTTCATACCTCATAACACTTTCATAACATACGGAAACCGAACTTAAAGGACACCTGAACGATCCTACCATACTTCCATGAACCCCTCAGATCGTCCTTCACAGTACCGGTACAGAGAAGACAAATTTTTTCGCTCCGTGATTTCGGCGCTATCCACTCTTGAAGTTCCAAGTCTCCCTATGGCGATTCGTTACGACCTCCCAAGACAAATTTAGCGCCAATATTTAAACTGTCATTGACGCATGGATAAACGTACGTTGATAACGCATGGATAAACAGCGCATGGATGGATAAACGCATGGACTGTTACGGCGTGGACTGTTACAACATGAACTGTTACGCATGGACTGTTACAACTGTTACGGCGAGTGTTACGATCAAGACAAGTCGGAAAAAAGGCTGAAAATTATAGCACGGTGAAACTTCATCCGATTTTAGTCCGGTTTTCGAGAGATAAATGGTAAGCAGTATGAAAAGTGGCAATTTAGGGTGTTAGACTTCATTCAGATGACCTTTAAGGCTCCAGACTACCGTAGGCTATAGCTGACGGCGAACGCCGAACGGTCATAAAAAAAGGTGTTTTTCAGGAGATCTATTTTCGTCTGATCAGATATCTCTTGATTCACTTCCAGATATAGGCTACCGTGTCCCGGGACATGGATAAATCTGCAGTCCAAACATGTTTTCTCCGTGAATGGAGCCTTCGTGGTCATATCAACGTGCTGCTGTTTACAGTTTAACCCAGATTTTAACTTTTCAGGGGATAATCTGATCCTTCATCTGACCCCCTGCTCAAGATTCGTCGACCCTTGGTAATCTTCGATCTCTTAGATTACAGCATAGGAAGGGTGGAGGCTGTTACCGGAGAAGGTTTAACCCTTGTCCCGGATTCATGGTTCAGTTAAGAAGAGGGCTCTAGATCTGAAGGACATGCAGGGGGAGCTTCAATCTGTTGTCACTGGCGTCCACCCTAGGAGAAAAGGGAGCTTCGATTTATCCAAGAACCTCGTGTAAGTAAAGCCCCTTCCCGTCACTAAATAAATTTGTAATTGGCCTACAGAGGGATTGCATCCTGTCGGACGAAAACGGATCTCAGGAAAACTACGAATTTGACAAATAAGATGCGAGGTTTTAACTCAAAGAAAAAAAATCGGTCAATATCATGCGACAGTTCATCTCCGTTTTCCTCGTACTTTCGGTGCAATCCCTGTGTAGTCTCAACAGGGCTGTAGAAGAACTCCCGTCTTCTATGCATCCCAGCTCAGTGCGACTTCCTCTAAACGGAAATACTTTACTTGAACCTCATACACTCTCCTCCATGCGTGTAGTACAAGCTATTTCAGGTCACCGTCCGATAAAAGTTTTCGCAAAAATTTCTCTCTTTCCCATGCTTCATCATTGTAGCGAGTACCTCACTTGCAACATGTATTCGTGCGCGCAGGGGACTAAAATCGCAATTTAGGCTCATAGTAAGCTAGTTAAAAAAAAATCTCTCACCCTATCTTTTAGTGTCGATGGGCTAGGGCCTGAAAACTTGGATTCACGGGCTTTCGACGGTGCTGATACCAGAAATATTCTTGGAAATATTGGCCGAATTCCTTTTCTGTTCGGAACCGGAAATCCGGATTTAAAATTTTGGTAAGAAAACTTATTTTGGCGTTACTGCCATATCTCTTTTGCCGAAAGTTGAATAAACTGGTTTGTAGGCTGGACCCTACAACGGATGTCACGTTATTTCTCCAGTTCGCATAACAATAGGGCCTGAGGATCCAACTAGTAGCAATCTGGCTGAAAATGTGTATCCGACGTGAAGTTTAGTAAAACATCGCTGTTTTGGCTGTACGGTACATCAATCAATCACACATTTAAAATACATCGTCTTTCATCGGTATGACCTATGTATGCCTAGTCAGGTTATCTTAACTTTAATTGCATCTGAATGGCTGGTAAATGACATCACAGAAGAGAAGCCCAAATTTGTCAGGATAGGTAAGACCTTTTTGTTCTAACACTCGTCATTTTAGTCGAATAGAAACTCCTTGGAAGAACAGACAGAGAACAAGATCAAAGATTTCGATGGGATCCCAAAAACTTAATATTTGATCCAGACAATTGGGCCTTGTAGATATCCAGTCTTCGCCAGACTACATGAACATTTTTAATATTAAAACTTAGAAACAGATTAAGGTCAATGGCGTCGACGAAATTGATCAAAACTTCCTGCCTTAGGCTATACTACTGTCAAATTTCTGGTTTCAGCCGGATTCCGGTCGAAGGATATGTCCGGGTAGAAAATGATTGTCATATACGGACTCAGCAGGTCTGCCTACCCCTAAATCGACTATCTCATTAGCTTTTAAAATCAGATCCAGTCTTCGCCAGGCTAATCATCTGAGAAAATCAAGTTCAGATATACCTTTATAAGCCATATCTATTTTGACGATACTGATCGAAACTTCCTGCTTTACTTCCGCTTTACTTCCTGCTTTACTTCCGCCGAATATCAAGCGAACTACTTGTCCAGCCAAGAAAAGATAGTTCAGAAACGAATTCAGCGCATCTCCTTATCCCTATAAAGAACATCTAATCAACTTCAAATAAAACTTTAACTTATAAAAAAAATCCGGTTTCAACCGGATTCCGGACGAGCTATATGTCCGGGTAAAAAATGATTGTCATATACAGATTCACCGTCTCTTCTTACCCTCATATCTGTCATCTAATCAACTTCAAATACAAATTTTACTTTTAACAAATTTTCCGGTTTCGGCCGGATTCCGGGCAAACTACTTGTCCGGCGAGAAAATGGTTTTCACCATCGTGTTCAGCATGTCTTCTTACCCCTAAATCGAACATCTAATCAACTTCAAGTAAAACTTTTGCTTTTAACAAATTTTCCTATTTCGGCCGGATTCCGGGCTAACTACTTGTCCGGCGAGAAAATGGGTTTCACCATCGTGTTCAGCATGTCTTCTTACCCCTAAATCGAACATCTAATCAACTTCGAATACAAATTTTGCTTTTAACAAATTTTCCGGTTTTCGCCGGATTCCGGGCGAACTACTAGTCCGGCGAGAAAATAACTTTCATATTCGGATTCAGCGTGTCTCCTTACCCCTAAATCAACTATCTAAAAAGCTTTCAAAAAATATTTTTTTGCCCCTTAATTTGAAACCCCTCCTCCACCCTCAAATATAGGGCTACAGAGCCCATCTTCGAACTTGACCTGTACTTTGACCCAACCAATCCTCCCACCAAGTTTCATCAAAATATCTCAATCCCTTCGACAGTTATCGTGCTTACAGACAGACGGACAGACGGACAACTTTTGCGATGTCATAGGTATCCGTCACTAACGTTTTGGGATCCCAAAAAGCTGTCAATCCTATTTTTCACTGGCTTGTAGTACCTACTGATCCACTTTTCTCCCGCATTCCTCGACCCATCCTTGTCCCCAAAGTTTTGAATTTCAGAAGATATTTCCGAATCACCTTAAACACTTAAGGGCGATTCTGGCGGTCTGGAAAGCTCCGCGCGAGCTTAAAGGAACAGAAAACTTGACTCAAACTTGGCTCAGGGAGCTAGCTGACCTATCAAGAATGTACCCTGAGTCGATACTGAGAGTTAGAAAAATTCTTGGTACGACCATTGCAGTTCCCGGGCAGTTTCCGAGAGTTCGACTTTTGAGCAAAAAAAAAAAAAAGAAAAAGGTATGTGTGCCGGGAGTAGGACTCGAACCCACGATCTTTGCCCCTAAAACAAAGTAATACAATGTATGTCAACAGGGTTGCCACCGGTAGTACAATTGTGTTCACAATAGAACTTTGTTGGGATCCCAAAACGTTAGTGACGGATACCTATGACATCGTAAAAGTTGTCCGTCTGTCCGTCCGTCCGTCCGTCTGTCTGTAAGTACGATAACTCTCGAAGGGAATGAGATATTTTGATGAAACTTGGTGTGAGGATTCTTTGGGTCAAGAGTAAGGTCAAGTTCGTAGATGGGCACTGTAGCCCTACATTTAGGGGTGGGGGAGGGGGTTTAAATTAAGGGACAAACAAAATATTTTGAAACAGCTAATGTGATAGTCGATTATGGGGTAAGAAGACATGCTGAACACGATAGTGAAAACCATTTTCTCGCCGGACAAGTAGTTCGCCCGGAATCCGGCCAAAACCGGAAAGTTTCTTAAAAGTAAAAGTTTTATTTGAAGTTAATTAGATGTTCGATTTAGGGGTAAGAAGACATGCTGAACACGATGGTGAAAACCATTTTTTGACCGGACAAGTAGTTAGCCCGGAATCCGGCCGAAACCGGAAAATTTGTTCAAAGCAAAAGTTATATTTGAAGTTGATTAGACGTTCGATTTAGGGGTAAGAAGACATGCTGAACACGATGGTGAAAACCATTTTCTCGACGGACTAGTAGTTAGCCCGGAATCCGGCCGAAACCGGGAAATTTGTTAAAAGCAAAAGTTTTATTTGACGTTGATTAGATGTTAAGTTTAGGGGTAAGAAGACATGCTGAACACGATGGTGAAAACCATTTTCTCGCCGGACAAGTAGTTCGCCCGGAATCTGGCCGAAACCGGAAAATTTGTTAAAAGTAAAATTTGTATTTGAAGTTGATTAGATGATAGATTCAAGGGTGAGAAGAGACGCTGAATCTGTATATGACAATCGTTTTTTACCCTGACATATACTTCGTCCGGAATCCGGTTGAAACCGGATTTTTTTTATAAGTTAAAGTTTTATTTGAAGTTGATTAGACGTTCTTTATAGGGATAAGGAGATGCGCTGAATTCGTTTCTGAACTATCTTTTTTTGGCTGGACAAGTAGTTCGCTCGGAATTCGGCCGAAAACGGAAATTCGGCAGAAGTAAAGCAGGTAGTTTCGATCAGTATCGTCAAAATAAATATGGCTTATACAGGTATATCTGAAATTAATTTTCTCAGATGATTAGCCTGGCGAAGACTGGACCTGGCGTAGACAAGACGTAGTCAGGACGTAGTTGTCTGAGTCAAATATTAAATTTTTGGGATCCCATCGAAATCTTTGATCTTGTTTTTACTTTGGCAGCAGATTTTAAGAAAAAAGTAGTTGTCAGGCTTTATTTCCAAGGTGACTATGACCCAGCAACACGTTCTGAGTACTTTTCTTGTTTGGTATTACTTTTTGGGATCCGAAAACGTTAGTGACGGATACCTATGACATCGCAAAAGTTGTCCGTCTGTCCGTCTGTCAGTCTGTCCGTCTGTCTGTAAGCACGATAACTCTCAAAGGGATTGAGATATTTTGATGAAACTTGGTGGGAGGATTGGTTGGGTCAAAGTACAGGTCAAGTTCGAAGATGGGCTCTGTAGCCCTATATTTGAGGGTGGGGGAGGGGTTTCAAATTAAGGGGCAAAAAAAATATTTTTTGAAAGCTTTGTAGATAGTTGATTTAGGGGTAAGGAGACACGCTGAATCCGAATCTGAAAGTTATTTTCTCGCCGGACTAGTAGTTCGCCCGGAATCCGGCGAAAACCGGAAAATTTGTTAAAAGCAAAATTTGTATTTGAAGTTGATTAGATGTTCGATTTGGGGGTAAGAAGACATGCTGAACACGATGGTGAAAACCATCGGATTTCACCATCTTGTTCAGCATGTCTTCTTACCCCGAAATCGAACATCTAATCAACTTCAAGTAAAACTTTTGCTTTTAACAAATTTTCCGATTTTGGCCGGATTCCGGGCTAACTACTTGTCCGGTGAGAAAATGGTTTTCACCATCGTGTTCAGCATGTCTTCTTACCCCTAGATCGACGCGTGTCTTGATGGACATACCCTAGGAAAATGGGTTTTGCAAACTTTTTCTGTTTTTCGCGCTGAAGCGACCGGAATGGTAGGAATACAGGCCGAGTAGTGACCACTTTTGGTAAAATTCAAATCTGAGAATGTTGCTTGAATTCATATAAAAAAAACAAAAATGTATTAAGTAAGGACAAATAATGAATGATTATGTCAGCTTTTTGGTGGAATAATGAAACCCATCACATGAATAGTAGGCATATTTCTATCAAATTTGGCAACAGAAACAAACGTCTCACAAGCTCCGGTTTATCCGGTCTTACCGGGGATTCAGCGTTTTCTATCCAGTAACGTTAAAACCGCAAACACCATACCACTGTTAGGCCTACAGGAAAATTCCGGTTATAAAATATTGGGTCTCCATTCTGTTGACTTTGCCTAGTTTGTGTTTTGATATTTTTTTTCTATTGCATTACACTAATGAATAATACTGCCACTTGCTACGGGCAATGCTCTTAGGGTGGAGTTAGTTTCAGTTGGAAATTTTGTTTGTGTTTCAGTAAGAATCTGAACTGTTATGTTTGACTGCGCTAAACGGATACGTCAGCTAAGGTTGATCACAGGTTCATTGTTCTAGGGAAAGAAACACAAACGAGATTTTCGGGGTTTTCAACTTTCAGCTAATTGTCCCTCGATGATGTTAAGCGATCGTCATATTCCGGCATAAGGAGGACCCTTGCCAAGAATTGTCGAAATATCACTAAAATAAAACTCACCTAACGTTTTCGCAGTCAAATATGATTTGCAGTCAGCTTGGGCTGAAGGAATACTTCTGAACTGTTATTCTTGTAAGTTAAAGAATGATTAAAGTCTAACCGAATAGGGCTGAGATCCGACAGTCTAGTTACACATTACTTATTCACTTAAATAGGCTTGAAAACCCGATGCAAATGTGTTACTTCCTCTGTCCGCTATCAACAGAAAATTGATTTCATTGGATTAACTTATTCTGTCGGATTTGTGGTACCTCTGTGCGCCTGTCCCTCTATGCTTGAAATATTTACCAACTACAAAGGTAAGCCATTGCCGAAGATCCGAAGAATAAACTAAAAATGACAGATGCCTTCCAAGGCATATCTTAACATCATTTCCCTATTTTTTTTTCAGCGGGGACTTTTCCGGGCTTGGCGTCTTTAATCCTTGAAATGCAGTTTTTTTTAATTAAAATCCTCCGCTTCTGGAAGAATTTTGTGTTGTCTTGGAAGCAGCACATTCTGAACGTTATTACTAGAGCCTCGGGTGAAAAAAAATACAAAATCCCTTAGACAGGTCAAATACTTAGGTGTATTCAAATATCATATGCAAAAATAAGCTGCCTTTTCAGTTAAACTTTAAGAAAGTAGACAACATAATTGAAAATTGGGAATTACAGTATCCTCGAAGAGACATGATTGTGTTTTCTCCTCTCTTGTTTATGAAGTAGTCCAAAGGTTACGTTGTCACACAGAACCCGGTATTCAGTTCACGAATTCCACTCCGAATTTCCGGTGCGATTCGGCGACGTAAGTTATGAATTACATTTAATTGTTGGAAAAAAATTTCTAGCTATCTCTCTAGCTTGACATGGGAATGAATGAATGAATATATTACCGAAAAAAAAACCGAGAGCCATGGCAGAAAAAAATTAAATTTGTGGGTTTAACACTAACAGTTGTAAAATAAAGAATTCCCTAATCTAAGAATCTCGGTCTATGCTCCATCGCAAGCCTCAACTAACGCCTCAAATTTCCCACGCTTTTCTTGCTGCAAGTTTTCGACCCGTTTTCGATGGATTAAGCATCCGAATTCGGGTCCGACTGCATATTTTGCTTCATATTCCGGAAACGAAGAAAGCAAAAAAAAAAAGTTTCTCGGCTGATCGGTTCAGATAACTAAAACTTGAATGACGAGCTAATCCGCCCGGTTCTAAGTAAATAATTCAAGTAATGGGCACTCTCATGAAAAGGGGATGTTCGGTCGATGAACATACTGCGAACATTGATATCTGAGATTGTGCTGCTTGTGATTGTATCTCCCGAAGCGTATAAGAACTATATAATGAGACTGAGTACTGAACCTTCTTATGTCAGTTGTCGTGCAAGGGTTGAACGGGTAGCATCGAGTTCTAAATACGTTTAGCCGAGAACTACCTACTGTGAAGTGATGGGGCATTTTACTGCTGAGGATTGCGTGAAAGAGGGTTATTATTATGGAAGGTAATTATTTTATTCCTTACTTTTCTGGTCACTTGTGTGTAGCCTGTGAGACCTCTTATGTTTGCCGCAACAGTTTTTTGCAGTCCGTGAAATCGCGATTCGTGCCCAGGAAACCGTCTCAAAGATAAGTTAGAAGTATTAAACATCGTTTTTAGCCGTTTCTCAAACGCTTTGCAGCCACCTCTTCTGTCAGTCGTTTTCCGTTTATAAATCAGCGCAGTTGAAACACGGTTATCTCTTGTCCTCTTAACCGTTGCGTCAAATCCGTCAATTCGCGCAATGTGGCTGTAGCGTCTTCAAAGAGCTTAAAGTAGAACTGGAGGTTCCAGAGTAACGTTTTTATTGGGATCCCAAAACGTAAGTGGAGGGATACCTATGACATCGCAAAAGTTGTCCGTCTGTCCGTCCGTCTGTCTGTCTGTAAGCACGATAACTCTCGAAGGCAGTGAGATATTTTGATGAAACTTGGTGTGGGGATTCTTTGGGTCAAGAGTAAGGTCAAGTTCGTAGATGGACCCTGTAGCTTTATATTTAGGGGTGGAGGAGGGGGTTTAAATTAAGGGGCAAGCAAAATTTTTTTAAACAGCTAATGTGATAGTCGATAATGGGGTAAGAAGACACGCTGAACACGAATATGAAAACCATTTTCTCGCCGGACAAGTAGTTCGTCTGGAATCCGGCCAAAACCGGAAAGTTTGTTAAAAGTAGAAGTCTTATTTGAAGTTGATTAGATGTTCGATATAGGGGTAAGAAGGTATGCTGAACAAGAATATGAAAACCGTTTTCTCGCCGGACAAGTAGTTCGTCCGGAATCCGGCCAGAACCGGAAAGTTTGTTAAAAGTAGAAGTCTTATTTGAAGTTGACTATATGTTCGATATACGGGTAAGAAGGCATGCTGAACACGAATAAGAAAGTTATTTTTCGCCAGACAAGTAGTTCGCCTGGAATCCGGCCGAAACCGGAAAGTTTGTTAAAAGTAAAAGTTTTATTTGAAGTTGATTAGATGTTCGATCTAGGGGTAAGAAGAGATGCTGAATCCGTATATGACAATCATTTTTTTTGCCGGACAAGTAGTTCGTCCGGAATCCGGCCAAAACCGGAAAGTTTGTTAAAAGTAGAAGTTTTATTTGAAGTTGATTAGATGTTAGTTTCAGGGGTAAGAAGACATGCTGAATCCTTATATGAAAAGGATTTTCTACTCGGACAAGTGTTTAGGTCGGAATCCGGCTGAAACTGGAAAATTTTTGAAAGCAAATGTTGTGTTTGTAGTTGATTAGATGTCCGATTTGGGGGCAAGAACAGATGCTGAATTCGTATAATAATGACAATTTTTTTTGCCGGATATAAAGTTCGTCTGGAATCCGGCTGAAACCGGGAACTTTTGGATGGTCTAAATAAATGCTTCGTTTCTGATAGTCGTGAATATTGTAGCCAAATAGCCTTTCTGGTTTTATCGGATGCACTTCCAGACCTTAACACTGGATCTCGCGAAGACAAGACCTATTTGTCTGGATCAGGTATTCAGATTTTGGGATCCCATCGGAACCTTTGGTCTTGTTTCTCAATGACTGGCTTTGTCGCCAACCAGTCTCTTTCCCAGCCTTTTTCGTTTAGTAGCGTTGCAGACACGTTATTCCGCTGTAGTGGTCAGCTGAGAGTCGGGATACAATTAGGAACACCTGAGAAAACCTTGAGGTGTAACAAAGAAATGGATGAATTAATTTGAGAATCATATCCGTGTTCAGTGGAGATTATTTCGGTATACCCGAGAAAATGGTTTTCACCATCGTGTTCAGCATGTCTTCTTACCCCTAAATCGAACATCTAATCAACTTCAAATAAAATTTTGCTTTTAACAAATTTCCCGGTTTTCGCCGGATTCCGGGCGAACTACTTGTCCGGCAAGAAAATGGTTTTCACCACAGTGTTCAGCACGTCTTTACCCTTAAATCAAAATATGTAATCAACTTCAAATAAACTTTTAATTTTAACAAACTTTCCGGTTTTCGCCGGATTCCGGGCGAACTACTTGTCCGGCGAGAAAATAACTTTCATATTCGGATTTAGCGTGTCTCCTTACCCCTAAATCAACTATTTAAATAGCTTTCTAAAATATTTGTTTGCCCCTTAATTTGAAACCCCTCCCTCACCCTCAAATGTACGGGCCTACACAGCCCATCTTCGAACTTGACTTGTACTTTGACCCAGAGGGTCCTCCCACCAAGTTTCATTAAAATATCTCAATCCCGTCGAGAGTTATCGTGCTTACAGACGGACAGACAGACGGACAACTTTTGCGATGTCACAGGTATCCCGCCACTTATGTTTTGGGATACCAAAAACCCATGTAAAAACACTAACAAGAACCCATAACTTTCATGTATTTACATAAATATGAAAATGTTTGTTAAAATTGAAGTTGGTTTTTTGCTAAATTACCAAAAAGGGGCTCCCGACTCAGTTAACTGCCTAGGGAGTAGGGGCCCTGGATCTCTATGTCCGGGCCTACTCCTACTAAATGTCTTCTGGCTTTCTGTCTTGTAAAACAAGAGGTTGTATGACCGAAAAGCCGCCACCCCTTCGGAGTATCTTCTATAAATGGCTTAGAACATCCCGACACCATGTGGCGTGTCCTAATCCCAAGCTTCTCGTATGGTTCAGCTATACCTGGATACTAAGAGACCGCTGGAACGGCATTTTAGATCCGTTATTGGACGACTGTTCTCAGATTTGGATACATCAGTTAAAAAGTTTTCAGGGAGTTAACGAGTAAGTTTCTGAAATGATATGCTCACATGCCAGCTGCAGCTACGACTAAGAACACGAAAAAGCGTTGCTTCAGCTCGGAGCAACAGATATGGTGACATGGGGGAGGGGGGAGGGTGTTTCAGTCTTGAGTTTCGTTATCATTTTATCTGTTGGCCGGCAATCATAGTAAAATATTGGTATATTGATAGGTAGAGCAAATCTTGTTGGTTTAGAGCCTGTTCCACCCCACTAAACGTAGTTACTACGCTAGTCATCGTAGTTACTACGGTAGGCTGGAATGCTTTTTTTCCTTTTTTCGGTCAAAGGTCTGGTCGCGGCCTGATCGGACCAATCACGTTACAGAGATGCGTAGTTACTACGCTTACTACGCTCCCGAGCGTGGTAAGCAAATAGTTACTATTACACTGTCAGAAGTTTCATAACAGATAGCGCAAAACACTTTCAAGAATAACACCTTTTCAATTAGAAATAAAGTGTTATGACCAATGAAGGTTACACTATTTCTTGCCTAGATCTCCAACAACACCTTCAATTGGTAAAAACACTAACGGGAACGAGAGAAACATAAAAGATAACATCCCAAATTATTATTGCAGCCATCGTAAACCAGTCACTCATCACAGGTATTTTTCCTGAGGCGCTTAAAGAATCAGTCGTGATTCCTATCCCGAAAGTGAGCAATCCTAAGGAACTTGGTGATTTAAGACCAATTTCGCTCACACCACTTCTATCAAAGATCTACGAGACATTCCTAAATAAGTGGCTCCTGCAATGGCTGAGTGAAATGCTAGATCCTCGACAGTACGGGTTTCTTAGGAAGAACAGTACAAGCCATTACCTTGTTTACATCGTCGAAACAATCTTGGCCCACTTGGAAAATGACGAAGCTTTCGTGGATATTTTGCAAGGGGATGTCAGCAAAGCTTTCGACACATCTAGCCATGAAGAAATACTGAGCGCCATGGAAGGGTTTCCTGCATTTCTGATCTTGATAGTATCCAGCTTCCTCGCAGGCAGAAAGCAAAGGACAAAATACAAAGGGGAAACCTCGGAGAGCGCGGACTTGACATGCGGCATACCCCAAGGGACGAAATTAGGCCCAACGCTTTTCTTGTTGCTCTGCAACTTGATAGCAAAGTGGCACAAAGACCGTGCCAAGTTCGCCGATGACCTTACTTTGATGCTTCTGCAGAGACTTCGCGAGTTGTTGGACACAGAAGCTGTAGTCAAGAAACTCGAAGATGACTATGCACAGAAGAAACTGAGCATCAATAGGAAGAAGTCTGCTATTATGAGGGTATCGTTCCTGAAACAAAATATACCTGAGATACCGGATGTACGGATCCCAGCTGTACAAAAGATGAAAATTCTGGGGGTCACCTTCAACAACAAAATGACATGGGAGGACCACATCCGCCTGGTGCTAGGACAAGCCGTACCTCTCCTGAGGTCTTTGGCCAAATTGCGTCGACACGGTTTAAGCGAGCAAGCCTTGCTAACCTATTACACAGCCCATATGCGTCCGATAATGGAATACGCATGTGCCGTGTGGCATGCGGGCCTCACCACTGAACAAAGCAATAAGCTGGAGTCTGTCCAGAAGCGAGACTTGCGAATAATCTTGGGGGACAGCCATATACCATACGATATGTGTCTCTCACAGCTCAAGCTGACCACTTTGAAGGAGAGAAGGCATGAGTTGGTCATGTCTTTTGGACATGGCTTGCTATCGTCTTCGAAGCACCGTGACATCCTTCCTCCGTCAAAATCAGCCCAGCGCTACACCCGACACCAAAACAAGTTGGAACCATGCAACCCTGGTGCGTCGACGAGATACAGGCAGTAATTCAGACAGTATTTTGTGGAAAATTTTAACAAGTGACAGACATTTTATTTTTGTAACATATATTGTTTTATTTATCCTCGCGATATTAACAATAAAGTTATTCATTCATTCAAAGTGTTATCTGTTTAAACCGGGCATCCTTCTGTTGTCGTTATGTAACTTCTGACAGTGTAGTATTTTTCCCAATTGAAGGTGTTGTTGGAGATCGAGGCACGAAATAGTGTAAACTTAATTGGTCATAACACTTTATTTCTAAGTGAAAAGCTGTTATTCTTGAAAGTGTTATGCGCCATCTGTTATGAAACTTCTGACAGTGTAGTTACTATTTCGAGAAGGTTGGAACGGTCAGCGTGGTAACTTCTCGTGAGGCTGGAACGGAAATAGTAACGAATAGTTACTATTGCTAGAGGGGTGGAACACGCTCTTAGTATCACAAATGCCATTTCGCTTTATTTTCGCGTTCAGTTCCAGCATATAAATTGTCTGGAAATTAATTTTTAATTATCTTCTCTTGTTTTCTTTGCGACAGGCCTTAAAATTTATCGACGGGAATACCGTAATTAAAACTATTTAACACCCAACCTCTAATTGATCTTGCGTGATAGGACGTTTTAAGTCACAAGTAATTAAGTGTCCCCGGGGCAACTAATTTCTTCTGATCATTTCTCTATAGGAAAACTATTTTTACAGTGGCCTGTGGGGTAGTTGAACGCCCGGATCGCTAACAATTTGCGTTCGTTAAAATATCAGATGACCCAAGTACAGTTAGGCTATAAAAAGGGTGTGATCCAGTTCTACAGCGAGCTGTTGCGTAACGATTGCAGCGCCGTGGTATCAGTTTGTTTGGAAGATGTCACGGGACTGCTGTATACAGAATTCATCCGGACGATTCAGAATTTTCTTTTTTTCTGGCTTTACATGCTGCCTGACGAAAAAGCAAAACTATTTCATTCAAATAAAATGAAACTCAACCGATCATTCTGCTCGAGCACACGATTGCGAGTGGGACGTTAGAAATGTTTTTTTTTTGAAATTTTACTTTAGTCTAAAACGCAACCAAAATACATTGACGTAAGATATGTTTTTTTTTTGTTAATTTTACTTAGTCTAAAACGCAACCAAGATACATTGTCAGAACGTCTATTGAATAAATACTATTTCAAGTTTTTCAGGATGGATTGGAATGTACCCCGTTGTTTCTTGTTTTTGGGATCGCAAAACGTCAGTGAGGGATACCTATGTCAAAGTTGTCCGTCCGTCTGTCTGTTAGCAGGATAACTCTCGAAGGGGCAGAGATATATTGTTTAAACTTGGTTTGAGGATCCATCGGGTCAAAGTACAGGTCAAGTATCTAGGTGGACCCGGTAGCTCTATATTTAGGGGTGGGGGAGGGGGTTACAGGTTAAGGGATAAACAGATATTTTTGTCAAGTTAATGTGATAGTCGATTTAGGGTAGTTCGCCCGGAATCCGGCAAAAACCGGACATGTGGGAGGAGTAAAAGTTATTCTGAAGTGATTAGATATTCGATATATAGGTAAGAATAATATGAAAAAAACTTCGTTTTCTTAAAGAGTTAAAGAGGCTGCGTCCCAAAGTCGAACCTTAAAACGTACAGGAATTAGGAGAGGCAGTTGGGGGGCTGCCGCCCCCCAAACCCCCCGCTTTTAAAGACTCTTTTGTACAGGTTTTTTGTTAAACCCCCCGCTCTTGGCTTCGGAAAGGCCCTCTTTTAATTAACAAAAAAGTTGAAATGAATGAATAATGGAATAACTTCGAAAAATGTTAAACACAAGAGGACAGGAGAACCATTGCGCCGAAACTAGTAATTAGTAACAATGAAGTTGACCACTCCATTTACATTTTAACATAATTATTGAAACTGTTTCCCAGACATAGAGCACACAAGCTAAGAGCTGGGGGTCGGGGTAGGGTAGCAAACAAAAACCTGTACAAAAGAGTCTTTAAAAGCGGGGGGTTTGGGGGGTTCTTTAAGAAAACGAAGTTTTTTTCATATTATTTCTGTACGTTTTTCTACAATCCATGGTGGATGTAAGTTAATAATTCCTGTACTCCTCGTACAGGAATTAGGAGAGGAAGTTGGGTGGCTGCCGCCCCCCAACCCCCCCGCTTTCAAAGACTCTTTTGTACAGGTTTTTTGTTGTGGGGGGCTGCCGCCCCCCTAACCCCCCGCTCTTGGCTTCGGAAAAATTTAAGGTCATTTTTCTCAAATAAAAATTTTACGGATTAAGACAGAATTTTTTGAAGCTTGCAGTCAGTCTCACCATGTCGAGCTGATCATTTTGATGTACTTGAATGTTGAAATTCGTAACTTTTAAGAATTTCAAAAATTAACATGGGCTCTTATGGGGAAATGGGGTTTTTCTAAGCTAGAAAATCGGGGGGTTAAGATTTTCCGACGAAACTTTCCAGGAAAATTACTCGGAGAATTCCGCGTCGAATGAGTCTTCGTACACCCAGATCCGATGTCGGCTGTGACCTGTAGGCGTGGCGAAAAAAAAACAAAAGGAGAACATGAATTTTAAGTGGCTATGCGTGGTTTCTGGAAAACAGGGAAGGAGTTATCGGATCGAGCTGAAATTTCGCGGATAAGCTCCTGGGCCCTAGGGGACCTTAACTTGTGAATTTCAGCCCGATCGGACAACGTTAAAGGGGGGGTGGGGTTGGGGGGTCGAAACTTTCGGCCAGATTTTCCCCATGAAGGAAAAGTCGGAGGGGGATGAAATTTGGCAGGTTTCTTAGTTGGAGCTCGGGCTACGAAACCGAAGATCGCTTAACATTGTCGTGGTTCGCCTCTTTAAAGAGGCACGAGTGTGCCTCCTTGATACATTTCGAATCTATGTCTGAACTCGATTTCATCGCCAGACAAGTAGACTTCTTGGAATCCGGCGAAAACTGGAAATTTGTTAGGAGTAAAAGTACGTTGTGAAGTCGATGGGAACATTTATGTAGCGGCAAAAATACGCGGTGAATTCGTTTATTAACCTTGTTTTCTCCCTGAATTAGCAGTTTACCCGCAAAAATCGGAAATTTCCCAGAAGTAAAAAAAATTCTGAAGTCGATTGAGAATATAGTCAGGCTGTAGAGGTAAGAATACATGCTGAATCCATGTATGAACTTCGTTTTCTCATCGGACAAATATTTTGTCCGGAATCCGATCAGAGCCGGAAATTTGGTAAAAATGAAACAAATTCTGAAATCGATATGATTAATTGGAAAGGGTTGGTGTACACGAAAAAGACACGGTGAATCGGGACATACTATTTGTCTCGCCTCATGTGGACAATCCGGTCGGAATCTGGTCAAAACGGGATGTTTACGAATGGACCTGATTGTCTGATATACTTTTGCTAGAAAGTGTTACTAGTGGATCTGGTTGTGGAAGTGGTGTATTGAGATGATTATCAGATGTTTACTTTGTTTGGCAAACCGAACATCCGCAAGACCTGATTGGCTGCATTGTCCCATCGAAACCTTTGGTCTTGTTGTTTACTTGGTTTGTGTTGTCTGTATTATTTTGGGTGGGTCCAGCCCGCGATTTATGATAATTTGGTTTTAGCGTTTTGCAGGCCACATTGGACAGAACCGTGCTTTCTCGGTTGCCCGTTTGAAATGCTTGTTTTGTACAGTATGTCAGTAAACTCCCTCTTTGTATACAAAAAAGCCGACTAAATCGGCCAAGCTATTAATTCCGTAACTTTCGTTTGCACGTATTCTGTTTATATAAGCTAGGCATCTTCTACTTGTTTACTTGGATGGGCCTTTTTGGTGTTCTCATAAATCTACGATAATCTCTCCTACGATAAGGATCCTCGTACTCAGTGGATCATTTATCTGTTTCGGAATTTTAAAAATCATTTTGCTGGCTGGAGAACAGCTTGTCATCCAACACATGTGGCTAGAAAACATTTCTAGTATCCTAGTGTTTGTCGAGTGTCTCTAGCAGAGTGATTGGTTACAACCAGCGAGTGTGAGAGCTATCGGAACAAGTTTCGAGGATTATTTTAGTAAGACGATTTACATGATTAATGGTTCAGATATGAAATTGTGTCAGGGGAGATACTAAAAAGGTTTTGCGGAGCTTTTTTCTAATCCACTTGTCAGCATAGATTGTCTCGTTCACCTTTTCTTTCATGCACACGTTCTATAGATAGATAGATAGATATTTAATGCATAAAAGCCAACAAGGGCTTTCGCACCAAAACAGCAAAAGAAAAAATATATATAAGAAACATGAACACTATGCCAATATTTACTACTACAGGGATATACAATTTTCCCTGTGTGTTATTAGTATTACCGATTTTGGAACACTGTTTTTATGGACGAAAGGAGGGGAATCAGTCGTTACGGATAGAGGCCCTAAACTTTGTAATGTAAAACTTTGGAAGTGTCCGACCTAGGCAGTTTGCCTAAAAGAGAAGTTTTTTTTTTTTTTATTACGCTCAACGGGTACGGCAGCTAAGATTTGCTTCAGCGATATATCGGCCCTTCTTGGCAAGGGTTTTCGTCAGGCTGTATCTACAAGAAACAAACCGGCAATCAAGTATAGTTGAACCTACAGCTATAAGTATAGCTGAAAGAGAGGTTGACGGGATAGAAGTTTGAACGTTAGTTAACTTCGATCAGTACCATTTTCGTCAACTTGCTGGGACAAAGGTCAACTACCATTTAGCTGAAGTAGCTACTTAAGGGCTCCTAAGAACACCTGAATCGGTGGTTTGAGTCTTCTTTGTGCCATTTGGCGCAAAAGTGCGCTGTTCAAAGTTAACTAATGTTCAAAGGATATCTCTGTTGTAGGCTACTGAAGACTTTCGAACTTTACAGACAAATTCTTTGACTGATTTGTCCTTTTCCTATTCCGCTGTCGCCTTGGGCATGCGCCTATTTATTTGGCTATTTATTTATTCATTTATATCCCTCAAAACTGAGGAGTACCTAAACATAATATATAAAACAAAACCCGAGGGGCTGCCCACTCCCAGGCACCAGCTGTACACCCTTTCCTGGCACCGGCCGAAATAGGCGGTGCTGGCACTGGTACCGACAATAAATTAGGCGATTCATCTTTCAAACGCTTGTAAAAATGCTTATTTCGATGTTTTAACACGTGACAACTGGTGCCGGCTTGTTTCAGCCAGTGCGGGCACCGACCGGGCGCTTGCTGTACACTAAAATCGAGAGTGGACAACCCCTCGACAAAACTATGCCTGAATCAACTGATCCGTTCAGAGACACTATAGATACCATAGCAATTGCTTCGAACCACTATTATGTGTTTGAAACAGATAATAAATATCCCTCTTGAAAACGTAAAACGAGGGTGTGTGGTGAACTACCATATCACCCTTAAGCTAGCGCTCTGGTACGTCCAGGGTGAAATGAAAGAGCATATATAGTTAGTCGCACAGAGTCACTGCAAAATCACTTACCCAAAGAAATGCGAGTGAACAAACGAGAGACGAGAGATTTGGTTTTCTGTATTATTGTACCACATAAGTAGTGAATAAGTTACAGTTTGTATGTATATTTATGTCGTGGGATCCTTCCTTCTTTCAAATGACTGGTACTTGGATTCCACTCTGGATCCCTCGCGGTCTCAGTTGTTTCTACTTCTTCGTTGCTGCGGTCATGCATTGGTGTTTTCGTGGAGAATAGTGACGCTCGACAGAATGCGGCCAAATCTCCCGCCAATTCGCCTTATTTCAGTTCAGCGCTACCAGCGGACTAGTTCATGTTAATCCCCCACTGTCTCATAATCATCACTTGCGATAGATATAGTAAAAAGTCGGATCCATAAGGTAGTGGGTAACTTTCACCTTCTCTACTACTGAGACATATGCGGAACCTCCATTACCTGGTAAGCAGATTGCAGATTTCCTACATCATCAACCTGTGGATCTGTTTTACTGTGTCTGTCACAGGTGTTGATAATGAGGCATTGGAGGATTTAACAGACACTAGTCAGCTTGGAAGCGCTGAACTGGAATATGGCGAATTTGTACTAAGGGCTGCCATTGTCGGTTCAACCCGCCGTAGTTATTTGTTACGTTTTCAAGCACACCATAATATTTCTGCGTCTCTGTTGAATATCCTGAGTATAGGCTCTTGCTGTAGTTTGTTTACGCGAACCATGAAAGGTTGACTAAGTTGTCGGGTTCTTAGTATTCTGCTTCAGTCAGACAGCTTAATTTACATGAAACATCAACCCTTCAGTACCAGTGACCCCCTCAATCTTATGTCAGCATGTCTTACCTTTATATTACCGTTTAAAATATTGTACAAGGTCGCTACTATAGCTCCTATGGTAAAATGTTGAGTGATAGTAGTGATTACGATTACGGATCCTGATATCGAAGCCAGATCGAGTAGATGTAGACTTGGACAGACCAAAGTGACTCTACGCAAGTCGTGGGATCTAACTTATGAAAGGGGATCTAGCCGTGACAATTTACAGAAATAACTTTTAATTTTATTGCGACAATGTTTAAAGTTTAACCGAAAAGGACTGGGATAGGACAATCTAGTTACCCATCACTTATTCACTTAAATTGGCTTGAAGACGCGCTGAAAATGCGTTACTTGGTTGTTCCGCTATTCAGGAATAATCGATTTTCAAATAGTAAAATTTTCGTGTGATTTGTGGTACCTCTAATTTTTTGTATGCCTTACAAGAAAGATTTATGACTTTTTTTTGTTCAGGTACTAAGCAATCTTCACCAATATCGCCACTGCCCACTGAAAAGCCTTGCTTGTGTTTAGACAAAAATTTCCCGCGTCATAGTAGAATTTTCGCTGTGGGGACGGCCGCAGATATTCTGAACGTCATAACTATAGCAGATAGTGGAAAACAAAAAAATCCCTTTGCAGAATCCAAATAATTCAGTGTATTCAACTAAATGACACAAAAATAAGTTGGCTTTTCAGTTAAACTTTAAGATCCCGTCGGCAGCGCAGTTAGTTAGCGTGTAAGTCCGAAATCCCACGCGAGTAATATCGTTTGTCTTTCGGTCCTCCAATGTTGTAGGTCATCTGTAAAAAAAAAGTAAGTCGACGCGAAGCGCTGCGATTTTTCTTAAAATCCTGATGTCTCTTTAAAACAGTCGGTAAAAATGACCAGCCAGTCGGTAAATACCTTGCCCAGCGAAAAAAAAACACATTTTGGCTAGTAACGCCCCTGCTCGCTGTAGTCAATCTCTGATCAACCAGCTTATACTTCACATTACGTTCTTCGTTAGTCCTCACGACTAGATCAGTGCAACAAAGCCAGTTTGTTGCGTCTTGTATGGCCGGGAATTAGTCACGGCAGGGAAACAATTTGATGGCTTGCAGTTTGCTGTACATTTTCGATTCGAAGGCTGCGAAAGTACTTCGTGTTGTAGTTCGAAGTAGAAGTAGTTCGCGTTTTTAGCATCATTATGCATACTTTCCTGAAGAGATCTAATTATGCCTTACGCTGCCCCTCATCCCTCTATCATTTCTGTTCGGTTATTCTAGTGAAGTAGGATACCTTATATCCTGCATGAAATTTTGTTCCCCTTTTAGCAGTAAAATTTCACCCCAGATGGATGTGGATTTTAAGGGAATATTTATATTAGAACATTATCCCCCTGGTGTCAACGGGCCCAAAGGTTATTTGCCAGTTTTGGTGACTAACAGGGACATCTGTTGCTTTTTTTGTTTGTTTGTCTTATATGGCTGGCCCTTTATATTCGACCTATAGTTTAATATACAGTAATATTTCTACCTCGCCTGTTACCGCATCTCTCCTCACCCTTGCTCTAGATGAACGAAGTCTCATAATATACTGACGTTCTTTTCATCCTATTTTTTTATAGTTCAACTATCCCCGGTGAAGGAAGTCCCGGTCATCGAAATCGCAACGTAACAGCAACACCTAGTGCAAGCTATAGCATAAGCAGCCACAGTACAGACATATTCCAGATGGAAAAATCAATCCGAAACAAGTTGCGGATCACCAGTCCGGTCTTCCGAGAGTTTGTTGCGGAGTTCCTGGGAACTTTCATTCTTGTGGTAAGCGCGAAGACTGGCTAGTCTTTTGAATTGTTTGAATAGTCTTTAGTGATACTCAAATCACAAATACTCCCCCAGCTCAAGCTAACTGGCAAGCATATATTAAGTGATTGCTCAGAACGGAGGAGTCAGCTGCGATATCATCGGCGATATTTCGTCCTACTTTGCAAGAGTCCTCGTCAACCTGGAAGAAATGAACCTGCAATCGGATTGCAGGGTTGTTTAGTATACCCAAACTGTGGACAGGCAAAACATGGGGAACTCGTCAAACATAACAAACTGTAAACAACAAACGTACAAAATAAATATGCTACGTAGCATCTTTTTGATGCATTTTGAATTCCAGCACTTTTTGGTATGTAACTATCACGGTACCGTCTGGTCTGTGTATGATTATGACATGGTCACGGGTAAATGATTTACTTCACCTAGAAGTAGAAGTGCCTCTAGAAATGGTACACAAGCCCAGAAGTAGGTTTTTCGGCCATGTTCTTTTCAAATCACAATAAGCTACTGAGTTCAGGACACTCCCGAAATAGTGAACTAAAGGTTTTGGGGACGGGGCCTGTCTTAAACTATTGGAGTTTATCTTGTTGCGCAGAAGGCCGCGTCCTGATTTTGTACTGGAAATTTTGTGAGAATGTCCCAAGAAGTGTGCCTCAAAATAAGGGTAAAAGAGCACATCGATGGCTTAAAGATACGTGATTTTGATTGCCCGGCACGATGGTAGTTTTCGAGTACGAAAAGGAGTTTATTTTTCATGACGGTGGTGGTAACCGGGGCGGGGCATTTCGCGGGACATAAAAATGCCAGTGGGGGGTATTCGAGGAACAACAAAAGTACGCCTTTAACCCGGCGAGAGGACGCTTTTAGTCTCGATTTCGGTGGGGATTACACTTGACTTTAGGGACTGTCTTAAAATCCTGTTACTTTGGTTGAGTTGAGAGCTACTATCATCAACGTTTAACTGAAACTCTACCAGTAAATGTGTTTAATAATACTGCCTCAGCAGAAAAATGTGTGAACCTTCCTGAGGAAGAGTTTTGCTCTACCCTTCAGTTTAAAGAAAGCATCTCTTTTCTGTTCATGTATTTTCAGTTCAGTTTTATTATATTCAAAATAAATGAACAAAATAAAGTTTCGAGTTTCGACCCCTACAAAGCTCCGTGGCCCGTTACATAGTGGTTAATACCAAAATAATCAAGGAATGAACGAGTCTCTTCACTATTAAATTAAAGTAAATAAAGAACAATCGAATAATTTGGTTTATTTTTACTTACCGCTCCATCCTCGAGGTTAACATCCACACCGATCTCCCACAATCACTAAATTAAAAAAAAAAAAATAATTCTACTGAAGTACTAATGAAATTCTAGTGAAGTATAGTAAATTGTAGTGAAGTATTTTAGGGCGATCCTGGCGTTCTCACTGATTCGCTTTCCAAAAAGCAAAGCGAGAATCCGATTGCAAGAACGAACGGAAAGTGGTTGCGCCTTTACAACTTCTCTCTGGCTTGCCAAGTTCACTTTTCACTCACGGAGTGGGTTCACTTTCCACGTCACCTACCAAAACTAGCGGAGCGCATGAACAGCATCGGAAAGCGAAGCGAGTTCTAGCCGTAGTTGAAAGAAAACGCGGCGGGTAAGCCAGTGGAGCTTTCCATACCGCCAGAACCGCCCGAATATCTATATATAGATATTCGATAGATATTCTGCGTTACGTTTATGCGATGGCCCCGACAAGGGCCATCGCACCAAAACAACAAAAGAAAAAATATATAGAAAACATGAGCACTATGCCAATATTTACTACTACAGGGATATACAGTTTTCCCTGTGTGGAGAAACCTTCCAAACAGTTGAATAGCCTGGAAGCT
The DNA here is from genome assembly GCA_023053555.1 of Branchinecta lindahli. NCBI lineage: Eukaryota > Metazoa > Arthropoda > Branchiopoda > Anostraca > Branchinectidae > Branchinecta > Branchinecta lindahli. The sequence continues at coordinate 7,846,744 of JAKZAO010000003.1, forward strand.
TTTCTCTTTCATTCTCTCCAATTATCCACTCACTCCCACTCTCCCACAAAATGACTCATACTTTCTTTCTCACATTCACACATATGGCAAGAGTACCTGTGTGGCTGTGTGATGAATGCAGAAGCCAGGGTGGGGGACAGAGACTTGAACTTTAGAAGGCCAATTGGAGCCTCGCGTCGACAGGGCTGAGCAAACTCTCCTTTTGTCCATGAGTCGTTTCTTTATTTGTTGTTGTTTGTGTTGTTTGATGGAGCTTCCAGAATTTCTTCTCTATGCTCCAGGATTCTTCTTCTTTATTTGTCTCCAACCTGGAAATGACTAATTTCTGATTAATATTACCTTGGCCCCCCACCATCACACATGCATGCTTCGTCATAACAACTAATCTACCACACTTAGACTGACAAATATTCTGATATCCCTGTCAAACTTAAAAAAAAAAAAAAAAAAAAAAAATATTTTTAATAAAGAAAACCAGTTATAATAGTCAAAAACATTTCAAAAAGTGTATAAAACAAAAACAACAAAACCAACCAAAAAGGAAAAAAAGAATCAATGCTCTTCCTACATCAGGAAGGATGTCCTACCGTCATTAGGAAATCCTTCATCGTAGTGGCGTCATTACTTCAAACAAACCAAAAACAAACTATTATACACTTTTATCGTATGTAAAAAACACCCAAACAAAATTTAACAACTTCATTTTCCAACAACAATATTATAACTTATTCTCATTTACAAACATATATGAAAACAAGTCATTTAGTAAGCCCGCAGGAGCGACAGTTTCTCGTTTCTCCAGTCCAGACGAGTCTTTGCGCAATCGTAAACAAACGCCCTCAGTAAATAGAATAAAGCTAGAACAAATAGGAATCTTCTGATTAAGTGAAACTTTATCCTCAAACAAACATATCGGTTTATTAATCGCTTGCTTTTTGATTGACATAAAATAAAATACCTTCATTGGAATTCACATCGAAAACAAGTTGTATCTTATCACTGACAGTTTTTCATCGGACTTATTGTATACAGATCGTGACACGGGAAATTTTGAAATGTCTTTAATCAATTCTTCATATTTTCGTACAATTAAAGGGCTAAAACTTGGCCAAGTTTTGCGCTGGGCAAGTCTTGCGCCGTTGATCCCGGATATTTCAGGACCATGGTAGGTAGAAATCCAGAAGGTTTGAGGGTTTATTTACTTGAAACAAAAATTAAATCACTTTAGGCCTGCCTACAAGGTGCTAGGGGGGGGGGGAAATTTAGGTGCGGGGGGGGGGAAACATTTAGGTGCGGGGGGGGAAACATTTATGAACAAAACATTGCCATTCCCGTTATCAAAGCCACACCGACACCGACAGAGTACACCAACACACTCAAAATATTGCCTTTCTTTCACAATAGTGATTTATTCGCTCACACTTCCACGGTAACAAAACCAAAATTGGTGAGTACTGTCATGCACAAAGTCGTCAATATAACATATACATTTAAAAATACGTACAATGGTCAAAGGCTATATAAAATTTCCACAATCTCTGGTATAAAATTTTGGTAACGGCTGTGTTTGGCCGCTACTGGTTGGAATATTGGGACCTTCGTAGAGACAGCTCGCTCTCGCCTTTCCCTTACATTGTTGTATGGGGGAGGTAGAAACTCATTGTAGATGGGGTGCGAAATGAGTTTTTTTTACCGATCTCTAGGCATAAACTGCATCCACTGCGTTGCGTTTCTCACGAACGCAAAGACACAGCACTGCAGACGCAAAAGTCGAGTTTTTCCGCGCAGAATTTTGGCCAAGAAACAACTACCTACCAACCGACCTAAACTTCCAAACAGCGTTGAGACAAAGCTGAGAAACGTACCGTTTTGTCTCATATTTCATTCACTGTGAACAACGGCGTTGAAGCCACCTCTGCTGTTGCAGTTTGTAGCGTTCGTTTTGGTCGGACTCGCGACTACCTTCGAAGTTACAATTTTCGTGGTTCTTTCCAGTTTGTATACAGCGTTTGACTCTGGAAAGCCTACCATGTAAAAACGCGAACCAAAACTTTGCGCTATCCCAAAAAGCCGTAGGCTACTCGGACAATTGAGAGGGAAACTTCCACAAGAAGGCCGTCAAGCAAGAATACGGTTACGACAACGGCAACTGCTAAGTGCATCATGGGTCGGTGGTCCAACTGATGGGTGGTTCAACTGTCGGGTAGTTGAACGGACAAGGGGGCCCAACTGACGGGTGGTACAACGAACATGTGGCTAAAGTGGCTTAAATAATGGATGGTTGAACCAGTGGAAGGTTGAACTGTGACAGAAGTGACTCGTCGTTGAAATGGCTTGTGGTGGAAGATGACGAGAAGGGAATCTACATACAGGGGCTGAACTGTCAGGTGTCTGTGATGGCAACGACTCAGTTCCATTCACAGCTGCAGTTTCTCCTGTATTGATTCTTTGTATTGTTTTTCAGGTCTTTGGCGATGGGTCCGTGGCGCAGTCAGTCTTAACAGGGGCGGAGAAAGGCGATTTCTTTTCCATTAACTGGGGATGGGGTGTCGCAGTCATGTTGGGAGTTCTTGTCTCTGGAGGTGTTTCCGGTAAGTTTCTATCGTACTCGCGAAAAGGGTTGTATGGTAAGCTAAGCAGTGCCCCCCCCCCCCCAACCAAAAGCACAAGGAAGTAAGACAAAGGAATCAAATTATGTGATTATCCGTTGAATTTGACTAAATTTGTCAGCAATAAAAACTCGACCAATTAGCAAGAAACGCTGCAGCCGTAACTTCCCCTCTTGAATATTCGTCAAGGGTCTATACTTAGACCAAAGAACGCGTAATAAAATAGTATCTCTACCTTTACGAACTATTATCCGTAAATTCCTGTTATGAAATAAAAATCCTGTTACAGTTAGTTACTGCAGTTGCCTATTTCTGAAAACCCGGAAATAAAAGATAAATTCATTCTCTTTCTTCTTGTCTTTACTCGGACACTGCTGTCCGACTGTGCACAATATGGAGTATTCATCTAGTACTGATACTGATACTGATACTTTATTGTAAAACGAAACTTTCACAGCATTGGTTTGCCGAACTTGTCGGTTTCGTCAGGTAATTATCAGCACATGTGGTTAAAGGGTGGTTCCGGCGGTCTGGAAAGCTCCGGTGGCTTATCCACCGGGTGTTCTTGCGACTGCGGCTAAAACTCGCGTCACTTTCCGATGCTTCTTGCGTTTCGCTAGTTTGGGAAAGCGAATCACACCGTATGTGGAAAGTGGCCACTTTGTGGCCTTGAATCCGGATTGTCCAAGCCAGCAAGAAGTTGTAAAGGCGCAACGACTTTCCGTTTGTTCTTGCGCTCGGCGGATTCTAGCTTTGGTTTCGGAAAGCAAATTCGTAAGGATGCCAGAATCGCCCTTAAAGCACAACTCTTACTAGAAATAATATTTTCCCTATGAAAGGGATCAGAAAAAACATTTTCGAAAATACCATTACTTTCCATCTGAAATTGCGAGTTTCTTGTTAGCGCCTGTCGACTATGTCCAGCCTTCCTGCTCTCCGACGCGGCGGCTGGGTGCAAAACATTTGAAAACTGATCCCGCCGTTGTTCAAAAGTGTGAAAACTAAGCAAATAAAAGAAGTAATAAACAAAAGCTTCTCAGATCCTTATGTGTGAAAGAGTTGTCAGCAGACGTTGATGATCCCGGCAAACGTTTCATTGTGTGACGGGCAAAAACTCGGCAAGGCCAAAAAAGCGCTAAATTTCGTAGGCACAAAACGAAACAATGGAGAAAGGTGGGGATTTTAGAAGCTTATAATTCTGTATGGGAGCTAGATATATTACAAAAAGCAGAATAAGCGAGAGGGGTCCTTTAAACTTACAAACAAACAAACGTAGTCGTACTCATGATTGGTTTTCGCGATTGGGACCTTGGCTGAGAACGCGTGGAGCGCTTACAATTCGAAAATTCCATGTGAGACTGTCGAGTTGAACTGCGTATCGTGTCGGCACTACAACTACTGACAATCGAGAGTGGGAGGGGGAGTTTATTATACAAAATAAGCACAAATGCATCGTATGGGCCCCCCCAGAAAGCAATGGCCTCTCCTAAGGGTGGCTGAAACAAGACTGCAAACGCGAAAACCACCTTATCATAAGTCGCGACCTGGACCCAACCAGACCTTCTAATGGCTAGTTGTAAGCGTAACGTAAAGGAATAGGGATAGGTCTTCATTTATTTTTAAACAAGTAATAAACACATTCTCAGTGTAATTAAGAGAAAGTTATTCAGTCTCGGAAGGATCAAAATATCTAAACTAGCGGAGGGTAGTTTGTTGTAATTTTTATTACCCATAATAAATAACGTAGAAACGTCAACTATTGAGTGTCAACAAGCTTAAACTTAATTAGCTGTTTGTTTCCCGTCATCCAGCAGACATCCAGCTCTGAATTTGTGGTCTTTGATTGTCTAAATCTGAATTTATCATCTATTTGTCCCTTTTTTTGTATAACCAGGTATGAATTTTTATGGTAGTGCCGCCGCCGACGGGTTTGTTGTCTTGGAAGAAGAGATGGGAAATAGTGACCTCGAAGCCTTGACATTTCTCTGGCACCTGGAAAGGGTGATAACAAATGTTTACTACTGGTAAATTCCGAAGCCTTCCCATTGTGACCGTCACAGAATAATAAGTCTTACAAAATATTACTTTTTATCGAATGTTATACAAGGCACTTTTGTCTTTCATTTCACTACTAAAAAGAATAAGCCACTTCCGTTATAAGTGCCTCACATTTTTTTTTTTTTTCCAGTTGCAGAAAAGTTCCTTATTATTATTTGCTCGTGTGTTTCGATCATTGGAACTGCCTGACCCTTCATACAAAGATAATTTCGAAATGACACGTAGAGAGTCAAATTACGGGACGACGGCGACGGCAAACTTTTACGATAGCAACTTGAGCACAGCTTTACGTGAATTCTCACCTGAATTCGTCACGTGTTAAATAAAACTTAAAGCTAAATATTTGTTTTTTATGAAGCACAATTAAAGGCAGACTCCAGAACATCAGCAGCTGCCAGGTCTTGAAAATTCTTTTTCGTTCTCGTGCTTTTCCAGTAGCCTATGGTGAATATTTTCGTAATGGACTCAAAATTCAGCCCTAGGTCTGAAACTTTCGCTGTTGTTTCCACACATCAGGCAGAAGTAGGGACCAGTACGCCCGAGTTTATTCTCTAAACATAACTGGCTTGAGGCAGTAAATCTTTCGAGAAAGCAAACCCAGCAGAACATACTGGGGCCACAAAACCAGTACTTTCTGTTTATATGTTCTGGCTCAAAATAATTGACTGGTTGCAGGTGGCCACTTGAACCCGGCCGTGACACTTGCAATGGCCATTGTTGGAAAGCATCCGTGGAAGAAGGTACTGCATTACTGGTTTGCCCAGTACCTTGGGGGTTTTGTTGCAGCCGCGTGTGTCCTTGGAATCTACAGCGGTAAGTGTACCTGTCTGTAGTCTACTTTACTTGCTTACTTAAGGCTCCTGTCGGGAGTAATTCCCAGCTAAGGGGAAACTAAGATGCGGTCTTAGGCTAGCATTGAGGTGTTACGTGCTATCTTGTTAAATGCACGAATTGTAATTTCAGGTTCCAAATCCTACGCCTGAACGGAATCGAGAGCTCAGCTACTACACTAGTTTATTCACATTACTAAACTACAAGCATAAACACTCGAATATAAACAACTTCACATATACTCAACTTATATTAGTTCTCCGACCTTCCTTCACTTAACTTCACACAGAACTGTCCTTAAACTCGTTATTTCTCTTCCAAAGTAAAGCCAACGTCAACCCATCGGATATTCCCAGAATAAGTAAAACCCCCGTGAAAACTCTCGTGAGACTAAAGAGTGAAAGTTGCATCTGTTTAACCTAAACGAAACCCCAGCGTACAACAGAGGCTAGGGTTGGGCGATATTCGATATCTATAACGATATATCGGACCAAATAGCGATATCGATTCGTAAATATTGACATCGAAACGATATTTGTTCAGTTATAATTATTGTGAATAATCCAACATAATTTACATTTATATATCCGAAACTGGAGCAATATGATCTTCGTAATTCTGTTTCTATTTATTCGAAGTTTTAGTTCATGCAAGGTACTTTCTTACGACAATGTCGGTCTTAAATTTTGGCGAAACGAGACCTGTACTATAGCGAAACATAGTACCGATAAATCGATTATTGAATATCGAAAGTAAATATATCGATATATCGAAAAGTCCAAATATCGCCCAACACTAATCGAGGCTTCCGGTGTTGCTCTCGACCAGCAATGAGAGCATGACATTTCCCTGCCTCATGCGCGTCCCTCTTTGGCGTCTCGGGCCACGTGTGGTCGAGCTGAAATCGTGCACGACTCTTCATGGCGCAAATTCCCCGGTAGGCGAAGCATGTGGCCGGACGAGCGGAGGGGTGTGAGCTACATTACTGAACCTGTAGCAGGGCTGAAAAAAATCCCCTCCCCTAAGTCCCGCCAGTATTTTGATTTTTGGGTGTAAAAACATGTTTTGGGTCTTTCGACGTTCTTCAGGTTCGGATGGTGCAGTTTTTAGGCTAGTTGTCAGAACCGAACACACAGACACTTGTATGGGACCGCACACTGAAATGCTCTGACCATTAAAACAGAAATGGTATTTATTTATTTCTTTATGACCTGTTTCTTAGGTACAGCGGAGTAATATAAAAAGGTAAAAGATACGAATGGATACATTTAAAAACAGAACAGAATCTTCAAACATTTTGACATTCTTGAATACACCTGAAACATATTGACACAGAATTTGGACAGAGCGGATGCGGATTTGACTAAACGGATTCTGTATTGAACTGGCTAAGAATATCGTGGGCTGGCACAGGATAAATATTCCTTGAGCCTAAGCTGACTTACAGTCATATATTCATATAATATATACAAAACCGGATTCGTCAGCTGTGATGCTTATGAAGCGATATTTCGGCCCTTCTTGGCAAGGGTCCTCTTCAGGCTGTTATTCTTCTGGGGGAAGGAAACAAACCTGCAATCATTCATTTTGCATGATCGTAGAGAACGACCTATAACGACTGTCGCTCTTACAAAAGTAGCCTAGTAGGTGGGCCAACCTTTGTTCTACTAAATTGAGAAAAGGCCGGGAAATAAACGTTTCGTTGACCGAAAGTAGGTCAGTGGACAATAATTCTGTGTAGATTGCGACAAGGAGCTAAGCGCAGCTTTTTTCTGAAGGTGCTTACGTCGTAGCCGCAAGAATTAGAATAATCGTTTTTCTCCAATTATGGAGGTGTTTGATTGCCCAGAGTTACAGAGCAGCTTTTAACCTTCAGAGTTTTTTTCTTTCTTCAGAAAACGATACCCGGGGAAAAAACAGTACATTTATTAAAGAAGTACTAAAATAATTTGGAGAACTTACTTAATTAGCTTATACAAACGTGGAGAATGATCGCCGTAAAGTTTAACCGAAAAGGAATGTAACAGCAGAATCTAGGTACCCATGACTTATTCACTTAAAGAGGCTTGAAGACCCGATGCTGTTCACGAATAATCGATTTTCAGATAGTGGAATTTCCCTGTGATTTGTGGTACCTCGATCTGCTTGTGCTGTGCACATGCTTGCACATGCATGCATGCTATGAAAATGATTTACGAAAAATAAGTGTTCAAGCAGTGAGCTACCTTCCCCGAGCTGATCACTGACCAGTGAAAAGCCGCGTTTGTATTGAGATTCAGTTTTTCTGCGTCATAGTAGAATTTTGCGTTGTGAGGACAGCCGTACATATTCTGAACATCATACTAGAGCAAATAGTGAAAATAAAAAAAAATCCCTTAACACAATCAAAATACTGCAGTGTAGTCAGTTAAATGATACAAAAATAAGTTGGCTTTTCAGTTAAACTTTAAAGGTCTTTCTTTAAGATTTTTTTTTTCAAAATTGTAGGCTAATTATCTTGGTAGCATAACAAATATACGAACCTTTCTGGTGGTTTCTGGATTTAACAGCATGCAAACACTGTACAATATGGGATTATGCCGGAGTATGATTAGAGTAGATCTCACTAGATCCGTTTAGTGCAGTCAAATATGATTTGTAATGGGCTGAAAAGAGAGTCAACTTCTGAAGCACTGTATATGTCTGAGCGGACTTCCAGGTAATACAAATAAAAGAGTAAGCTAATTCGGGAAAAGGCAGGTTTTCCACCGATTTGAAAACCTATGACAAGCTCAGTGATTATATGCTCAGTTTCGAGCTTACCCTCAATATGCTTCCGAAGGTTGCTACATCAGTTTCTAGACTATTTTCTGCCTCAGTAGATTTGTTTCAGTCCCGCTAGATGACTCCGCTTAAGAGAGGAGTTTCGTTGGCCTCACCCTGTGGGAGGAGCTACGTGATCGAAATTTGATGCTAGCGGCCTAGCTAGGGTGTTTAGTGGTGCTAAACGGATAGTCAGCTGAGCTTTAACTTCTGCGATGTTTCGGCCTTTCTTGGCACGGATCTTCTTCAGCCTGAAATTCGCTGTTAGCTTGGGCTCAAAGAACAATTATTGATTGAAAATGCACCAGAACCTCCATTATTTTGTCTATGAATGATGATAACAATAGTATAATTTAACAAAAAAGACTTTCGCCTCTAAATCTCTGAGAAATTAGGAGTAATCATACTGAGCAGAGTTAAAATTTCTTATGCGCGAGCCGAGTGCCCTTGGGGGTTGTATGTAGAAGTTGAATCCAGGTAGAGGGAAAGAAGATTACAGTAGCCTATCGACACGAGGCTCGGAATCAGAGAGTGATGTCAAGAAATTATGGGCCGTTACTTCCAACGAAACATCAATTATCTTTTGCAATGACGCGAATTTTTTTTTTGTTCTAGAAAAACAGGCCACTACTTACGACGAAAGATCCAGTTCGTTTTGCCGTGATGCTAAAATTGTGTTTTGTGACCTTAAGCATTCGCTCAATTAGGTTTTGTTCTAATGAGTCATGCTCAATTTTCACCAGTTTTGATTAGCCGAAATCACCTTCGTTCTCCTATTATAGCTCGCCAATTTTCTAACATTACATTCAGCGTGACATTTGCGATTTTGTATAAGACAGTCACGAGATAACCAACCTTCTGACTCGTTACGTAACAAGAGCTTCCACATGAAACAGAAATTGCTTTTATTTTAGCCTACTTAAAGGACCCCTCCTATTTGTTATTTCTTTTACACTGTCACCCTTGTAGAACTATAAGCTTCGGAAATGCCCAGCCTTCGCCGCTGTTTCGTTTTGCACCTATGACTTTTTTTGTGATTTTCGTCCGAGCCGAGTTTGCAAGTCAAGCGGCGCAAACTTTGCCGAAATGCCGCAAACTTTGTTAAGAAGAAGGGCAAGATAAAATCAAGCTTCGATATTATGTGTTTCATTTTGTCAGACACGGTAGGCTAACAGGTCAAATTTGTGTGTCAAATAATGACTTTTCTGGCAAATTCAGACTCCTTTTGTTTTGCTTTGATTTTAACCACGGCGCGAACAGTTTTCAAATATTTTGCGTAGAACCTCCGCTTGGAGAGCAGAAGTCTAGACAGAGTTGACAAGCGCTAATAAGAACATCTCTAATTTCACGGGGAAAGTATTGGTATTTTCCAAAAATGATATTTCAGAAGAATCAGAACCATCCTATCATGCAAACACCATTTCTTGTAAGAGTTGTGCTTTAAAAGTACAACTCAGTTTTGTTTTTCATATCATTTCCTTTTATGCTCTAAAACCATGCCCCCACTCAAGAAAGCAATACACCATCAGTCCAATTTATCTTAAGCAGGCAATTGCTTGTCGTTGAAATTAATGTAGGCCTATCTCTTGAGTCTGTTTGACAGAAATCGGCCTTCGCCGTATGAAAAAAAAAAAAATTAAAGCTGGTGTTCAGTCTCCCGTAAATGATACTATAACTTACTGTTTTCTCACTCAGTAGTATGTCTTATTATTTAAAATTTTACGCTTTCGGCATGATTAAACGTTGGTTAATTACATTTTACGTCCTGGGCCTATTCCGGAAAGTCATGATTTCTTTGGCGGTATTAAGTTCTTGTCTGGATTACATGATGCGTGAACAAAACAGCCTTGCTACTTAAATAAACAGCTCATGCGTTAAGGACTTAAAAAGTTCGACATACTTTTCGTTTTACGACAGATATGAAAGGGCCACTAGAATGGGATCTAAACTTCCAAATAAGACATACAGTTAGGGCTTAATAAGAGGTCGACGTACTTTCTGTTTTACGTTTTGTTTAATACTAGTGGATGACTAGAATCGGTCTTCGCTTCAAAAATAATGTTGAGTGCTGAAAGGAATTCGACTTTTTTGCAATTGATAGCCTACTAAGGGCTGCCTTAAATTGGATCTGAGTTTCGAAAGGGGCGGGGATCACAAAGAGCAAGGTCTTTTGCTGAATGACGAGGCAAGTGAGTATACGAAGGTGTCTCTCATTAAGTAAATTGGAAATGGATTTGTGAACAAGTATTCCTTCAGCTCGAACCGGCTGCGCATCATATTTGAAAGCGAATTATAATTTCAGCTGAGGTTTATTCTAGCATTATTTTGGCCCGTCCTGGCAAGGGTCCTCCTCAGGCTCTAGCTGGAAAACGAACCAAGAAGGGCCGAAATATTGCTGGAATAAACCTGAACTGACTTATCCATTTAGCGCCATCGCGCTAAAAAACAGACAGACCTGTTTTTGTCTCTGAAGAGATAGTATATTGTAAGATAGGAGATAGTACTTGTGGATTCGATTATGGACTTGCTCAATAATGAAGATATGCGTTAATTACTACGACTGTACTCGGTATTTACCGAGAAACAAAACTTCTAATCAAAGGGAACATCTGGCAAGACGGGTCTGTTATCCCATGGTCGTTCGGTGACGTACATTCCGGGACTCCCCGCTCTAAGTGTGCAGACTAAGTCTTTGCCTGGTCCTTTGTCAATGTCACCCTTTTCCGAAAATACTTAGTCCTGAGTAACCCCTCAACCTCATTTAATCCAGGAATCTTTTGTCACGCGGAAACTCTGGCAGAAACCTCGTTGTTGTCCCATTCTTTTATTTTGACGCGTCGGTTTAAATTCAAATCTTTTGCCAAAGAATGGCGTTGCCGTCAAATACGATTTGAAATTTATTTCAGAGGGAATCTACTTTTTCGAAGGAAGCGATCATCTCACAGTCAATAAGACAGCTGGAATTTTCGCTACATACCCTCATGTTTGGACGTCAACTGCTGGAGGATTGGCTGATCAGGTAAGGCGAATAGGCAGCTTTTGACGTAAATTCCCGTCCAAGCTGTGTTATTAATTTTCGATAGTTCGTTAAGTCGTTTTTTTTCTGTCCCTATTCTACCTATAAGCAAGTTAAACTGTTCACGATTATGGACTTTCAGTGAAATTTGTTAGCTACGAATAATGATATTCAGCTAACATAACAGCTAACATTATTGGAAATAGTGAGGGCTGACGAACCGTCGCTATGCCGATGGTCCTGTTAGTTGATATAGCCAGGATCAAGCTTCGCCTAAGGCAGGTTCGTTCAGCCAAAAGTATCCATTCGAGGTAGAACGGCGGATTACTTAGACATCTTCCGGAAGCCGGTATCAATCAGACTCACAGTGAAACCTGTGGATGTTCGCCGCCAAGAAACTCCAAAGCAATACAAGGAAGCAAAGCACACATTTTGTTAACTCTGAGGCTGGACTGAGGCTCTGACCACTATCGGAAATGGGAGCGGTATAACTTCTTCTTAAACCGGGCTGTCTCGTTGTGGAAGTTTCTTAGCAAGGAAACAGTGATGGTAAAAACTACGTCTGCTGTCACGAGGGGAGTAAAATGACTTGAAGAACTAGTCAGAGTGAGCCAGTAGACCGTAAGCACCGGCGACACCGACAGAAAACACAGCCTTGTCGCTATCAAGTGCGATTTAAGGTAAGGTATATATCTACCCGCGGAGACCCTATTCATATGGTTTCAGCTTCGAACTAAGGTTGCGTTCCAGAAACTTAACAAGTGTTAACAATCGTCAACTTTATTTCGGGGAGGAGCTAACTGCACCTTTAACGATCGTTAACTTTTCCCAAATCTACAATTGTTAACTTTTCCCAACGGTACTCACCAACCATCGTTACAAAATAGTTAAAGTTTAACCGAAAAGGACTGGGATAGGACAATCTAGTTACCCATCACTTATTCACTTAAATTGGCTTGAAGACCCGCTGAAAATGCGTTACTTGGTTGTTCTGCTATTCAGGAATAATCGATTTTCAAATAGTGGAATTTCCGTGTGATTTGTGGTACCTCTAATTTGTTGTATGCCTTACAAGAAAGATTTATGACTTTTTTTTCTGTTCAGGCACTAAGCAATCTTCACCAATATCGCCACTGCCCACTGAAAAGCCTTGTTTGTGTTTAGATAAAAATTTCCCGCGTCATAGTAGAATTTTCGCTATGGGGACGGCCGCAGATATTCTGAACGTCATAACTAGAGCAGATAGTGGAAAACAAAAAAAATCCCTTTGCAGAATCCAAATAATTCGGTGTATTCAACTAAATGACACAAAAATAAGTTGGCTTTTCAGTTAAACTTTAACAATCGTTATGCTGTGGAACGGAATTTGTGGGTGGACGGAGCTTAAATTTCGAACTCAGAAACCTGGAACGCAAAAAATTATCAGTTGTTAACGATTTGTTAACAATCGTTAAGTTCTGGAACGCAACCTAAGTGCCCTCCAGTGCGTGGTAAAAAAAACTTAGGAAAAAATTACTCGAGCACTATACGCGTTATTGCCCTCTTTTTCATGACAAAGATGGGATCATCTCGTCGTTGGTGCTTCAAATCTTTTAATTTCCTTTCAGATCCTTGGAACGATGCTACTGCTTCTGGTGATTTGCGCAATTACCGACCCACGAAACATGAATGTTGCAAAAAATCTCATCCCGCTGTATGTTGGATTCACAATTCTCGGGATCGGGGTCTGCTTTGGAGTCAACTGCGGCTATGCCCTAAACCCAGCAAGGGACTTGGCTCCCCGATTGTTGACGCTGATTGGCGGATGGGGCCCTGAAGTATTTTCGTAAGTCTGTCTATTTGTCGTCTTGAAAAGTGACGGGGGGGGGGGGTCAACACTGATCGCTCTTGTAGATAAAAAAGTCATAATACTCATACACGAATTTGATTTTGCATCGTAGCCTTTTTGTGGGGACCGATATAACTAGACCCATCTCTACGAAGAACGTAGAGGTATGCTTCTCCAAACACCGTCCAAATTGTTCAACTTGAAATGAAATGATAAATTAATAGCCTTAACAATAGTTGTTTCAGCTTCCTTTGACAAAAATATTGAGCTAGCCTGACCTTTTGTTATTGGTTTTATTATTTGTTTCCCAACATACTTCGAGCCATCTTGAAAGTGATGGAAAACTGTTTGAACACTGTGGATGACGTGACAGTAAGAGAAACAGAGCAAAAATAGTAAAAATAAAAATAAAAGTTGTTGCTTAGATTTGACTTAATTTTGAAATTTACTGTGAAAATATTGCAAAATATTTCATCATATTTCGGTGATATAAAAATCTTACGTGATCAGGGACCCCCGTCCAAGTCGTTTTCATGCAGCGGCTGCCGTACCAGCTTTCATGGTATCTTTTAGCGTCTTCCGAAATTAGACGACCTCGAAAGTATCGTATCTCCAAAGTAAAAGAAGAGAAATAAGTCAAGTTATAAAATAATACAATATCAAAAAATCCAGAATCGGATAATAAAAAATAATAGAAACAAAATTAAGACTAGAAGATTCTGGCGTGGAGCTTCTGCTGGAAGATGGGTTGCTTGGCTTATCTACCGGGGAAAATTGAAGTTTCCCGCTCCTTCTTTCTTTTCTATTAGGGGAATAAAGCCGAACTGTAACATGACGGTCAGAAACAGACACTCTTTGTAGTGACTTTTCCTCTTGCTGATATTGACTGAGATTTTATTTGTTTGTCTAGACGATTTCACAATGATAAAATGCCGATTATACTTTTGGTTGATGATTGACAGATTTTCGATTAGAGTTTGCCTTAGATAAACAACGGGAAAATAGTTAAAATTAACGTAACTTTTCAGAGAAATGTTTCAGCTTTACATTATTGAAGTGTTTATTTTGTTTTCGATGTTGTTTCTTAATTTATTAGTAAAACGTTATTTAACTTAAAATTGGAAAAAATATAATTTAGTTGTTACAGCAGAATTTGGACTGAGGGCGTCGATGAAGGTAATCATGATAGAAACTAAAGAATAAAATAAATAAATGATTAAAAATTAAAGGAAGTAAATAGCTATGCAATGGCAGTCTACTGATGAAGTTGAGTGAAAGGCAATTTGAAGCAACGAGTGACTGGAGCATACTACCGTACATAAATCTACGTGACCTAACGCAGGTCAATTTCGTTTGCGAGTTGCACAGCCGGGTCGAGATAACATTAAAGTATAGGTACATTTCTTTTAACACTTCTCTAAATTTTTGACCACCCATGTTTTGTGTTTTTGCTCCTAAAACAGTCAGATGAAAATTTTAATTTCTCTTTCGGATACTTTGGACGGTCATGAAAGTAAGTACAATTACGAAAGTAACACGATTGCTGTTCTTTTGGTGCCCGTTACTTGGTTATATAACTTGCAGAAGAAACAGAACAACATAGAGCGGAAAAATTCAAAACAATAATAAAAATATGATCAAAATCAAGGAAAGCATTACGATATATTTAGGCTGTCATAGAAACATAGTCCAACTCAGTATCGACTCCTTCGGTTTCCCTTATGGACCTGATCTACTCTTTCGTCCCTTATTGCAGGACCAAGCTCCTGTTCTCGACACTTTGAACTTCGTACAATATTATCCATCGACTTTAAATCCTGAGAGAATTTACTTGATTTGTCTCTGGTACGACACCCCTTGGTTTTGCTTTTATCCACACCCTTTGGTTTTCGTGTAATATTACCCGTAAACATTAGCTTCAGTTTGGCGGGAAGGTAGATTTAAGGTTCAAGGTTTTCTTTTAATTTCAAACATAATTATCACATCTATTAGATAAGCACTGCAGTGAGACAAACTTAGTTACGAAGTCCGAAGCACAAAGTTCGTAAAGATGACGTAGTATAGCATGCCTACGATATTGTGAAAAAATTGGTTGCGTCATTTTTCTCGTTCCTCGCATTAAAGGGCACGTAGCACATATGATAGCAATTCGTTACACTTCGGTAGTATTTCTATCTGCTCTCGTTCCCTAAATCTTCACTTCAGAAGCGTACCCTATGAGCAATATGCTGATTATCACGCTTGCCACGTTTGTTCTCATTACGTGACGTATCATGCGCCCGATCATTGTTTCCGAGGAGCTCGCTCGTCCGGAGACCCGTTATACAAATTTTGCCATTGCCATCCAACGAAAAAGACATGGAAAGAGGAAGAAATAAGCCGAAGCCGCGTGTAATTTTCTGTAAGCATAGCTTAGTTGTAAAGTGGTCAGCGATCTCAGAACATCTGAGCAGAAACGCTATGTAGTGCGAGTTGTCCTCTAACAGCTAGTAGAAACGGAGAGAGGGAGGACGGGCGCTCGTTTGTTAGATCATGATCGCAAAAGAAAGGAAAAAATACATCTTTAAATATTGTGAAAGAATCAATATCAGGGACTGTATATCCTTTAACGTTAACATCTTATTTTATTTCAGGGCCAATAACTTCTGGTTCTGGGTTCCAGTTGTCGGTCCGCACGTTGGTGCCATCCTCGGTGTCTTTATTTATGTTTTGTGCATAGAAATCCATTGGCCTGAAGACGATGATTTGGACGCAAAAGCAAAGGCGAAAGAGCAGACAATAGATATGGAAAGTAGGTAGAATGATATATCTCATATTGTAAGTTAATTTCCTCAAGTTCAGTGGAGTCCTTCCAGTCCTGTGATTGGTTGATATTGTCCAAGGTGTTCATAATTTTTATTAACCAGCTTTATCCTTCTCTGTTCGGAAGCCTTCTCTCAGAAAAAAATTTCCAGTTAACCACACACATCACCACAGTGAATGTCTTCGAGCCATCAGGGCGCCAATTTTCAAAACTTGCCGGTGCTGACTTGGCGTCTTAGTTTTTTGCTCAATTTAGATTCATTGCTGTGAAGGGCTGGATCTGTTTAAGCTAATATATATTTAGCACACAAATTCTGAAGCCATGGTGGTAATCACAGCGCGAAGAAAGAAAAAATACTCGAACAAGATTAGAACGTATGCTGGGTTTTGTTTCTAGCTGTTGGGTGTGAAAATGTAAAGTAAGCTGGATGTGTTCGCTCTTTCACAGTCCCGTTACTAGCACTTGCGCCCTTGTTTCGTGGTTATTAGTTGTTACTATTTGTAATAGCGACAAGCTTTTAGCTTATCATCTTTTCAAAATAATAATAATATCTTCAGTACCTGTTTACGGTTACCGGGACAAAAGTGTGGTCACGGTGTCTTTGAGTCATGTAACGCTTGGGATTTGGACACTTCTACAGAAGACAAGGCGTCTATAAATCTTTACACCCTTCCTGGATTTGTTGATAAACATCAGTCGCTGTATGTCAGATCACCTGTTGAAACTTATTTATCCGGTGACTCTGTGTGTAGAGAACATGCTTAATACTAACATAAATTTACTTTTCTAGACATCTATGCTTGCTAAGAAATCCTAAAACAAATGTGAGACTTTTCCGCTACTATTTTAGCATTCAAAGCTTGTGTTGTTTCTCCGTAGTTTTGTTTTATTTGTCCGAATGGTAAGTAGATTGTATCACGTGAAGTTCTTGGGAAAAGCTTTTTTTGTACAACATTCATCCATAAAAAAAAACTTTTTTCTGGATCAAAGTGTTACTATTTATTGTTACTATTACTATTATTATTACTATATGTTACTATTATTACCCAGTATACATGCCGTAAATAGGGCTTTCGCTTCTACGAGATTATTTAGGTGTTCTATAAGGGTTATCGGTCTTGTCGGGTCTCGCGGGTCCCAAGCATCGGAAACTCATTGTATTCTTTCGTATTTCCCGGAGTTGACAACCCCTTGGTGTGAGAGTACGACCCAGTATTACAAAAGATTGTAGTAAAATGTAGGGGCCTTGGATCCCAAGAAGAAAGAAGTGGACCTTTAAGATACGCACCAACGCAATCGGATTGAGCTTTTCATTGTCGGATCGAATCGTTTTATCAATAACCCAATTTCACAGGTTTCTTCTGTGAAAGATGCTAAATTAGGCTGGTTACAATTATTCAATAAAATATTATCACAGTAATTATTCACTTTGTTGAAAAACTCTGCAGAAAAGGACAAACGACTTCATGAAACTTGAGGTTCGTCCTCGTGACAGGAACTAGCTTATTTTGTTGCCTTGTCCTGCTATGGGGCATTAGGGGGAGGGGGGGCGGACCGGTACTCCTCATTCACCAATAGGTTTTTACCAAAGTTTAGTTATTAGATTAGTTCTTCTCTTCGCTTGAAGAGAAGAGGCTCGGGACTTTCAACTCTGACAGATCATATGACTGATGGCAAGTCCCATTATAATCTTCGATGCGCGTTTCTGTATGGATTCGAGCTTTTCCGTTAGATAAACTGTGTTCTGTATTTGAGGTCCCCGTGCCGGACAGCAGTATTCCAAAAGGGGGCGCACGTGAGGAAGGTACAGTAGAAGTATGCTTATTTGAACAGTTACTTAAATTCGAACAGTGCGGTTTTGAGCTAACTGGTAGAGTAAATATCCAAAATACCTAATTCAGGTGTTTTCAGAGGCCCTTAATTACCTACTCTGGCTAACTGGTAGTTGAATTTAATCACAGCAAGTGCATGAACATTGCAAAGTTCAAAGTTAACAGACGTTCAAATAAGCACACCTCTACTGTATGCGAGGCAAATTTGAGGCTGTGTTTACACATTGACACTAAAGTCAGCAGCGAGCAATGTCCTTTCATATTATACATTCGAACGTATGCTATAGAGGTTGTGTCAGAAGGATTGCGTTTCGCTATGAATGCTTTCGTGTGTTGGCATTATAATCATTGGCTCATTCGATTCTTTTGTTTCAGGCTTATGAAGATGTAAATATGGGGTCGACTTTGGAATTGTAAGTATTGATTCACATATTTGTGTAGTGCAGTCACATTCCATTGCTGAGGTTTCGATTCTCAAGTGACAGAGTGTAGATGTGAGTTGCGTTTTCAGACAACAACGAGTTTAACACGGAGTTTAACACCAATGTGCAAATACCATTTTCATCCCTCGGTGTTTACTCTTGAGTCTAACGTCTAAACACGCAACGTAACTTGCTATTCGGGAGAGTTGCGTGTTCTGGATAATCGGTGTTTAACCCGCGCGTAACACGGAGGCTTAAAACGCTTTTAAGTTTAACTGAAAAGCCGACTTATTTTTGTGTCATTTAATTAAATACACTGAATTATTTGGATTTTGCGAAGGGATTTTTTTTATTTTCCACTATCTGCTCTAGTTAAGACGTTCAGAATATTTGCGGCCGTCCCCACAGCGTAAATTCTAGTATGACGCGGAAAATTTTAATCTCAACACAAACGCGGCTTTTCAGTGGGCAGTGGTGAGATTGGTGAGGATTGCTTAGTGCATGAACAACAACAAAAAAATCAGAAATCTTTCTCGTAAGGCATACAACAAAAATACAAGCGCATAGAGTACCACAAATCACAAGGAATTCCACTATTTGAAAATCGATTATTCGTGAATAGCGGAACAACAAAGTAACGCATTTTCAGCGGGTCTTCAAGCCAATTTAAGTGAATAAGTCATGGGTAACTAGATTGTCCTATCCCAGCCCTTTTCGGTTAAACCTTGAACATAAACACAGTGTTTGGCTCTGGCAATTGAAAACGCTTTTTGCTAAACTCAGGGAAGACACAAGTGTCTGAAAACGCAACTATGGCCAGTAACGTACAAAACCCGTTCAGCGGTTTCCTCTGGCTGTAGGTTGCGAAAGGCATGCCGCAAATAAGGTCTTGCGTTACTCTTATGCCTTGAGCAGACGATCGGGGTCAGGTGCACGCAGCCCGAATTCGAGTCGTTGTGGTTAAGGCAAGTCAAAAGGGACAGTGCGAAATTTCGTGAAACGTCGCTGTACTCTTTCTAGTTGCATCGATGTGCTTGTCAAAAAAGGGTCGGACGGAACTGTATTAAAAAAGTTGTTCCGCATAGACGCTGTCCAGTTATATTTCAGGGCATTGATTTGAGCTAGTCACTTATCGCCATTTGGGATGAAAAGGATCCTAA
Organism: Branchinecta lindahli; assembly: GCA_023053555.1. Classification (NCBI taxonomy): domain Eukaryota; kingdom Metazoa; phylum Arthropoda; class Branchiopoda; order Anostraca; family Branchinectidae; genus Branchinecta; species Branchinecta lindahli. The sequence goes on from JAKZAO010000003.1 coordinate 7,866,105, forward strand.
CAATCCATCTGGCCAGCTCCCAACATTGTTGGTGGAGCGCCAACCACTGAACTTAAAATTATGACGACCTAGGCCATCAAACTCGTGGCATGTTCCATTATGGATAAGTGTGGCCGCCCATTGGCTAATTCAGTATTCTTTTGCAGGTTTCATGATTGTACCTGCTTTGCAAAAATGCCAGATTGTTAGGCGACAGCTGGATTGAAATACCCACTGCACAACAAATTGCCATAGCTCTAATACGATGCGAATTCCGTGGCTCATCGGCGCTCTCTATTGGTTGAAAATGTTAAAGTTTCGTAAGTGCCATAATTTTGCGAAGTGTAGTGTCTATTAAATATATCTTTTTTAAAGATTTGTTTTTGGGCGATTAGGAAATGGAACCTTACCATCGCATTTTCATCCATGTGTCGAAAAGCTATCTTCCGTCGTGTTCAAACGTCCTATCAATAGGAACAGAAAGTTACCATTGTCGTACGAGTACAGTGGAGGTATGTTCATTGAACATCGCATAACTTTGAACGGTCGTCGAAGAAAACACTAAAACCCATACCAGGCAACTTTTACTGAAAAATACTTGCCGAAAACGATGTCCAGTTTATTATAATGTCAGCTGGACTTTTAGTATTTGCTCTTAGTTTCCTTCTGTTTGTTCTTTCAAATTTTGCAAAGGCTATTGCACCAAGAAGTTGGCGTTCAAACTAAATAACACATAACACAATGGGAGAAGAAGTATATTTAAAAGTCAACGAAAAAAAATATATGATGCAACTTATTGTTTGTGCCAGAAACAAGCTGAAACAGTTGGAAGTTATGATTTCAAGTTTGTTATTTTTCCTTTTCATTTGACTTTTTTTTATAAGCAAGAAACAAAGCCTAGGTAGTGAAAGAATCAGAAAAGCGTTAGAAAGGCATACCCCAACTGTATATCCCTTCATACAAGCAAGAACGACGACAATAGCTTCGAGTCCAGAGGCGTTACTAGCCAAAATGTTCGGGGGGGGGGCAAGGTATTTACCGACTGGCTGGTAATTTTACCAACTGCTTTTGCAGAAAAAACGACTGTTTTGAAAAAAATCGACTGGTTTTCAGAACAAGAGCTGGAAGCTCATATGGCACTTGCAAGGCTTGGTCAGAGGATGAAAGTAGGAATTCGTCAATTTGTGGGTTTGTTGTGATCATTTGTAATCAAAACTCTTGAAGTAAAAAACATGATGAACTCATCAGGAGCACGAAAATGTATATTTTACTCAAAAGTATTGTTTGCACTTTAAGGAAATCACTTGTGAGCAAAACCCTTAAGGCAAAAATGATCACGGGCTCATAGGGATCACGAAAATGTGTATTTTGCTAAAAAGTATTTTTTGTACGTTGTGGTTGCGATTAGTACTTTAAGGGATGGTCGGATCTGGGAACTGACAATTTCTAAGCCAATCTTGTCAAGTGTCTGATTTCCAAGCCAAGTTTCATCGTCCTAGCACATCTGGAAGTACCTTGATTCGCGATCACTGGAATTCCGGACCCCCCTCCAACTCCCCCCACAGTGCCCGAACCCGGTCCGGTTCTGTCACTGATGTATCTAGAGCTTCTGCTTCTTCTTCCAACCAAGTTTCGTCCCAATAGCTCCACTCTAAGCGTGTCACAAGATTTCGGGTTCTCCCCTCCACCTCCCCCCCCCCAACATTCATCGGATTACATCCGGACTTTAAACAGGACATTTGAGACATGAAGTCTTTCCAAATATCAAGTTTCATTAAGATCCGATCGCCCGTTCAAAAGTTATACATACCTCAGGATTCTCCCTCCCTCCACTCCCCCCACGATGGTCGGATAAGGGAACTGACTATATCTAAGCCAATCATGTCAAGTCTCTAATTTTCAAGCCAAGTTTTATCGTCCTAGCACGTCTGGAAGTCTTGCGGTCATCGGAATTCCGGACCCCCCTCCCTCTAACTCCCCCACAGTGCCCGAATCTTGTCCGGTTCTGTCACTTACGTACATAGGGCTTGTGCTTGTTCTTTCCACCAAGTTTCATTCCGATCGCTCCACTCCAAGCGTGTCACAAGTTTTCCGGTTCCCCCCTCCGACCCCCCCCCCCCACCTTTATCGGATCTGGTCCGGACTTGAAACTGGGCATCCGAGACATGTGATCTTTCTACTTATCAAGTTTCATTACGATCCGATCACCCGTTCGGAAGTTATACATACCTCAAGATTCCGGATTCCCCCTCCCGTCACTCCCCCAACGATGGTCGGATCGGGAAGTTGACTATTTTTCAGGTTAATCTGGTCGAGTCCCTGATTTGCCTGCCAAATTTCATTGTCCTAGCACAACTGGAAGTAACTTAACTCCGTATCACCGGAATTCCGGAACCCCCCTCCAACTCCCCCCACAGTGCACGAATCCGGTCCGGGTCTGTCAATGATGTACCTAGGGTATGTGCTTGTTCCTCCCACCAAGTTTCATCCCGATCGCTCCAGTCTAAGCGTGTCACATGATTTCCGGTTCCCCCCTCCGACTCCCCCCCCCCACATTAATCGGATTCGATCCGGACCTGAATCGGGACATCTGAGAAATGACGTCTTTCCAAATATCAAGTTTCATTAAGATCCGATCACCCGTTTGAAAGTTATGCATGCCCCTAAATTCCGGCTTCCGGCTCCCCTCCCTCCCCCCACGATGGTCGGATCGGGGAAGTGACTATTTCTAAATTAGTTTGGTCGGGTCCGTGTTATGCCTGCCAAGTTTCATCGTCCTAGCACATCTGGAAGTACCCTAACTCGCGATCACCGGACTGACCGACCGACAGACCGACAGACCGACCGACCGACCGACGGAAAAGTGATCGGTATATGGCACTTGGCCGGAAGGCAAGTGCCATAAAAACCCGACTGTAATTTTGACGAAAAATCGACTGCTTTTTCAGGAAAACCGACTGTTTTCATGAAAAAAATCAACTGTTTTGACGAAGAATCGCGGCGCTTCGCGCCGGCTCGGTTATTGTTCACCGACTGGCCGACAACATTGGGGGAGGGGCCAGGGGGGCGTCCCCCACCTCCCAGTCGTGACGCCCTTGTTTGAGTCATCACTGGCAGGAACATACCCTCAGCATGTGAAGCAGTGGGGGGAGGGGGGGGGGTATATGCAGAAGAAGTAACAACGTCTCAGTATTATTTTGAAAAGGCCATTTAAAATGTTCTTAACGGGAGCGGATTCCATCTATACCACAGAGCGAACCTCTTCTCTTCATCCGATTTTGCGGATCATATGATCCCGCCAAGTGTTGGGCCTTGTTTGCGCGTGAGGAAGTTTGCAGTTTTAGTTCGAGATCTCACATGGCAAGTGACAAATAGTATAGTCCAGCGGTTCTTATCGATAAATCGTGAATTAAATCAATCAATAAAGCTCGCGTGCATTTGTTTCTCATCGTCTGATGATGTTGATGAAAAATGACATAACTTGAAATACGTATAGGGAATCTACCAAGCTTACTTCCCGTGGAAACTCGTAATTGCAAGATTTTTAATTCGACCAGAAAATAAATCTCGACAAATAACTTTACAACAGCACCTCCGATGAAAAGTACTTGTTGGCTGTACAAATACTTGACAAAAATACTATAAATAATTGTACCTTCAGTAAACCGGGATTTGCTCACTTGGGCACTCGACACGCTCGACACGCACTGTTGCGGCACTCGACACGCTTATTGTACAGTCGTTTTAGGAATAGGCAACCCCTTCATCCTGTTGAAAAAATATATAGATTGAACGACTTGCGTAATCCAACCATTGCTCTGACCGGTTCTTGACACTCGCTCCCAGTAAACGAATGAGATTGCGGTACGGAAGCTGGGTAAACTATTAAAAGTAGTGAACTGGAAGGCAAAAGTGTTCCTCAGGCGGGATTTGAACCCACGACTTTGGGCTTACAAGGCCATTGCTCTGCCACTGGTAAACAAGCTTGCCGAAGGCAAACTCGCTCAAGTAGGGCAGATCCACATGTCACGAGATTGGTGAAGATGGAATTTGATCTTTACTTAATATAATGGTTAAACACTTCAACTCAATCTAATTATTCATTAGAAATCTTAAAATGGCGTTAAGCCAACCAGTTGATTTTACCGAAACCACATTTTACCGTTGTTTTGCTACTTTCACGTTGGATTTTGCTAGAGGGTGTTAGCGAGTGTCCACAGCTAGTTCTTGTTCAAATGCAGTTGAAATAAAGCTTCAACTCGAATGGAGCTCATTTCCCAAATTTATTCATACTCGTTAGTCCACTGTTCCTGTAGCCCGGTTCTATCTGACTTCTGTAGTGGTTCATGAATAGTTCACAAGCTCGTCTACCAGTGGCAAAGCAATGGCCTTGTAAGCCGAAGGTCGTGGGTTCAAATCCCGCCTGAGGAACACTTTCGCCTTTCAGTTCACTGCTTTTAATAGTTTAACATTGTAGCCGAACAAGTGGCTACAATGCAAGTTGTAAAGGAGGATTCTGGCAGTCTGAAAAACTCCGCTAACTTTTACGCTGGCTGTTTTTGCGATTTGGGCTAAAACTTCGCTTGAAACTGTTTTGGCGCTCGGCGAGTTTTGGAAACCAAAGCGAATTGTTCTAGAAACCGGACCCACGACGGTAGTGTAAAGTGCAATGACACTGGGAAGTTGTGGAACCGCAAAGGCTTTCCACGAATTCTTGCGTGTGGCGAATTGCCTTTTCGCTTTTCGGACAATTCCGTGAGAACAACAGAACCGCCCTTAATTTTGTCGACGAAGTTTTTTAAACGGCAAGATAATACAGAAACTAACTTTGGTGCAGAGCCAGTATTTGAAAACTAAAAAATCAGACCGAGTACAGGAATAGCATTCCTATGGCAGGAAAGTAGCTTTCTTCGTATGGAATGCCGTGTGTTCTAATTTCGATGAATAAAAAAATATCCTAATATCACATAATTCTAAAAACCAAAAACAGACGTGCGCGCGGGTTAAGAAACGAGTTCCGACTGTGGAACGTAGGAGAATCCTTGGAATGTTAAATCCATGGGAGAGCTGCATCCCTCCGGCTTGGACTCTCTTCGTATGGAGTCCGATATGGAGCTTTTTGTGAAGTCGGAGTCAATGTAGCTGAGATCTAAGTTGTCTTTCTATAATAAAAGAATGGATATATATTTCCCGCGACTAACCTTTTCCCGGTCATTACGCTTGGAACTAAAGAGGAGGATGTGTAAGAACCATAGGAGACTAATTTGCTAATAAGACAAAGGGAAGAGCCCTTTGTATGCTGGGGTCTAGCCGACAGTCCCTAGACTAAGCTCATTGCTAGTAAGTCATGAAAAGTTGAAAACGTATGTCTAGATCACCCCATCCAAGCTGGCAGTCTTGGGACATGGACTCATTATGACTATCGGGCCATCTAGTGGCGCAACTCGAAAGCACCCACATGGACAAGTTCAAAAGAGAATAAACAAGAAGATTAGCAAAAAAAAATTAGCTGGCGTATGAGTAAAAAAGGCAAAAAAGCTGAAAATTCGGCAGTACCTGTCCCTTTCAATAAGTTGTTTTGAGATTTTACGTCGTTTCTATATAACAAACATCCAATGAATAATGAAATAATTGTGAATAACTGATGTGTGGGTGGAATTAACGCGACCCATGTCATTAAGTGGGGGCTAATTATTCTGTTAGTTACGACTTATGTTATACTATAGATTTTAGAAAGTAATGGCAAGTAAAGTAATCATCTCGGTCAATGGCAATTGCTTCTCCCTATTTTACGCCAAATCAAATCGCTCCGTGAAGCTGTGGTGAAGCTGGACAAGGATAAGAAAATAAGAAAACTTTCCGAATCTCGGGAAATAAACAGTATTTTACCCTGAAAGGTCTACTATGATGGTGCTTACCACATGAGGAACATAAGGCGGTACAATACGCTTGTGGAAAACGTCTTCCCAGTTCACGCTTTGGAAGTACTGATGGCTTTTGACTTCCTCCACGTCACTAAAACCAGCTCCCAGTCGTTTGTGACTGTCTTTGGTGAGCAGCTGAAAATAAGGTACATCTTAAACATTGCGTCTACATATGTAGCCTATGGTAGAGTTATGCTTATTTGAACCAGGGACCCATAAATTTCCTGTAATGACTCGCCATTCAGGGGGCTTGTCAATAAGAGACTTCTGGTGCGCTCTTGACCGAGCGTCAGATAGTTCGAGAAATACCCACGGGGATCAAATATTGCCTTAAGGGAGGAGTCTCACGTCCAAGGAGGCCCGGGATTGGCCCTATCTGAGCAAGAACGCCGATTCGACCCAAGTGGAGTTTTTGGAAACTAGGTGAGGCTCGGGCAGCATAGAAGCATAGGAAATGACAAGCCCCCTGAATGACGAGTCATTACAGAAAATTTATGGGCCCCTGTTTGAACGTAGTCTAACAGTGAACGGTCGCCACAAAAAAACCATATCAGGCAGCTTAACTGAAAATAATTTCCGAAAATTTTTATTTCATGTCCAGATCATCATCTGTAAGCCTTATTTTGAAATATTTGCTTTTAACTTCTTTCTATTCTTTCAAATGTTGCATCTTTTGTTATTGGCTCGTAATTTCACCAAATAAGATGACGTTTAAAACTAAACAGCATGCCCCAAATAGAAGCAAAAGAATATTTAAAAGTCAACCAAAAATTGGAAAGTAAAATTCTGTTTTATAAGAAAGAAAAAAAATAAGGTGTTCAACATTTTGACAAGCTTTCAAACAAGCATACCTCTACTTACTGTGTCCCCGTCAAAGATACTTGTCAAAGATGGCAGATAACTTCAATCAGAAACTCATGAGTTTCTGCTTCAATGCCCGCTTTCCGTAGGATACTGGTTGTACCATACGCCTTCAGCGAATAAGCGAAGCGGAGAGATCGACTCGTCTAGTCTTTTACCCCCATAACCACAATTTAAGCAACTGAATAACGACTGTTAGCTTTACAAACTATCCGGTTTTCGCCGGATTTCGGCCAAAATAATCAGATAGTCGGTCCTACAATCATGTCGACGCTCTGATTATCTTGGCCAAACAACTCAAGCCAAAATATACATCCTCCTCCCCGACTCCTCTTTTGGTAACATGTAAAGCCCGGACCCGACCTGTAGTTTTACCGAATGGGACTCGACGTCAGATAAATTTAAATGACCGCTTTTCGTAGGGTATTGGTTGTACTTACTTTTACTAAACGCCTCCAGTAAATAAACGAAGCGGAGAGATCGACGAGATCGTCATCACGACCAAAATTGATGCGTGGCCGCAACAAATTAAAAAAATAATTGATGATTGTGGTCTAAGTGGTTTGTGGAATGAGGGAGCAGGGCCTTCATATCCATTAGGAAAGATAGCTAAGATAGTTAAAGATAGGTTAAAGGACCAGGAGAATCAGTTGTGGAGTACGGAATTCATTTTCCCTGAAGTGGTACGTCTTGGCTAAAGAGGCATGGGGGGAGGAACTGTTTTTTAAAGCGGGGCTTAGACCTGAGGAATTAAAATGGATGGTAAGTTTGCGGGCGGATTCTCTCCCATTGGGGGAGAGAAGAAAGTTTATTGGGAAAGTTAAGCTATGTTCTGGTCCTTACTTCTGCCCTATGTGTGGTTCACTTGGGGAAGATATTTTTCATTTGGTTGTAGTTGCGTTGAGTTAAAAGAGCTGCGAATAGAGATGTTTGGGAAAGAAAGGATGGAGGAAGAGGATTTGGTCAAGATTATGGGGAAGAAAAATTTTGTGGACCTTCGTCGGCTGGGGAGGTTCCTCAAGCAGTCTATGGAGCATCGGGAGCGTTTTTTGGGATAAGGCGTTCTATCTTACTGGTGTATATATTGAGTTCTCGTGTTATTTTGTGTTTATTTTGTTTTCCCGCCATGGCCCCACGGGCTTTTTTGGGATTAAATTCATTCAAATTCATTCATTCTAGTCGACTTTTGCCCCCATAACCGCAATTTAAGAAACTGAACTGCGACTGTTAGCTTAACAAACTTTCCGGTTTTCGCCGGATTTCGGCCAAAATAATCAGAGAGTCGGCTCTGCAATCATGTCGACGCTCTGATTGTCTTGGCCAAACATTTTACTCAAGCCAAAATATGTATCCTCCTCCCCCACCCCTCTTTTATGGTTACATGCAAAGCCCGAGCTCAACCTGTAATTTTACCGAACGGGACTCCACACCAGCTTCCAGCAACCGAGGGGTTGCCCACTCTCTATTTTAGTGTACAGCTAATGCCCGGTGCCGCGGTGCCATCATTAGCCGGCACAGGTTACTGCGTGTTAGAACGTTAAAATCAGCATGTTTAGAAGCGAAATCACACAGTTTGTGGACGGCACCGCTGATTTCGGTCGCTGCCGGGATAGGGTGTACAGCAAGTGCCGGGGAGGGGGTAACCCCTCGCCAGCAACATATCTCAATGCGTTCGAGAGTTGTCGTGCTTACAGACAGACGGTGATTTACGATGTAATTTAATATATATCCCGTCCCTATTTTTTCCGACCAGCGCACTGTCAGAAGTTTCATAACAGATCGCGCATAACACTTTCAAGAATACCACCTTTTCACTTAGAAATAAAGTGTTATGACTAATTAAGGTTACACTATTTCGTGCCTATAGATCTCCAACAACACCTTCAATTGGTAAAAATACTACACTGTCAGAAGTTACATAACGAAAACAGAAGGATGCCCGGTTTCAACAGATAACACTTTTGGATGTTATCTGTTATGTTTATTTCGTTCCCGTTAGAATTTTTACCAATTGAAGGTGTTGTTGGAGATCTAGGCACGAAATAGTGTAAACTTAATTGGTCATAACACTTTATTTCTAAGTGAAAAGGTGTTATTCTTGAAAGTGTTATGCGCTATCTGTTATGAAACTTTTGACAGTGCGCTGGGGTAAAGAGCACGAACATTTGAGCGCCAGTTAATTCGAGAAGTGATACTTACCCCAACGAGGAACGTTTTCGTGGGCTCCGGTAAACTACTTCTCAAGCGGAGGGGTTTGTACAAAATATCGTGATACATCTGAGGCACATTTTTGCTGTAGAAAGGAGGCAGACCGCACAGAAGCTCGTATACCACGGCGCCCAGACACCACCAGTCAACAGATCGGTTGTAGGGCTGAAAAAAAAAGTTTAAAGTTTAACCGAAAAGGGCTAGGATAGGACAATCTAGTTACCCATCACTTATTCACTTAAATTGGCTTGAAGACCCGCTGAAAATGAGTTACTTCGTTGTTCCGCTATTCAAAAATAATCGATTTTCAAATAGTGGAATTTCCGTGTGATTTGTGGTGCCTCTATGCGCTTGTATTTTTGTTGTATGCCTTACAAGAAAGATTTTATCATGTTTAATTTTGTTCAGGCACTAAGCAATCGTCACCAATCTCACCACTGCCCACTGAAAAGCCGCATTTGTGTTGAGATTAAAATTTCCCGCGTCATAGTAGAATTTACGCTGTGGGGACGGCCGGAGATATTCTGAGCCTCATAACTAGAGCAGATAGTGAAAAATCAAAAAATCCCTTTGCAGAATCCAAGAATTCCGTGTATCCAATTAAATGACAGACAAATAAGTTGGCTTTTCAGTTAAACTTTAAAGCAAAAATTAGACCAGAAATTCTGCCCGCTCAAGTTTCAATTTTCAAGCTTTTCTAAACCCTTCCTGGGCTCAGAAAGTCTCCATGGTACACAGTTTGTTTCTAGTATGCTATGCAGAAATTCGTCGTTGTACAAACTCAGAAAATTTGCCGCAACTTGTGTCCAGTCGAACCTATCCGTCTGCAGATTACGTAAACCGTCCAAATTGCGATCGCGAGGACACCTGACTTGTAGACCAAGATACAAGTTTCCTTGAAAAGTGCATGAATTATCCTGAATGCTGCATGGGTTTAAGGGGGAGCTCGGGCGAAAATCTGGCAAAAACGATGATTATTGTTGATGATTATTGTCCTTTATGAATGTACGTGCTGATCCGAACTTTCAGCTCAATGTAATCTTCTGTCGAAACGGTGGTTGAACTTCTAAGGTAGTATATCTGCTACGTTCAGAAGTGATAATAGTCCGTTAATCGCAAATCGAAAATAAGCAATCGAGAACATAAGAGGATAATTGGGAATACCGGAGGCTAATATGGGTGAAAATGTCCGCTTTTCTTGTTCATACGTCAGGTTGCTGAAACAAGCTGGTCAACAAACTTCATAAATTATGCCCATAACGATTCCTATTATAGTTTAAATCTTATGGTTTACCAGAAGATGACAGAAGCTTGCTGAGATGTTAAACGCATCATATCCTTACGCAAAAGAGCAATTCACCGGGTCGTATGGAGGCGGCTGTCTTAGATCAATAGGCCAAAATCAGCAGGGTATTTCAGGAAAGTCGAATGAAAACTGATTGCGAAATAAACCTCTGTCATTGGACGAAGAGGTCTCCGAAATACGCAAAGAAGGCCCAGTTCCACGAGACCTTGAGTTTTTCTGCACGATTATATCACAGAACCTATTTTGAAACCCATTTGGCATACAATCTCCTGTGCACCAACGTAAGGGAAAACGTTCGTTAACGTGGATTTAAACTGTAAAGTGATGTAGCCTGATATAACCCCCTGTTCCTATTGAAATTTCCTTTTCTGACGGGTCGTAAATCTACTTTTTCTTGATTTGAGGGGCGTTTCGAAGCAAAATAAAAGCGTCGTCAGGCATAGTTTGGGCCCAAAACGCAGTCTGTGTCAGGAACTGACCTCTTTTCTGATGATTTCGGGAGCGAGGTACTCCGGTGTGCCGCAAAACGTTGCCGTCGTCTCCTCACCGAGTATCTCCTTACATAGGCCAAAGTCGGTGAGGACGATATGACCGCTTCTGTCTAGCAATATGTTCTCCGGCTTAAGGTCTCTGTAGATAATACCACGACAGTGGAGATGCCCCAGCGCCAGTGCTATTTCGGAGGCGTAAAAGCGAACCCGAGCTTCGCTGAATATCCGTTCTTGCCGAATGTGGAAGAATAGCTAAAATGGAAAGAAAAATTATTCAGCGGTTTCAGTTATGATCAGCATGCTGCGATGTCAATGGTCAGTTTGCCCTGCCTTAAAGGACCCGTCTTACCGATAATACTAGTCCACTTTACTTCTTTAACTGTTCCATCATGGGTATGAACTACTTCGACGAATCTGCCTTCGGCGAGATCACTGTTCCTATGGCCCGCTTCGATCTGACTATTCTAGTGGTTCGGGAACTCTTTAGCTCTGTGGTAGAGCTGTGTCCTTCGTGGGGTCAAATCTCGCCGAGGAGCACTTTCGTCTTTCAGTTCACAATGCAAAGTGTTACCTCAGTACTCTTCTCCGTATTTTTTCCCGTGCGCCATCTCTTCATGATCATGAAACTCGTAGTTAGCAGTTAATCCGTAGGCAGGCTGTAATAACTAGTAGATCGAGGTTTAGTATTAGACATGTTGGGCCTTTAGTATGGGAAGGTTTATCGAGTGCCTTAAGGTCGTGTAGTGATTGGTTGGATTTCAAAGTTCATTGTTTTCCGTCATGCGTTATATTGATACTTGATGCGTTAACCTCAGCCGTTTAAGTTGTTATTTTTTTATTTTGTTTTTTGTTGGATAGGCTAAGTTAGCAGTGTTTTTGGTTGAAATTTTTTTGCAGTTTTTGTTTTTTGGTTGGGCGTCCCAGACGGGTAAGTCAAGCTCTTTTTTTCTTTTTTTTCTGTCTTCCTTTTTGTTCAAGTCTTTTGAATTGTTGATGTTTTAAGGGTAATTAGTCCCTCTGGGCGTTGAAGAGTCTCGGTTAAAAAAAAACTTTGTTCTCTCTGAATTAAAATGAAAATTGCTCTCCCATATTGACGGGTCGTTCTCAGAGCAAATGAAAAATTGCTGTCAATCTGATTCAGTGTTAGCTTCGACACCATCTAACGATTAATACTTTGAAAACAGTTCTGGATTCACTGAAAATTCGGCTTACCTCCCCTCCATTGATGAAATCTAAGACGAAATACAGTTTGTCGTGGGTCTGATAGCAGAACTTCAAGGAGACTAGAAAGGGGTGGTTAATGTTCTTGAGTAGGACGTTTCTCTCAGCAAGGATGTGGCGTGTTTCATTACGTTTGACGATCTTCTCCTTCTCTAAGACCTAGAGGGAAAGGACATGGTTTGAAGAAGACGAATTAATGAATTATACTTTATTTTCTTACAATTGTCTGGGGTACAATACGTCGGGCATAAACGTCCAAGAAAGACATCTTAAAATGCATCACGCTTATCCCCCAAACATTGGCCTCTTCCACTCTCAAGTTCTTGTTAAACAAACACTGGTCACCGCAGATCTTTTGTATAATAATAGTGTGTATTCAGAACAAGAGCTGTAAGCTCATATGGCACTTGCAAGGCTTGGTAAAATGATGAAAGTAGAAATTCGCCGGTTCGTGGGTTTGTTGTGATCATTTATAAGCAAAACCCTTGAAATAAGAATTGTGACGGACCCTTGGAAATCACGAGAATGTATCGTTTGGTAAAAAAGTTTTTTTTTGCACTTGGCTGTGATGATATGCACTTTATGGGCGCTAGAAATTCATCTGTAATCAGAACCCCCGAGGCAAAAATTATCCTGGGCCCTTTAGGATCATGAATATATATAGTCTGGTGAAAAGTATATTTTTTTACTTTCCGGTTAAGATGCGCACTTTAAGGGTGCTAGAAATTCATTCCTAAGCAAAACCCTTGAGGCAATAATGATCATGGGCTCATGGGGATCATGATAATGTAGGTTTTGCTTAAAGTATTTTTTGTACTTTTCGGTTAAGATGAGTACTTGAAAGGATGGTCGGATTAGGTAAGTGACAATTTCTAAGCAAATCTTGTCAAGTCTCTAATGTTCAAGCCAAGTTTCATCGTCCTATCACATCTTGAAGTACCTTAAATTGCGATCACCGAAATTCTGGACCCCCCTCCAGCTCCCACCAGAGTGACCGAATCCGGTCCGGTTCTGTCCCTGATGCATCTAGGGCTTATGCTTGTTCTTCCCACCAAGTATCATCCCAATAGCTATATTCTAAGCGTGTCACAAAATTCCACCCCCCCCCCGACTCCCCCACATTGATCAGATCCTGTCCACACTTGAAATGGGACATCTGAAACAGGAGTTCTTTCCGAATATTAAGTTTCAGTACGATCCGATCACCCGTTCAAAAGTTGGACAACCTCAAGATTCCGGATTCCCCCACTCTCCACTCCCCCCACGATGGTCAAATCGGAGAAACGACTGTTCTCAAGTTAAAATTGTAGAGTCCCTGATATGCCTGCCAAGTTTCATCGTCCTAGCACATGCGTAAGCATCTTAAGTCGAGATCACCGGAATTCCGGAGCCCTCCCTTCAACTCCCCCCGCAGTACTCGGATCCGGTCCGGTCTTGTCAACTATGTATCTAGGGCTTGTGCTTGTTCTTCCCACCAAGTTTCATCCCGATTCGTCCACTCTGAACATGTCACACGATTTCCGGTTCCCCCCCTCCAACTCCGCCCAAAGTGAGCGGATCCATTCCGGACTTGAAATGTGACATCTGAGACACGAGGTCTTTCCAAATATCAAGTTTCATTAAGATCCGATTCCCCGTTCAGAAGTTATAAATACGTCAATATTCCGGATTCCCCCTCCCTCCACTCCCCCCACGGTGGTCGGGTCGGGGAAGTGACTATTTTCAAGTTAGTTTGGTCGGTCCCCAATATGCCTGCCAAGTTTCATCATCCTAGCACATGTGTAAGCATCTTAAGTCGGGATCACCGGAATTCCGGAACCCTCCCTCCAACTCCCCCCACAGTGTTCGGATCCGGTCCGGTCTTGTCAACTATGTATCTAGGGCTTGTGCTTGTTCTTCCCACCAAGTTTCATCCCGATCCGTCCACTCTGAACATGTTACACGATTTCCGGTTCCCCCCCCCAACTCCCCCCAAAGTAACCGGATCCATTCCGAACTTGAAGTGTGACATCTGAGACACGAGGTCTTTCCAAATATCAAGTTTCATTAAGATCCGATTCCCCGTTCAAAAGTTATAAATACGTCAATATTCCGGATTCTCCCTCCCTCCACTCCCCCCACGGTGGTCGGATCGGGAAGTGACTATTTCCAAGTTAGTTTGGTCGGGTCCCTAATATGCCTGCCAAGTTTCATCGTCCTAGCACTTCTGGAAGTACCCTAACTCGAGATGAGTGGCCTGACAGACAGACCGACAGACCGACAGACAGACCGACAGACAGACCGAAAAGTGATCGGTATATGGCACTTGGCCGATAGGCAAGTGCCATAAAAAACCCGAAGGCCATATACACAAAAACATTACATATATGTACGTACACAAACTTAAACAAATCAATGAATCTCCTAACAAAATTCAAGTTTTAATGCACTATCAATGTATCGCCCTACTTTACAAATTACCTGCGCAGAAGTACTTAATAAGATACCAGGGAGAGCAACACTAATTCCCCGAAATGTATCCTCCCTCAAACCTGAAAGCGTATGGCACCTAGTAAGAAAATGGTCTAAACCATCATCTTCAATCTCGCAAAAAGGGCACGCAAAAAGTCGCAAAAATTACACTAGGGGTATGTGAAAGTGAAAACCCGATGAAAACTTTTCGAGAATTAGTCGTATGGAGTTGTACGAAAAAGTAGCATGTAGTAGAACTGTTGCCACTGCAGCCTACTATTAGCAAACTGGATGCTACTACAGCAAGATTGGATGCTATCGGATACTACTACTTAAGATTAACCCAGTCGGAGACATGTTAAATCAAAGTATTCCATACTACTACAAATCAATACATGCAACTTTTTCGTCCAACTACCAGACAACTACATAGTCAAAGAATTATTTTTCATCGGGAACCACTGGTCAGAACTCGCACAATGTTTTTGGATACCGGTGAAACTGCCGACCTACTTCCACGACCACGCAACGTCTATACAGCATCCATTTGGCAGTGCTGTTACGACATTTACATGGTATAAGACCAGGTTTGGCATGGTAAAAAAAAACATCCAAATCCATGCTTAATCAAGTATAGGCAAAATTTCGGCAGACGGGTTAGTGCGCCATCTGCCGGTCCGATTTTCCTACCTCAAACTTTCGCCACTAGAGGCGTATTCTGAAGTTCCCAGGGGGCTCCCACGGTCTAAACTAATTGTAGCGAAAATCGGCACAAGCGTGACGTCAGACGCATTTGATCTATTTTACCTCAGAAAACGAAAAATTGCAGTTTATTCCTATCGGCGAATATATATTTTAATATATATATATAGAGCCGAGCGGCCAGCGAGGCGCCGGTCGCGTTTACATTTATGAAACGGCCTAGGGACAGTCAAATCCTATGTTGGGTCCTCAATTACGTGACGTCACTATATACGTCACGAATGTAACCAATTTCGCTACAATATAGTCGACACCGCTCCCACTGAGGAGTCCCTGCGTTTTTATGGCGCTTGCCTTCCGGCCAAGTGCCATATACAGATCACTTTTCCGTCGGTCGGTCGGTCGGTCCGCTGATCGCGAGTTAGGGTACTTGCAGATGTGCTAGGACGATGAAACTTGGCAGGCGTATCAGGACCCGACCAAACTAATTTGGAAATAGTCACTTCCCCGATCCCACCTCCGTGGGGGGAGTGGAGAGAGGGGAAATCCGGAATATTGACGTATTTATAACTTTTGAACGGGAAATCGGATCTTAATGAAACTTGATATTTGGAAGACCTCGTGTCTCAGACGTCACACTTCACGTCCGGAATAAATCCATTGACTTTGGGGGGAGTTGGAGGGGGGAACCGGAAATCATGTGACATAATCAGAGTGAACGGATCAGGATGAAACTTGGTGGGAAGAGCAAGCACAAGTCCTAGATACATACTTGACAAGACCGAACCGGATCCGAACACTGTGGGGGGAGTTGGAGGGAGGGTTCCGGAATTCCGGTGATCCCGACTTAAGATGTTTACACATGTGCTAGGACGATGAAACTTGGCAGGCATATTATGGACCCGACCGAACTAACTTGGAAATAGTCATTTGTCCGATCTCACCACCGTGGGGGGAGTGGAGGAAGGGGGAATCTGGAATATCGACATATTTATAACTTCAGAACGGGGAATCGGATCTTAATGAAACTTGATATTTGGAAAGACCTCGTGTCTCAGATGTCACACTTCAAGTCCGGAATGGATCCGGTGACTTTGGGGGGAGTTGGAGGGAGGAACCGGATATTGTGTGACATACTCAGAGTGGACGCATCGGGATGAAACTTGGTGGGAAGAACAAGCAAAAGCCTCAGATAAATAGTTGACAAGACCGGACCGGAACCGAGCACTGTGCGGGGAGTTGGAGGGAGGCTTCCGGAATTCCGGTGATCCCGACTTATGATGCTGACACATGTGCTAGGACAATGAAACTTGGCAGGCATATCAGGGACTTTACAATTTCAACATAAGAACAGTCGTTTCTCCGATTTGACTATCGTGGGGAGACTGGAGGGAGGTGAATCCGGAATCTTGAGGTTGTCCAACTTTTGAACGGGTGATCGGATCTTACTGAAACTTGATATTCGGAGAGAACTCATGTTTCAGATGCCTCATTTCAAGTGCGGACATGATCCAGTCAATGTGGGGAGTCTTTCCATGTCCTTTGCCTTGGATGACAATCTTTGCAAAATTTCTATAACCGGTCTCCGAACAAATAAGCTCCTCGGAAAAAATGATCGGGCGCATGGTACGTCACGTAAAGAGTGATAATCAGCGTATTGCTAAGAGAAGAGATCTGATACCCTTACGAAGTGAATAATCTCGGGAACGAGAATGAATGGAAATATTACTGAATTAGAATGAATTACTATCGTAAGAACGACGTGTCCTTTAAAGGGCAAATAAGTTTGGCAAGTACGTAAATTTGCGAATTTTCGAACAAAATCATTACGGAGGGATTCCACGTGTTCTCGTTGTTATCCGTCAGGGGAGTCCTCATGCAGAAAGTGACTCCTCTATTCTCGTGGTTCCGCTCGACTCCGACTCCTTCGGGAGAATGCTCGTGTATGGGTAAAAGAAAGAAAAAGAAATAACCATAATGCGGATAAAGAACTTCACGCCTCCTACTTAACGTAGAGAGACTAACACGATTGAGCACACGATCTTTAGAATTAATACAGATGCAAATCCATGAGGACTAAATCAAACTATTAGTATGCTAGGTGTGTGTTACGGTCAATATTCCGATATCTCTGGTGCATGATGGACAAGTACTGCCAAAACAAAATAATATTAGATTAGATTAGATTTTTTTTAGATTATATATAGGGTTTATTGGAAACAAATAGTGTTGATCCGTTGATCAAATCCGTTGATCCGTTTAACAAATACTGACAGTGCCAAGCACAAATACCGATACTATCAAAACAAAATAATAGTCCGAAACTGGAAGCCGGATCCGAAATTTCGAATGCAGAGTTCAAAAATCCACCATGACTTTCGTATCGCTTCTCATACCTTTATCCGAAGTTCTGATCGAACTTCGTGTGCATGTAACCTTAGGTAGGGTGGACTTACTTTAACTGCATAGATCTGATCGTCTGGAATGTGTTTGGCAAGAAGTACTTTCCCGAAGCTACCTTTCCCGATGACGCACATGAACTCGAAATCCTTCGCAGAAACGCTGAAAGTACAAGACCATTTAGACGCGGGGAACAGGAAGACGAAAGTGCTCCTCAACCCGGATTGAACCCACGACCTTCGACTTTCTAGGTCACTGCTCTATCCCTGAGCTTAAGAGGGGCTAGTGAACATAGTTTGCAAAGAACTACAATAGTCAGATACAAGGGGGCCATAGTAAGAGTGATCCAGCAGAGGCAAATTCATCTAGGCAGTTCGCATCCCCATGTTATGGGACTAGATAGATAGGTAGATTCAATGTTATACAAGGGACTTGTATAACATATGTTGACATTGCCAATGCTATTTTTTATAATATTACGGCGCAATAAACTGATTGATTGATTGATTGACTTGTACCGTGACAAATAAACCAGAAGTAAATTATTTAACTACACTGTAAAAAGTTTGTCCGAATAAGGATGCAGTATTTGCTACTGGGATTAATCTTATCTCTATTGGGATAAGATTAATCCGAATTAGGGATAATCTTATCTCAATAAAGATAAGATTAATCTGAGTAGCAAATACTGCAGGATTTTTTTTTACAGTGTAAGTTTAAAAATATTATTTAAATCTCTTTAGATATTTAATTTTTTGGGCTTTAAATCTCCCTTCTTATAATATTTCATCTATGTAATATCCAGAATAAGATCAATAGACTGGCGGCAAAGATTCACTGGGAATATCTAGTTAGGCCATCCCCCAGGCATTCATAGGCTATCTGAGGAGAAGATTTCTTAGGCCCAATTAGTCTTTTTTTTCTTCTCTGTTTTTCTTTTGTTATCTTGCTCATTCAAATTGTTATCGATAGCTCAGTGTGGTTGTTTCTCTCTTTCATGTTTTCTGCTGTGTTTCCACTTTCTTGTCCAGTATGTAATAAGCTTTGATCTTCATTAGAGAAAGGGTAGCGTTCCACCGAGTTGCTATCAGTCACGGTCGTTTTGCTTCTGTTACTATTTTCGTTCCACCGTCTGCCGTGATATTAAATCGGCCAGTTTACCGACGAGCCAAAATGTTTGAGGGGGAGCAAGGTATTTACCGACTGGCTGGTCATTTTACCGACTTTTTTGGGATCCCAAAACGTTAGTGACGGATACCTATGACATCCGTCCGTCCGTCCGTCTGTGAGCACGATAACTCTCGAAGGGAATGAGATATTTTGATGAAACTTGGTGTGAGCATTCTTTGGGTCAAGAGTAAGGTCGAGTTCGTAGATGGGCTCTGTACCCCTACATTTAGGGGTGGGGGAAGGGGTTCAAACTAAGGGACAAGCAAAATATTTTGAAACAGCTAATGTGATAGTCGATTATGGGGTAAGAAGACATGCTGAACAAGAATATGAAAACCATTTTCGCGCCGGACAAGTAGTTCGCCCGGAATCCGGCAGAAACCGGAAAGTTTGTTAAAAGTAAAAAGTTTTATTTGAAGTTGACTAGATGTTTGATTTAGGGGTAAGAAGCCATGCTGAACACGAATATGAAAACCATTTTCTCGCCGGACAAGTAGTTCGCCCGGAATCCGGCCAAAACCGGAAAGTTTGTTAGAAGTTAAAGTTTTATCTGAAGTTGATTAGATGTTTGATGTAGGGGTAAGAAGACATGCTGAACAAGAATACGAAAACCATTTTATTGCCGGACAAGTAGTTCGCTCGGAATCCGGCCAAAACCGGAAATTTGTGAAAAGTAAAAGTTTTATTTTAAGTTGATTAGATGATAGATTTGGGGGTAAGAAGAGATGCAGAATCCGTATATGACAATCACTCTTTAGCCGGACATATAGTTCGTCCGGAATCCGGCTGAAACCGGAAAATTTGTTAGAAGTTAAATTTTTATTTGAAGTTGATTAGATGTTGGATATAGGGGTAAGGAGATACGCTGAATCCGTTTTTGAGCTTTAGTTTTTCGCCGGACAAGTAGTTCTTGAAGCTCACCAAAACTGCAAAATTCACAGAAGTAAGCTAGGATCATTCCGATCGGCTTATAGAGGTAAACGCACATGCTGAATCCATATCTGAGCTTGGATTTCTCAATGATTAGCTGTTTGGCCTGGCGAAGATATTTGGGATCCCATCGGAACCTTTGGTCTTGTTCTTTCAGAAAACGACTTTTTTCAAGAAAAAAGAAAAATTGACGGATCTTCAGAAAGAACGACTGTTTCAATGAAAAAATCAACCAATTTTACGAATCCGCGGCGCTTCGCGCCGACTTGGTTAAATTTTTTTACCTACTGGCCGATAACATTGTCCCCCCCCCCCATACGTGACGCCCCTGGATACGACCGTCACAATGGAATTATGATGGTCGGCAGCATTCTGGCGACAAGCTAAAAGCTTAACGCCACATCTAATAAGAGTTAAATAAATTATAAGTGATAATACTATCTGTTCAGGAATATTTCCCATCAGAATGGTTTGGTCTGTTCGCGCTGTTGTTATCTTCGTTCCAGAGAGGGTGGCAATTAGGCTACCCACAATAAAGAGATATCAATTCAATTTTCAATTCAATTCAATTTAGTTTTTTCATTAAAAATCTTGAAAACTGCGGTAAGCCGACTAGCTGATTTTACGTCAACAACATATACACTAAAATTATAATATTTGAAACTGAATAACATGTATAAAGCTAAATCACAAATCACACTATGACCCATAACTGGCCATTTGTCTGGCAGGTCACATATATTATCGCCTTTCCTGAGACGGGCCAAGGGCCGAATTTTCCGCTATCGCCCGAAGAAAAGCAAGGGCGATAATGATTATAACACTATAGTAAACTTGTTTTAATTTTCTGGTATTCCCCTGATGCTAAAAGAAAAAAGTTCCAACCGTGCGATAACACTTGTTATCACATGGCTTGCTGTGCGATAACGAATATTATCGCACGGTTGGAACTTTTTTCTTTTAACATCAGGGGAATACCAGAAAATTTTGGCACTGGGTAAGATAGGACTGGTATCATGGTACAGCACAGTGTACTGGTGTTTTCACTTAACCTCAGTTTTAAAATTATTAATATTCACATTTAACAACAATTACGCTAAAATAACCAAAATCTAAATGACCTTGAAATCTTAGGAAAAATATTAGTAATCAACTGTAAAGCCTGTGTTAAGAAACTTGACAAAAGAAGGGACAAAACTATTTAGGTACCGGGTGTAGGAACATGCAATCGGTTCTATCATCATACCTTTAATAGCTTCCTCGGAACGCAACCAAGATACCGACAGTCAATAATCGGGAGGACAGAACTTGGTGGTGTGAAAGCCAAGCGCCAACAGAAATCGAAAAATGCTTTAAGTGAATCACTTCCTCCGGGTGACGTCCTAGATTCACCCTCGACAACCTCAACCCACGTGCTCGAGCACTTAACTCCGTTTCGCCGATCAAAAGACAACCCTTCAACATTATCCCTCCCTAATGAAATCGCCAAGTCCGAACTCCGAATGAATAACTAGAACTTACTGTCTCTCTTTCGGTCCCATATTGACCTTAATTTCGTCGCTGTCGCGAATTGACGCTTGACTTGACCTTGGAGATCCTTCGCTGGACGAATCACAGCCGTCGGACGAATATGCAGAGAAAAATCTGTCTGTGACGTCATCGCCGGGCAAACGGAGAAAATTTTGAACCTCAGGCCTGTAAAACATGAAATTCTGATAACGTTTTAATGACCTATCGGTTAATGACTTCCTTCTGTAACAAGGGCTCAAAACCAAAGGACAGCGCACGATCTGTTGTCTGTATTGAAACTTCTGACAGTGTAGATGGCCCGTTTGGATGAACTTGGATCAATGTGGTTAAACGCTGTTCTTTCTACTTACAATTTCAGGAGCGTTGGGTCGGCGACCAGTTTCTGTAGAAAGTGACTTAAACCATCTTTCCTTGAGCGTAAGAAGAGGGGGTCGAAGTTGCTGCCAAATAAGCGCTTTCCAGGTAATCGGAAACTGAGTTGCGGACACTAAAAACAAGAAAATAGCATATACCAAAACCACATGAATTTCTCACTATTTTAAAGATTTTTTGTTTACAGCCCGGAGGTCAAAATGGGTGGTTCCCAAAATCGCCACGATCTTTTTGCCCACTCTCACAATGCCCACGTTCAGAATGCCCATGATCAAAATGCCCACGGTTCAAAATGCCCACGATCAAAATGCCCACGGTTCAAAATGCCCACGGCTCAAGATGCCCACGACTCAAAATGCCCACAATCCAGATGTGGAACACTCGAAATCGAAATCGTCCGAAATGCTGGCGGCTTAAAAATGCCGGCAGTTTCCAAATGCCAACAGTTCAAAATGGTCACAGGGGAGGCTAATATCGTCTGGGTTCAAAATGCCGACGGCTGAAACTGTCCACAGGGAAGGCCAACATCATCCTTTTAATGCGGACTACGAGATTACAAGGGGTAGGAATAATCACGGAAAAGGTTCTGAAAGGAATTATTTTATTGTTTCTTGAAGAACGATCCAAAAAGACCAGCAAGTTAAAGCTCTTAAAGAAAAGTTCCAAGGGGTTCCTTATCAGACAGAGGCTTCCTCAAGAAAGCACAGCGCTTTTGCGGCAACTAACCACGAGCCAATACACATGTTTTTTGTAAGTATTTTACCAGAATTATATTATAATTGAGATTATACCAGTTCAACATACGCATCATCGTCATTCTGCCGTCTATTATACTCTTCCCGTTGCTCACTCACCCCTAATTCAAGTTTTCTACGGTCTGAACACCTCAAATAATCCAATCGTGGGCATTCTGAACCGTGGGCATTTTGAGTTGTTGGCATTTTTAGTGGGCATTTTAAGTCGTGGGCATTATGATCGTGGGCATTTTGAGTGTTAGCCGTCAAAATAATCGCACAAGAGCAAGAGTTGACTGATACGACATCACAGGATGCCAGGCTTACGTTTTGAACCTGGGGTAATATTTTGTTTTTAAATAGCCAACGCTAATACGTAGCAGGTTAATTTATTAGATCAACAATACGATGAGGACGCTGACTTTTCTTAGAGTCAAATATCTACGAAGAACGACTACAATATTACGTTCGCGCAAAGACCACGCAGTATACGTACGGACGGAAGATTATCGAGTATCGACCTACTAGCGGTAAACTAAAATTCGGCATGAGAGACAACACCAATACGCTGCTATCCGTGAGTATCCAACAACAGCTGGCTTGGTTCAGCAGCACCAGTAGTAGTTGCTGGAACATGGACGAGAATTTCTGCACGTCACCGAGACTTCTTTCATAAGACCATTAATGGAGTATGCATGCGCGGTGTGGCATTTTAGCCTAACTGCAGATCAAAACTCTCGTATTGAAAGAATACAAAAACGTGCTCTCCATATTATCCATAAAGGCCCAAAAGTACCCTACTCCCTTCTTCTAAGCACGTACAAAATTGATACCTTGGAGAAACGGAGACTGAACCTATGCCTCGAGATCGGTAAAAAACTTATTTCGCACCCCATCTACAATGAGTTTCTCCCTCCCCCATACAACAATGTTAGGGAAAGGCGAGAGCGAGCGGTCTCTACGAAGGTCCCAATATTCCAACCAGTAGCGGCCAAACACAGCCGTTACCAAAATAGTTTTATACCAAAGATTGTGGATATTTTAAATAGCCTTTGACCATTGTACGTATTTTTAAATGTATATGTTATGTTGACGAATTTGTGCATGACAGTACTCACCAATTTTGGTTTTGTTACCGTGAAAGTGTGAGCGAATAAATCATTATTCTATTCTATTCTATTCATGCTATACGAAATTCCGAATCCTCAACAGGACCACCAGTTCTTTCCAGAATGAAGGACGTCAGCAGTGAGTCACCAGCTAAACGTATGAAAGAAGATAGACCACAAATCCTGATCCCGATAAGGGGCTTGTGACCTAATACTCGGGGTACTTACCAAAGCTTTGACGGAGCTGTACAGCTGAGTAAAGTCCGAGTAGCGACGTTTTACAGTCCAAGTTTTGCCGCACCAAGTGATCTGGACGTGGTAGGCCTGCAAATAAAACCAGTCATAAGAAGGCAGGGAAATAATAGCTGCATAAGTAGGCCTATTTATTCAGCCCAAGCTGACTGCGAATCATATTTGACTGCGGCAAAAAGTCAGCTGATATTTATCCTAGCAATATTTTAGCCCTCCTTGATTTTGATCAAGGGCTAGTTTTTTCTAGCTTGAGCCTGAACAGAACCCTTGCCAAGGAGGACCAAAATATTGCTGGAATACATACCAGCTGGTCTGCAGCTGCCTTACTCGTTTACCGCATTACAAAATAATAGATGCTTCGTTACCGCCGGAGTACTCTGTAAAGCGTTTTTGGATTCTCTGGTGACTGTTCCCCCGTGTTATAACCCGGTCTCGGACTCACCAGTGTCTGGCTTTAACTCACCAGTGCGGACTAACCAGAACCTGGTCGGAAAGCAGGTCGGAAAGTGAGAAGTCGCCGGGAGATGGTGAGACCAAAACCTTGATCCAGTTGATATGGAGGACATTAATGATGAAATGCCAGAAACTACTAGAAGTGCGAGGAACGGATCTAATAGCTGAATGAAAAAGTCTTCGCTTTTGACGACACGCGGGAAGCGGTTCTCCTTCCCAGCAAAAGCCTTCCGAGTTTTCATTCCGACATTTTCTAATTTTCTATAAAAAAAAATTGATTTGCTTTTGTTTCGTTTGTTTCTCTTGGAAAAACTTTCGGGTTCGTTGGTGAAATTTGTCTAAGTCCAAAGTCGGTGGCGGAGCCGGGTTCGTTGATCTCAGTGGGGAGTCCAAAGTCCCTAAATGAACCCGGCTCCGTCTCTAGACATTCTTTCGTATCAGCTTTTGAAAAACGCCAAATTTTCGAAGGGAGAGCAGTTCGAAAAACCGATAGTAATACAAAAGGTAATATTTGCACTAAGTAACAGAAAGAGAAAATCAAAATCTGTCGCATTTGTACGGCTGAAAAGCAGGATTCAAGAAAAACCGAATAGCCTAGTAGGCTTCTGCTGCTGCACCAATAGCTAACGCCTGTCATCAGGGACCCATAAATTTCCTTTACAGGGGGCTTGTCATTTCCTATGCTTCTATGTTGGCCGACCCTTGCCTACTTTCCAAAAATCCCACTTGGGTCGAATCGGCATTCTTGTTTGCCTCATTGGACGTGCGCGCCAAAGAGACTCCTCCCTCAAGGCGCCAACAGCCAATCCCAAATTTTGTCTATCTGGCCTTGGACATGATTCGACCGTGGGTATTTCTCGAACTATCTTCCGGTCGGTCAACATAGCATCAGAAATATCTTGTTGACAAGCCCCCTGAATGGCGAGGCATTACAGGAAATTTATGGGTCCCTGGTGTCATCTACGGCATTATGGAGTAAAATCTCCGGCCCGAACTTACCGTGAAGGACTTCACAGCTCCTTGAGTTACAACTGTCTGATCGACGACATGTACAAGAAGGAGGGAGGGACGAGTAACTCCAGGCATGGCCTCGGCTGTTGAGGCTGATGGTTCGCTACCTCCCTCTGGAGAGCCTAAAAAGTAAGGTGGAAATAAGATGAAAATATATATTCGGATGAGGACCGTCGTACTATGTAAATTGCCCAAAATTAGGCACTTCTGTTCTTCCTAAGACTCCGTGCAACATCAGTAGTAGCTGCGTTCGTTGTCCGGTGACTGCTCACCGGTGCTTCTTATAGCGCGTTTTTGCACTCACCGTTGATTACTCCCCGATCTTAAAACCCGTTTTCGGACTAACCAGTTTCTGGTTAGTGCCCACCGGTGCGGACTAACCAGAACCTGCTCGGGAGCCGGGCTGTAGCGAGGAGTTAGCAAGTTTTGATCAACTCACTGGTGAACCAAAAAACGCGTTATAAGCAAAGAACCGGACACTGGTGACGAAACACCAGAGCCAACCCGGAGTGCAACGAAAGCGACTAGTATTAAACAATGGCTTAAAACGGAAAGTCAGCTATGATGTTCATCACCGATAATTCGGCCTTCTTGACAAGGGTCCTCGTCAGACTGTTGCTGGACTGGAAGATCTGTTTTCTGCTCTGTAAGATATCGTTAATGGCGTCAAAATTGACATTCCGATATCAACCGAGATGGATGAAAGTTGATTGTTATAATTTTTTGAACAGAACCATTAACTTTGCAGGTCCGTTCCTTCCAAGTTCAAGTTCTTTTATTGTTTGAAAATACATGTTATAAAATACATACATAACGTCCCCAGCAGGGAGACTGGCTCGAGAGCCGGGCGACAAACAGGATAAACGAACAAACCCAGAAGAAACGGACACACTTCTCGCTCTATCTCATACCCCCAAAAAAATATTTGCAAAAAAAAAAATTATCTTATAAATAATTAATTATCCGATAGCTGAACGGCCGGGAGCTACTCACTAATATTCATTAATAAGTATAGCTCCAGTCCAGCAAGAGCCTGACGAGAACTGTTTGCCAAGGGGAATTTTCACTGATGAACACCGTAGCTGAATTTTCGCTCACTGTTTGATATAATTGACGATTAAATTGCAGAGATTTTTCGCACCATTATAAATTCCATTCGAAAAAGCTGAGATTTGTCCAACTTGATGATGAATGTGGGAAAATCTGGCCGGGAAAACCGCACCACAACTATACAAAACATAAAATTCTTCTGATCCACAAATGCTCGCAGGCTGTCAGTCACGGGGCGCCAGAACTGGAGAGAGGAGTAGAGGGAGTCACTCCACTTGTACTCCACGTAACGGAAAACAACGAGAACACGGGGAATGCTTCTAAAACGGATATTGTTTAAACAAAAATTATACGGTTCACGGAATCAGTCTGGATTCACTTTATCTTCGGTTTTGTTTATTCTGATGGTTTTTTAAATGATTTTACATTATTAAGACTTCCAAATAAAAAATCTTAACAACAACGAGAAAGAGGACTTTTTCTCGAAATCAGTTTTAAACCATAACCAAACTGAATACTGATTCTTATTCCATCTCTAATATCTTTTTTTTTTTTTAGAAGAGCACCAGCAACTCCCAAAATTGATTCCCCTCCGAATCTGAAAGGGAGTCCTTCTTGATGATGGTGATGATAATCGGAGCATTCCCCGTCCGGCGGGTACTCGCGAGAATACAGGGATTGAGTCCCTGGGACAAACAAAAACGCGGGGACTATTCAAAAGAAGTCCTCGGGGAACGGCGAGAATACTCCTATGGTATGGTGTCTCCCGCTAGTCCGGCACAAAGAGCGCCTCGGATAAAGTTTGGGGGGATGCCTGCCGCGGCTACTCTAAGCTTGACTGAAAACGAACAAGCGCTTTCCGCGTAAACCCACATAACGCAAGGTTGCGTGCGCAAAGCAAATTCAGGATCGCATCGAAAAAACCCGCGTTGTCAGTGCGAAAAATTCGCTCTGCGCCGTTTCAAATCCAATTCAAACTTTATTCGCGTCGCGTCTCGATTGGTAAAGTCCGGTCTTCACCTCCCGGAACTTCCGGAATTTGGGCTTCCAGATTATTCTTTGACTTCTTCTGTAAATTGCATCTGGAAGATGAACCGGTCCGAAAGTACATCAAAATAATCCGGAAAAAGGGGCTTTTGAACTTCCAGATTTCCGGAATTGTTAAGTATCGCAGAAGAAATTCAGAAAAAATCCCGGAGAATCTGGGAACCCAGATTCCGGAAGGTGAAGACCCGACTTAAGCGGATTAGCGGAAAAGATTCGCGTTCTGTGGGAAACAATCTTAAGATATGGGAAATTGCGACAGAATTCACGAATAATTCAACAGGCCCGGACACCTTGCTAACGCTGCGATCCGGTTTCCCCGCCGGATTTTTTCCAATTTCACTATCAAGTTGAAAAAATCTCAAATTTTTCATATGGAATTGATGATGGTGATGAAAATCCGGGCAGGAATTCCAGTCCGGGAGCACCCGACCCTGACCGTCTGTTCAAGGCATAATGAAAAAACCTAATACCTGGTGTCCTTATGTGATTTTAATTTACAAGCCAAGGTGTAGAGACGCAAGCCATATGTGGTAGCTTCAATCCTAAATCGCAATGTCTGTCACGAAACTAAGACGTGAGAAATAGTTGGGAGTTTCCGTACCGGAAATGACCACCACACTATCAGGACGCATTTTTGGAAAAGTAGTTACTTTCCAGACTAGTCCCAGTCGTGAAACTGGATTTGAACAGCTACTGTCTAAATATTTATCCTCTTATACGTGACCAGGTTTTGATGACGCGTTACTTAGCAGCGTGTTACGTCACCGATGAGAGGCTAGCTGGCAAACATCATGTACATAACAATGGCAGAAGCACGGGAGGCAGGACTGAGGCACAAAGTCTAACGGAAAAGCCAGTTTATTTTTTTTTATTCTTTTTAATACACTGATCCAGCGCAAAATAACACTAGGGAGTAGCGCCAAGACCCATCCTTTCCATGCTTCGCGAACGGGCCATAGTCGTAGCGCCGCCCATTACGCTTGCGAAATTTAAAGCGAGACAAACTTGCGGATTTTGAAATTTCCAGTAAAGCTAAGACGCGGTCTGCACACATCTTGGAAACCGGGGAGGTTGTATCTTTTTTTGCTGTGTTCATAATGTTAAGTTGTTGGAGCCAGCGCTGGTGCACGACTGATTGAGTTTGAGCAGGGACGTTCACTATCACTCGTGGTACTAGTGTCGCTGCTATTCGAGTGTGTGTCACTTCTTTCAAGTTTTGGCGCTACTCCCTAATGTTATTTTGCTCTGCACTGAACTATTTACTCTCTTGAGGGATTTTCAATTTTACACAAAAGGTTCTAGTAAAGAGGTTGAGAATATGGACGGCCTCCCGACGAGACCGGCTCTACAACTGAACCGCTAAATTTAAAAAAGAGAACAGACGTGATTTATCTGGCCTGTCCTCTGATCGAAGTCGCGTTTCGTGGCTAAGGAATAAAATGTCAGACGTTGCAGAAATCAGATGGGTCTTCAAGCCTGAATAAATGGTTTGTAGCTAAATCATATCTCAGGCCTTTTCGGGTAAACTGCCGTTGGTCTTGGAGACTTTGTACCCTAGACTTAGAGGAATCAGTACCTGACCCTTCGGTAACTCTAAAACGGAGCCAGATGGCAGAACCACAGCGTGTGGAACGGATGGGCAAAGAGGAACGCCGTAGGCTTAAAGGTACGGCATTCGGAGGCAGGATAGATAGGAACAGAGGCGTTACTAGCCAAAAATTTGTGGGGGGGGCAAGGTAAAACATCCGTGCTAGCCACTAGGCCCATTCATCCTTTGCCTCCACTCCGGTTGTGTATTGTCAGTATAGCTAAATTCTAATTTCACATAATTTGTTTCCTATCCGGAATCGGATCTGTCTTTCCTATTACCGTTCACATTTTTAAGCAAAATTTTTATCCTGATCAGGAATCGAACGCTTGTCTGGAGGCCAATCCTGGCGTCAAAGGTGACTTCAAAGGTGACTTCAAAGTCCGAAATAACCTTATAAAAACCAAACGCGTAAATTAACGCTTTAACTTTATGGGTTTTCGGACATTTAAAACGAAAAAGAAAGAAGTGCGAAATAATTCAAAAAATCCGTTTCGCCAACTTAGAACATGCGCTATCACAGACTTCCTCAACAAATGTTTATCCATAGGTTAACGGAAACTAATTCTTGTGCAATGTAAGTAGTGGAAAATCACTGCCTTGATTACAGATATTTGACATTCCCACCCACCATTGAGTCCCACCAGAGCAAAATAACAATAGGGAGTAGCGCCAAGACTTGCAAAAAGTGGCACACACCCGAATAGCAGCGACACTAGCACCACTTAGCGATAGTGAACGTCCCTACAGAAACCCAATCAGTCGTGCACCAGCGCTGGCTCCAATAACTTCATATTGTGAACACAGCAGAAACGAGATGAAACCTTTACTTTTTCCTCCATGGGTGCAGACCTCATCTTGGCTTTACTACAAATTTCTAAACATGCAAGTTTGTCTCGGTTTAAATGCCGCAAGCGTCCGTTTGCAAAGCATGGAAAGCATTAGTGTCTTGACGCGACACTAGCACCACTAGCGATAGTGAACGTCCCTACTGAAACTCAATCGGTCGTGCACCAGCGCTGGCTCCAATGACTTCGTATTTTGAACACAGCAAAAAAAAGATACAACCACCCCTGTTTCCACGATGTGTGGAGACCGCATCTTACCTTTACCAGAAATTTCTGAACCCGGAAGTTTGTCTCGCTTTAAATGCCGCAAGCGTAATGGGCGGCGCTATGAGTACCCGTTTGCAAAGAACAGAAAGCAAAGGTCTTGGCGCTACTCCCTAGTGTTATTTTGCTCTGGCTGAAATACTCAAATGATACAATACAAAATGATGTCAGGCGTGCTTTAATTCCGTGTTTTACTATACATAAGTTTCGGTCAAGCACTACCCCTCAGAGAAAACCCACTATTCTACCGATAATACGTAATCTTCTATCATTCCAAAAACAAAGGACGAGCATTGGGTTTTCTACAAGATTTTAGCTAAAAAAGTTCCCAGCCTTTCTCTGCCAATTTTTATAAAACTTCCTGACCATTGCAAGGAAAAAATTAACCCAGAAACCTGGCAAGTGTTATTAATGCTTCAGAATGACAACCCACACTACAACTGAAGGGCCACAAAATCCATAGCATTTTTTGTTTCTTGTCAGTTCCAAATTTTCCCTGAACTGTAAAACCCTCGAGCTTCTCACCTTATCGACAGTTTGTAAAATCCGCTCTGACAACACAGCAATAACAGAAAACAACAAATACTACTCGAGTCCAACGAATCAACAATTTCGACCCTCACTCGTCAGCGAACTAAACACGACTGAGCCATCCGACAACCACGCGAAATGCTTCTATTTCATTCATGCCTGGAATACGAAATGAACATCAGCTAGCAGGTGAAACTCCCAGGACCGCATGGTCGTCAGTAAGAACTGCAGAGTTCCAGACACGTGATCGTGGTTCATATCTCTGAAGGTTCTGGGAACTCCCAATGGTCATTGTTATGCCTTGGACAGACGACCTGGGTCGGGTGCTCGCGTACTGGAGTTCCTGCCGGGGTTTTCGGTCCATCGTCAATTCCATGCGGCCAAGCTGAGATTGTTTCAACTTGATGCAGCCGCTCCATGTCCGCCGAGAAGATCCAATTTTACGCTTTGGCTTGTCGATCCTTGTCAATGAAAAGCACAGAGACATATTGCCGGAACTAGCACCGATGAACGGACGGACGCGGCACCAGAAATTCTCGTTGCCAGCGAAAGGTAGTACGAACCGGTATCTGAACTTTTTTGTACTTTATTTTACACAGTAAATTAACACAAAACTGGTGGATTCCAAGTGGCATTTTTTGTATGATTGTATATATTTCAAGTTATTTTTACCGGTTAACTGTAGTGGTCGACATATTTCGTGCCAATTCGGCGCTACGAGTTGGGTCAATAAAATTATCATCTATCTATCGAAGAACGGTATACAAAATCCAACAGAGAAAACCCGATCGTCTGTTCGCAGCATCAGCAATTGAGAAGTGAGTATAATCACAAATACACTGATGTTGTTAAGCCTCCAAAATCTGACTGCTAGACGAAATACTGGCATGTCAAGACAGTTCGGTGCCACAGTTTGGTGGTTTCGACCAGAATTGACACAAAAAATGAAATACAAATAAGGCTTGGGACCGAAAAACTGCTTAATTCTTCTTTCGTGAACGTGGTCACTAATTGGAAGGCTAATTGATTGAAAACATCCGAATTTCGAGAAGGGTTTTATGACGAAATTATCATGCAAATTAAAGTGCGAACACGCGATGAGGACATCCCGACCGGATTTTCTTCACTTTCATCACAAAGTTGAAAAAAACTTCAACTTTTCCATACGAAAGTGATGATGGTACTGAAAATTCGTGCAGGAGTTCCAGTTTGGGATCGCGCGACCCTGATCGTGCGTTCGCATTATTGAACTGCATCATCAGTGCAAGTCTGTCAGTTATGAATAGTGTAGGGCCGCAGGGCGATATTTTGATTTTTCGAGTCATGTAGTTTGACTTTGGATCTTCGATACTCGATATATCGATATCGATATTTCGGTACCATGTTTCGCTATAGTATACGTCTCGTTTCGTTAAAATTTAAGACCAAAATTGTCTTAAAAAACTTCGAATACATAGAAAATAAATGACGAAGAATATATAAATGCAATTTTGGATACATGAATGTAACTTGTGCTGGATTATTTACAATAATTATATATAAAAATATCGTTTTCGATATCGATATTTACGTTTCGTTATCTGATATCGATATTTGGTCCGATATATCGTTACAGATATCGAATATCGCCCAACACTAGTTCTGAAGTTTGTCTGTTTTTTTGCATCACGTGTTGCCAACACATTGTCAGACATAATGGAAACACGTGTTTGTCTTCATAACATCAAACAATTAATATTCTGCGAAGACCGATCATCACCAATTGACAACTATAATTTTCAACATCGCAGATGCTCCGTGGATTTTAAGCAGTGCTGATGACGACAATCGCACAAAATGCATCAGAACAGAACTCTTTCAGGGCTTGATGTCTCGTGATAGCCTCCGGGTTGGCTCCAAGCTCCGGACCGGACACCGCATTTACGAAAAAAGTATAGGATGAATTTCTTCCAAGCTCCGGACCGGACACCGCATTTACGAAAAAAGTATAGGATGAATTTCTAGAAACTATGAACCCTTCGACAAACGAACGAACTAGCAAATGCTTTTCCAAGATTCTTCGAGCTAATTAGTGCGTTTTGTTTTCTAGATGGCACGTGGGGATTCCCATGCGAGGTCCTGCGAAAAACTTGCTTGCCACCGCTGTTCTTACGCAAACTGAGTGCGTGACGACAGAAAACGCCAATTTTTAATGACGAAAATTGAACTCCATATCAAAACCTGGGCGAACTAATGGCTGTCAGCCCCTCCCCCCTGAGGCGTTATGGCTACGAAAGCAACGTCCAGTCGCTGGTAACACAGCACGCGACCGGCCTACTACATCCGGTACTACGTGCACTTGAAAACCAAACAGTAACAGTAATAACAATTTTATTCAGTTGGGCGATATTTGATTTTTCGATGCACCGATATATCAATATTTCATTTTCGATATCGATATCGACATTTCGGCACACACGCATCAGGATCCAGCTGGACATGGAACAAGATTTTTCGCTCCCGGGTTATAATCCTCTTCTGTTAGAGCAAAATAACTAAACAATTTTACACTCTCTGTCGCAACGACACAACATTTTGACATAAGGTGCTAAACGAAAGTTTGGTCGGAAATTTGCCTACACCTAGATAGGTTCTCAGTGCGTAACGGAACTTCGACATAAAACAACTTTGATGTGGCTCTCAGCACCCAATTTGCCTCCTTCTCTGGATTTTGCTCAAAGGACCCGTCCTACCTATAATGCAAACGCAACCTACTTGCGTAATTGCATTAATTAATTCTTAAAGTTTAACCGAAAAGCCAACCCATTTGTGTGTCATTTAATTGGATACACTGAATTATTTGGATTCTGCAAAGTTTTCTTTTGATTTTCCACTATCTGCTCTGGTTATGAGGCTCATAATATCTCCAGCCGTCCCCACAGCATAAAATCTACTATGACGCGGGAAATTTTAATCTCAACACAATGCGGCTTTTCAGTGGGCAGTGGTGAGATTGGTGAATATTTCTTAGTACCTGAACAAAAAAAGTATGATCCAAATCACACGGAAATTCCACTATTTGAAAATCGATTATTCGGGAATAGCGGAACAACGAAGTAACTTATTTTCAGCGGGTCTTCAAGCCAATTTAAGTGAATAAGTGATGGGTAACTAGATTGTCCTATCCTAACCCTTTCCGGTTAAACTTTAAGCCTGGACACCCAAATTTCATGTTACATTTTAAACCCGCTAACGACACCTCACTATGTATGTATGTATATTTTTTGTAACCCGTTACATTCAAATGAACAAGAACGGAGTAAATGGAAGAAAAAGAAAAACAAAAGAGAAAACACTGTTAACCAATTACAAATATGTACAGCACTACAAATGACGAAAAACACAAAAGGCGAGTTAATTAGTACTCATCCATTGGGCACAGAGTATTGGTAGCCAAGGGTGTGCGGCCGTACGGAGGACTTTGTCAACTAGCTTATCTACAGCCTCGATGGGTTCTACCAGGTTGAATTTTCTTACCAGGTACATGTGCACTTGCCACGATTAACTATCTTCCATGCGCCCCATACTCCCGACGAGTGTTCGCGCATCATTCTATCGATGCGTACAACTGGTTATCTGAATTTTGTCGAGTTTTTGCTAGAAGCCAATGGGCCTGGGAAAAGGCTTAAAACAGCCAAAGCCGTGTATGATTTGTGAAAAGCAGAGCCTAGGTTTACAGTATTAAAATAGTTTTGAATACTGGAACAGAGACAGTAAATAGTGCGAGGTGTACTCAGGTCCGTATCCAAGAATTTATTTCGGAGGGGTTTTTTCCCGGGTCGGACCGACACTGTAAAAAGGTTTCTCCGAATAAAGATCAAAGTTAACTGCAGTATTTGCTCCTCGGATTATTCTTATCCCCTACGGAGATAAGGTTAATACCAAATAGAGATAAGATGAATTCGAGTAGCAAATATTGCAGTTAACTTTAATCTTTATACGGAGAAACTTTTTATAGTGTAGTCCATACCGGAAAGTTCAAAAAAGAGATAGACTAGAAGTTAAATCCTATATAAACAATTATTTGTGTATGTTTCAGAGGGGGTTCGAACCCCCTAACCCCCCTCTGGATGCGGCCCTGGGTGTACTTTAAAAAACATTTTTTTTTTAAGCGATTTTTGATCTGGTTGTGAAATTCCGGCTCGGTGTGAATGCTAAGCCTAGAAGTAGGCTAAACGCTCAGCTGAATGACAATCTGAAGTTTGTCCTGATGGGTTGTCGACTCTGAAAACAGATGCTAGCCGGATGGAAGGACGACGTTTGTGATTGGAAAGATCTGTAAATATCCCAACTAGTGCACCGCGAGGGGAGTTGTCACTTCCTCTGTCGGTTACGTCAGTGCCAGTGTAAATAAAAAGCGGGTGAATAGTGTATAATTTGCAACTTACCACCCCCTTTCGTCACGGCTGGGAAGAGAAACTCTTTAATCCATTTCACCGGTGGGCTACTTGGACTGCCTTGCACCATTTTCGTTCACAAGTGGTCCCTACAAGTCATCTTTTCTCACTACTTTCCACCCAGTAAGTGTCCTCTAGGCTTTTTCGACCGATAAGGTTTGTTGTTTTCTGCAAACACTTGGACTCTGTTTGCGCCGCATTATCGGACCTGGAAACACGCCCCACAATTAGTTCAGATCCGATCAGGTATCATCTTTCGAGTGCACTATGTCCGGACGCTGTGGCCAGCAATATTAATGCAAACGCGCATTTTTTGTACTGGTACGGAAAGACAATCAGGATACAACGGCGGTCCCATATGAGAATTACTGCCAGGATTTTCACCACCATCATTACTTCCGTACAGAAAAGTTTTTTTTTTCAAATTTGCCGACCGGAATCGAAGAAAACTGAGAAAATTCATCCGCAAAAATCGGATCGTCAGTCCGTCCCATCACATAGTTCGGAAGAGGTTACGAAAACCAGTATCCCCCCAGAAGGAGTGAAACAGAGCTCAAAAGCCAACAGCAAAGATTTTAGTTTATCTATTTAACAGACGATCAGATTTAACCAGCTGGATTTTCTGTACTTTCATCGTCAATTTGAAAAAATCTAAACTTCTCCATATTGAATTGGTGATGGTGTTGAAAATCTGGACAGGACTTCTAGTCCGAAAGCACCCGACCTAATAGTATGTTCAAGAAGCAAGAGCTAGAAGCTCATTTGGCACTTGTAAGGCTGGGTCAGAGGATGAAATTTGGAATTTGCCAATTTGTGAGTCTGTTCTGATCATTTCTAAGCAAAACCCTTGAGATAAGGATGATCCTGGGCCTTGTATCGTTTGGTACAAAGTATTTTATTTTTGCACTTGGCTGTGATGAAGCGCACTTTAAGGGGACTAGAAATTTGTCTGTAAGCAAAACCCCTGTGGCAAAAATGATGATGGGGTCACGGGGTTATGAAAATGTATATTTTGCTTAAAAGCATTTTGTTGTACTAAAGAATTCACTCGTAAGCAAAAACCTTGAGGTTAAAATGATCACTGGCCCTTGGGGATCATGAATATGTATC
Organism: Branchinecta lindahli; assembly: GCA_023053555.1. Classification (NCBI taxonomy): domain Eukaryota; kingdom Metazoa; phylum Arthropoda; class Branchiopoda; order Anostraca; family Branchinectidae; genus Branchinecta; species Branchinecta lindahli. Next base: position 7,902,083 of record JAKZAO010000003.1, read on the forward strand.
GTTTGGTCAAAGTATTTTTTCACTTTTGAACGCACTTGAAGGAATCGTAGGGTCTGGGAAGTAACAATTTTTAAGCCAATCTTGTCGAGTATCTAATGTTACAGCCAAGTTTCATCGTCCTAGCACATCTGGAAGTACCTGAACTCGTGATCACCGGAATTCCGGTCCCCCCTCCAACTCCCCGACAGTGCCCGAATCCGGTCCGGCTCTGTAACTGATGCACCTAGTACTTGTGCTTGATCTTCCCATTTAGTTTCTTCCAAGCGTGTCACGAGATTTCCGGTTCTTCCCTCCAAGCCCCCCCACCCCACATTCATATGATCCGGTCCGGAATTAAAATGGGAATACTCCGATACGAGCTCAAGTTTCGTTAAGATCCGATCACCCATTCGAAAGTTATACATCAGCTACCTTAAGATTAAGCAATCCCCCTCCCTCCATTCACCAACGATAGTCGGATTGGGGAACCGACTATTTCCATGTTAATCTGGTCGAGTTTCTGATACGCCTGCCAAGTTTCATCGTCCTAGCCTACCTAGAAGCAGGGACGTCGCGTATGGGGGGGGGAAGGGGTGACGCCCCCCAATGTTGTCGGCCAGTCGTTAAAAATAGCCGAGTCGGCGCGAAGCGCCGCGATTTTTCTTGGAAACAGTCGGTTTTTCTTAAAACTGAAGGGTTAAACGAGACTCACCTGTGGGTCGCTGTTCGATCCGAATTCTACGAATGGAAGAGGCGTTTCCGACCCTTGAGAAATAAGTCGATTTTTCGTCAAAACAGTATTTTTTTTTCTGCAAAAGCAGTAGGTAAAGATGACCAGCCAGTCGGTAAATACCTTGTCCCCCCAAAACATTTTGGCTAGTTACGCCTCTGCCTGGAAGGACCTAAGACCCAAATCACTGGAATTCCGGAACCCCCCTCCAACTCCCCCACAGTGCCAAAATCCGATCCACACTGGCAGAAAGTCACATGAGTCAAGCTGAAGAACGAACAGAAAGACATGAATCAAGCTGTAGAGCTTATGCCAAGTTTCATCCTGATAGCTCCACTCTATAGGCGTTTTTCCGTGCTCCCACAAACAGTTTGTGGGTCGATTGTGGTCGAAAAGAGTGTTTCCGCGGCTTTTTGTGCGGCCCACAAGTGTGTTTCCGCGACCAAGATTTTCGTGGCTCGCATTGTGGCTAAAAAACGCCATTGTGGTTTCGATTTTGTGGCTCGATTTTGGCGGGAAATTAAAATTTGGCAGCAAAATAACGTCAAAACATTAAAATTAGAAACTTTTTCAAGTATGTGAAAATAAACTGATACAACGGCTCGCTTTGTGGCTCAAAAACGACATTGTGGTTTCGATTTGGTGGCTCGATTTTGGCGGGAAATTCAAATTTGGCAGCAAAATAACGTCAAAACATTAAAATTAAAAACTTTTTCAAGTATGTGGAAATAAAACTGAAGATCACTTTTTCACTGAATGGTAAGGACGAAAGCCTGGAATTCTATTTATTGAGATTTTTACATGATTTTATGTAAAATATATTTCTTATTTTATATATTCAGACATTTGAATTTACCGCCCAAAAAATAGACAAAACGGCGTTTCCGCGAGTTTCAACTTGTGGCTCGACTGTGTGGCACACAATCGTCTTTCCGCGAAAAACACTCAGAAGTGTGTGGCCCACAATTGTTTCACGGAAAAACGCCTTATATAAGCGTGTCACAAGATTTCCGACTCCCCCCACATTCATCGGATCCGGTCCGGACTTGAAATGAGATGTCTGCGACACAAGGTCGTTCCAAATATCAAGTTTCATGAAAATCAGATCACCCGTTCCACAGTCGTACATACCTCAAGATTCCGGATTCCCCCTCCCTCCACTCCACCACGATGTTTGAACCGGAAAAGTCACTATTTCCAAGTTAGTTTGGTCGGGTCCTTAATATGCCTGCCAAGTTTCATCGTTCTAGCACATCTGGAAGTACCCTAACTCGCGAACACCGGACTGACCAACTGACAGACCGACCGACGGAAAAGTGATCGGTATATGGCACTTGGCCGGAAGGCAAGTGCCATAAAAATTGCTTATTTAAGTGTTGATATCTTGACCTATTTAATTTCAAACTGCAAGCCTGTTATCAAGGAACCAACGAAAGCTTCAGCTTCGATAACCGTAATGGTTCGTAGCGTAGTGCATATCCATATTTACTACGTCTTTACCCATCGTCCCGGGGGACATGAAAAGACGACGCACTTTTACACCCTGACGAAGTCGCGACCACAAAATTGGCTTATTATGCATAGCTGTTTTTTTTTAAATACAATTTTGCTACTCTGAAACTTTAAAAGGCTCTAGTATCCGTGATCAAACAATTCCCCCTTCTCGAGTTTCCATGAGATCACCACCTACTCACCCACCAAACTAACATGGCCCAACTTATGACTTTAGGGAGTTAGTGGTACGACCAACGAAGGTGAAAAATCACAACAAAACAAAATAAACTGCGAACAAGCGATTTCTGGGTTATCTTGCGAATCCGGGAGATAAGTCAGGGACTGAACACCGGCCCAAATTATCAAAAAGTAGAAAGAAACAAGAATAACAACTAAAAGCTAATAATATAGCTCCGTTCTGAATCATTCTAGTTACAAGTTTCTTTCTTGCCTAGTGAACAAAATTATAGTCCTTATCTTGCTTGTCGAAAATAATGTTCTAACACTGAACAGAAAAAATCTTATCAAAGGTCCAAAAGTGACCAGGTCATACTTGAATACGTCAAAAGGGAGGCAACAAAAAAACAAGATAATTAGAAAGCAAGCCTCCTATAGCAAACACCTGGCTACTCTCACTAAAACAGTTTGACCTGGGCGGACTAAAAAAAATCCTTCATCACAAATGACCACAATATACCACGCCGAACAAAGCGAGATTAAACCCTGTGGCCCTACTCAGTGGAAATTTCGGGCCCGCCTTGGAAATTATATCCTAATAGTGTCCGCTAGATAGAGACAATCACTACTGTACATAACACATATCCAGTTTGTCCCGAAACAATTTAAGAGAGCTTGATTGTGATTTTCTTTCAAGATTAAATAATTTTTTTCTTCGAATTACTCCTCTGTGCCCAAGAAGATGGTGATAAATAAATGAACACAATAAATAAAGTTTTATATTTATCCGTTGTCGCGGGATCGCAAAGCAGCGGGGCTCACACCCAGGTGACCACTCTGACTATTTTTGGTCATCCGGCACTGACGCCGACGGCATCTGACGAAATGACGGTGGATTATAAGTAGTGTACTGAAGGGCAAAAGTGCTCCTCGGGTTGGATTTGAACCCATGATCTTTGGCTTACAATGTCACTACTCTACCATTGAGCTACAAAGGGGCTTGTGAACAGTTTGCAAACCACTACAATAGTCAGAAGGAAGCGGGCTACAGGGACAGTGATCCCACCGAAGGCAAATTCGTCTAAGCAGTCACATCCCCATGTCATGGGTTAGATAATATACGGAAAGATGGAACGTCGTACAAGGGACTTTTATCGTGGACAAACGTCACGATAAAAGCAACTTCTATAACATTCCATCTTTAGGATAGGGGAAAGCGGAATTTACGCCAAAAACTTGATCCAAACACTTGGTCTTTCATTGCCACCTGACCAAGGAGCTATCTGATGGATGGTATGGGTTGTTCCTTTCTTCTCCGACAGGCGTAGGATTTGAAATGTAACTGCGTCAAAGAAAAATGTGTCGAGGAAAGTTAAAAAAGAAAAAAAGGGACTGCCCAGCACGTAAGGGCGATTCTGGCGTTCTCACGAATTCGCATTCCAAATTGCAAAGCGAGAAGCCGCCACACGCAAGAACTACAGAAAGCCGTTGCGTCTTTACAACTTCTCGCTGACCTCCCCAGATCACTTTCCACTCACGTAGTGGATTCACTTACCACGTCGTTTTGCAAAAGTAGTGCAAAGACAGCTCTCGAAAGCGAAGCGAGTCGCAGAAATCGCAAAAAAAGCCGGCGCATAAACTAAGATTCTTTCCAGATCGGTAGGATCGCCCTATAGGCTTTAGCGCTTGGACAACACATGCAAGCCGATCCCTTGATACCATTGTCAGAGATACCATACACTGTCAGAAGTTTCATAAGATTTACTCGGGGATGCGCGAGTTCAACAGATGTGAGATAACGTTTTCGAGGAAAGCTAAGTAAGTAAGTTTGTTTAAACAGATATATGAAGTAATTCTTGTGTAAACAGATATGAAGTAATTCTTAAAATAGGGAGTTGGGCTATCATGCATGGGACCTAAACGACACGTCGTACTTCTGATACTATTTCATTCCAATTCAGGATCGTTCTCGCGATTCTACAATTCATAAGTATATCCTATCTCCGCTATTGGCATCACACTGATTATCACGCTTGTCACGTCTGTTCTCCTTGCGTGAGGTATCAGCCTCCCGATCATTGTTTCCGACAAACTATTGGGAGCAGACCGGTTATGCAAATTTTGCCGCGTTTTTTGTCCCAGGCAGGGGACATGGAAAGACGCTAAAAATATACGAAGTCTTGTGTAATTTGAGGTAGTATAGCTAAGTTTTAAATTAGTCAACCTCAGAACATCTTAGCAGAAACACTATGTAATGCAAGGTGACCTTTAACAAATTTGTACATGCATTATGATAATTAATAAATGGAATGGAATATTAGTAGATCGGTGACAGATTAGTAGGACTGAAGGCTGTCGGAAATGAATTATTCTAAATTTGTATTTACATCGTCTGAACTTGGTTTCTTTTGAAGTAAGAGGCGTAACAACCTTATCCGAGTATTATATTCATAACACAGAATCTACTGATGTTAAGAAAAAAGCGTGTTATGACCTTTTTTATTTCTTTTATTAATTTCTCTGGAACATAACATTAAATATGGTTTGCAACGTTACTTTCAGAGAAAAATAACAAAACGTCATACGGAAATATTTGTTACGTCAACATATAGTGTGTTATGCTGAAATTGCGTATACTTGTATAAATGTTACGAAACTTCTTACAGTGTAGATATAATCTCAGATGTTCGTCATCTATTGCGCTAGGTGCCAGATTTACGGCCGGCTGAATCCCGCGACGAAACTACACCAACCTAAACCCATACCCGGCATCGTGTTGGTCTCGGACTCATCTTTCACGGAGCTGTCCGTCTGAAAGAGCTGGTGGACTCGGACTCTAGACTCGTCTCGAGACGCCTTTTTCAAGGACTCGGACTTCTCTCGGACTCGGATTTGCTGGACTCGCAGCAGCTCTGCTAAATGGGTCGGTCAGCTGCAATATTCAGTTCTTAGCAAGGTTTCTCTTCAGGTCATGGCTCCGGATCGAGTATGATTAGTACCATCCTTTAAGTGTTATTGTTATTGTTCATGTACTTTGTGTTCTTGTTTTCCCCTTTTTCAGTTTCTTTTATTATACTCCACTAGTCCTCATTGTAGTGCAGTGGGTCAATAAAATTCATTCATTCATTCATTCAAAGCCAGGCTTCACATTCCAGAATTCAAGGGGGCTTCCGCACAATCAAGCCAACACTTCCCGATTTCCATGATAATGATGATAATCCCCTTCAAATATCTGCGCTTTCCAGTCACAACCCCTACTCCATTCATTTGCATATTTACTGGATCTCTCAAATGTGTTGCCTCTATGACACGTTACAGATTTCCTGAATCTGAGGCCAACACCCCAGACTTCCAGATGGTTTTGGCCTAGCTTTACTTTCCAGGTTCGTCTCTACGAAAACGGCTGTCTGGAATCCGGAAGAAAAATCTGGAAGGTGATGTCCTGTATGACGGTTTCCTGTCTGTCAGAATATAAACTTACGACAACACGAATCAGGCGTAGGGAACAGATAAGTCTGTGGGATTAAGCTTCATTTGTTTATCGTCAAGTTTGATTTTTAGCTACTGCTTGAAGAGGACCCTTGCCAAAAAGGGCCAAAATATCGCCGAATGAAAATTCCAACAGATGAATTCGCTAAAGGTCGGGCTTCACTACCCAGATTTTTCGCCCGGATTCTGGGTTCCGTTTTCTTCGATACCGGTGTGGGTAGTGAAGACAGATCTGAAACGGTCTGAAAGTACCCTGGACGCGTCCGAGAATCTGGTAGAAAAATCTACCAGATTCCCGGTTTCTGGGTGAAAAGAAGCGGGAATCTGAAAGTAGTTTTCATTTGACTTGGAGAAATTATTGTGCTAAGGTGGTAAAATCTAAGAAAATGACAGAAGTGCTGATAAATGTCCAAAAGTGGACTGTTGAAGAGATATTTGATTTGATTTCTGTTTGGGACCGTCTTCACATAATCCGGACCTTTCTGGGGCGTCTGTGGTAGTAAAGCCCAACCTTAAGCAAAACCAACCACGATTCGCGGACAACTTGGGTCGAACGGTCACGTCATCATCTAAAAAATCAACTCTAAAAGACACACTAAAAGGCCAACGGTGAGGGGAAAGTTCGGTAAGCGGTGAAAAAAACACGAGTCTTTGGTTAACCTTATCTGTTAGGGCTATCGTCCTTTCTTCTAAGGCTAGAGAGGCGGAGATACGTTATGGCAAACGCGATTTAATGAAGCATATAAGTCTCGCTGGCAAAAAATTGATTTGCAAATACATTTCCCGGAACAACGAACAACGAACAAAAACAACTAAGCTGACCTCACAACAAAAATGATTGGGCCTAGGACTAGCGAGCAAAATAATGACGAGATTCAAATTTGCTTAGTATTAAATAAATAGAAAAGCTCTGTTCAGCCGTACTCGGACATCTCTCTCACTATTTCAGTTACACTCAAGATGGCTTTCGTATCGAGGACTGGTGGTGCTGACGGGGTTTGGGGGGGGGGGGGTAGATGAAGAGGGCATAGGAGACGGCACTCCCACTCCACCTCGGCTGTGAAAAGAAAATCAGAAATTCGGATATGTTCCCATAAAATTTTGAATAGGAATAGGAATCGGAAAAATATCATGGAATCGGACGTGAAAAACTCAATCGTTCACAGTAAAGCTCCAGTCTCAGTCAGATTCTCCGAGCAGTACAGGAACAGGGATGGTCGTCTTAACCCTTAACGTTTAGGTAAGCTACCAGCCTGGTAGGATATAGGCTACGTGAGGCACGGGGTCTTGTGGCCTGAGTTATCGACACTTCTGCCCCCCCCCCCCCCCCCCCCGCCACAATAATAATAGGAACGTCTCTGGTTTAGAGCTTGGCATTTCAAAATTAAAACCAAGAACCAGCCGACACTGTTATTACCTCTGGACTGCACCAAATACCTTACCAATATACAGTCTAATGTCATTAGCCTTATCTTGCATATTTCCTCTTGTTAGGGTATATGAAACGCTCAAGCTGCCCCGACGTATGCACACTACCACTCACTCATTTTTTCTCAACCAACACCGCACAGACCACAGGTTGCTTGGAATCAATCGGCACCTAAGCGCACAACATTCAAACACAGAAATCCGACTAGGATATGCGTTGCTTGCTCTATACAGCCAAGCAGTATCATTAGAGCTCTGCGACAGAGCTTTCTAGCGGCGCAGAAAAGCGTCATTGTTACAACTTGGAAAGTAGATGTCACTTTCTAAGTCACAGTTTATCACTTCTGTGGCACTTGTTCGATCAAATATAAACAGGCGTCTCTTGACCAGTGAGTAGCCGAAACATGGATGTAGGCATGGTTTTCATTTGTATCTAGAAAATAAAGTGATTAAATTTTAACTCATTTATGTCAAAATTTCTAGGCAGGAAGTTCCAACATAAATACTACGCTCAAATGCGTCTCTTGCGACTCCTACTTTACGAGAAGTCAAGTTCACTACCGATTTAAGGGCAATATAACCATAAGACTAAGTGCATGTTCCACCCTTCTAACACTAGTAACTATTAGTTACTATTTTCGTTCCAACCTCACGAAAAGTTACTACGCTGACCATTCCAACCTTCTCGAAATAGTAACTAATAGTAACTATTTGCTTACCATGCTCGGGAGCGTAGTAAGCGTGGAAACTACGGATTTCCGTTATGTGATTGGCTGGATTACCCCGCGGAGTGATATTTTACCGAAAATTTAAAATGCGTTCCAGCCTTGACGCCAAGAAGCCAAATTCGTGACGTCATGCGTAGTAACTATGGTAAGTAGGGTGGAACACGCTCTAGCCACAGAACAGAATCTTCGCAAGACTGATTAAAGTTTAACCGAAAAGGGCTAGGATAGGACAGTCTAATTGACCATCACTTATTCACTTAAATTGGCTTGAAGACTCGCTGAAAATGAGTTACTTCGTTGTTCCGCTACTCACGAATAACCGATTTTCAAATGGTGGAATTTCCGTGTAATTTGTGGTGCCTCTATGCGCTTGTGTTTTTGCTGTATGCCTTACGAGACAGATTTATCAAATTTTTTTTGTTCAGGCACTAACCAATCTTCACCAATCTCACCACTGCCCGCTGAAAAGCCGCATTTGAGTTGAGATTAAAATTTCCCGCGTCATAGTAGAATTTACGCTGTGGGGACGGCTGGAGATATTCTGAGCCTCATAACTAGAGCAGATAGTGGAAAATCAAAAATCCCTTTGCAGAATCCAAATAATTCAATTCATAATTAAATGACACACAAATGAGTTGGCTTTTCAGTTAAACTTTAATCAAGGGAAGTGATTCATTTTTTTCTTCCCGATTTCGTACCGAAGCGCAGCATTTGTATGAATGTGCTGGATAAACAGCTGTATTGCCTCCCCTGCCGTTCCTGGATACACAAGCTTCTCTTATGGCGTCTTTCACTGATCTGTCTGTAGGTGGTATAACGCCGGTTAATCTCCAGTATAGGAAGCACTGCTAAACTTCCTCGTCTGAGTAGTCGCACTCGATTCCTCCCCAATGTCCTGTCATGCCTTATCGGCATGCCTTATGCTGAAGGCTGACTTTTTAACCTGCTGACTATTTAACAAGAGCTGGAAGCTCATATGGCACTTGCAAGGCTTGGTCAGAGGATGAAAGTAGGAATTCGTCAATTTGTGGGTTTGTTGTGATCATTTGTAATCAAAACTCTTGAAGTAAAAAACATGATGAACTCATCAGGAGCACGAAAATGTATATTTTACTCAAAAGTATTGTTTGTACTTTAAGGAAATCACTTGTGAGCAAAACCCTTAAGGCGAAAATGATCACGGGCTCATAGGGATCACGAAAATGTGTATTTTGCTAAAAAGTATTTTTTGTACGTTGTGGTTGTGATTAGTACTTTAAGGGATGGTCGGATCTGGGAACTGACAATTTCTAAGCCAATCTTGTCAAGTGTCTGATTTCCAAGCCAAGTTTCATCGTCCTAGCACATCTGGAAGTACCTTGATTCGCGATCACCGGAATTCCGGACCCCCCTCCAACTCCCCCCACAGTGCCCGAACCCGGTCCGGTTCTGTCACTGATGTATCTAGAGCTTCTGCTTCTTCTTCCAACCAAGTTTCGTCCCAATAGCTCCACTCTAAGCGTGTCACAAGATTTCGGGTTCTCCCCTCCACCTCCCCCCCCCAACATTCATCGGATTACATCCGGACTTTAAACAGGACATTTGAGACATGAAGTTGTTTCCAAATATCAAGTTTCATTAAGATCCGATCGCCCGTTCAAAAGTTATACATACCTCAGGATTCTCCCTCCCTCCACTCCCCCCACGACGGTCGGATAAGGGAACTGACTATTTCTAAGCCAATCATGTCAAGTCTCTAATTTTCAAGCCAAGTTTTATCGTCCTAGCACGTCTGGAAGTACCTTAACTTGCGATCATCGGAATTCCGGACCCCCTCCCTCTAACTCCCCCACAGTGCCCGAATCTTGTCCGGTTCTGTCACTTACGTACATAGGGCTTGTGCTTGTTCTTTCCACCAAGTTTCATTCCGATCGCTCCACTCCAAGCGTGTCACAAGTTTTCCGGTTCCCCCCTCCGACCCCCCCCCCCACCTTTATCGGATCTGGTCCGGACTTGAAACTGGGCATCCGAGACATGTGATCTTTCTACTTATCAAGTTTCATTACGATCCGATCACCCGTTCGGAAGTTATACATACCTCAAGATTCCGGATTCCCCCTCCCGTCACTCCCCCAACGATGGTCGGATCGGGAAGTTGACTATTTTTCAGGTTAATCTGGTCGAGTCCCTGATTTGCCTGCCAAATTTCATTGTCCTAGCACACCTGGAAGTAACTTAACTCCGTATCACCGGAATTCCGGAACCCCCCTCCAACTCCCCCCACAGTGCACGAATCCGGTCCGGGTCTGTCAATGATGTACCTAGGGTATGTGCTTGTTCCTCCCACCAAGTTTCATCCCGATCGCTCCAGTCTAAGCGTGTCACATGATTTCCGGTTCCCCCCTCCGACTCCCCCCCACATTAATCGGATTCGATCCGGACCTGAATCGGGACATCTGAGAAATGACGTCTTTCCAAATATCAAGTTTCATTAAGATCCGATCACCCGTTTGAAAGTTATGCATGCCCCTAAATTCCGGCTTCCGGCTCCCCTCCCTCCCCCCACGATGGTCGGATCGGGGAAGTGACTATTTCTAAATTAATTTGGTCGGGTCCCTGATACGCCTGCCAAGTTTCATCGTCCTAGCACATCTGGAAGTACCCTAACTCGCGACCACCGGACTGACCGACCGACAGACCGACCGACCGACCGACGGAAAAGTGATCGGTATATGGCACTTGGCCGGAAGGCAAAAGCCATAAAAACCGCCAGAAGACGCGCTTTCTGTTTAGAACAAATTCCATTCTTCGTTTTGTGGTACTAAATTTATAGACCGCCAAAATGGGCAACGGCTTCAAAATATCATATCTGTTTAAAACCTTCAAAATATGCTTACAACTTACGAACCGTCTCGGCTATTGCCGTGTTTATGTTTATCGGACTAAGATTACAACTGGTCGCTCGACAAATTTCATTTCGTTGATTTCAGTCGCGGCTTGGCGGGGAATCACAAAGACCTGTCCCGTATGGATATTTCCTGCCCAGAATCGACCCGGGCAAAGTGAAACAGATTTCGACCCGATTTCCGTCGATATGATGTACAAGCTAAGCTGAAATCGGATTCCGTGCGGGATCCGCAGATTTTGACGCATCGCATGCAGTTTTTCCCTTAGTGATGCGAATTTCGCCTGCGAAATCATACCGGACTGAATGATGAACATGAGCCTAAACAAACAAGAAACTAGTGTTTTTTATGTGATTTTGCAGGACGATCGGTCGAAAACTCATCGCAGCGACTGTTTTGTGAAGAAAGCGCCACTAAGAAATACTGTTTTGTGAAAAAATCGCCACTAAAAGGCGCTTTTTTGTGACTAAAAAGTGGAGCTTCCTGTCTTTCCAAAGCTAATCTCTTTTGGCGATCAGACATTAGGCGTAATCTCGCCGTTCCCCGAGGACTCCACTTCAGGAGTTGCCGCATTTTTTTTTGTCCCCGGGACTCCCCGTATTCTCGCGAGTCTCCACGGACGAGGAATGCTCCGATTATCATCACCATCATCAAAAAAGCTCCCTTTCAGATTCGGAGGGGAATCAGTTTTTGCTTGTGTTGGTGCAATGTAAAATTAATTAAAAACAATCAGGATAAACAAAACCAAAAATAAAGTGGATCCAAATAAATGTCATCAACTGCATATTTTTTTTAAATCCGTGTTCTCGCTGTTTTCCGTACGCGGTGTCCACGTGAAGTGACTCCCTCTATTCTCGCCGTTCCCCTCAATTCCCCGAACAGTCCTCGGAGAACGGCGAGAATACACCTAATATGCCAATTGCCGGTCCCGGTGGCGTTGTTCTTCGCGGCTCAAGTTTCGTAGTAAATTATGTTGTGACATTTGTTTTAACTGGGTGTCGTGTCGTAGAGTCGAAAAGCCCCCCTCCCAACCTTTCCCGAAGTTTTCACTTACCTCCCCTACAGATGTGGCGAGTAAGCTGACAATCCGTTCGTGAGGAACAGCGACGACACTAGTTCCGTTAATCTCGATGATTCGATGGCCTACTCGGACACCCCCTCGTTCCGCAATCCCTCCTCGTAATAAGCTGCATATCTATAAAAAATAAAGAAGCTCGAGTTAGGAATACCATTTAAATCTTTAAAGTGCGGTGGTAATGGGTGGAATTCTAGGAGGGGTCCCGATGACGCACGTATTTGCCCGCTTTGCCATGTTCCAGGAGCTTTCGCATTTGAAGGGTTCTTTATTTTATGGGAATGATGTACAGCTTCTGGTTGTATTGACTGCACAAGTACGGCATACGACTTGAATTGTGATTTTCAAAACAGGCCCACATCGGAAAAAGCCAGATCTTCTGTAAAGTTTAATATTCTGCAGTAAGTCAGGAAAGAGACTTCAAGTCTCACTGGGATCAAGTCAAATCAGGTCAGAGACTTCAAGACTCACTGGGCTTACAAACCCACAGTGCGACCTCTCTGCGACGTTTCAAAGTGTACATGAGACCTTCTCCGTATGTTTACAAAGTCAGCCGGTGACGGGCATAATTACTTCACTTTCTATAGCGACGACGGAAACTATGATCTTACATTACGTCCTCACACACAGCAAGTTAGCTTCGACCCGATGCCATATCTCCTTTTTTGTTCTTTTTTTCTCATGTCTTTCCACCCAAAGGCGCCGTTGGGGGAGGGGCCGCTGACTAGTTTTCAAAAGACAAAATGCAAGGCAATGACTTAATTTTTATTTAAACTGAATATTAAGATATAATCCAAAAATTACTTTAAATTTGTCCCAAAAAGAATAATTAAATTTCGGTCTCTGTAAATAAGCCTGGGACTGGAGCCCAAAAGTTATCGTCCCCCCCCAAGGTTTACTGAAATAGCGCTATATGTTTCCACCGCATTTAATAAACTCTACTTTCCCAGTTACTCCTGACCCTTCGGAGAGAGATCACCTTCCCACACGGGCTTAAAGTGGAGCCGGGAGCCTAAACTACCGATTTGAGTGAATGAATTAAATTAATTAAGCAAACTTACAACTCCATTTTGTACGCTAAAGCCCAGCTGATACTTGGTATCAGGTCGTTTAATTTTCACCTCCACCACTGGGGGGCATGGCACAACGGTCATCTTTACAACGGTCGCTGATTTGGCGTTCTGGAAAAAAGATAATAAAATAAAATATAAACCACTACGACAGAAAACCCTCACGTATATGGCGTCGTTTGGGCCATAAATCGGTTATGCATTGCTCGTATGTACACGCCATAAATAATGTCAAGATAATGCAAACGTGTAATGTTCCACTTTCAATATGCGTTAGGATCCACTATTTTTCTTTTTCATGGAATCTGTTAGGTTTAACTTGGAAACATACCCGGGATATCGTATTCGTTGGCACCCGATTCCAGTTTATTTTTTTTTGGTTCCGAGACCACGATGAGTTACCGACTGTGGTATCTGAATATCAGATACCACGGTACCTGGCCGGATAACACGGGTAGCTGCAAAAACGCTTTTTGACCGTGGTACCAGATACCACGGTAACTGCCACAACGACTTCAGACCGTGGTATCAGATACCATGGTGTCTGCAAAAACGCAACTAGCCTAATGCAATTATTAACGGTATCCTGCGAAACTTGTACAGGTGAAAGCAGTCAAGCACAAATCCTCAATTTTCGGGCATGGTGCCCCAACGTCAGGGCATGCCCCAAGGTATGAGCATGGTGCCCCAACGTCAGGGCATGCCCCAAGGTATGAGCATGGTGCCCATACGTTGGGGCACCATGCCCTGGAGCATGGGCATGGTACTAGCATGGCACCCCCATGATATTTGGTTGAACTGAGATTGATTACATACCTAAATAGGGCCTTCTTCCTCTCCTAGACCACAAGATACTTGATCTTATGTTCCATCTAACCTCTTTTTCCAATTTTAAAAATATTAGAGAGCTTCCAAGAAATGAATGAATTCCCCTTTTTCCCTTGAAATGGATAGGTAAACCATGGTAAACCAATAGGAAAAAGTGGTCTTCATTAAAGGCTAAATTTCTTGGAAGTTCTCTTATATTTTTAAAATTGGAAAAAGAGGTTAGATAGAACATAAGATCAAGTATCTTGTGGTCTAGGAGAGGAAGAAGGCCCTATTTAGGTATGTAATCAATCTCAGTTCAACCAAATATCATGGGGGTGCCATGCTAGTACCATGCCCATGCTCCAGGTCATGGTGCCCCAACGTATGGGCACCATGCCCAAAAATTCAGGATTTGTGCATGACTGGGTGAAAGCTATTTACTACTGCATTTGTACTACTATTTCATATTATTTATTACTATAGTTGCGTTTTTGCAGATACCATGGTATCTGATACCACGGTCTAAAGTCGTTTTCGCAGTTACCGTGGTATCCGATACCACGGTCAAAATGCGTTATCGTGGTATCTGGCCAGTTACCGTGGTATCAGATACCATGGTATCTGCAAAAACGCAACTTATGACTGTCTTTCCTGAATAATTTTAGCTATGGTCATTTTTCCCAGGGGGGTTCCTCCCTGGGTCCCAAAGGGGACAAAAATTTGGCGTTAAACGGATAGTCAGCCAAGATTTGCCCACACCCGATCTGACTCCCGAACACTATCCACCAGTGGCAACCGGAGGGATCCATACGAAGAGGGCGACCGAAGAACACTCTCCGCCGCAACTACCGGCAGATCTCCGCAACATCAACGTGTCCAACCAGCTCGAATGGGAAGATGTCTGAGTAGCGGCTTAGGTGAGAGACGATTGACATCTCCTCTTTTTTTTCTTTTTTTTAAAGTGAAAAAATTATTACCTTTAATCTTTCTAATAAATATTCCCTCCATTAACAAGAGCTACGAGCTCATATGGCACTTGTTACGAGTAGAGGGTACAAGAAAGTGGATGAGAAGGTCACACAATACACCCACCATCCAAAAATACGGTTCAGACCTACTAAATAGGATAGGTTAATTCACTGAAGTCTGAACGTTCCGGCATTCCCTCCGATCACGTGGGCTAAATGACTGTCCTAACCTCCAAAGTGTTGCGAGGTTTGTTTCTTCGCTATCTATTAAACGCTGAAGTTGTCAAACTATGTTCAAACAAGAGTTTTTTTTTTTCTGAACTGATGACACAATCCTTGACACAGTCTATAATAACATGGCTGTAGGCTACCTCAGGTTTGTACTTGTACTACTTGTTTCTTATAGTTGTGGGTGATAAATAAATAATAACAATAATAATAAAAGGAATACAGAATGTCGGAAATGGGGTCTAAATTGTCTTTGCAGACAGTTGAACTTTATCCTTTTCAATCGTAGACATCGACACTGATGATAGCCTGGGACATTATCTTATATAACCTATTTGGTATTATAAAGCTGCCCGTAACGTTTCAGGACCATATTGTCATAGATGGCACTTTACTAATTATTGCAAAACTACGTCATTGTTGCCAAACCTCAGGGATCAAAGAAAAAACAGAAAATCGCAAGTAGGGACTAAATTGACTCTGCAACCAGTTGAACGTTATCTTTTTCAATCGTTGATTTTGGGACTAAAGAAAACATCGAACATTATCTTATATAACCTAGACAGTCTCACAAAGCTGTCCGTAGCTTTTCCTGATCAAAATACCATAGATGCCACTTCACAGATAATTGTAAAACTAAGTCATTCTTTCAAAATACGATTTGTAGTCGTTGCGTTACCACTTAATTCTCGGTTAAAGATAGAGATTATAAGGTAGCCTACAGTGATAGACCCAAGAGACCAGCTTTCTTACCCTCACATTTATAGAGATAAAATAAAATGTGCATTGATTTTCACAAGTCCCCTTGTGAAGTCCTTCTAGCAACCGATTCTTACTTACAAGTCCATTTTCCCGTGATAGACATGGTACAGTATCGTTCATGAAATACACTGGCAAAAAAAAATTAATAGGTATACCAACTAGCAAAAGCTGCCAACCCCTGATCACCAAAGATTCTAGCAACCGATTCTTACTTACAAGTCCATCTCCCCTTGATAGACGTGGTACCAAATAATATTGTTCGTACCATATTAAAGAGGAACAAATTGTAGGTACACCAAGTAGCCAAAATTGCTAACCCCTCATTGCCGAAGATGATTATGGTATAACAGTCTGTTGTTGCTTACTAGTCTCGCTCGAAGTCTCCTACATGTCTCACAATTTGGAACTACCTATTTTTGGTTTCAGTGTGCACCTTCCTATTAAAGTTGTCAACCCGTGTTGCTCTCGCAAAATAATAATCTCGATTAGAGTCGGTCTTATTTCATGTACATGTTCTATTATCATCTCCTGCAGTCGGCTTTGATTTCAAGCCTCGCTGGCGTAGCGGTTAGGACACTGGTCTAACAACCAGAAGGTCCCCGGTTCGAGTCCGCTACTGGACACTTTTTGCTTTTGCTGCCTTTTGCCTTGTTACTACTTTTCGGACTCCCGTAACTCCCCCATTGGTCACCGGATCCGGTCTGGATTTAAAATGGGACGTGTGATACACGAGGTCTTTGCATATATCAAGTTTCATCAAGATCCGATCACTCGTTCGTAAATTAAAAATACCTCACTTTTCCTGAATTTTTCGGATTCCTCCTCCCTCCACTCCCCCCACGATGGTCGGATCGGGTAAGTGACTATTTCTAATTTAATCATTTAGGGTCCCTGATATGCGTACCAAGTTTCATCGTCCTAGCTTATGTGGAAGTACCCGAACTAGCAAAACCCGGACCGACAGACCGACCGACCGACAGACAGACAGACCGACGGACGGACAGAAATTGCGATCGCTATATGGCACTTGGCCGAAGGGCAAGTGCCATAAAAACAAAACAAAACCTCATAAATCAAAACAAATTTAAAACAAAAATTTCAAAAACTTACACTATTAAATAAACCTACTTTCTCAATTATCTTTTGAATCCATTTTATTTCCATTTTTTTCATCAAAAACTCATTCTTCATTATCCTTGTTTCCAAACCCTTCAACCAACCTTTAAGTTTTCCCGGACTCACTTTGTTCCCCCTTTTTCTGTTCTTCCACACATGCATGCTCAATTCCATTACCACAGCCATCCTTACTCTATCAATTTCTTTTTCCAAACTTCCTTCAAACGACAATTTCACTACTTTTTTCTTATCTTCCAATGTTTCCATCACCACTCCTTCCTGTCGAAACACCCAGAACAGAAAATCAAAAACAAATTTATTAAAATCACACTCAAGGAACTCATGCCGAAAGCCATCTACAACTACCTCTTTACAACGTTCGCAAATCACCTCCTCTTTTCGCCTTCCAAATCTACCAATTCTATCTTTATACGGTAAAATCCCATGAATCATCAGGAAAACTACTTCCTTAACCTCAAAAGTGCATGGTACATCACATAAATTTCTAAAAGACAGCCTAAAATCAATAAAAGGTTCTTTACTTTTTATATGATGATTCTCTATCATCTATATTTTTCAAAAATTCCTCAACTATTTTTTTCCTCTCATGTTTTCCATTTCATCCTTAAGAATCCCTAACGGCACCATTTCTTTTATTAACCTTCCAACTTTTTGTAACTCTTTTGGGATATTCTCCATTAAACTTTTACACCTTTCATTATCCTGTTCATTAATTCATGGCAAAAACCAATTTCTAAGTATGGCTGTTGCTCCCTCCTCCTTCATTAGCCGATCACAAGTATCTCTAATCAACAAAGACATGCAAACTAACCTAAAATCTACTACTCCCACTTCTTCTTCCCTTGCCACATACAACATACTCATGCTTAATTTTTCATATTTACCAGCCCATACATACCTCCATATTCCTCTATCTATTCTCTTTGCCTGGCTCTCCTCTAGCGCAAAAACCGGCGCAATATAAAACAGTAGAGGTAGGCAGTACGTGTTTACGTAAGTAACCCTTTCCCCAAGCAACTCTTGAGGTGTACGAAGAACTAATCATTTTTTTTTACAAAGTTACCAAGCTTAGGATTAACAACTACCTTAATGTAATTCTGGCATGTTGCCAGCGGCAGGCCCACGAGACTGATTCCATTGATGGCAATTATCTGGTCTCCTATGTTTAGCTGGCCACACCGCGCCGCAGCACCACCTGGCATCAGGTTGGCAATGACGACAGTTGGCAGCATGGAACCCCAACCGGATTCGACGATGACGACACCAAGAATTTCGTTTCTTCCTTTAGGGACTATCACCTAAAAAATAAGGGCAAGTTAGATACAGTCCATGAAACTAAGCCTGGTATTAAACTAATGAATTAACGGAATGAATGGCTTATGTAGCCTCGCCTGAACCGAGTTAAAAATAAACAATAGTTCGCTGAGTTGATACCAAGTGGCTGTGCAAGCTTCACCGATATCAGTCAAATCGGTCGGTCAGACATGATCCAGGTTTGAAGGACCCGATACAGGCTCTAAAAAGCAAGATAAAAAAAAAAAAAACACACCTTGGCCACCGTTTGAGCAGAGTCTAGGACCTTTTAAGTTACCTGTTTATTTTGTAGTTACTGTTAGTACTTTTATTTTGTATTTGTATTATGTGTCTTATTTTGAATGTTACGGATTATGTGCCCTAAGATCGGAAAATGTCGGTATTTGTATTGTACGTGGATAGCCTTTTGTAATTTTTTCCTTCACGTCATTTCGGCGGAATAAAAGCCTTTCATCGTTCAGGTGAGGCTCACACGTGCTTAAAGAAATTTGGCATGGAAACGGTTACATCACGAAAGGAACGGATAAGGTATCCATCACACGCATCCGTTTGTTGACAAACTCTAATTCTGAAGGAAAAACTTTCCCCGTCTCGCAAGGAGTCAGGGGACCCCTTTGTCTCTGACCCAACGATTCGTAGACTGAAAGTACAACCAATCCTGAACAAAACAAGAATTTTCAATCTGGATCGAAATAGCATTCGCATGAATGGACCTGAACAGCCCTATTGGATACTGCTAATAAGCTAGCTGAAACGTAACAGAGTGGGGGAAATAGGAAAAGAGCCGACGAACATCCCTATTATCTCCCTGAAGCCAGAGGAAGAAAAACAATCCCGTAGGATATCCCGTATCTAGGTGTGCGGTTCGGAAGCACCCGACAAGGGGAGGCTGGGATCTCGGTTCGGGCGAATTTCGCTTCATTTAAAGGAACAGAAAACTTGACTCAAACTTGACACGGGAAGCTAGCTAACATATCAAGAAGGTACCCTGAGTCGATATTGAGCGTAAGAAAAAATCTCGTTACGACCATTGCAGTTTCCCGGCAGTTTCCGAGAATTCGACTTTGAGCAAAAGGTTTGCAAAAAGCAAAAGGTTTGTGTGCCGCGACTAGGAATCGAACCCCGGCCGCCTAGTCGGGAGGTCGTTACTCTGTAGTCTACATGTAAAAAGGCGAACTTTTACAGTACATGAGTGCATAATTACAGTACATAAGGGGCAAGGGCCTGCCAGCTAGCTTTGGGAACACTAAGGAGGGTGTTCGAGACAGTTCGAGATGACAAAGAAGGGGGGGCCTGTCGACAATAAGACCCTGTATACTTATCCAAGCCCCCCGTTGCGATTCGATGGCCGAAAGTTGCGTAGTCAAGTTTACTGTTCCTTTAAGCTTAGTGTGAACTAAGAGTTCTTCGCACCTAGGAACAAAATGATAAGAAATGATCTTCTCCGCAAAATTTACGAAGAAGATCATTCCTGTGGAGATGTAAGCGACTAGGAAAATCCATAAACAGGTCACCGAGTTTGAGTCCTTCTCCAGTTGAAACTAGACTTAAGCATCTACAAATGCGTTTTCAATGTCCTTCCCCAAAACCACCAGTTCCTCGCCTCCAATTGCTAAGGACGTCCTCAATTTTTATCACTGGCGGGTAATTCTGGAAAATGTAATTTGTAGCTAGTTTATTTTATTTTGTACTCCTATGATACTCCTTGCCCTATGTTACGTTAATTTCCCGGTTTCCCAATAGTCTGTGAATCCACACCAAACATCAAAGACGGCATAAAATGACCTGGGTATCCCTTTACCTCTTTTTGAAGATCTTTTCGAGAGAACATCGCTAGTTCATCACCAAAAATCTCCTGAGAGTTTAAAACTTCTTGGTAATCGATTTCTCGGCCGAACGTTTGATCCTCGATACCGTTTGCCTTCAGGAACTCCATGTAGGCTACTTGGAAGGCCTGACCGATAGACTGCGCGATGAACTGGGCCTAAAATAAAATTACAATTATATGAGCAGTCGAGAAGAAGAAGACCGACCTAGCCTCATATTTATTTATTCTTTTATTTTTTTAAATGATTTTTTCATTTTCATTTTTTTTCCATTTTTTTAATTGATTTTTTTCCTTCATAAATGAGGAGTCAGTTGGTTCATTTAATGACACTATAAATACTATGAAAAAAAAATACACAAAGTCTGAACAACTAGATGAAGATTATTGACGTCTTACATTCACTTCTGCGTAGCCTATAGGTTGTGGGTTTGGAGGGCTTCCGAAAAGCATTTGTAAACATTTCCCTTAGAATTAAAAATTGATATTTTAATTTAAAGACGGAAACTCACTGGGAATTACTGAAAGAAATAGGGAGCCCAGGGAAAATTTTTTTAAATTAGAAATATGATATTTTAACAGCAGATACGTCGCAAATTAAAAAGTTCTCTATGACTGGCGATAACCACTGACCCGAGGATATTTTTTCTGTAACGCTCACGAAAACGAATAGAAGCGTTACTTCATTTTTAATAATAAATAATAAGGCAAGCAAGGTGAGTGACGTATAATAAGGAATTTAAATGCTTGAAAATAGTTTTTAACGTTACTGGGTGAAGGTGAAGACGAAGCCACTCGCATTGGTTGGAGAACAAGACCAAAGGTTTCGATGGGATCCCAAAAATTTAATATTTGATCCAGACAATTTGGTCTTGTAGATATCCGGTCTTCGCCAGACTCCTTGAACATATTTACTATTAGGATTTAGAAACAGAAGAAGGTCAATGGCTAATCATCTGAGAAAACCAAGTTCAGATATGGATTCAGCATGTGTGTATTTACCCCTAGGCTATACGTCATACCTGCTTTGACGAAATTGATCAAGTGTTCCTGTCTTACTTCTGCCAAATCTCCGGTTTTGACCGGATTCCCGGCGAACTACTTGTCAGGCAAAAATAAAAGCTCAAAAACGAATTCAGCGTATCACCTTACCCCTTTATTGAACATCTCATTAATTTCAGATAAAACTTTAACTTTTAACAAATTTTCCGGTTTCAGCCGGATTCCGGGCGAACTATATGTCCGGGTAGAAAATGATTGTCAAAAGCGGATTCAGCATGTCTTCTTACCCCTAAATCGAACATCTAATCAACTTCACATAAAACTTTTACTTTTAACAAATTTTCCGGTTTCGGGATTCCGGGCGAACTACTTGTCCGACAAGAGAATGATTTTCATACAAATGTTCAGCATGTCTTCTTACCCCTAAATCGAAGAACTAATCAACTTTACATAAAACTTTTACTTTTAACAAACTTTCCAGTTTTGGCCGGATAAACATTCCTTGAGCCCAAGCTGACTTAGAGTCATGTATTCATATAATATACAAAAACGGATTTGTCAACTGTGATGCTTATGAAGCGATATTTCGGCCCTTCTTGGCAAGGGTCCTCTTCAAGAAGGGCCGAAATATCGCTTCATATGCATCACAGCTGACAAATCCGTTTTTGTAATTATCTGAATATTTGGCCGGATTCCGGGCGAACTACTTGTAGCCTATTTGGTTTTCAAACAGTGAATGATAAATTTTCTGAGAATAATCCAACAATTGGGATATGGCTGATTGAAAAAAAAGCAAACGCAAACACTGTTTGACTATTTTGAAGCGTTGTCGGATCTGTAACTGGGAAGGCACTTTGCCAAAAGAATCACCTGCCAAATAACAGATGCAACATCTAAATGGATTTTCGTAATTATCATCAAAACTGGAGAGGGAAAGATCAAAATCTGCACGAGATTAGGATGTATACCGTGCCTAATCTCCTTTAAAATGTCCTTTAACACGGTCCCCAAGAAACGACAGATCGACTAAAAGAAGGGACAGAACGGCATGGTATAGGCGGAACGAGTATTAAAACATGAACGCGTCCTAAAAACTGAACGACATACTAAAAAGAGAAACGATGCACCGTCTTGTTCCTTCTTTTAGTGCACTCCCTTGGTTACGAGTTCTAGAGCATGCCCGTACAAAACGATGTGCGGGACCCCTGATCTTTCACAATTAGTTATCTTCCTCCGTTCCATTCCCTCTTTGAGAAGATCCAAAGAAAAGAGGGTAAAACAACGGATATTCTGGGACATGTACAAACCGACGAAGTACCTTATTAACGTTGTAACCACAATGGGTGACGTGCGAGACCTAGTTGCTGGGACTCCACACCATAAAGTTTAACTGAAAAGCCAACTTATTTTTGTGTCATTTAGTTGAATCACTGAATTATTTGGATTCTCCAAAGGGATTTTTTTGTTTTCCACTATCTGCTGTAGTTATGACGTTCAGAATATCTGCGGCCGTCCCCACAGCGAAAATTCTACTATGACGCGAGAAATTTTTATCTAAACACAAACAAGGCTTTTCAGTGGGCAGTGGCAATATTGGTTAAGGTTGCTTAGTGCCTGAACAAAAAAAAAGTCATAAATCTTTCTTGTAAGGCATACAACAAATTAGATGTACCACAAATCACACGGAAATTCCACTATTTGAAAATCGATTATTCCTGAATAGCGGAACAACCAAGTAACGCATTTTCAGCGGGTCTTCATGCCAATTTAAGTAAATAAGTGATGGGTAACTAGATTGTCCTATCCCAGTCCTTTTCGGTTAAACTATAAAGCTGGTGACGGGATCTCCGAATTTGTTCGCAAAGCAGAGCAGAACCCCGTCCATAACCATTTGCCGTAATGTACGGATCCTTACTACCGTCGGCTAACATATTCAGAATCCAGTCTTCAAAACAGTTAAGGCCGGGCTTCACTACCCAGACGCCCCAGAATCTGAGGTCCGGATTATGTGAAGACGGTCCCAAACAGAAATCAAATCAAATGTCTCTTCAACAGTCCACTTTTGGGCATTTTTCAGCACTTTTGTCATTTTCTTAGATTTTACCACCTCAGCACAATAATTTCTCCAAGTCAAACGAAAACTACTTTCAAATTCCCGCTTCTTTTCACCCAGAATCCGGAAATCTGGTAGATTCTTCTACCAGATTCCCGGAAGCGTCCGGGGTGCTTTCAGACGGTTTCAGACCTGTCTTCACTACCCATACCGGTATCGAAGAAAACGGAACCCAGAATCCGGGCGTAAAAACTGGGTAGTGAAGCCCGACCTTTAGTCTCAGGAGCACCTAGCAATCATGCAGGTCACGGGAGTTATCTCTGATTCAACAAGGGCGACAACTGTGAGTTCAAACCGGTCATATCGTGTTTTTTTTTGCGTGATAGGATTTCTATGCGTCTATTGTATGGCCCAAATTGGCTTTTTTCAAGAAATTATCATTGTTATTATACACATTTCATAATAAAACTTTATACGTATCCCCCCAAAAAAAAACAATTGAGAAGATTACAATGAAACAGCAGACTTCTATGAGTCTGGAAACGGTTGTTACCGTCGTAAAATGAGTTAGCTTATCATGTTAAACTCCATTCCACACTTAAAGAACACCTCACACCAAGTAGTGATTTCTTTCCGGTACACGACGATAATTTACGACTTCGGCTCTACTTTCAACAAATCGCACACGGCTTCGGCTGTTTCTAGACCCTCCCCAAGCCCCTGGGTTTGGGCGACGAACGCGGTAAATATCCATACCCGGTCCTTCTGACCAATAAGCTTCCCCAGAATAATATAATAATTGGGAGTCTGAGACCTTTGATAAAAGAGCAAAAAGCGGCATGTGAAAAATCAGCGTAGTGCCAATATGGGGGGGGGGATATAAAACATCTAGGAAATTCAGTACCTCGGGAATAAGAATGGATGGAAAGATTACAGATTATTTAGTGGACTAGTATCTAAGCTATCTTCGCAATAGCGAACATGCAAGAGACATCACGATACAAATCAACAAGGGCATGAGCCAGATAGAAAACTAGAGTATAGAAAACTACGTAAAGATTTTCGGACGCGAACCTGACACTTCAAAACACAGATGACACAAGATGCCATGATTTTTTGTATTTATTTAAAGAGGACTGCTCCTTATGTTGGCTTTCAAATTTCAACCTTTTCACCTAATTTCCAAGTTCACAAAAGAAAAAGAAAACACATTGTTTGATCACTCTAAACTGACTGAGCTCGAATACCGAATTGGTGCATACCCAATTTCAGCAGTAAACGCTAGTTCGGCTTTTAGACGGCTTCGTTAAACTGGCCTCACATCAGTTCAGCGCTTCAAGAGGATTAGTCTCTGTTGGCTCACCCTCCCCTCATTATCAGCATCCATTACATAGAGATAGTAGCCATCCGTAAGGTACTGAACAAAAAGAGAAACTTCCACTTTTTAGATTGAAGGGTAGTGAAAAACTCATTGTCAGCGAGGTTCGGCTGGCTCTGAAGTAGAATATGGAGAATCTGGGCGAGGCTTTATCTTTGTCTAGCCACAAGGATTTTCCGTCAAGACGTAGCAAGATCTTAGCAAGAACAAAACAAGTTTCCGCGGTAGATGATTACTTGTTTGTGGGTGGAAATTTCTCGGAAGGAGAATGTCTGAAGGAAAAGGTCTTCTTTGATGAAAGGTATGGTTTAAGAATCGCCAAAGGTAGACCGAAAACGCTCCTTGGATAGTCCCCAAATCCAGTTCTGCATATTTCTCCGACGGAAAGATTTAAAAACAGATTCCCCGGAATATCTGTCTATCAGGCCAAGACTGGCATGTCCTGTTGCTCGGCCTATTCCAAGCTTGCAGCCACGGCCCTTTCCCCATGACCGATACAAAAGAATTTTTGTTCTGTAATTTAATGATCTATTTAATGCACATTCTGGAATACCTCCACAAATGAATCATTTTTGATTGTTTGTTGTTTAAAGTTATAACTACCCAATTCTACACAGTTTTTATGGCACTTGCAGCTTCGCTCAAGTGCCATATACCGATCACTTTTCCGTCGGTCGGTCGGTCCGGTGATCGCGAGTTAGGGTACTTGCAGATGTGCTAGGACGATGAAACTTGGCAGGCATATCAGGGACCCGACCAAACTAACTTGCAAATAATCACTTCCCCGATCCGACCACCGTGGAGGGAGTAGAGGGCGGGGGAATCCGGAAAATTTAGTAGTTTTTGTAAAACCACTACACTAGTAGGTCTGCGCGCGGCGTGACGTCACTCTTTGCATCGGATCACTCTGTTAACATTGGAAAGAGCTAGTGCATTCGAGGGTCAAAGGGGTTTGTATCTGTGGTGCAGTGCGGGGGAATATGGAAAATTGAGTATTGTGTAACTTTCGAACGGGTGATCGGATTGGGACGAAACTTAATATCTGAATGAATGACATATCTCTGATGTTCCATTTGAAGTCCGAACCGGATTCGACAGCTATGGGGGAATTGGGGTGGGGGAAGACCGGAAATCTCGAGAAACGGTTATAATGGAGGGATCGGAGTAAAACTTGCTGGGAAGGACAAGAATCTGCTCCAGATAATTTGTTTACACGTTTGGACTGGACCCGGACACTTGGGGGGGGGGGGAGGTGGAGGGGAGTTTCACGGAATTCTGGTGATGACAGTTTTTGGGATTTTCACGACGAAACTTGGGAGGCGTATCAGGGACCCGATCAAACTGACTTGTAAATAAAAATTCACTCGATCCGATAGTCGTGGGGGGATCGGAGGGAGGGGGAATCCGGAATATTTAGCCATGCGTAACTTTGGAACGGGTGATCGCATTCGAGTGAAATTTAATAACTGAACAGAGGGCGTGCCTCTGGTGATCTTTTTCATGTCCGGACCGGATCCGACAACAATTGGGGGGGGGGAATACGTGACCGGATTGGACTGGAGAGATCGGGATGGAACTTTTTGGGAATAACAAACAAGTCCAAACTGAACCGGATTGGCTCCGGCGACTGTGGGGGGAGTTTGAGGGGCGGGTCCGGAATTCCGGTGATCGCGAGTTAAGGTACTTCCAGATGTGCTAGGACGATGAAATTTGGCTGGAATATTAGAAATTCGACAAGATTGGCTTAGAAATCGCCACTTTTCAAATCCGACCATTCCCTAAAGTACCAATCATGACCGCAAATTAAGAAAAATACTTTTAAGCAAAATATGCATTTCCATGATCCCCATGGGCTCATGATCATTTTTGCCTCAAGGGTTTTGCTTACGAATGAAGTTCTGGCTCCCTTAAAGTGTGCATCTTAACCGCAAGGTCGAAAAGTACTTTTTATCAAACGATACATCTCAACCCATGATCAGTTGTCCCACAAGGGTTTTGCAAAAAAAATAATTTCTAGCACCCTTAAAGTGCGCAAATTAGTGGGGAAAAAAATACCTCTGATCATACGTATATATCAATGATCCCTATGAGCCTGCTATCGTTTTTGCCTCAAGGGTCTTCCTTACAGATGAATTTCTAGTGCCTTTAAAGTGCGCATCATTACAGCCAAGTTCAACGATAATATACTTTTTCTCTAGCTCCCTTAAAGTGCGCATCTTAACCGCACAGTCGAAAATTACTTTTGATCAAATAATACATCTCAACCCTTGCAAGTGCCATATGAGCTTACAGCTCTTGTTATTTTGAGACAGGTGTTTATGCTGACTAAATTGATGATGAGTTAAGTTATAGTTATTTTTAACTGTTGTTAATTATGTGATCAGGATATGTATGACGAAAAAGTCCTATGCTCGGATTCGCCCGGGAGGGTATTTTGAAAATAAAATAAATTGAATTCAAAAGGTATCAGGACACTTTATATCAAATGCTGCACATTTTATTTTGTAAATTCTTCGACCTTTTTTTGCTATTTAATCCGGATTCGATTCCGGATTCGAATACTCAGCATGAAATGGTGGATTCGGATTCGTACCTAGCCCTGGATTCGGATTCGAATCCTTTCGTGATCGGATTCGCCCATCTATGTTTATGCGACGTGTATGCGATCAATCAAGTCCGAAATATCTTCGAATTATCTATTACGGTACGAAGAAGCCGTTATAAAGAAAGGGAGAAACAAAAAGCGAATAAAACGCACCTCTTCTGATTCGAAGATGTGGCAGACCATGCGCGGGGTTTTGTTGATTCTCGGCCCATCCTCGCCTTCAATGGGGGGCGGTCTTCGACGTGCCATTAAGACGACGAGGTCACCAATGTCAGCAATGTACGATATTGTCCTCAGCGCGTGGTCCATCATGATTTCCTAAAAAGAGGATGGTCACACTAAACCTAATAAGGAAGGAGGGGGGTGGATGAGGATTTGTGGCATCTCCATGTGCTTGTCCCGCTATGCTTGAAATATTTAGCAACTACAAAGGTAAGCCATTTCCTAAAAAATATTTAAAAATGGCAGATACCTTGCAAGATATTTAACATTCTCTTACTACTTTCTTCAGCCGTGACGCCTCCGAGCCTAGCGTCTTTAACCAAGGAGATGCAGGCTTTTGTTGAGATTCAAATTCGAAGCATCTGGGCGAATTTCGGGTTGTCGTGCAAGCAGCGCACATTCTGAACGTTATTACTAGAGCCCCGGGTGGAAAACAAAACTCCTTTAGATGTGTAAAAAAAAATTCATGTGTATACAAATATCAGATGTAAAAATAAGCTGGCTTTTCAGTTAAACTTTAAAGACCTTTAACGTCCTTGTTACTAACTAAGTTACGAACAATTATACGGGTCGTGGATTTCGCATCGTCAAAACTGTTTTCTAGACGTCGAATGGTTAGGTCTCGTATATGTTACCCCCCCCCCCCCAACTAGCCTAATGGGTAATCAGAGCTGCCTGTCCGCGGCCCACTTACTAGCTTTCCCAGTAGCAATACGAACGACAACGTAAAAGAAGAAATGACATTTTCTTTCCAGTGGAAAAGAGTGAAGGCTGGGTGAGACCGAGTCCCCTTTTGTTTGCCTTGTCATTTCATTCCATTCAGGGGATGAATCGATTAGTGTGTTCCGTCCGAATTGAAAAGCGGGAGAGGATTCTTCCAAGAAGCGACAGAGTGTCAAGAATAAAGCCAGTTTCGTATGCAAGAAAACACCCTTTCTTTGTTTCTTCGTGTGCATCGTTTTCGTTTCTTTAAAGTTCAACCGAAAAGGGCTAGGATAGGACAATCTAGTTACCCATCACTTATTCACTTAAATTGGCTTGAAGACCCACTGAAAATGATTTACTTCGTTGTTCCGCTATTCACGAATAATTGATTTTCAAATAGTGGAATTTCCGTGTGATCTGTGGTGCCTCTTTGCGCTTGTATTTTTGCTGTATGCCTCACGAGAAAGATTTATCATTTTTTTTTGTTCAGGCACTAAGCAATCTTCACCAATCTCACCACTGCCCACTGAAAAGCCGCATATGTGTTGAGATTAAAATTTCCCGCGTCATAGTAGAATTTACGCTGTGGGGACGGCTGGAGATATTCTGAGCCTCATAACTAGAGCAGATAGTGGAAAATCCAAAAAAAAACTTTGCAGAATCCCAATAATTCAGTGCATCCAATTAAATGACACACAAATGAGTTGGCTTTTCAGTTAAACTTTAAATCTTGAAGCTGAAGCAGCAATTTTTTTTGTTTCATTATTAAAATGTTTGACTATGTAGAGGCGTGATTTCATATACTATGCCTGACGAGCATACAAATATTAGTTTGTTTTTTTGTTAATATTGTACGAAATGAATCTGAATAATAAAGATCGACTGATTTATTGATTGTAGATTCGAATAAGTCCTCCCTAATCTCCAACCCCAAAATGAAGTTACCATTAATATCAAAGAAATACGTTTGCCTGTTTGATTTTTTTGTAAAAAAAAAATAAAAAAAAATCATTTTTATCCATAGGCTAGTGTTTATTTAGCCTCGAATGGGCCTTACACATTCGTCACTGCAATCTTACTTTCTCTAAAGACAATCAGAATTTATGCTACCGCCGCAAAACGGAGGCGCTTTTTCAACTTGCTTTCTATCTACTGTAAGAGTTCTTCTGTACAAGGTCAAAAGTGTGATAACACATGGATGCGAATCCCCATGTTAAATGTTATAACGGATAGAATATCCATGTTCCGTGTATCCACCCGTGTTTGTGTCCTTTCGTGAAAAGATAACACTTCATATCATAAATATTCTCGGCATCCATCATGGCATCCGGTCATTAAGAGGCGAAAGCCTTTTTCTGCTGCTTTTTATTACTATAACATTTAACACAAGGATTCGCATCCATGGGTGTCATCCTTTTGTCCTTCTATGTCATCCCTTGTGACTGTGTAAGAGTTTGCATCTACTGCTCCGAGAAAATGGAATCTCACTGAATCCTACCTCTTCTGGACGTATCTGGCTGGCGGTGGTGGTGGTGGGGGGCTAATATCCTGGCTTGGGACCAAAGCTTTAATTGTCGTACGTATATCCCCTAGTCTTACCTTAAGCTCTGTGTTCAGAACCATGATTTTCTCGGTTGATATGAACAAATCCACTTCTGTGCTTGGCTGCGGTTCTCCATCTGGTGCCTGCAAGACATAAATTCTGTAAATCAATTAAAAATAATTGCTCGGGGACCTTAAGCTTTCTATTTGGAACAGCAGACAAACAGCTCGCAGTAGTCACTGTGAAGCTTGAAAGCTCCCCAAAGACCCAATAAAAGATTCTGTCTGCCTTTTCAGCCTAACCGCAGGATTACCTTCGTTGGTTCATTGCGGTGTTCCCCTTAAAACTATAACATCAATGTTGATGATGTTTTTTTTAAATAAATACGGACAGATTTAAATTCATCCAAGTTCCACGGAGATACGTGGGAGCCTCTAAGCTTCTCAGCTGCTCAAGAGACAACTGTGTCTTTGGTAGACCTGCTTCGATAGCAGGATTCACTCAGGGGAATTCGGTCTTCTGCCAAACGAGTAAGCCACTCCATAAAGGGTTTCTAAACTAATGGTTCAAACCGCTTTAGAAGTAATGGTGCAAATCGAGAAAATGAAATAGCTTTTGTGTTTTAGGAAAGTGTTCGAAATGAAAGAAGAAATACAAGATGTTCCCACAGGATATTCCTAAACTGTTCTTTCAAACTGGTTCAGCCTGCTGTTATTTTTCATAAAAGAGTGGAGGATCGTAAATCTTCTGCGAGTGAACTGAATCACGTCTGGTCTTCACTGTTATTACGCAGATTTTTTTTTACAGTGTTCATTGTTACGATTTCTTTTTGTGTTTTTTTTCTTCTATTTCTCTTATTTTGTACTCCATCAATGAGGGCTTGAACGCCCTCTCTTGTTTTTATAAACAATAAACTAAACTGAACTGTATTTATTTATTAATAGAAAAAATAGGTTAAGCTAAAGCTTCTCTCCCTATTGTTTAAATATACCGTCAGAAGTTTGATAACTTTTAAAACATGGATGCGCATACTTGTGTTAAATGTTACGAAACACACCGAGAATCTTAACGTTTGGATCCTTTTAAGTGGTACCTTTTCGAGACACATCATTTAAAAGGTTAACGTTGCTAATGGTGCTAAAACAGGGCCCCTGCCTTCAATCAGAACAGGGATCCTGTCTTAAGGAAGAAGAAGAAAACAACCAGAAGAACAGGGGTCCTGCCTTTCCTCACTTTTCGCGGCGACTTTGTAAAGACCGGAGATCCGAGCCTGGCGCTTCATCCAAGAGCAAGTTTGTTCGGATGTATGTTTTACTCAAATCAGTCGGCCGTAACGCTCCGTTTCGTGTCATATTTTGTCCATTTACATATACATTTACACATCAGGAGGAGGTTACATCTTCAGCAATAGTATATTAAACAAAAAAATCTCCGACGTTTTTTTTCTCTGTTTTTATATTTTGTCCAATTTAACAAACGACCAGCGAGAGCCATACAAACGACTACATAAAATCCGAAAAGAATAGAAGAAACTCGGAGATTATTCTGGGGAGAGGCTGCAGAAATCCGAGTGGATAATCTATCGGCGCGGAACTCCCTCTAAATGCCATAGCAATGTCCAGATGTCGCAAGGTCATAAGTGGTGATTAAATAAAAATGCTTCAGCTTCAGCTTAATCACGAAATGGCAGATCGCCGGATCCGTGTTCATGCCATGCATTTGTGCTCTGAAAGCCCGAAAGCCAATCACCCTTATGTTCAAGTCCCGCATGAACGAACATTGCAAAATCCTTGATAACTACAAAGGACCTGCTGCTGGCAGCCTGTCTTCAGTACCACTTGATGTGTGTAATAATTGTGTAAGTATTTTCCCCGATCCCACTAAGAGTTTGGGGCTCGAAAATGGGCGTTTCCACGGTCGTGTGCGTGTCCCACAAGTGTTTTTCCGTTTTTTTTTTTTTACTATTCTTTCCCCCTAATATTTGGAAATTAATTCTCTGATTTAAATTTTTTTTAAAAATTTTTAGCAATGTTTTTTTTTATACAACTGAATTTAAACTATACAAAAAATAAATACAAGGTTTCTGTGGCTCGCTTTGTTTCTCGTATTTTACGATCCTCTGTCGAGATGATTTTCGATTTTGCGGCTCGAATTTGGCGGGGTCAATACAATAAAATTAACTACTTTATCAAGCAGATATACATAAACTGAGGATCCTTCTAGTAGAAAATGGTAAGGACCTAAACCTGAAGTTTTATTTGCTGAGATTTTCTCGATTCTATTTTTATTTTCAGGCATTTGAAATTACCGCCAAAAACAAAGACAAAACGGCGTTTCCGCGGGTTTCAACTGCGGGTCGAGCGCAGGTCCGTATCAAGGAATTTATTTCGGAGGGGGTTTTACTCGTGGATCGGACCTAGTCCACACCAAAAAGTAAAAAAAAATATATAGATATAGAGGTTGAAAAACGATGTAAAACGATTATTTTTGTATGTTTCGGAGGGGGTTCGAACCCCTACCCCCCCCCCCCCCCCCCTGGATAGTCGAGCGTATGGCACACACCACTGTTTCCGTGAAACTGGTAATTAGTCTTGGCAATTGGTCACGTAGTGAATCATGCAACGAAATGGCCATGTTTTTCTAATCATGCCCAACTCCGGTGGAGCCCTTCTCCCCGCACCTAGAAACTCGTGGTGATTTGAGTTTTACTCACTTGAAAGCATCAAAGGAGCTAACTTACCAGAGCCTGTTTTTCCAAAGCAAGCGTGGGAACAAGAAAATCCTGTTAGAAATTTCTACACGGTTAAATGACTAGTAAGGGAAAACGGGATAGATAAGCTGGCAGCGGACAGGCTACGGGCCGACAAAGCCTACTTCCCACAAGTAGCCTAATAGAGACGGAAGCCTAACCGAGCAAAACGTAAGGGCCATAAACAAAATAATTCAACACTGTGAGCTATAAGACTTTCAACTTAGAAACTGAATCATCGACATTTGGTAACTATTCAGAGCATTCTATCTTTTCCTTGATAGTAAAATCACAGCTAGTAGAAAAATTTCTACTGGCCGGGAAAAACACATCTTGCTTCCTATTGGTTAGTGTTCTGTACAACGCGTCATGAGCGACCTATAGGATGCGAGGCTTAATGTGTTCAGAATTTGGGGCCTTCAAGCTCTCATTTTCATTTCCAAGGAAACTTTTTGACAAAACAGTGATTGTGCCTAGAAAA
This sequence comes from Branchinecta lindahli, assembly GCA_023053555.1. Classification (NCBI taxonomy): domain Eukaryota; kingdom Metazoa; phylum Arthropoda; class Branchiopoda; order Anostraca; family Branchinectidae; genus Branchinecta; species Branchinecta lindahli. The sequence goes on from JAKZAO010000003.1 coordinate 7,934,920, forward strand.
AAAGTCAGTCAATGTTCAGAGTAACTCGCGGTCTCAAAGTCGTTACCAAACGCCGATAACTCAGTCTCAAAGTCGAAAGTTCTATACCTCTCAATGCTAAATTATTCTGTTATGTCGAAAGTTCTATACCTCTCAATGCTAAATTATTCTGTTATGTCGAAAGTTCTATACCTCTCAATGTTAAATTATTCTGTTATGTTTCTTTCAATGGTCGTGTAGATCTGTCCGTTATCCACTATCCGTTATCCGCCGACAACACATCCCACATAACTACTTGACTGGTGGAGCTGCTAGTAGGCTACTAAAATTCTAGAGCTATCTCTTTTACCAGGAACAAATAGCCGAGGGAATGCACATGATAGTGCTAATGGTGTACAACGTACAAACCACGGGCTAGGCTCTATGCTTGTCACCCTTGGCTCACACAAACATGCGTGTTTACGCTAAAAAATGTGTCTTGTGTCGAACTGGTGCGTCTACCTAACGATCGGCACTAGAACCAGGTTGATTGTTCAGGCGTCCACATTAGATGGCGGAAGTGCAGTACGCGTTGTGCTTTGAACATAACTCGGAACATAATCAAATGTTGGCGTCTGCGGAGAGGCGCAACGCAATCGACGCAGTATGTGTGAACCAGAGGTTAATGTACACAAACCGACTAAGTATACATCCCCACGGTCATAGCTTGAAACTAAAGTGAAGGAAGCACATCAATTCATGCAAAAAACGGAAACAAAAAAGCCTAGCATCTATTTTTTGATGGGAGGGTAGCGAAAAGAATGGAGATGCATGGCACTAGGTCCAATAACCCGAGTAGATCCCGAGTAAGATCAGCGTGACCCAAGATTGCTGTCAGGCCCTACACCATTTCTAAAACGTGTACATTTTCGACCGAATTTCTAATCTGCCTTAAGGTGCTTTCACATTGGCTTACTTGACTACGTAACTTGGACGAATTTCTTATCGGCTCCAGTTCTACTTGAGACATACGCTACGTAATTTTCCAGATTCAAAAGATCTGAAACATGGATTCTTAGATGACAGAATCATTGGCTTTGAGAGAAAGGGTCTATTTTTCAACCCAAAGCATGATGAGTATAAAGATAAAATTACAAAATAAATGATTATGAATCCATTCACCATACAGGCGATGGCCACTAAAGTCAATTCCGGACTGGCGAGTACAATATTGTACCTAGCTAGGTTACTATTTACTTCGTCAATCAGAACTGGTTGAAACCATCCAGATAATTCTATATTCTCAAGCAACTGGAAACCCCCCAAAAATATGCCTCTTAGTCAACCGTGAAAGGTTTAACATACATTAATAAATTTTGTACCTTAATTTTCACTTTGGAGCAAATTAGGCTCTTAAATTTACTCTTAAAAAGATCCATTTAGCGCAAGAAAACGTATCATGATCATCATCATCATCATTAAACGCAGGTCCCATGCAAGTTTGCGCGAACGATTCTATCTTATCTATCGCAGTTGGTGAAACACGGGAATAACTTTAAAGGTTAACCGAAAAGGGCTGACATAAGACAATCTATTTACCCGTCACATTATTCACTTAAATAGGCTTGAAGACCCGATGAAAATGCGTTACTTTGTAGCTCCGCTATTCAGGAATAATCGATTTTTTAATAGTGGAAATTCATTGTCGGTTTTGTGGTACTTCTATGTGCTTGTACCTGTGTTGTATGCTTGCCAAAAAGGTTTACAAAAAATTTGTGTTCAGGCACTAAGCAATCTTCCCCAAGCTCACCACTGGCCACTGAAAAGCGGCGTTTGTGTTAAGATTCAAATTTTCCGCGTCGTAGTAGAATTTGCGTTGTGGAGACGGCCGTATATATTCTGAACGTCACTACTAGAGCAGATAGTGGAAAATTAAAAAATCCCTTGGCAGAATCCTAATCACTCGGTGAATTCAGTTAAACGGTACAAAAATAAGTTGGCTTTTCAGTTAAACTTTAAGCAGCGTACCTAGGTTGGCCGTCTCGAAACCGTCTACCAAAAATTTCGTTCGAAGGCACCATAGATGGGTCCCGACCACGAGGAAGACCATGTAAGAGGTGGATCGAAAACTTTGACCGGAAACGCATCATAGAGTTGACTCGAACTGCACACGATAGAACAAACTACCGAGCCCTCGTTCATGCCCTGTCAAAAGGACTGGCCCGAAAACGTCCCGTGAGGATGGACGGGACTTAAGAAAGTAAGTAAGCGTAGGATGGTGTGTAGAAAGAAGAGGTTGGTATGTAATTTATTTCTGAGCCGCCGTTTTTACAAGGCAGAGAAACAAATAAAGAAAAATACATGTTTGGAGCAGACTGCAGTAAAAGTATTTGTGATCACGGCTATTTAGGAACTTTGGACGATTTTCGCCTTGAACGACTCATCCTGCCTATAATGAAACGCAACCTGCTTACGTAGTCGCTTTATCATTCTGAAACCCGGGGACCCGAATTTCACACGATACATTCTAACCTGCTCCAAAGGACACATCACCGACTTTCACGCTTTCTTTGAGCGTGTTCCATCCCTCTACCAATACTAACTACTAGTTACTCTTTCCGTTCCAGCCTCACGAAAAGTTACTACACTGACCGTTCCAACCTTCTCGAAATAGTAACTAATAGTAACTATTTGCTTACCATACGGAAGCGTAGTAACTACGGATCTCCGTAACGTGATTGGCTGGATTACCCCGTGGAGTGACGTTTTACCGAATAATCAAAAAGCGTTCCAGCCTTGACGCAAAATAGCCAATATTCGTGACGTCATGCGTAGTAACTACGGTAAGGAGGGTGGAACACGCTACACGCTCCTTGTTTCTCTGTTTTCGATGCATACCATGCTCCCGACAAATGTTTGCGAGAAGCTCACTCGTCAGATAAACCGATTATCTGAGTTTTTCTATGTTTTTGCTACAAGTCAACGGGCCTGGAGAAAGGTTTAAAACAGCCAAAGCCGTGTCTAATTTGTTAAAAGCAGAGCTTGGTTTTATAGTTTAGAATACCGGAACATAAACAGTAGGCTAAATAGTGCGAGGGGTCCTTTAACGGTGAAATAAATACTTAAACACACACTGGATTCTCTAAGGAGACCTATAAGAACTAAGTTAACTCGCCCAGAGGTTAGTTGTTGGGTGACAATGGCCCCGCTTGAAGCTAAATAACGTAAAAAGGAACATAGGCCAAGTCTACTGCAGTTGACGCACCCGTCCGCCCCCAAAACATGCTTACAACTCGACTCTTGGTCCCTAACTTTAGTCCCAGTCCCTCCACTAAAACCTAAAAGCTCTAGGAGGCAAGAAACGGGTAGTTGCTCATGTGGCTTCTAACCCTACGACGCGTTATCACTGGAATCCATGGTTCGAAAATACCTAAAAGCTTTAACGCTTTAAATCATATGTTTTATTCTTTACAGTGACCTGAAGTCAAGGAGGCCAAGCTCTAATGTTCTCCTATCTTACTCCAAAATCATGGTCACTCAGCCAAAACCACGCACTACAGAAGTTGTATCAGATGCAGCAAGGCAATATTATCCAATTTGAAAAAAAATCTCAACTTCAGATGCAGTGTCTTCATGAGCAATAGGCAGTGGGTGTGGGGTTGGTGCAACAAGGTGTTACGATACTAAAAAAAGTGGTTGGAAAACGAATCAGAAAAAAGGGTCTCGACTCCCCCTCTCGCAAAACTAATTATCCCACTTTAAACTTCCGGAAGTAATTTTGTTGGAAGCAGAAGTTTGCAGACAAGAGATCAACGTCATGTTTGAATTCCTTAAAAAAAGAAAGAGAATTCCCACTCTCTGAAAATCCCAAATTATGCAATATAGCAGAAAGCAAACTTTGTTAGAAACCAATTCTGGGTGTTTTCCACAATGAAAAAAAAAAGTATAAAGCGCGAACCGAGCTGTCTATGTGTCCCAAGTGTCAATATTGAAGCCAGGCAAGCAAAACTCCCATCTCGTTCACGTCGTGTTTTATGAAAGATCCTGCATAATTTAAGAAGCTGTGTTCATAAATTAACCAATCCATCTTTTTACAAGCACAATACCTAGGTTGAACTCATCGGTTTTTCTCATTACACATTCTGGAATATGGACCTAACAAGACGGGCACCAATGGTTACGAATGCATAATTTGTACCTGGGTTCTTTGTCACGGGAGTTCTCACCGGTGGTCTCCAGTTACTCTTCTAAGGCGTTTTTGCATCCACCGGTGACTACTCACCAGTCTTTATAACCCGTTTCTGAACTAGCCGGTGTCCGGTTTTACCTCACCGGTGCGGACTAACCAGAACCTGCTCGGGAGCAATGCATTGCCGAGAAGCTAGCAAGTTTTCGTCAAAATTTGACGGGTCTTCGCGGTTTCGCGCAAAACCCAGATTTAGGCCGTTTTTGCACTCACCGGTGAACCAAACAAGAGCTGTAAGCTCATATGGCACTTGCAAGGGTTGAGATGTATTATTAAATCAAAAGTAATTTTCGACTGTGCGGTTCAGATGCGCACTTTAAGGGAGCTAGAGAAAAAGTATATTACCGTTGAACTTGGCTGTAATGATGCGCACTTTAAAGGCACTAGAAATTCATCTGTAAGGAAGACCCTTGAGGCAAAAACGATAGCAGGCTCTTAGGGATCATTGATATATACGTATGATCAGAAGTATTTTTTTTCCCACTAATTTGCGCACTTTAAGGGTGCAAGAAATAATTTTTTTTGCAAAACCCTTGTGGGACAACTGATCATGGGTTCAGATGTATCGTTTGATAAAAAGTACTTTTCGACCTTGCGGTTAAGATGCACACTTTAAGGGAGCTAGAACTTCATTTGTAAGCAAAACCCTTGAGGCAAAAATGATCATGAGCTCATGGGGATCATGGAAATGCATATTTTGCTTAAAAGTATTTTTCTTAATTTGCGGTCATGATTGGTACTTTAGGGAATGGTCGGATTTGAAAAGTGGCGATTTCTAAGCCAATCTTGTCGAATTTCTAATATTCCAGCCAAATTTCATCGTCCTAGCACATCCGGAAGTACTTTAACTCGCGATCACCGGAATTCCGGACCCGCCCCTCAAACTCCCCCCACAGTCGCCGGAGCCAATCCGGTTCAGTTTTGGACTTGTTTGTTATTCCAACAAAGTTCCATCCCGATCTCTCCAGTCCAATCCGGTCACGTATTCCCCCCCCCCAATTGTTGTCGAATCCGGTCCGGACATGAAAAAGATCACCACATGCACGCCCTCTGTTCACTTATTAAATTTCACTCGAATCCGATCACCCGTTCCAAAGTTACGCATGGCTAAATATTCCGGATTCCCCCTCCCTCCGATCCCCCCACGACTATCGGATCGAGTGAATTTTTATTTACAAGTCAGTTTGATCGGGTCCCTGATACACCTCCCAAGTTTCGTCGTGAAAATCCGAAAAACTGTCATCACCAGAATTCCGGGAAACTCCCCTCCACCTCCCCCCCAAGTGTCCGGGTCCAGTCCAAACGTGTAAACGATTTATCTGGAGCAGATTCTTGTTCTTCCCAGCAAGTTTTACTCCGATAGTACCTTCCGGAAGTACCTTAACTCGCGATCACCGGAATTCCGGACCCGCCCCTCAAACTCCCCCCACAGTCGCCGGAGCCAATCCGGTTCAGTTTTGGACTTGTTTGTTATTCCAACAAAGTTTGGACTTGTTTGTTATCACGTATTCCCCCCCCCAATTGTTGTCGGATCCGGTCCGGACATGAAAAAGATCACCACAGGCTCTGTTCATTATTAAATTTCACTCGAACCCGATCACCCGTTCCAAAGTTACGCATGGCTAAATATTCCGGATTCCCCCTCCCTCCGATCCCCCCACGACTATCGGATCGAGTGAATTTTTATTGACAAGTCAGTTTGATCGGGTCCCTGATACACCTCCCAAGTTTCGTCGTGAAAATCCCAAAAACTGTCATCACCAGAATTCCGTGAAACTCCCCTCCACCTCCCCCCCCAAGTGTCCGGGTCCAGACCAAACGTGTAAACAAATTATCTGGAGCAGATTCTTATACTACCCAGCAAGTTTTACTCCGATCCCTCCATTATAACCGTTTCTCGAGGTTTCCGGTCTTCCCCCACCCCAATTCCCCCATAGATGTCGAATCCGGTTCGGACTTCAAATGGAACATCAGAGATATGTCATTCATTCAGATATTAAGTTTCGTCCCAATCCGATCACCCGTTCGAAAGTTACACAACACTCAATTTTCCATATTCCCCCGCACTGCACCACAGATACAAACCCCTTTGACCCTCGAATGCACTAGCTCTTTCCAATGTTAACAGAGTGATGCGATGCAAAGAGTGACGTCACGCCGCGCGCAGACCTACTAGTGTAAAGAAAGGGGTAGGGGTTTTACAAAAACTACTAAATTTTCCAGATTCCCCCGCCCTCTACTCCCTCCACGGAGGTCGGATCGGGGAAGTGATTATTTGCAAGTTAGTTTGGTCGGGTCCCCGATATGCCTGCCAAGTTTCATCGTCCTAGCACATCTGCAAGTACCCTAACTCGCGATCACCGGACCGACCGACCGACCGACAGACCGACAGACCGACAGACCGACAGACAGACCGACCGACGGAAAAGTGATCGGTATATGGCACTTGAGCGAAGCTGCAAGTGCCATAAAAACGCGTTACAAGAGAAGAACCGGACACAGGTGACAAAACACCAAAGACAGCCCGGAGTGCAACGAACGAAGCTCATAATGAAAAGTATTGAGTGCCGCGTGCTTGAAACGAAAGAGGACGAGTATTTACACGAAAACCTGTGACCATTCAGAACAATGATTTCTTAGACGCAAAGGGCTCTTAGAACTTCATCACAGGAACATCCTGCATGAGTATGCTGCACCTTCTCAGGGTATTTAAAGTATCGAGGGGTTGCCCAGTCTCAAAGTTGGTGTACACCCAGTGCCCGGTGCCAGGAAAACGTGTACACCAAGTACTGAGTGTAACCCCTCGCGAAGCACTGATATTCAGAAACTACAAACTAATTTCTCTGTCAGCAAAATCGTCTCAGTAATACCCGCGATTATTCTTCCCATACTTCATTAAGCAATTCGGCTGTCACTAGTTGGGGCTTGTAATGAAGCCCCAGTAAGGCCTAGTAAGGCTTGTAATGAAACTGAAATGCAAAATATTATATCGGAGCTAACACCACCACGAAGTTAAGGTCTTTCTTATTTCTATATTTTTATTAGTGATATACCATTTCTTCTGAACTGGCTCAGTATTTTGATAATTATTTTTGATATCTGATCGTATTTGATAAACGGATATGTAAGTCAAATAATGATATTAAAATAAATTAATTTTTCACGTATTTTCTTTTTAAATTTCCTTACCAGTTCGGGTGAACTTTATAACAGGGGCCGAGGAAAAGCCAGAAAAGCGTACAAAGAAAGCCTGGGTTCTGCAAAATCAAAATGTCCAAAATTTTAAAGAAAAACCGCATGGCGGCAAGAAGTTTGCACCCCCTAACCGAAGCCAAAATCAAAATATTTGCAATAGCCGTGCGGGGGTATAAGAGAGTCGTGCGAATAGTGCCACACACCTTCACCCTTTTCACGGCCTCCTCAACCATGCTCTTCTTTGACCTCAGAGGAGCAGCGAGTGTGGCATCATCACCATATTCATCAATCTCCAGCGACCCCAGATATCTCAGGCGAAAAGTGCTACCCGAAATCAACTCAGGCTCGGGATTGGGTTTGGGCGACGGAACTCTGACTAGTAATGGACTATGGCCTACTGGCTCTAGGCTATCGGATTTATCTAAGTCTGACTGTTGGCTGGACGACTGAAATAAAAGGTATCTACAGATAGCACAGAAGGAGAGACAAAACTGCTATCTACAAGCTAGAGCGAAAAGCAACTACTGGAGTCTTTGGGGACTGATAGGCTCTATTCGATTTCGATCTAGTCTATACGACTGTGACTCCGCAATATTGACGATGTCATTCTTGGTGCTAATATCTCATTATATTTCATCACTTGGGCTGGGTATCCGGCCGATACCGCGAAAGTTCATAATCCCCACAGGCAAATACCGCGATATATGAAAAACCGCGAGGTTCACTAGAGAAACAAGAAATAACCGCAATACTGGAGACCGAGACAGAGACCAGCTAAGGGCAGGGTCTTAAGCGTATACGAAATCTAAGGAGGGTTTTCGCGAGATTCCGGAATCACTTTCCAGCGAGCAAAGCCCACGGGGAAAACCGTGAGAATCAGATTCCTGGAATCGCTTTCCATTTTCCCCTGATCACGAAAATCCGCGGAAAGCTAAAATCCCCAAGAAATTTTTGAATTCCAAATTTTCTAGAACCAATAAATCGAGATATGGCCCAATGGACATTTCTCCCATTCTCAAATGCTCCAACAAAGTCGGCATTAATGACACTCGCCTTATATTTTGTAAACATTCAAAATTTCTGCCGAAGCATTCAACTTTCCGCGCAGCTTTCCACTACCTTTCCAGAATCACTTTCCGAAAAAGCTGCTTCGGTTTCCCGTCTGGAAAGTTCGGGGACTTGCCGAAGCAACGCGAAAACCATTTCAAAGTCATTCCGACTTTGCTTTCCAGCTCGCAAAAACCCTGCTCTAGAGTGAGGCGGTCAATGATTTGGTCGACGACCGTGCTAAGTGAGCTTGCGACTGGGGCTGCCGAATTCACAGTGATAGGACGATTTAACAGGCAATCGCAACATCGCCGGATCTCTGTCGCTTGTTAAGTAAAGGTTCAAACTTCATGGACTTTTGGGGGACGACGGAATACCACTGTATCTCTTTTCTTTCTTCGGGGTTGGGTATGCAAGGTGCACGATCCCCGTTCCTCACAGATGACTGTGATGCTTGTGTGTTAGGATAGGGACAGAGTTTCAAATGTGACCGTCAAAATAAATAAGCCGTAAGACATCCATTTGGTTCCTTTTTGGAACGGGAATTAAGAGGCTGCGAAGTCTTGGCCACAAGCCCGGACACTAATCTGGCATCGAGTTACTAAATGAAATGATCTAGTGCCCATATTTCCGTATGTTCCATGACGTCTACAAGAAACTTTATGGAAGAACAGGCATAATATGGATCCCATACTGACTTCAGCAGGCTCAACTCGCGGTTGCCTGCGTATCCCTGCCCGGTAGCATTATCAGCTGAGTTTTAATTCTTCATATCAGACGAAGAAAAATATCAACTGTTCGAAAGGTTATCATGCCGTCACACATTAACAAGTGGATGCGCATTTTTGAGCTGAATGTTACGACAAATTAATGATCAGTATTATTTTTAATGCGGACTGGGATCTAAATTAGTTTTTTTCTTTAGAACAGCAAGCACGCTGTCTGACAATGGCAGCCAGAGGGATCCAAGCAAGTATGGGACCAAACACAAACTTTCTGACATACTCGTGCTACTCAAGGACAGACATGAAATTATGCCAGTCTTTTAGCAGAGGTAGTTTTCACTTCAAGTAACCCTCATTCCGCGGAACGCGGTTCGCGGATTCCGAGGCATATCAGTTTCAGAACAGGTATTACGAACTTCTTAATCCAATATCCGTGCTAGAACTTAAATGGGGGGATAGCAAGTTCCACTTGCAATTTAAACAAATACAGCCAGGGGATTGAGCTTGCTAGGGGGAGTGTCATATTAAATCAGCATTAACGCCGAGTTGGAGCGAAACTCTCTTGAAGGAATTAGGGTGTAATTACTCCAACTTTCCAGCAAAACGGAGATGGGGGGATTTGCAAACTGATAAATGGAAAGATAGATGAAAAACATCGGGGCGAGGATGGGTGGGAGGGGGGTGAAGTAGTATTTGATTGTTCTTGGCATCTACCCGGAATTAAACGCAAAATACAGACAACCAGTGGACCACATTCTCAAGTCACTGAGGATTCACAAACATCTTTCCAACTACCATCCAATTATTTTTGATTCAATAACTTCAAATCGGAAAAAGAGTTTCAGATTAGGCTTTTCCGTCTAGTGTTATTTAACGGCCTGTCAGAGATAATTGTCACACGCTGGACACCAGAACAAACAAGTCCGTCAAAGTTTCATTCAAAGCCTGGAAATCTATTCAATCCCCTAGGTGTCACTACGGGGAGGGAGGAGGTCTAACGTAGCTATCCTTCCTATAGTTTAGTATCTAGTCAGCATTGTCTGAAACAGATAGGCTACGCACCTAGTAAACTAGAAAGGGAAAGGTGCAACGTATGAAGTGAGAAGAGCAATCCCGATGAAAATTGTGCCGCCTGTGCAGCTGTCGTATAGTTGTACGAAAAAGTTGCATGGAATGATATGTAATAGTATAAAATACTATCGTTTAATCTGCCTCAGACTGCAGCAGTATCCAGTAGCACCCTGTCTTGTTATAGTAGCATCCAGTCTTGCTAACAGTAGCATGATGTGGTAACAGTTATTACTGTATGCTACTAAAACTCCATATAACTGAATCTTGAAAATTTTTCATCGGGAATGTTGTTGGAGGCTTACCTTTATCCTGGAGACCGCCTCCTCGGCCTGCATCATTCTTGTTGCTTTACTGGGTTGTCCCTCGCAGACTAGTTGGGTGGAGCCTAAGTAACGGGCTCTGAATAGCACACCCTCGATCAGAACTGCAGGTTCATGAATCATCACTGCAAGAAAGAATTAGTCAGTTCTCTGGACCGCTATTAACAGCGGACAGTTGCTCTTGGCAAAGGTCCTCTTCAGGCTCAAGCTAGAAAATGAACGAAATAAAGTTCGAATACAAATGTAGCTGACGTATCCGTTTTGCACTGTCAAAGATGATTCGCAGTCAGCTTCGGCTGAAGGACAATCGTGAGCCATGAGCCATGTGTACAACATGGCTCAGGCCATCAGCCGACGAAACTTCTCCAGATGAGCTATTTATTCTCCCCCCCCCCCGTCGTCCGTGTGTCGGTCTGAGAGGAACACTGGCAATCCGTTTTTGCCATATCCTGCCGACTCGTCAACAAAATTTATAAAGTTTTATTCCAGCGTTTATTTCAGGTCATTTCTGGTAAAGTGTATTAGTTAATCTGTTCTTGATTTTAATTTATTTTGTAAATATTTCGCAAGTTGACCTCTCCTACCTTTTAGCTATTCGGTCTTAAAGTTGATTGATTGATTGAAAACTTGGCTCATGGCATACTTGGCTGAATCAGGATCACCCGTAGGGGAACTTGCAATTACACAACTACAATCCAGTTTAATAAAAAAGAAATATATAACGAAGAAGCAGATCGGTTGTTTTTGCGTTATAGCAAACATCAACATGTATATACAATTCTGAGGCGTTTATACGGACTTGGCTGCGGTTTAGTCACTGAAATATTTATAGTTTAGTTGTAGAGAGCACGATTGTTTTTGTTCGAATTATTATATTATTAGACAAACATCATTAGTACGACGTTTGACTCCTTTCTTACCGCATTATCTTAGGTTGAAAAAAAAGTCTCGGTCTGTATATTGGGCTGACGTCTGGACAATTTCTCTTTTTATATCCTCCTGAAGTTTTCCAAGTGAACAAATAACTACAATAATGACAGTAGTAAAATAACTCCTTGGTATCTTTTCCCCAAACCAGGACAGCTCTAAGAGACAGTCAGATAGTTCAGTCAAGCGGACTAGGTTGCATAGCATATAAGAATGATGTGGCTCCTATTCCCAAATGGGCGACTGACTTCCAAGTTGCATTCAAATTTTCATTAGTATTGAATCTTGACGAACGAATGGTTGTGTGCATAATGTATTCCGGAAATTGGGAAAATCATAAAAATCAGTCCAGACTTCCAGAATCGGAAAATTATACGAAACTTCAAGTAACAGATGTGTTGAAGTGATCCTACGGTGCACAAACATACCCATTTACAGCCAGTTGACTTCTGTGTTTTTCAGAGGAAACATAGGTTTCATTTCAGGTAATAAAAGATATTTGAGAGCAGAGAATGGGCAATTTAATTTTTTTTTTTTCTACTGGATTGCAAAGTTGTTATTGTGCGTTTCCCTCGGAAAACTGAGCTCTAGAGAATCCGATTTGAGCTGCAGCTGACGTGGCTCATACGGACTTTAGCTCTCGGGTAAAAAACAGGGTCCGCCTCAATCTCTCTCCTACGGTCTCACAATCCGGCCAAGGTCTGATAAAAGGACCTCAGCTACCGACTACCGACTCCGCTAGTCAAATGTTTTTAGAAAACAATATGGAGTCTTTTGATGTGATGAGACACAAGGAGATTGTTAATTTTGTTGGGAGGGTTGAAGTCTCCGAAAATCCGCTTTAAATGATAAATGCAGAATGTCACTCGGCCATTTCTACCGCCTTTACCGTCGACTGTGCTATTGTCCCGAGCCGCCAAATGGCTGAAATATAAGAACGCGTCCGAAGCTTTTAGTGCCGTAAATGCTGCATTTAATGCTGCATATCTTTAGTTGTTTTTGTCCGAAAGCTATTACCTTTCTTTCTTCTCTAAAACTTCTAGAGTACCAAAATGAGGAAGAAGAAAAGAGAATAAGCTAAAGTTCGTAAAGTTTTTCGCAAAATATGCTCCGTAAAGACGAGAATTCGACCTAAATTTGCATTACGACAATTTTGTGTCGCAATTTGTTCTAGAAAGAAAAATATAAAGAACCGTACCGGGTTCCACCTCCTTCAACCCCTCACGGATGTCGAACCGGGGAAATAACGGTTTAACAGTCAAAATGTCCAGGTCCTTAATATGCCTAGGAAGCTTCCTCTTCCTAGCCCATCTGAAAGTACCACAATTCGTGCCATAAACGGCTTTGATAGCCTCATATTATTTTTTTTATATCATACTATATTACCTTTATAAGGGCTGTTTTCCTGGCATTCGGGATAGGCTTTACCTGGGTTAGGCTTAAGCTAACAGGAATATAAGGTTTGAAGCCTAGCAGACCATTCATAATGAAAGGACAAAAGACGAGATTTTGCTGATCAGTCTGACCAATAAAAACCCTTTCATAAGCTAACACGACTGCATTATGCATATTCGAATGTACGCCATTTCCGCCCCGAGCCCTCACTCTGCCGATTTGGGTCTTTATGTTATAATTATATTACTGTTTAAAGAGAACTTGAACTATGCATAACACAGGGGTATCTAAAAGGCTGACTGGGCCACCCTTACCAACCCGAAGGCCTACCCATATTTGGGCCATCCTTCCCCGCAACATAATTATTTTGGTAGGCTACCCCAACCAGACTATGCTACTTGTTTCGTACAACGTCCTCTCTAGGTTCACATCCAGAGGCTTTCATGGGTTCTTCTTCTGCGAGTGGGAAAGACGAGAGCGTCTGCGAAAGTACAGCAGAGGTATGCTTCTTTGACCCCTTCGTTAATTTTGGACTACCTCGGTTTTGCTGGTCGCATAGGAAACAGTCGAATGGAGATGATAAATTAAGCGCTAAGAGTTTCTTCTAAGGTTTCTTTTTGATACAAAGAATGAAATCGGGTTCGTTTTAACTTCGTCTGCTGTTTATGTAATGCGAAACTTTTTATTCCTTATGCAAAAATATTGTGCAAATTAACAAAAAATATTATCTCTGTTGACATTTCCGATGCTATTTTTCTTAACGAAGGATTTTTGGAAAAATAAAGTGAATTGAACTGAATTCATGCAATACTTCCCGACACCGTAATTTTACCGTTTGAGGGTGCTATAAGCAACTGAGCAAAAGATTAAAATCCCGGTGAATGGCTTAATTTGACTTTATTTTACACCATTGTTTGCACCATTGTGCACGAATATTTGTTGGGTTCGAATTTCATCGTATTCTCTGGTACCATCAAAGTTCGGCAGCATTCAAAGAAGCAAACCTCTACTGCAGTCAGGAAAGCGTGGGACGTGCCTTATTAGACGGATGTTGGACTTTCATTTAAATGGAAGGAAGACTTTAGACAAAGGCACTTACCACACAAAAGCCCAGCCAAAAGGGAGAGCAGAAAAGGAAAGAAAGGCATTAAAAGGAGAGCCGATATACAAACGTTCGAGGTTGGAAACAATGGTTTCGGAGCGGAAAGGGCTAAGGGTCCCTTTAGAAAGTGGCCTTTGAATCAAGACACGTGAACAGATTCGAAGAACATCAGTTCTACTCGGCATCGTATTACCACTAACAATAAGAAAGCTGGTGCAAAATCACAAGACTGCTGACCCCGATACAATCCAAAGACCAAAGCGAAGTAATTCTTAACGTCTTTAACGTAGTGTCGTTTTGGTGCCCCCTCCCCATTTTACTTAAAAAAAAAAATTATCTTTAGACGTCACGGTATTCGCGATGAGAAATGACCAACGGTGCTTTCCGGTTTTGATTATTCGAACGGCCATCGACGGAAACGATAAATTCCAGAACTCACACCTGAACAATGAAACCATACTTGAACATACCATGGAGAATGCATTTACAGACATGGCCACGGAGAGCATTCTTCTCCTGAGCGTGACGTTTTCAAAATCGGGATGTTCGTTTCTGGAGGTTTGCACATGCAGACTCCAAGACAAAAAGCGCAATTCATTCAAATCTTGTACAGCGCTGGCCAGATCGTATTGGAATTTCTTCTAGATATACGTTTGGGCTTAACTGGTTAAAAAATATTCCAGAAAGAGGGTTGATTGGAGACATTTGTTCATCTCTAAAATTGTTCGGTACTGAAATAGAGACAGATGCAAAATGGAGCAAAAACCATAGCTTGAAAATTACTATTTCGTATTTTGATTGGGTTTTCTGCAGGCAATGTTAACGGAAGTCATACAGATAGGGATGATATTTAGTACTCTTCATTCAAGTGTCCTTTAAAGTTTAGCCGAATAAGGCTGACATCCGACAGTCTGGTTACACATCACTTATTCACTCAAACAGGTCCGAAAATCTGATTAAAATGCGTCACTTCGTTTGTCCGTTATCCATACATCACTGATTTCATCGAATGAACTTATTCTTTCAGATCTGTGGTAGGTCTATGTGCTTGTCCCTCTACGCTTGAAATATTTACCAACCACAAATGTAAACCACTGTCGAAAATGAAATAAAAATGGCGGATTCGTTGCCAAGACATATTTTCCTACTTTCTATAGGCGTAACTTGTCCGAGCTTAGCATCTTTAACTCTGGAAATGCAAAAAAAAATACAAACCCCCTGGAGCGAGCCAAAGTATTTCAGTGTATTCATATATCAGATGGAAAAATAAGCTGCCTTTTCAGCTAAACTTTAAAGGAGAAAAATGATATTGTGTAAATAAGGTGGAAACCATTACCAGTCGACAGGGACTGCTGTAAACACTACTGTGTCATTTGTTTCTGAGACGTCCTAATACCAACTAACATTATTCACGACTAACAGCGAACGGTCAACGAAGGAAAATGTGGAAAGGCGAACTTATTCCTCAAAATAACAGGTTTAAAGGCGTGAATTGATATATCAAAAAATATTAGAGAAAACATTGCCAGTCGAAATTTAAGGGATGATGACTGTAAACACTGCTGTACCTTTTCTTTCTGAATATTCCTTATACCAGCCAACATTATTCGCAAATAACAGAAAAATTAACCAAACCATTATGACAACGAGTCCGTCAACCACGGTGACGTGAAACCATTCAAAGACGTAACGTAAGTAATATCAAATGTTTATCTATATTTTGTTTTTATACATATACAAGCTCAATGTTTTTCCTTTAGTCAAATTTTCTTGTTAAGATCTTTTGAGATTGCCCGTGCTGGTGCCTCCGGATCCTACCATTAGGGTCCCACGGTCCAACCGAATCCAGGTTTCAACAGAAGACTTGGATGGTGGTGATCTAGACGTTGCAAATGCTATAATACATCCGATTTAACTCTTTCAGTAATAAAGTACATACAATTAGCCTGAGCTACGATTGTTGTGTAAATAAACCTCTCTCTCTCTCTCCTTTAATCATGCCTTTCCTATGATATTCCGTTTCATTCTGTTTTCTCTTCAGACCCGAGTTCTCTCCTAAGAAAGCCGATTAATCCAACTTTAGGTCTGAAAGTTGATAGATAATCAGGTTAGAAATATTTATGGAGGCAGTCAAGCAGATAACTTTCGGGAAAACTCACCTTCTTTCGGTTTGCCTTTCTTCTTAGAAATGGAATTCCCAGAGGATTCGTCCTAGAAAAATAAACACCTTTAGCGAAAATATTAAAACATGGATGGCTGAATATTCAGGCAGTGCACACGCAATACTGGTGGTGAGATAGAAATGAATACTCCCAAGCCGATTGTGATCGTATACGAAAATGAAGCTGAAAAATATCCTAGCCGACTTTTCGTTTTGAGTCATTTTCACAGGTGGTCATACACAAATATTTTGGGCATGGAACCCCCATGAAAATCTGTTAAGTGTGAATCTGAAATGAAAATTAGCTTTTCAGACAGATTTAGATTTTGTGCTGCTGGGCATGGTGCCCCAGCGTATGAGCACCATGCCCAAAAATCGAGGATTTGTGTGTGACTGGTGGAATGGCTCTCCAGTTTCGTACACAAAACAGCTAGTCTGCTCGGTCAAGGCTTACAAGCCACAGCTGGCATCGAAATCCTTTTCAGCGAAAGTGAACAAAACTGATAATGCAGCTAATTAATACTAAAAGCCATGCGAGAAAAGACTTAAAGTTTAACTGAAAAGCCAACTTATTTTCGTGTCATTTAACTGAGTACACTGAATTATTTGGATTCTGCAAAGGGAGTACACTGAATTATTTGGATTCTGCAAAGGGATTTTTCTATTTTCCACCATCTGCTCCAGTTATGAGGTTCAGAATTTCTACGGCGGTCCCCACAACGAAAATTCTACTATGACGCGGGAAATTTTAATCTCAACACAAACGCGGCTTTTCTGTGGGCAGTGGTGAGATTGGTGAAGATTGCTTAATGCCTGAACCTAAAAAAAATCATAAATCTTTCTGTCACGGACAGCGCCTACTAGCGACTGCACGGACTTGTTTTAGAGCTGGCAACCCTTTGCTAACTCACGGACTGTTTAAAGGTCGCCCAAACCTCCACAAACAGGCCCTAAACAGAGAATGTTTAAAACACTTACTGTATTCAAAATAGAGCTTATTTACAACAATTACAACTGTACAAACTTCTGAACTTATACTGATTGTCACAGAACTCGAGGAAAAGACCGACATTCACTCCAAACTACTGTAACAATTTATCTATTATACTTAGATAGGAAAAGGCTTCAATTACTGATAATAATATATAAAGAGGTAATTTCGCATCGTTTACTTTTCTAAGAAACGTTATATGAAACAAGGAATATGTTTACTTCCGTTGATTAATGGTACAACTTGATAATCGAGTTCCGTGACATACCTTCCTTTTCAAAGGAAAAAAAACGAGAAAAAAAAAGTCTCACATAAGGAGTCACACAAATTTCACTTTTTTTTTCTTTCAAAAACACTTCAACGTCACCTCTTTACTGAAAATCACATTCAGTTAAATTCTCTTCTAAATTGAAATGTCACTTCTCACTGAATTCTCAGAAAATAAATCACATTCCTTCGCTGATGATCTTCCTCTTTGGCTTCTTCAGCCCGAAGGGGAGGTTGTCCCCACTCTTGGCGGGCAAAAGCTTCTAGGTGCCACATCGGTCACCAACGTTGGGGACACACCCTTAAGCGTTTTTCGCCTGAATGGTGGCCACCTGTGCGGCCTTTTATATGACCGTGGCCTGTGCGCCTGTTTTCCATGATTTTTCAGGCCTGGCATCACGTGATTTTGTCTTTCCAGCTCAGCAACTGCTGGCAGCACAGAACTTCGATTTGCCTGCTCAGCTACTGCTGGCGGCACAGAGTTTTGGCTTGCCAGCTCAGCTATTGCTGGCGGCACACAGTTTTCAGCTACTGCTGGCGGCAAAGAGGGTGGCGACTCGCAGAACTCGTTGGGGTTGTATATAATCTCGTCATTCATTAGTGAAAAGAGAGAAAAAGGGACCACCGGTTCTGGTGGGTCTTTTGTTTGTGTTGCCGTTGGAGCTTTAGCTGTATCTGTGCAGGTTTTGAAATCGTTTGCCTTCCGGCACTGTCTTTCTGATTTACTTGATTCGCTTTCTTGCAGGAACATGTCCTGGTCAAGTTCAGAGAATTCGCTTATCTAAGATTCGAAACTAGCAAGTGGTTTGTTTAGATTTTCACTTGGATAGCGAACTGCTTCGGCAGTTAGCGAAACCATTAGTTTCGTGAATGTGCTTGGGCCTATGTTTGTACCGAGGACGACGTCGTCGGATAGGTTGTCCACAACCGCAAACTTAGAGCCAATAACTGACTCGTCTTCTAATTCTAGCGTCAGGTAAGTAAGCGGATACTTTACTACAGTTCCATGAATTCCGCTGACCGAAGCCTGGCCTTGGACTTGATATCCTTCCGGCAGGAACTTGGGACTGACCAACGAAACATTGGATCCGCTGTCCAACAGGACCTTCGCGGAAATGTCGTTTATTTTCCCTTTGAGGTAAAACGATGATTCCTCTGGACCGGCCTGGTCGGAGCTAATACACCTTCTCGAGATTGTTACCTCTCTTTTGCAAAAGTGACCTTTTGACCAAGGACCTTTGCACTTGAAGCAGAGCCCCTTAGACTCTTCGTAGTTCCCTTTTTGGGTGGTTGCATCGGTGCTAGTGTTTTGACTCTCAGGCTTTGGCAAAAACGATCCACTTGGCCTCCCGAAGAATTGTTTACTTCGCGCTAAGACATAGTTCTCTGCTGAAGTTGCAAGTTCTTCCAAACCTTCGAGGCCTGTTTCCCGCAAGTGAATTTGGAGTTCTTGAGAACATGAGTCTAGAAATTGCTCTCGGACAATTTTGCCAGTGGTGTTCGTTAGCTTTCCCCACAAGGCGTCTAAATTTTCTTGCGTGAGGGTCGGCTTGGATTCAATTAAATCGAGCCATTTTTTTCCTGCATCTTGTAGCCTGTGCAAGAACTGTAACTGAGACTCTGTCTCGGACTTGCTGCATGCTCTGAACTTCAGCCTGAGACCTTCTTCGGTTATGTTGTACCGATCTAGGATTCTCTTCTCCAGTTCTGGAAAGTCATGCATTTGACTTGCTTGCATGGAGGCGTAAGCTGCCTGAGCTTTCCCGGTTAGATATGGTCCAATGCGTATAACCCATGTATCGCGTGGCCATTCGTTTGAGGAAGCGGTTCGTTTGAATGTCTCCAAAAAGTGCTCGATGTTCTCCGAACATTCATCGAACGTCGTTAAATGAGCCTGAGTTTTATTCTTGAGCGCAGCAATTGCGTCCTGAAATGACTCTTTTTGCTTTCCTAGCTCATCCGCCAATTTTTTCTCGTATTCCTGGCGTTCCTTGGCTAGTTTTTCTTCAAATTTTTCCCTCTCTTCAGCGAGTCGCTGAGCGAGGTCCTGACGCTCTTTTTCGAGCTCTCGTTTAAGCTTGGCATCATTGATAGCCCAGTTTTTCCAAAATAAAATTCTTCCATGGCTAAGCTCTCGCTAATTTGCTTAGCTTTGGCCTGAGATTCTGATTTGGCTCTTGCTTCGGCTTCTGCTCGGGTTTCGACCATGAATTTATTATGCGGGCGGTATCAAAGTACCTGCTCCACTTAAAGGAACCCGGCAGTATATTACCGGCACGGTAGAATCGAAAGATCGGCGGTACTAAATACCAGCTCGACCGGTAGATGGCAGGCGATCACAAGGGACCAACTCTGCCCGACAGTGCTTCCACTTGCTCCCCTTCGAAAATCCTGCCGGGAACCCCAAAAATCCTGAAAAATCCTGCTAGGAAAGTAAAAAATCCTTCCAAAAATCCTGCCAAAAAAAAATGTTTCCATACTAGTTGAGGGGATGGTTGTGAGGACTATAGTCGGAAGATTTGACCAAACGCAGCTGAATCGTCTCTATCGTTTGGGAGGATCAAGGACATTTTTGCCGTAATTACTAAATGCACATTAAACGACTATATAGGCCCTTAAACAGGGGTTTTACTAGCCTTTCACCTTTGGAGGGGGGCGTCCATTTTTGCCGAATGGACCTAAAAATATACCGACAAAAAGCGAAGCTGCAACGACGCTAACGACATTCTAGCTTTTAGCGTGGTTTAAACCCCCCAAAATGCCAAGCCTTCAACGCCAACTATATGACGCTTCCTACTTTCAAATAGGGAATTTATCACTATAAAATGTGCCGCAGGCAAATTTTTTTTTGAAACACTGATGATCAAAGTGTCTTTTTGCGGCAGCTCTTTTTTTATTTTTATTAAAAAAGAAATCCTGAAAATCCTGGATTATCAAAAATCCTGCCGCTATCCAAAAATCCTGCATTTCAGGATAAATCCTGCAAAGTGGAAGCACTGCTGGCCCGAAGTACTCTGCGGCAGTTAAATGCCAGCTAGAGATAGGTGGCGATACTAGAGTACCAGCTCACCATAGCACAACGATGGTGCTGCACCACCTGGCGATTCTCAAAGAACCAGCTCAGGTCTGGGAAAGATCGGCGGTATTAAATACCACCTCGACCGGTAGATGGCAAGCGATCACAAGGGACCAGCTCTGCCCGAAGTACTCTGCGGCAGCTAAATGCCAACTAGAGATAGGTGGCGATACAAAGTACGAGCTCACCCCAGCACAACGAAGGTGCTAAAATACCTGGCGATTCACAAAGAACCAGCTCAGGCCTAGGACACGTTGGTATCCCACTTCTGACACCACATGTCACCAGTGTTGCCAGGTCGCCGAGACCCAAAAGCACTTTGGTTGACCCAAAAAAGCACTTTTGGGTGCCAAAAATCACTACGCAATTTTTTTTTCCGATTCTTGAATAAAATATACAGAATTCGCGGTTGATTTTTACAAACTGCTGCTATGACAAAGCGCAGTATTTTAGCAGCAAATAGAAATTAAGGGTTCCTGGGGCAACGATAGGGTTGTCTGGTCTAACTGGTCTTGCCTATCTATTTGGTTTACAGAAACTCGGTCGGGGTACTGAATCTCCCAACTTGATATGTGCGAAGTAATCACAAAATGAAATGTACTAGATAGGATACCATCAAAAATAAGATCATATGTCTGATGTAGTGATTGTTTGAAGGAGCTGTCCAGGTTCCTGCAACTGACATTAATCGTACCAAGGCTATTTATCTTGAAAAATAGATTCTAGTTCATTTAGATTCCCTATTATCACGGATAAATGTATCGCTTTCATACGCATGTACAGTGCTTCTTCCCCTTTTTCAGATGAATTCTCTAGCGCTGGCATAGACCTAGTCGAAAATCACTACGTAATGCTAAATTCGACCAGAAAATCACTACCGCACTTTCGGTCCTCGAAATCACTACGTTTGGTGATTTATCACTACACCTGGCAACACTGCATGTCACGGACAGCGCCTACTAGCGACTGCACGGACTTGTTTTAGAGCTGGCAACCCTTTGCTAACTCACGGACTGTTTAAAGGTCGCCCAAACCTCCAAAAACAGGCCCTAAACAGAGAATGTTTAAAACACTTACTGTATTCAAAATAGAGCTTATTTACAACTGTACAAACTTCTGAACTTATACTGATTGTCACAGAACTCGAGGAAAAGACCGACATTAACTCCAAACTACTGTAACAATTTATCTATTATACTTAGATAGGAAAAGGCTTCAATTACTGATAATAATATATAAAGAGATAATTTCGCATCGTTTACTTTACTAAGAAACGTTATATGAAACAAAGAATATGTTTACTTCCGTTGATTAATGGTACAACTTGATAATCGAGTTCCGTGACACTTTCCCGTAAGGCATGCAGCAAAAATACAAGCGTATAGAGGTACCACAAATCACACGGAAATTCCACTATTTGAAAATCGATTACTAGTGAATAGCGGAACAACAAAGTAACGCATTTTCAGCGGGCATCCTGACTTTCATCCCAGCCCTTTTCGGTTAAACTTTAAAGGAACGCAAATACAAAGAGTTGATAAAAGGACACATATTTTTCATCCACCCCAACGGCGCTGAAATGATTACCAAGCACTGTTTCCGACAAGCTTATTGGACAGGATGAGCTGGTTCGAGGACGTTTGAACCCTATGGTCCCTTTCTTCAAGCAGCTCTCATGTGCATCTGCCAATGGATTCACACTGAGCTCTGGCAGTGCGTAGCCCTGGGATATCCTGGCGGTCGATAGTCCCGGATAAAACCTGTTTTGTCGGACAGGCTCAGCTTCACGCTAAGTACTCGGGGAGGGGGGCCTCCGAGTCACCTCTCAAGCTCAAAGATCGTTATTCACCATTTGACTCGTTTTTCATTTTATTCGTTTTGAACGTTTTTCACTGATTTTGAATTTTATTGTAAAAAATGAAGGAGATTTGAAGAAAAAGTTGAATTAAAATCAGAATTAGTAAAGATATTAGATTTTTTTTTCAGAAATGGAAAGAGTAGGTGCCACACTTACGTCAATGAGAGGAGGAGAACCACAAAAACAAAACTAAGTTCGTTATCTAGCGTGGCAAAAAGAATTACACAAAAAAGAGTAGAAGACCCCTCAACTGAATTTCTGAACAGTTTTGATGGAAACTTTCAGTCTCTCGGAAAAGATTTCTGGACAAGACTTGACGGATGAGCAAGCCCATCGGATCGTGAGATTTTTTTGAGAAAGGACCATATGGAACTCGCCGTTCGAGAAATAGGTTCTTCATCTCGAAAACAGAACTTACTACTTTGCACACATTGGTACAAAACGGTGTAAGAGAGAAGCGCCGCTAGTTACGATCTCCAGACCGTCTGAAAGGCAACACGGAGTTTAAATGCAAGGACAATCCCAATGATATTTTCTTAATTTCACCCAAGCTCTTCGGAAGAGCAAATAGAGCAATACAAAAATAAAAAACAATTGCAATTGCCCATGGATGTCGTTTTAATGTTTTTTATTATTATTTTTGTTTATTTATTTATTATTACATTTGGCGTTAAAGGTTAACTGAAAAGCCAACTTATTTTTGTGTCATTTAGTTGAATACACTGAATTATTTGGATTCTGCAAAGGTATTTTTCTGTTTTCCACTATCTGCTCTAGTTATGACGTTCAGAATATCTGCGGCCGTCCCCACAGCGAAAATTCTACTATTGCGCGGGAATTTTTTTTATCTAAACACAAACAAGGCTTTCAGTGGGCAGTGGCGATATTGGTGAAAATTGCTTAGTGCCTGAACAAAAAAAAGTCATTAATCTTTCTTGTAAGGCATACAACAAATTAGAGGTACCACAAATCACACGGAAATTCCACTATTTGAAAATCGATTATTCCTGAATAGCGGAACAACCAAGTAACGCATTTTCAGCGGGTCTTCAAGCCAGTTTAAGTGAATAAGTGATGGGTAACTAGACTGTCCTATCCCAGTCCTTTTCGGTTAAACTTTAAGCTTTAGCTTGTCGCCATAAATCTTTTCGCCAAAAATTTTGTCCCCAGTAGTAGTATAGTTCTTACTTCTTTTCTTTAATATACAGCGTCTTCATAGGGTACCTCGCACTGTTTACTCTGCATGCTCCAATATTTTCAAATAGTTGGATACTTTTAAACATAAACTTCTTTTAACAAATTACTTACGATTTTCGCTGTTTTAAGCCTTTCTCCATGCGCGTTGACTTCCAGACCACTACGAGACTAGAAAAATTCATCGTTTTTCGCTGTTTTTGTACAAACTCTTGAACGACCAATCCAAAACCGGAAAAGAGTTGACAGAATATGATTCATCAGTTCCAGGCTGAGAAAATTTCTCTATTTTCTACACTGGCAAACAGAGGAGATTGCACATTCGTCAAATCTCAGTCACCCTTCTCTGCGGCTCTCATCAATAAGATCCAAGGCGACCCCCGATTTCAATGTCACTGTCAAAATGAAATACACATCAGTCGCAACACAACGTCATAATCATGCAGAAAGGAAATTATAAATCATGCCACAGATGACTACTCATGCAATAAACTGAGAACGACGAATTCACGAAACAATTTGTTCATGCCTCCAACCTTTTCGCCATTTTCCTCCGCCTTCTGCCCCGCCCTCTCGACCTTAGACTCCCGCTCTTCCGATCGCTTGAGGGAGCGGCCCATCGCGTCGGGTGAGGTCTTACTCCGCGACATACCAGGGGAGGTTCGATGAGCGCTGCTACCATCTTTGGGGGAGGGCACTTGAAGGTTACTAACCGGCGTGACAGATTTAGACCGTCGTGACGGGGGAAGGTCGACGAGGGATTTGGCTTCTCCGTTCGGGGCGGTCTGTAATTCGAAAAAGTGGATGCTCGACGATGAAAAACGAAGGGCAAATCACTGCCTAAACTTTCTATGAAAAGGGCCAAGAATGACTAGGGGTTACGCACTCGACTTGTGTGTAACCTGTTGTACGGGCGTGCACTTCCACAGCTCTGATAACATACGACGAAGCAGCTATCACCCTCAAAGCCTCGAGACTTTTTGTTACACCCCAGAAGAAAATTGGGGAGGGTAAACTCCGGAAGGAGTAGATTATTTTATTTTCGACATACGGTGATGGCACGAAGACCTTTTGAAAAAGAAACTGTTAAATATTTCCGGTGACTGCCCAGAGTCGAGAGGGTCTACTGCTTCGGGATTGCATACTGCAATTGCGCCCGATCAGGAATGACTCTAAATATTCAATATCATTTTGCTTTAAAATTATCAAGAAGAGAAGCCAAATAAAACGTATTATTTCTGTCCAGATTCCAGTTTTCGCTACCAGGCATTCTAAAAAAAATATTGCCATTTTTAGTACGTAATAAAACCAGTTTGTGTTTTCTGACGAAAAATTACGTATGACATCGCATATTATGACACATTACGTACGGCAAAAATTATGGACAGAAGAAGTAGAATATAGAGGAAATGATTTTGGTGCAAAGTGCACAGCCGGTCAATTTTGCCTTCGTACGAAGGTCCTAACCCATCTCAGCCTCAAGCTAGGCTGAGGCAAAATAATAATGAGACACCTCAGCTTGTCCGGCCGTCCAGCAGTAGCACAGAAACATACCTGTCTTCATTTGTTCCATAGTTTCTTAAATATTTGAACTCGAGTGATACTAATGCTCACACATTAGTAGCATTAGCGTCTAGCGTCAGTAGTAGCATTAGCGTCATAGTAGCATTAGCGTCAACTGTTGACGCTAGCTACATTAAGCTATTACGGAAATAAGCGAATTTCATTATTATTAGATGGACCAAATAAAGATCACAGCTAATGTATTTTTCAATATTAACTCCATGATCAACAGCGTAAATGACTGAACATAACCCAAAGAATATGACATAGCCAGGAACAACAGCAACCAAGAGAACTAGAAACAAATCAGAGTGATCTAATCGAAACAAAATAACAAAATACGCCACTGCTAAAGCGTACTTCAACTAATGTTAAAGATGGAATTTTATTAAGAGACTTTTACCATGACAAAGAAACCAGAAGTAATTTTGAATAAAACTCAGAAGTCTAGAACTCAAATGTCGAAGTCTCGCAGATGGATCAGGGCTCAAATGCCAGAGCCTCATGGAAACTAGAAAGAACCAAAGGGAAACCAAAGCTTTAATTTGATGGGGAAGCCATCAAATTAACTTCCAAAAAGGTTAACTTACCAACGCACCGGTATAAGTAGAAAATTTAGTCCTTGATTTTGGCGGGAAAGGCTGATTTATATTCAACTTTAGTTCACGGGCGGCAATCCGTCCGTTTACCATCTTTCCAAAGTTTGACTACTAAACCATATTTTGAGATAAATTCTCTCAAATGCACTGTGGTTAGTGACGTCACACAGGTGGAACCTTTAACTAGGAGTTAGCCACTTGGAATCAGACGTCGAAACTCGTCGATGATTCAGAATGATACAGGAGCCTATCAGTTATTCAGGTCGGGATACACGGGTTTCGTCCTTACAGAACGGTTCTGACGGGACAACAGTTCCACAAGGCTTAAGGTTTATAGAAGAAAGACAACCGTCCGCTACAGAATCTTCACCAATTTCATCACTTTGGACACGTGGCAACCTAGCAAAACAATCATGAACACTGATATGTACAGTCGAGCCGTCACCGTGGTTCAGGTGGCACTGTGTACATTTCCTAAATTTCAACTGGCAAAGGACACAATCATGAGTTTAAAACTATTTTTCCAGTGCCACCCTGTACACCAAAACCGAACCAGTCAACCACATTTCTTCAAAAACTTTCCTTCTGTCGCATGGACGATACTAGGCAGATATTTCGGTTCGACATAGTTGCTGTACTTTTGGGTGTGGTTAGGTGTCCGTTGGTAAATACTCGGGAAATAAAAGGTGAGCTTGGAAAGCATGACCCACTGGGACTTACTCCAACAACAGAACGCAATTTCCGCAGTTTTACTCTATGGGGGACATTTTTAAACCGACCAACCGGAGTCGTAATTACGCATTTCGTTCCCCATATATTCGGATAAGCAGAATACCTTTTCAGACAAAGAATCATAATGGTTATTTTCTCTTCTGGAGATAGATTGCCCATCCAGTTCTTGCTTCTCTTTTTACTTTGGACAAACAATCGGAACTGTTCGAAAAATTATACTTCTGGATCTCTTTTTAGGTCTCTGGTGGATTTCAAATCGCCATTCATTCATTCCTCAAGGATTCTTTACCATTTCAATCATCGAAATTGGGAGGAGATCTGAACAAGCTTCAACAGAAACAATCATCAGCAAAAAGGCACTGTGTGGACGTTGCGCGGACGTATCTCCTAGGAGTAATGTGTACAGTACAGGAACTCAGAGATGTCCGGAGATTTTCCAGTGTCCTTGCCAGATACTCGCAAGATTTCCGGATAAGAAAACGGCTATTCATTCACACGTGAGTATTCCTTCAGCCCCAGGTGACCATGGTACATGACGATAGGAAACGAATAAGTCAGCTGAGACGATATTTCGGTCCTTCTTGAAAAGGGTCCTCTTCAGGCTCATGCAAGAAAAACGCTAGACTCTTAGGTTAATTTTTCTAGCCTGAACCTGACGAGGACCCTTTATAAGAGCCGAAATATCGCTAGAATGTATCTGTTCAGCTCGATCAGATTTCTCTTACAGAGATTATTATAATGATATTAAAAATAACAATAATGGCTTTCATTCCGCAAAAAAAGACGTGTCAAATAATTAATACTAACAAGGTTAGAAATTTAGATTTTGAGATTTCGCAATGGTAAAAAAAATGTACACGAATAAAATAAGTTGATAAATTACACAGGAAACGAAACAACGGTCAAAAAGAAAAAAAATCACTGAATAAGACTAAAACTTGGCTCATTTGGTCCTTTCTGGACTTCAAGACTGCTTACGCAACGTAAGCAGTCACGACACAATCGTAGGTTCATTTTTATAGCTTGAGCCTGAAGAGGACTCTTGGTAAGAAGGGCCGAAATATCACTAGAACAAACCTCACAAAATGTATCCGTTCGGCCATATACGACAATATCGGTCTGGAACGAATGTTTCGATTTAATCGAATCCTACTTTACCCTCTATTCACGTTTCCCTAGCTCTTTATCCAGGCTTGACACTCAAAACTATCCATAGCACCCTAGGATGAAACGCGGAAAATTCCCTTCCGTTCAGTTCTAATAAGATGGAATTGAATTTCGGGAACACCTATTCATGGTTAAACAGCATTGAAAATCCTTTTTGTATTCCCCCTCTTTTCTTCACTCAAGACATCACATCTCCTTAAACTTTTGGATATTGGAATCAATTCCGCTTTTCTTATTAGCAGTGAGGGAATGTTCACTTCACAATTCCCGATGTTCACTTTTGTTGCCACTCGCATGACGAACGAACAAAGAAAAACCCCGACTTTCGACTGAACGGGTAAACTACATAGACTTGGTTTTATTTTTCCCGTATCATGCGGATTCCAAATTGTTCTTCGGCTGCTGATAATTCTACATATTTTTGGGATCCCAAAACGTAAGTGGAGGGATACCTATGACATCGCAAAAGTTGTCCGTCTGTCCGTCCGTCCAGATATGGCTTATAGAGGTATATCTGAACTTGGTTTTCTCAGATGATTAGCCTGGCGAAGACAAGACCCAATTGTCTGGATCAAATATTAAATTTTTGGGATCCCATCGAAACCTCAGGTTTTGTTTAAAGAAGATCTGAAAGTCTAACCCCTGATTTTCCTTTTTTTCTCAATAACCTGATTAGTCGCCCCGTGTTATGTATCGAAGAAAAATTTCTGTGACGACCCTTTTAAGTGTAATTTTTCGCGAAAAGATAACATTCAAAGGGTGATAACAGATATATTCTCATATGGGATGCGCAGACATGTGTTATCTGTTATCAAACCTCCAACAATGTAGTCTCGTGATTCCTCCATAAAGAATTTTCCAGCCTCAGCATCTCCCGGTGACGTCTCACTAGAAACTGCCTCCCGAAAACAAATGCCCCCACAAAACCCTGATTGGTGGACTCAGCCATCTGACCTTCCCCTATTCATTCTCAAGGTTTCTAGACGTCCCGTTCTATGTAAGGTATTCCTCGGATAGTTGTCCAACACCCCGCTATTCCTCTCATTGCAACCGCGGCTCGTTAGAACTCGGGACTCAGGTTCTTCACTGCTCAAAAGCCACGAATTCAACCCCTCACCTGCAATACTCTTGATGATTAACTCTCCTTGCCGATGCAAAATCGCCGTGTACCTAGCAGAATAGCCGGAAGCGGCACCACAGCTATCCCCAACGATCGCCGTGATTGGTTGACACAGGATTTGAGTTGTTGAGTTTGAGTCGTTAGTGCGACGTTTTCTCGTTCTTCCCGAGGATCCCTGACGTGTTTTGGACTTATGTCATATGAAGTATTACCGGAGAATAAACCCTCGTCACTCACTTTTGGTTCGGGGAAAGACGAAAGTGGAAAGCTGCCGGGATTAGCCGGGAATCAGTGTGGCATGGGTGCCGGAGAGTGAGTCCCCTACAGTGTTGGGAAATACTTAAGTACAAAGTACTTAAGTAATTACTTAAGTAAAAAATCATAGTACTTGTACTCTACTTAAGTAAAAATTAGGAGTACTTGACGGTACTTAAGTACTCAAGTACTTTCATGACAGTAAAACATTCCATTAGTACGAGTAGTACGACGCCCAGCAGTATATCGATCATCTTTTCCAATTCTGAACGGACGACAGACTCCTCAGAGATCCAATAATTTTCTGCACCAACATATAGCCCTATACAGATGAGAAAAACTGGGCGAATATATTATTAGAACAAGATAAATACCCAACACGAGGCCTACCGAATTTCTGGACTTCACCCAGATTCGTCCATAGTATCGTCAAATTGCACAATAAACCATAAAGATTGATTCGGAATATCAGATTATTGGCACTCGAAACACATGATCAAGGAACTAAAAGCACTACCGAAGTGTTTTTGCCAGATTTCGTGTAGGCTAAACTAATTTTCTGCGACAAAAAAAAATTAATAATAATGTGGTTTTCAGCATGTCTCTTAACCGTAAATCAAATCCTGGCTTAAAATCCCAACCCTTCCCACACCCCCATTCTCTTCACCCGTAAATTAATTCTTGGTTTGTCACCCCCTCCACCACCAATGAATAGTAGGCTACGGGACCCATCAGCGAATGACCTGTGCGTTTCACTCTCCCATCTTTAAACATAGGGCTAGAGTCCCGTCAGGTAACGAACTGTACTTTAAGGCAAAGGACTCTAACACCAAGTTCGGACAAGATAGCTTACCAAACCCTTTCAACAGGTATCATTCTTATAGACAGGCAGACGGGCTGGTACACTTAGACGAAGTCATTGGTTTCCCAATATAGGCTACTACTTCTGGGATTCTAAAAACTTGATTTTATGTTTGCTCTAAAATAGGATAGTAATGTCAGTCGTTTTTCGTTGTTGGTTATTTATCAGACATTTTTCTTTTACAAACGTAGTATTATAAGTCTGCCTAAGTACTTGAGTACTTAAGTACTGAAGTACTTTTCAAAAAGTACTTAGTACTTAAGTAGATATTTCGAGAAGTACTTAATACTTATACTTAAGTAAAATTTTCCTGGAGTACTTGGTACTTATACTTAAGTAAAAAATAGAAGTACTTGGGACAACACTGGTCCCCTAGGCAATTACAGCATGCCTCTAATTTATTCCTCTTAGACTTTCTGGAATCAAACACATGTCTCCCCAACTCTTTAGCTGACGGGTATAGTTCACCCACGAGTATGAATCCCCTTCTGATTTATTTCTACCACTCTTATTTAAATCTATTCACGATTTCCAGAAGAACGGGGCTTATTACGTTTGTTCTCCGAGGTTAAACAGAACGAGCTGTGAGTCTTTTGCCCCTTAAACACCAGGTCGCGTAGGCACAAGACGAGATATTTACGATTGTAACTCGGCTCGGCACGAGGGGAAACGTCTGAGACTCGTTTTTTCTACATTCTAAATGCAACTGACGGTAAAAACTGAGCATCCTTTCTTTTTGCTTTCTTTTTCTAGCCGCCGTTTTGAATTAAGCCCGCTTAAAGGAAACCTGAACAATGAAACCATACTTGAACACACCATGGAGAATGAATTTACAGACTGGGCCACGGAGAGCATTCTTCTCCTGAGCGTGACGTTTTCAAAATAGGGATGTTCGTTTCTGGAGGTTTGCACATGCAGACTACAGGACAAAAAGCGCAATTCATTCAAATCTTGTACAGCGCTGGCCGGATCATATTGGAATTTCTTCTACATATACGTTTGGGCTTAACTGGTTAAAAAATGTTCCAGAAGAAGGGTTGATTGGAGACATTTGTTCATTTCTGATATTGTTCGGTACTGAAATAAGGACAGATGTAAAATGGAGCAAAAATCATAGCTTGGAAACACTATTTGGTATTTGGATTGAGTTTTCTGCAGGCAATGTTAACGGAAGTCATACAAATAGGGATGATACTTGGTACTCTTCATTCAGGTGTCCTTTAATGAATAATATTTCCTTTCTTCCGAAGCGTGCCCATGTAGAGCGTGTTCCACCCTACTTACCGTAGCTACTACGCTAGTCACCGTAGTTGCTACTCTAGGCTGGAACTCTTTTTTTCTTTTTTCGGTCAAACATTAGGCCGCTTGCTGATCGGACCAATCACGTTACAGAGATGCGTAGTAAGCAAATAGTTACTATTAGTTACTATTTTGAGAAGGTTGGAACGGTCAGCGTAGTAACTTTTCGTGAGGCTGGAACGGAAATAGTAACTAATAGTTACTATTGGTAGAGGTGTGGAACACGCTCGTAATGGCATTGTAGTGCGCGACGATAAGCTTTCGGACAGTTACGAGAGTCAGAATACGTCTGGCTATTCGAATATATACAGCCTAAATCTATACGACACTAGCTCTATTTACGGGCTTGAGTTAAGCACCGTCAATTCATCGAAACGAACAGATTGGCATAGAACGTAGATGACCTCCTAGTATCGTTCTAAGAAATGAAATCGTGCTATTTATTTGACCTTTAAGAATAACGACCTGAAGCCTCCGACTGGGCAGCTTACGAGGGGCACACGCCCACGGAGTTTACCCAAGAAAACAACAAAGTATTTTTGAGTAAGTCAAGATGAAGTGCAGTCCGTTGGTTACAGGAGTTCACGCATCTTTTGAAACTATCAGCACCCTTGCTTCATGTCACAGGAGTGAAAAAATTAGATAGCGTCGCTTGTCCCTAAAGGATTAGCTGCAGGGTCTAGAAGAAGTTCGCTCAATGCTTGGTAAGAGCGGGAGTTTTGTCTATCGTCCGAAACTCGTGGAATGCTGAACATAACTCCCGTTTCTTAATCTTTTCTCATGCGAGGTATTCATCGCTGGTAAAATACCTCAGCACCTACTTCAATATTAGGAGATAATCTTCTGTCTGCCCACATGCGTATGTGCAAAACGCAGGAACGAGACCTTCTGACTGGTTCATCTTCTACAGAGCAAAATAACACTAGGAAGTAATGCCAAGACCTGCAAAAAGTGACACACACTCGATTTTTTTTTTTTTTTGAGGCTTCATGCCTTCATCATACTTTTTCTTTTTTTGTTTGTTTAGTGTATATAAATTGAGTTGTTATGTAGCAGCCCCAGAGGCTATATTTTGAAATAAATAAATAAAATAATTAGCAGCGACACTAGCACCACTAGCGATAGTGAACGTCCCTACTGAAACTCAATCAGTCGTGCACCAGCGCTGGCTCCAATAACTTCATACTTGAACACAGAAGAAAAAAGATGAAACCTTCACTTTTTCCACCTCTTGGCTTTACTAGAAATTTCTAAACACGCAAGTTTGTCTCGGTTTAAATGTCGCAAGCGTCCGTTTGCAAAGCACGGAAAGAATAGGTCTTGACCAGAGCAAAATAACACTAGGGAGTAGCGCAAAGACTTGACAAAATTGACACACACTCGAACAGCAGCGATACTAGCACCACTAACGATAAAGAACGTCCCTACTGAAACTCATTAAGTCGTTCACCAGCGCTGGTTCCGATGACTTCATATTCTAAACGTAGCAAAAAAATGGTACAGCCTCCATTTTTTCCTTGGTGTGTGCAGGCCGCACCTTTGCTTTACTAGAAATTTCTAAACCCGCAAGTTTGCATCGCTATAAATGCCGCAAGCGTAGTGGGCGTCGCTAGGAATATGGTCCGTTTGCAAAGCATGGAAAGCATAGGTCTTGGTGCTACTCCCTAGTGTTATTTTGCTCTGGTCTTGACGCGACACTAGCACCACTAGCGATAGTGAACGTCCCTACTGAAACTCAATCGGTCGTGCACCAGCGCTGGCTCCAATGATTTCGTATTTTGAACACAGCAA
Organism: Branchinecta lindahli; assembly: GCA_023053555.1. Lineage (NCBI taxonomy): Eukaryota > Metazoa > Arthropoda > Branchiopoda > Anostraca > Branchinectidae > Branchinecta > Branchinecta lindahli. The sequence continues at coordinate 7,967,841 of JAKZAO010000003.1, forward strand.
AAAAAAAATACAACCTCCCCTGCTTCCACGATGTGTGGTGACCAGACTTGTCTTTACCAGAAATTCCTAAACCCGGAAGTTCGTCTCGCTTTAAATGCCGCAAGCAGGGGGGCACAGGTATTAAAATCTATGACATCTAGCCAGGTGGGGGTGGGTGGTTTGGTCCGAAAAATCCGGATTTAATCCAGGTGGGTCCCTTCAAAGTTACGACATTCGGGATTTTATACCTTGATAAATAGGGTGGGTGGTTTGTCAATTTTATTTTATTTTTTGGACGAGTAACATATCATTCGATAGCTTACCACATAATGACTAAATAAGTAATGTAGAAAACAGTCCTCGAGATGGTTTTGAGCCAATACTGAAACTAGAAGCCTTTTTTGTGCGTACAGTATAGAAACAATTTCATTTTCTGGAAGAACCACCACAGACTAAGTTTCCGAAGCGCCGACTGACCCTTCTGACAAACAAAAATAAGACCCAAGAAAAAAAATAGGACCGATCTGGCTAACTAAAGAGGACCCATTAAAGACGATAGACATACCTCCATAATACGGACATGACAGGAGACCCATAATTTCCGAGTCATAGCTGTGTCTTTTGATTATCCAAACACTGTGGGAAGGGGGTCCATATTTGTGCGAACAGCAGGTAGAGCCGGGTACCAGATTGAGTTGCCGGATCTCACCAAACGTGAGAGTTAGAGCTAGGGGCGTAGTTCTGGCTTTTGATGGTTCACACCCAATCCGACCCATACATGAGCTCTGGCAGCAAATCAATTGGTGGTGTTGTGGTGTGCAGACAAAATTAAGATGATGTGGTTCGGTCCTTCAAAATCACTATTACGAACAAGTTTGGTTCAGATCCGGCAACTCTTTCCGGGGTCTAAAAATTATATCTTATCTTATGGTTATAACCAGGCAACTCCTTCCGTTAGATGCGATGCAATACAAATTAAAGGACTCCCACAGCGGCCGTATCGGGTTCGGACCCTCGAAATGGAGCTTAGTTGAGGTCCAACAACTTTTTCTAGCAGATGTCTTGTTGACAAGAATATCAAATAGACCCATCCTTCAACCTCCCCTACGTAGTAAGCCTATTGGTAGATGTGTTGTTTACATACATATAGGGACTCGTCTCCCTACCCCCCCCCCCAGACATGGTTCGGATCATCAAAAGACACAACTATGAACAACCTTGTTTGAAGGAACAACCTGGAAATTCATGTGGCACTTGTAAGGGTGGTTAGCATGCTCATTAGATAGGTTTTGCGCTCTTCCCCGAGATTCCTTTCATCGTAAGACGGGCGGACATAGTGAATTTGGAAAGGACTGTTTCAAAATAGAAGATTGGTACCATCGTGATTCGTTAAGTATCATCCAAACTGAATAACTCGTTTGAAAGTTATACTGTCTAGGCAAGTACCTAATACAGACCTTAAACGAAACAACGGAACATTTGTCAAGTTCCATCCGAAACAGACCGCTCATTCCAGAATTAAGCATGACACAAGAATTCCGGGATCCCCTTCTATCCCTCCAAACAGTGCCCGGATCCGGTCCGGTTCTAAAAATGATGTACTGTTCGTATTGCTATTACGCTTGTTCGTCTTGTTAAGTCTCATCCCGATACCTCAACTCCAAGCGTGCCAGGACATTTCCAGTGATCTCCTTCCAATTCGTCAATTGTTGTCTGATCCGTTGGTTCAGTTTTGTTCGATGTCAATTCTTTTAGTCCGACTCTGATTTACTGGTAAGCTTCGGGAACAGTGTAAGGTTTTCCCCCCAATATTCCATGCATCCTTTCCTGTATTTGCGCAAAATAGGGCTGTGCGGTTAGATCGACCCTTTAAGGTTGTGATTCAATTTTAATATAAGATCTTCAGGTAAAAATGATCATGAGCTTCTGCGGACCATGAAAGTGTAGGTATCGTTTGATCAAAATTATTTTCAGCACATTGGTGTTAACATGCCCACTTTAAGGGGTCCTCAAGCTCTGTCAGTCGTACCAGAGCTACACTGTAAAAAGTTTCTCCGAATAAGGATGCAGTATCTGCTACTGGGAATAATCTTATCTCTACTGGGATAACATTAATCCGAATTAGGGGTAATCTTATCTCAATAAAGACAAGATTAATCCTAGTAGCAAATACTGCAAGATCTTTTTTTTACAGTGTATGTATGCCACAAAACTGATGGCCCTACATCCCCTCCCAACTCATCCGATAATGACCGGATTCGGATCAAGTTCTACAAATGATTGTCTAGAGGTTATGTTTTTCCTTCCAACCAAGTCCAGTCCCGAGCACTCCATTTTAGGCTAAGCTTGTCATGGGATTCCTGGTGCACCCACATAGTTGCCGAATCCCGTCCGGAATTGAACTGAATATGAGGGGAATGTACTCTTGTTAATTGTCAAGTTTCATTCAGTTATGGAAACCTGTTAGAAAGTTATGCATGTCGAAAGTTTCCGGATTTTTCCTCCCTCAAATTCCTCAAAAATGGTCGGACCCGGGAAATGGCAGTTTCCAAATGAATCTTGTGGGGTTCCTAATGTGTCTGTCAAGTTTCATCGTGGTAGCACATACGAAAGTACCTTAACTCGTGATCACCCGAAATCCAGAACCCACCCTCTAACTCCCCATACAGTGGTCGGATCTAGTCCAAATTTGTAAAGGCTGTATGTACAGCAAAGGCTTGTTATCCTGACTAGATTCTAAATTTCCTTTCACCTCACCCCCCCCCCCCAAAGATTGTAAATAGAACACCTGTCGCACGTTCTATAGTCAATTATCAAATTTTATTCGGATCCGATCACCAGTTCGAAAATTGTACATGACACAAGATTCTGAATTTCCCCCCCTCCCACCCCAAGATTGTCGGATCGGAGGGGTGACTATTTCCAAGTTAATGGGTCCCTAATTCGCCCGCCAAGTATCATCGTCCTAGCACATCTGGAAGTACCCTAACTCGTTATCACTGGAATTCCGGGAAACCCCCTTCAACTTTCCCCAGTGCACTGAGCCGGTCATGTTCTGTCAATAATGTGTCTTAAGAGTTATGCTTGTTCTTCCCACCAAGTTCCATCCCGACGGTGTGGATTTAGTTAGTGTGTTGGATTCGGTTTCTTTGGCACTTCCATTCTGGAGATAAGGCAGTGTTTTACTTCTATTTTTGCTCAGAACGTCGCAATTATCTAAATATCGGCATATTTTTTTCCGTTTTTTTTATTCGGATCCGATCACCAGTTTGAAAGTTGTACATGACACAAGATTCGTGACCCTAACTCGTGATCACTGGAATTCCGGGAAACCCCCTTCAACTCTCCCCAGTGCACTTCTTCACACCCAGTTCCATCCCGACGGGTTGGATTAGTTATTCAGTTTCTTGGTGTAGCACTCTCATACTGGAGATGAGGCTCAAGGTTCAAGGTTTAATTACACTTCATTATAAAAGTTATTATACATAGGGTTAAGCCGGAGACACAAGGTCGATTGACCAAAACCCGGTTCAATAAAAGAACAAAAATATTTAGCATATAACAATAAAGCAGTGTTTTACTTCTATTTTTGCTCAGAACGTCGCAATTATCTAAATATCGGCATGATAATGTACACAAACTGAACCAAATCATCAATCCAGACCATCTGAATTTTTTTTTTTTTTTTTTTTTAGTCTAGGGGTGGTGGGGTGGGTGGTTTGAAACTAAAATTGGGGATTTTTTCCCGGGGTGTGGGGGGTCCCAAACGCAAAACCAGATTTTGTACCCTATGGTGGTGGGTGGGTGGGTCCTTTTCTTGAGAATTGACTGATTTTAGGCTAGATATCAATATATTTCATACCTGTGCCCCCCTGGCCGCAAGCGTAATGGGCGGCGCTATGGGTATGACCCGTTTGCAAAGAACAGAAAGCATAGGTCTTGTCGCTACTCCCTAGTGTTTTTTTGCTCTGTTTTGCTCTGATCTTCTACACCCAGCTGAGCGGATCAATGGCTGAAATAAAGCGATGCACCAGTGTAAGTTTCCAGCTCTACTCTTACTTACCCTTTCATAATAACTGCATTCCCTCCGAGTATTCTCCTCCTTGCTATCGTCAAGCAGCAGCTTATCTGATTCCGCATCATCTGAAATGAAATAAAGAACTATAAAAGATGGAAAAAATAAGACTTCAACTACTAACTCAATAACACTAGAAACACATTCTTATAGGCGTGGGAGACATGGCCCGGGAAACATAAATCTGATCAAATAATAAATTCAAAATCCTGCCTGAGGAGCAGCCTACTCATTAGGCACTCATTAGGCTACTTACAGAAGTCTGATCCTTACACACCGGGTGACGGTATTTCATGGTGTATAGAAATACCTACATAAACCACACTTTACGGTGACATACAGCACAGACAACCTCATCAACCATCATCTACCGAGTCTTCTCAGACTGGAACAAGACAAAGTAGTACCGGCAACGTATGTGTTCTCAAGGAGAGAGGCCCCTGAAAGCTATGGGACTTTTTGTCCCAAGACATTTCGCCCAGCACTCCCAGAACAGTCTTTCGTCGTCACAGACACTGACAGACGAAATATTCATGCATATAAAGGTCGGAAAATTGTCTCAAGAAATTCTAGTATTCCTACAGATGCTAAATCCGGTAGTTCTGTTGATTGTTGAAAAGGTCAAGAGGGATGAATAGGCGTGATGTTTTTACTCTAATATCCATAATTACTTCCTACCAACCACCAACAGTAGACGAACTTTGCTAAAAAAAAAAAAAAAAAAATCTTTCTTTCTTCACGTTGCCTCGGCTCCCCAAAATACACCGGCGAATTTTCAGCATGAAGTTCTGAGTCCAGGTATCGGCAAACCCCCGACAAAACGGCAATCGGATTCGAACCATGGGCTGTAAATTTGTTCAGTCCAACTTACAAAATGGGCTTACACCAGAGCAAAATAACATTAGGGAGTAGCGCCAAGACTTGAAAGACGTGACACACAATCGAATAGCAGCGACACTAGTACCACTAGCGATAGCGAACGTCCCTACTGAAACTCAATCAGTCGTGCACCAGCGCTGGCTCTAGTAACTTCATATTCTGAACACAGCAAAAAAAACAAGAGCTGTAAGCTCATATGGCACTTGCATGGGTTGAGATGTATTATTTGATCAAAAGTAATTTTCGACTGTGCGGTTCAGATGCGCACTTTAAGGGAGCTAGAGAAAAAGTATTTTATCGTTGAACTTGGCTGTGATGATGCAAAAGGCACTAGAAATTCATCTGTAAGCAAGACCCTTGAGGCAAAAACGATAGCAGGCTCTTAGGGATCATTGATATATACGTATGATCAAAAGTATTTTTTTCCACTAATGCGGTAAAATGCGCACTTTAAGGGTGCTAGAATTTTTTTTTGTTGCAAAACCCTTGTGGCACAAATGATCATGGGTTGAGATGTATCGTTTGATAAAAAAGTACTTTTCGACCTTGCGGTTAAGATGACACTTTAAGGGAGCTAGAACTTTATTTAAAGCAAAACCCTTGAGGCAAAAATGATAATGGGCTCATGGGGGTCATGGAAATGCATATTTTGCTTAAAAGTATTTTTCTTAATTTGCGGTCATGATTAGTACTTTAAGGAATGGTCGGATTTGAAAAGTGGCGATTTCTAAGCCAACCTTGTCCAATTTCTAATATTCCAGCCAAATTTCATCGTCCTAGCATATCTGGAAGTACCTTAACTCGCGATCACCGGAATTCCGGACCCGCCCCTCAAACTCCCCCCACAGTCGCCGGAGCCAATCCGGTTCGGTTTTGGACTTGTTTGTTATTCCCACAAAGTTCCATCCCGATCTCTCCAGTCCAATCCGGTCACGTATTCCCCCCCCCAAATTGTTGTCGGATCCGGTCCGGACATGAAAAAGATCACCACAGGCACGCCCTCTGTTCAGTTATTAAATTTCACTCCAATCCGATCACCCGTTCCAAAGTTACGCATGGCTAAATATTCCGGATTCCCACTCCCTCCGATCCCCCACGACTATCGGATCGAGTGAATTTTTATTTACAAGTCAGTTTGATCGGGTCACTGATACGCCTCCCAAGTTTCGTCGTGAAAATCCCAAAAACCGTCATCACCAGAATTCCGAGAAACTCCCCTCCATCCCCCCCCCAAGTGTCCGAGTCCAGTCCAAACGTGTAAACGATTTATCTGGAGCAGATTCTTGTTCTTCCCAGCAAGTTTTACTCCGATCCCTCCATTATAACCGTTTCTCGAAATTTCCGGTCTCACCCACCCCAACTCCCCCATAGCTGTCGAATCCGGTTCGGACTTCAAATGGAACATCAGAGATATGTCATTCATTCAGGTACTAAGTTTTGTCCCAATCCGATCACCCGTTCGAAAGTTACACAACACTCAATTTTCCATATTCCCCCGCACTGCACCACATATACAAACCCCTTTGACCCTCGAATGCACTAGCTCTTTCCAATGTTAAACAGAGTGATCCGATGCAAAGAGTGACGTCACGTCGCGCGCAGACCTACTAGTGTGAAGAAAGGGGTAGGGGTTTTACAAAAACTACTAAATTCTCATGATTCCCCCGCCCTCTTCTCCCTCCACGGTGGTCGGATCGGGGAAGTGACTATTTGCAAGTTAGTTTGGTCGGGCCCTTAATATGCCTGCCAAGTTTCATCGTCCTAGCACATCTGGAAGTACCCTAACTCGCGATCACCGGACTGACCGACCGACCGACAGACCGACAGACCGACAGACCGACCGACCGACCGACGGAAAAGTGATCGGTATATGGCACTTGGCCGGAAGGCAAGTGCCATAAAAAGATACAACCTTCCCTGTTTCCTCCATGTGTGCAGACCGCAGCTTAGCTTTACTAGAAATTCCTAAATCCGCAAGTTCGTCCCACCTTTAATGCCGCAAGCTTAGTGGGCGGCGTTATGAGTATGGCCCGTGTGGGAAGCAAGGAAAGCATAGCTCTTGACGCTACTCCCTACTGTTACTTTGCTCCGGCTTACACCCATTAGAAGCTAAAAGAAATAAGCGAACATATTCTGCCACCATCCAACCGCCTTCCTGCCCATTGCGCCTGCTAATACAGTAAATGTATTGTTCTTTCTCGTGTTTAGCTGTGTATTTCTTGTTTTGCGTGTATTTATCTTTTGTTGTTGTTGTGGATTTTGCTGTACCATCTATATTTATTGTTAAGCGTTCATTTCCCTTTTTTACTCTGTATGTACTGTGCAAATGCCTTTAATAGGCTGCACGTAATAAATTCATTCATTCATTCATTAGCCTACAAAATGTACAAATACCTACAACTTCGCAGACTGGAAACAACCACAAAGAAACTCAGTATAAGTAGGCTGGGCGTTGTACACGTTTAGTCGCCTACAGTTATTTACTTGTTGCAGGAAACCACGGATAAAATATTCCAGTATGAAAACTAATTTCCAAGTCGTAGGCACACTAACAGTGAAACCAGGGGAATCCTAACTTTTCAGAGCCTGGGGATGCTACCTCAACTTTTTGAACAAACCTGCCCAATTAGGCCACGATCGTAAAAAGTTTCAATACTGCAGCCCTCGAAAGACTTTAGAAAATAAGAGCATTTTCTAAAACTAGAAAAAAATGTCCCCGTATTTTCCAAATGACAAGGCTGCCGAGATTTCCCATGCGGCGCCAATTCGCTAAAGGAGCTGAACAAAATTCGTAGGAGACGAGTTAATACGAAGGGGGCATACACTATCAGAAGCATTTACGAGATCCTCGATTGTGTTGTTAATAAAATTATTCTACTACTACTTTAACAGATAAAACAAGGATATAAACACAAGGAGATAAACACAAGGAACGTGCTCAACACACAACACTTCGGATCTGCTGTGATTTTGAAAACGTTATGCATGAAACGTTATTCATAACAAGCATTACCGAATAACCGAAAAATGCCAAAAAAGCATCTGCTGACTTTTTGTTTGTCGTCATGATATCGGAAAATTCAGCAGAATGATGTTTTTTTGCATTTTCGGCACTTCCTGACAATGCTTGTCATGCATAACATTTCATCCATAACTATTTCAAAATCACAACAGATCACACATCCCAAGTGTGGTCTTGAGTGTTGTCTGTTGAAACTGCGCATCCTTGTGTTACCTGTTATGAAACTTCTGACAGTGTACACGCCAAGACTAGGTCCTTATACAAACCCCAGTCTTTTTCTTACCCAGCAATCCCCATCTTCATCAAACGGCAAGCCGTTTTTATTCAACTTCCACAACATTTGACGTCAGTTCGTTTCTGAATCGGATCCAGGGAATTCGATAGCATATTCTCAATATTTGGTGACATGACAGCCACATTCAATTTCTGAAACTCCTTAAGCACAACAAAAAGCTTACACCGAAGAAATCAATTTAACTTGGTTCTTTTCTTGTTTTCTGACGAAACCGCGCACATTGTTTTAGATTCGGTAACTTTTCAACTTTTTTCTAGAGCATCATAATCGCCCTTCTGAAAAGTACAGGCATATCACCTTGGGACGTCACGAATCTTCACAGTCTAAAGTTGACGGATATGACGGTTGACGGATATGAAGGTTGACGGATATGACGCAAAACAAGATCAACCAATCAGATGTATTTTTTTATACCTGAGTAGCATTTTTATATTTGTTCTTATTTCTTTCTATTTGGGATACGAGATCTACACTCTTGACGTTATTTTTTTCGCATTTATAACGTCTCCTACTCTCTCCACAAAAAAACTTTAATAATTTTCATTCCAAAATTAAACAACGTTCGAAGCAGCAAACATTACTCTTAACAATATCGCTGAAGCTATCGATTGCACAGCTTTCCTCCCTGACAAGGAGAACCGGTGATTTCTGTGATGCTCATTCATTTTCAGTAAACATAGCTTCTATTGTCTCGTATTTCCTCTACGGTAGTCATGGAAACGGTGCTACATCCATCCTAATTACCCACTTCTGACAGAAAGAATATTCCTTGACAAGACTTAAAATACTCCTTGGAAGCAACAAAACTAAAATTAATAAAAATGCTAAAAATGCCATGTCAACGACCCCAGGGAGCTGCAAAAACAGCGGCGGTATCCAGAATACCTCAAAACTAGCTTTCACCTCCAGCAAATCCTCAGAATTAACTCCCAAAAATAGGATATTTCTAGTTGCTAACTTCATCACTGGAGGCCAGAGAAAAATAACACTAGGGAGTAAAGCCAAGATTTTAAAAGGTGACAAACACTCGAATGGCAGCGAGACTAGCCCTAGGTAACGTCCCTACTGAAAATCAATCAATCGTGCACCAACAATGACTCCGATAACCCCATATTCCGAACACAGCAAAAAAAGACGCAACCTCTCCAGTTTCGTAAATATGTGCGGACCATATCTCGGATGTAATATAATTTTCTAAACCCGCAAGTTTTTCTCGATTTGAATGTTACGAGCAAAGTGCAGGGCGGCCCGTTTTCGACGCATGGAATGCATGGCGCTACTCAAACATGGCCCATGGCTTTAAGGATCTTCCGTACAATGAGCGATTGCGAAGGGGTGAAGCTCCCAACTTTTACATACACAAAAAGAGGATATGTCATCCAGGCCTGTAAGATCCTTCATTCTAGCCAATCTCCCAAAGTCTTGGCGCTAATCCCAGCCACCAAAACGCGTGGACACAGTAGAAGAATCCAAATACCCCATGCTTTGACAAGAATTAGACATCAATTTTTCACTACCCGAGCAAAAACCCCTATGGAATGCCTTCTCCGGAAACAAGACCAAAGGTTCCGATGGGATCCCAAAAATTGAAGATTTGATTCAGACAAATAGGTTTTGTCTTCGCCAGATCCTCCTTATCCCTATAAAGAACATCTAATCAACTTCAAATAAAACTTTAACTTCTAAAAAAAAATCCGGTTTCAACCGGATTCCGGACGAACTATATGTCCGGTTAAAAAATGACTGTCATATATAGATTCAGCGTTTTTTCTTACCCTTAAATCTATCATCTAATCTACTTCAAATACAAATTTTGCTTTTAACAAATTTTCCGGTTTTGGCCGGATTCCGGACGAACTCTTTGTACGGCAAGACAATGGTTTTCACCATCGTGCTCAGCACGTTTTCTTACCCCCCAAAATAACATCTAATCAACTTCAAATACAAATTTTGCTTTTATCATATTTTCCGGTTTGCGCCGGATTCCGGGCGAACTACTTGTCAGGCAAGAAAATGGTTTTCACCATCGTATTCAGCATGTCTTCTTACCCCTAAATCAAACATCTAATCAACTTCAAATAAAACTTTTACTTTTAACAAACTTTCCGGTTTTGGCCGGATTCCGGGCGAACTACTTGTCCGGCGAGAAAATAGCTTTCATATTCGGATTCAGCGTATCTCCTTACCTCTAAATGAACTATCAACTATTTTGCCCCTTAATTTGAAACCCCTACAGAGCCCATCTTCGAACTTGACTTGTACTTTGACCCGAAGGATCCTCCCACCAAGTTTCATCAAAATATCTCAATCCCTTCGAGAGTTATCGTGCTAACAGACGGACAGACGGACAATTTTGCGATGTCATAGGTATCCGTCACTAACGTTTTGGGATTCCAAAAACAGCAAACTGCGAAACAGTTGAATCCTTCAAAAAATCCGTTCTTGAGGAGTGGGCTGAGGACCAGTCGTACCTACAATACCAGTGAAATCTACGTCCGTAGTCGCCCCATCCATTCAAAAACCGGAAGATCCGAATTTCATATGCTAGCCTACATTTACCCCCCCCCCTAAAGATACCTAACTGATTTCTACGGTTTTCTTGTTCTCTTTCTCGACGTAGGCTATATCATGCTCCCGACATTTGTTTGCGATATGCTCAATCGTCAGATCAACGGTTATCTGGGCTTTTCCGTGAATTTATTTTAGAATATTGGAACATAAACAGTACATAGTGTGAGGGGTCTAGACGGCTCTCTCACCCTCTAAGGGATTAGTCAGCAGACAACCGCTCACGATACGATACACAGGCGCTCAGCTCCACACTACTTCCAGTCAATTAGACCATCTATCACTGTCAGAGGAAAAGAAACAATTCCTGAGAAATAAACACAGGAAAGGAAGTGGATTATTCTGAGCTATTAGCAACAATTTTCCATAGAGAAAAAGATGGTAAAAAGATGATTTGACACAAGAAAGTTGTCATTACTACAAATGGTCAATATAAGCGTCTCGGATATCTTTCCAGTAAGGCTATTTGTTTTAGTTGTTGCTTTCTCGTGTGTTAATATTCTGACGACAGCAGCGTTAAACGTCTTCTAGCTTGAGCCTGAAGAAAACCCTTTCAATGTTGCAAAAAACCTCTTTTTTAGTGCATTTGTACTATGAGAGAACCTTTATTAAACGAAGTCCAAGTCCAAGGGCCGACATATCGCTAGAATAGAACTCAGCTGATGTATCTGTTTGACGCAGTCAAATAATCCTATATTTTACTAAATCCCTCGTCATATTTCACATTACTCGAATACATATGATTGTACTTCACAGGCAGGGGTCGAACCCCCTAACCCCCCCTGGATACGGCCCTGTTCACAGGTATGGGGTATGGTCGGCTATGGTCAAGATTTACCTGTTATTCTGTGAAACCTGTGGTCCCAGGTTAATTTTCAGCTTGAACTTGAAGAGGACCCTTGCCAAGAAGGGTCGAAATATCACCGGAATAAAAATCCGCTGACGTATCCGTTTAACGCAGTCAACTATGATTCGCAGCCAGCTTGGGCTGAAGGAATATTTATACAAAATTTTCAAAATTTTGGATGGTCAGTGGTGGTCTGAGGACTTGTCCCGCGTTGTTCACGATTTGCTATTAGCCGTCGGATTCGTATTCTCCACAAATACAGACATTACAATCTTTATGAAAGTTTCTCAGTCCTGCAAAAATACAGTTGTATTATTTCCGACTGAATTATATTGTTACAAGACGAACAAAAGGTATTGCTTTTCAAACTGATGATACGGCACAGTCCAAAGTAAAAGCCCCTTTCCAAATTTAGACATCATAGCCCTAATTAAATATTCAGCTTTTGCTTTTGCTCAAAGGACGCAACCTTTTTTGCATAAATATTCATATTCTGCATAGCAACACATTTCGTGTAAGGGAGAGAATAACAAAAAAAATCCAAAATATTCGTTAGGGTATTTCGACACTTCTTGGCAAGCTGACTTATTCGTTTAGTACCGTCAAACATGATTCGCAGTCAGCTTGGGATGAAAGAATACTTATGTTTAAAATACGATAACAAAACTCATAAATATGCCCTTTCAAATCATTCTTTGACGATTCACTACGTTCTTTCAATGAAATTCGGCATCGCAAATCTTGACACCGTCCAAAACACTGAGTCAGGGGTTGTAGACTCCAGAATACTCTCGATGACTAACTCTTCGTTCCGATGAAGAATCGCCGTGTGCCTCGCGAAGAGCCAGAAACATCACCGCAGCTGTCCGCAACAAACGTTTTTCATTGGTTTACAGAGGATTCGGATCAGTTTTGAGGATTCGTTTGGATGACGTTTCTCGTCCTTTTTGAAGTTCACTGTAGTGTTTCGGACTTTGTTCATATAAAGGGCTAACACTCAAAATGCCCACGATCATAATGTCCACGACTCAAAATTCCCACTAAAAATGCCAACAACTCAAAATGCCCACGACTCATAATGCCCACAACTCAAAATGCCCACGGTTCAGAATGCCCACGATTGGATTATCTGGGGTGTTCAGAACGTAGTAAACTTGAATTAGGGGTGAGTGAGCAACGGGAAGAGTATAATAGACGGAGTATCAGAATGACGATGATCGTATGTTGAACTGGTATAATCTCAATTATAATATATTTCTGGTAAAATACTTACACGAAACATGTGTATTGGCTCGTGGTTAGCTGCCGCAAAAGCCCTGTGCTTTCTTGAGGAAGCATTTGCCTGATAAGGAACCCCCTTGGAACTTTTCTTTAAGAGCTTTAACTTGCTGGTCTTTTTGGATCCTACCCCGGGTAATCTCGTAGTCCGCATTCCCAGGATGATGTTGGCCTTCCCTGTGGACAGTTTTAGCCGTCGGCATTGTCACGGTGTGACCACCAGAGTCGCAAACCCCTCTCCGCATCATTGCACCTGAGTGAATGAATTAGTCATAGTGATACCTTTTTGTTTGATTTTTGTCAGAATATATCTGGACTCGTTAGAGTGAACACCTTGGAGAGTTTTACCGTGGATTAGGTCGTCACAACTGGTGATCAGCGGAGGGATTAGTTTGACAGTGACAGTACAATTTCGAGCAAACGAAGGTAAGATTGTGAAGGCGAAATTTTGTACAGACCTAAGCGGTTTTTGAGTAAAGGCTGGCTCTAAGCGAGAACTAAGTTATTCTCAGGAAGTGGTAGGACTACTTTCAAGTGAATAGTTAAGTCGTGTAGGTTACTGAATTAGAAGGCCCAGATTAAGCTCCGGGAAATCCAGTAAGCCTAACGTTTAATGAACTATTAAGTCTGGGAAAATTGTGTCGACTAGGCAAGAAGCGAAGGCTCAAGGGACTAGTCACCAGCAACTGGTACCCGATGGTCGTTCAGTCCGAGCAGAGACGGTAGAGGGTGATCCAAAAAATACCGGAGACATAGTTAGAACGGAAAAAATTGAAAACATGAACGAAAATATCGGCGAATTAGTTACTCAGTTCAAGGACATGTTCAAGCTTATGCAAGAACAGAAAGCGGCAGACGACGCACGTCACGAGAGAGAGAGACGGGAGTTGTTAGAAAAAATGGCGAAGCCGCGAGAGCCGACTCTACAGAAAATGTCAGACGGGGATGACGTAGATTGTTTTTTAACAGCTTTCGAAAATACAGCTGCGCTATGCGCGTGGGACGGCCCGACAAAAGCTTTACGCCTAATTCCACTACTCACAGGGAAAGCTTTAGAAGCCATTTCGGGAATGAATCAAACGCAATTACGCAACTTTTCAGCGGTAAAAGAAAGTATTTTGAAAAAATACTGTATTTCGCCCGAAACGTATCGCATAAAGTTTCGCAGTTTACGCATGGCAGAAGCCACGTCATTCCAAGAACACGCTGACAAATTAGAGTTATATTGTGCTAAGTGGTTGAAAGTAACCGAAACCGACGTTAGCAGCACATCAGACTTACGTGCAGCTAAGATAAAGCAGATCATGACAGAACTGACGCTAGAACAGTTCGTTAACAGTATTTCCTTTCCAGGTCTAGTTATACACCTCAAGCAGTTAGCCCCATCTACTATGGCCGAAGCAGTCAGACACGCAGAAAACTACGCTGAAGCTAACAAAGGGGCCAAATCACAGACGCGATTCCGAGCTGGAGGAGGAGATACTGCTGCTGAACCAAGCCGCCAAGCAGATAAACGGCCAAGTAAGTACAACGCCGCTGCAGAAATCAAATGTTTTAAGTGCAACCTGTTCGGGCATTACGCCAGGGATTGTACCGAGACAAAGCCAGACAGACGCACAGACATAAAGCCGAAAGCCAAATACGTTAAAAGCGCATACGTTCGTACTTCGAAAGTATCGGGTTCGCACCGCCCACTTGACGGAATTTTGCTACACGACTGTAAGTCAGAAAGTAACCCTGCACACATAGTCGTAGGCGACATAAATGGAGTAGAAACCGAGATGCTTATTGACAGCGGAAGCGACATAACTCTAGTACGAAGGGAGCTAGTAAAAAACGTTTCACTGAATGAATCGGTAGTTTTCAAAGTAGGTTGCGTTCACGCAGATATTAAGACCTTACCATCAGCGACTGTTCAGCTATCGTACAACGATAAAGTATTCGGAAAACGCACCGAAAAGATCAACGTGGCAGTCTCAGACAGACTGCCGTACCCGGTTATTATCGGAAGAGATTGTTTCATTTTTGCATCCATCCTAGGAAACCGTCCCGAAAGTGAAGAAAGCAGCGATGCCACTTTGTCGGGCGGAGAGTCACCTGTTTTAGACTGCTATTTGGCAGAGGAGTTCAATTTCGAGGATGATTACTTCGGAGGCGCACCAGATGAAGAACGAAAGTCTAAGCGACAGAAACGCCAGGAAAAAGCACATCACAACGAGGTTTGCACAACAATGGCACCAGCAGACCCATCAGAGGCTTTCGCGAACATCCAAGCGAGGGACCCATCACTCAAGTCTCCGTGGGAAAAGCTCCGAGAATCCGAAGCCGAAAACAAACAGCTAAAAGAGGAGGTTAACAAGGTACGTTTTTTCAAGAAAAATGACATTCTTTTCCGACTGGTTAAAGCACCAGACACAGGTCTAGACAGATTACAGTTAGTTTTGCCAAAGCCCTACAGAAAGAAAGTCCTCGAATTAGCTCACGACGTACCTTTGGGTGGACATTTAGGTAGACGAAAAACAGCAGATAAAATTTCTCGACACTTTTACTGGCCAGGGTTACATAGAGATGTTTCGCAACATCTCCGAGAGTGTCGCGAATGCCAGATGATTGCTAGAGTAACCAAGCACGATAAAGTACCGATGGTTAAGTTCGAGGCAGCTACCAAACCATTCGAAAGAATAGCCTTAGATCTGATTGGACCTCTCAAACGGAGTTCAAGAGGGAACCAGTGGCTACTAGTTGTTGTTGATTACTACACGAAATGGCCGGAAGCTTTCGCACTACGTTCTAGCACAACCGAGAAGATTGTAGCCATCCTGCGGGATTATTTCTCTAGACACGGGGTACCCAAGTTTCTTGTGAATGATCAAGGACCGAACCTGTTAGCTAAACAGATGCGCGATTTCCTTAAAGAGTTAGGGATCCAGCAAAACAGAACCTCTATCTACCACCCACAGTCGGATGGTCTTTGCGAGCGCTTTAACGGGACGTTAGTTCAAATGTTACGAAAATTTACGCTAGAAGAACCGAAAAAATGGGATGAATTCCTACCGTCAGTGCTGTTTGCATACCGCGAAGCAACCCAAGAGTCCACAGGCGTTTCCCCGTTTGAAGCTTTGTACGGAAAAAATCCTAGAGGACCTCTTGAGGTATTCAAAGACCAGTTGTTAGGAGACAGAGCACCATACACAGGCGATGTTATAGCCGAAGACGTAAACTCTTGTCCATTACAGCTGAAAGACCGCTTGGCAGAAATCCAGCGTGCTGTCTTGAGGGAAAACGCAACGGCGACATCCAAACAGAAAAGTCATTACGACGGTAAGACATCCGGGGCGGCAAAAGACCTGAAGCCAGGCGACCAAGCTCTCGTCCTACTAGAAACACCAGGCTCGAAGCTGGAGCGACGTTGGCAAGGCCCAGTATCTGTCGTCAGGAAGATAGGTGAGTGCAACTACGAAGTTACTGGTTTTTCAAGTAGGAATCGTAAGAAAGTACTGCACGCGAATTTGCTTAGAAAATTTCACGCACCATGTTCTGCTCTGTTTTCAACTGTGTTAGGTTTACCTGACGAAGGAGAAAAAGATGCACCTGCAAGAATAGTGACTTTTGAATCCTCTGATACCGATAACTTAGGAAAAGTCATAATTAACCCGAAATTGTCGAAAGAACAGAGAACACAGTTAGAGAAATTACTAAGCAAATACGAGTGCGTGTTTAGCGAAACACCAGGGTTAACCGATCTTGTCAAGCATAGCATTGATACTGGTACAACTAAGCCGGTACGGAAAAGTCCTTACCGGATACCGCAGAGCCGACAAGCGGCGGTCGACCAAGAGATCAAACGAATGCTCGAATACGGAATAATTAGAAAGTCAAAAAGCGCATTCGCAGCCCCAGTCGTTGTTGTCCCAAAGTCCGACGGGTCATTACGTATTTGCTGCGATTACCGCGCCTTGAATTCGATCACAAAGAGCCCTGACCCTTTCCCAATGCCAAGAGTAGACGAATTAGTAGCAAAAGTTGGCAATGCCTGTTGGCTTTCCATTTTTGATATGACCAAAGGGTATTTCCAAATCCCGATGGAAGAAGAGAGTATAGACAAAACAGCCTTTGTTACACACAACGGTCACTTCGAGTTTTTACGAATGCCCTTCGGACTTCGAGACGCAGGCGCGAGTTTCATGCAACTTATGCAGGAAGTACTAGAAAATGCAGAGAAACACGCAGGCGCATATTACGACGACGTCATATCGTTCACTTTCAGCAATTGGCAGTCGCATTTAGAGCACATTGAGGACGTACTAGGCAGACTAAAAAAGGCAGGTCTAACAGCGAACCCGAAAAAGTGCCGATTAGGGTTTAACGAAGTAGAATACCTAGGTTTCGTTGTTGGAAGTGGGAAGATCCAAGTCTCTGAGCACAAAGCAGCTGCTGTCCAAAACTTTCCCAGACCGAAAACGAAAAAAGACGTGAAAGCCTTTCTAGGCCTAGTAAGCTACTACCAAACATTCGTTGAAAATCGCGCAAAGCTAGCAAGGCCGCTCGTAGACCTGACCCTGAAGTCACAACCAACCATCGTCGTTTGGACGGATCAATGTCAAAATTCCTTCGAAGAACTTAAAGCACAACTAACAAGCTCAAAAATCATGCGTTGTCCGAATTTTGATCGGGAATTTATTTTGCAAGTCGACGCTTCGGGAGAAGGCATAGGCACGGTACTTTCACAAATATTTGACGGAAAAGAGCATCCGGTAGCTTATCTTAGCAGATCTTTGACGAAAGCAGAAAGGAACTTTGCGGCAGTCGAGCGCGAATGTCTATCCATTGTTTGGGCAGTTCAGAAGCTGTATTATTACTTAGAAGGCCGTCAATTCCAAGTACAGACAGACCATGCCCCTTTAAAGTACCTCGATACCATGAAAAATGGAAATCCTAGATTAATGCGTTGGGCCATGATCCTACAAAGTTTCAACATCCAATTTGTAGCTCGATCAGGTACGTCTAACGGAAATGCTGATGCCCTTTCCAGAGGTACCAATTAGACAAAAGGCTCCGTTGTATATAGTCAATGTACATAAGTTATTTTTTTCAGAAGCTTCTACAAACGACAAAGCACAAGCCACCATCACTAGGTTCGAGAACCTACTACCAAGCTACCCACTAGAAAAAGCAGAAGCAAGGTTCTACGAAGAAATGAAGCAGGACCAAAGGTTGCGCACCTTCGTCCTCACACACCAAGAGAATCCACGGCCAGACATCGCATTTGCAAGCCTCGGAGACTACCTGTTCAGGATTTGGAAAGGACAAGAGATAACCCTGATACTCCCATGCACCTTCCGAGGCAAAGCCATAAAAGCAGCCCACTTAAGCCCAAGAAGCCCAGCCATACCCCACTCCAATTTGGCAGAAACCATCCAACGTGTCAGACAACATTTCTACTGGCCCCAGCTAGAGCGAGACGTGGAGCTGATCGTCAAGACCTGCAACAACTGTAGGAGGTCTGAGGAGGGGAGTTGAATTTTCGGAAGGGGTATTGTCACGGTGTGACCACCAGAGTCGCAAACCCCTCTCCGCATCATTGCACCTGAGTGAATGAATTAGTCATAGTGATACCTTTTTGTTTGATTTTTGTCAGAATATATCTGGACTCGTTAGAGTGAACACCTTGGAGAGTTTTACCGTGGATTAGGTCGTCACAGGCATTTTGAACCAAGACGATCTTAGCTTGCCCTGTGACCATTCTGAACTGTTGGCATTGGAAACTAAGCCGCCAGCATTTCTGACGATTTCGATTTCGGGTGTTCCACACTTGAATTGTGGGCATTTCGAGTCGTGGGCATTTTGAGTCGTGAGCATTTTGAGCCGTGGGCATTTTGAACCACGGGCATTTTGATCGTGGGCATTCAGAGCGTGGGCATTGTGACAGTGGGCAAAAAGATCGTGGTGATTTTGGGAACCACCCATATAAAGTATTAACAACCTGAAGGAAGCGAATGCATCTGTCATTGTTTAATCGGACGTTGGCGGAAGGAATAATCTAGTAGTAACCAAAAACAGAAAGCAGAGTAGATTTTAAGTTGAACAGAGTATTTTGATCCGAGTCGAACAGTACCTAGAACAACTTATCATTTTCCTTTGTATCGTTTCCTCTATATCCGTTTTATACCGTTCAAGATTGTCGAAATAAATCAAACTTACCTAAAATATGAGTTATTTTGACCTACCGAGAAGGAAAAAGAGGCAATTTGACTTACCATCGTCCCGATACTCCTTCGTTTTTTTCCTTCGATTTCTATCGTTCTCCCGAATGTATCGCTTTGAATTCGACGAGGAGTGTCTAGAAGAGGAAAAAGTATTAGACCATAATTAAAATTCCATAATGGAAAATAAACTGCTTTGTTCAGAAATTAATTTGCTCTGCCTGCGCGACGCAATACTTTGTTCGTTTAGTGCACATACAATCAGTTAATTTTTCGCATGCTAGGTTCGGGTCATTATGGACAAACCTGCATGCAGCGCGCCAATGCGTCATAATCGGAGCGAAGGAGGAAATACTCTATGGGCGTGTTCCACCCCTCTACCAATAGTAACTATTAGTTACTATTTTAGTTCCAACCTCGTCAAATGTTACCACGCTGACCGTTACAACCTTCTCGAAATAGTAACTAACAGTAACTATTTGCTTACCATGCTCAAGAGCGTAGTAAGCGTGGTAACTACGGATCTCTGTAACGTGATTGGCTGGAATTGCCCCGTGGAGGGATATTTTAGCGAGAATTTCAAAATGCGTTCGAGCCTTGATGTCAAGAAGCCAAAATTCGTGACGTCATGCGTAGTAACTACGGTAAGTAGGGTGGAACACGCTCTAATCCAAAACACGCCACTGATCCCCAGGAAGAACGAGAAAACGTCTGACTAACGACTCAAACTCTACAGTCAAATCCTGTATCAACCAATCACGGCGATCGCTGGGCACAGCTGTGGTGCCGCTTCCGGCTCTTCCACCAGGTACCCGGCGATGCAATATTCGCTTGACACTACCACCGCAACATTCTACCAAATTTTAAACCGAATTGTACATATGAAGTGAAGACCAGACGTACTTGTAAACATAGTTCTGTGCAAAAATTTGACGAGCCTCGTATGGCATTTGTGCCGTATTTCACTAAGTTTTATAACGACAAGCCCTGAATTTCAAATATTTTTTCTTCATCTTGTATTGTGTCGACGTGTCAACATTGTAACTGCCAATCATTTACATTAGTTGCGTTTTTGCTGATACCATGGTATCTGTTACCACGGTAACTGGATCTGCAATTAATCGTTTTTGCAGTTACCGTTGTATCTGATATACGGTCCACTGCAAAAACGACTACTGCCGAAACTGCACTTTTCGAAGTCATCCCAAAAACAAACTGACACCCAGTTACATCACTAAGTGCTGAACTTCGTTCTCACCAATTTGACAAAATTTGATGAAAGTGAGATGACTTTTCAGATACCAAGACCAGATACCATGGTCGGACCGTGATATCTGAATATCTGTTACCACGGTAACTGGCCAGATACCACGACAACTGCAAAAACGCCTTTTGACCGTGGTATCAGATACCACGATAACTGCAAAAACGACTTTAGACCGTATATCAGATACCATGGTATCTGCAAAAACGCAACTATTATGGTGATTAAATCTGAATTGAACTGAATATCATCTATTGTGGTTCACCATCACTACCAGCCAAGATTTCAAGCATGAAACACTCTTGTCCTACATAGCAACCAATCTCGAGCTAGAAAACCAATTAAAGGAGACACTGCAAATATTCGCAAGAGATGCTGACATTTCAAAATCACCGGCGTCCATTATTACACGCTAATGGAAAGAAATTAAGAATCTCGGCGTCACTGAACCGCATCCAGACGATGAGCAAAGGAGTTAGCCCCTTTCCAGTTGTAGCCTGAAGAAAGTGAATGTATGTACGTTGCTTCTTGTTCAGTGTCTACGACCCTTTTCATGGAAGAAAATGTTTGCTGGTTTCACGATATACAGAGAGGCTTTATCAGAAACAACGTAATTTAAGGTCCTTTCTCTTAAGCACTTAATAGCGTCTCTATGGAAGATTTTTCGCTTCTCAATTGGTTGCCAACGAGTGCAGAGTCAATTGCGTCTCGGGCAGGACGAACAAGCCAGGATCGAAGTGCCAGAAAATAAATAGCAGGAGTCAAAAGTAGAGCAAAAAGTCACAATAATAACAATATATTGCAAAAAATCGGCAAGTGGCCTCTTGGGAGTTCGTCTTAATCATACATTTTGGGCGTACAGATTGTCGAAGGAGTTCTTGAAAGTGTTGATGGAGTCATTCGATGCTACGACGGGCGTTCCAACAGCCCATCGCTCTGTCCTGGAAAGACGATCTGCCAATGTCTTTAGAAAATTGCCAGCCACTCAGCTTGAAGTTATGTCCGGGCAGACTGTGCTTTTGTAAAGTTAAAGGCCCCGTCGGCAGGCACGTTATCATCATCTTCGTTATCAATGTCTAACAAAATGTGAAAACGCCTCACACGTATGGGGATTGTGGACGCCGTAAAACGACGTCGATGTGGAAGTGCAACCCCACAAAAAATACAACCTCTTGTTGCTCGGCGTCCTTCTCGGTCTAGCCAATTCCATACATCCATTATTATGAAAAAAGTATTGAATCCAGCGACAGACATTCGAAGGTTTTCGCACCTTTTACTTTCGACGACTACTGAATCCTTTTCTCCTTCCAACTTATAGCTTAACTAACATACCGCCATCTACATGTCTTTTTTCAGTCCATGCACCTACTGCAGGTGGCGTAAAGCTTAAACATGACAATTTTGACACTGCAGTTCTGCAAGTTAATAAAGTCTTGGCTGGAGATGGGAAAATGGGGATTATCGAAGGCAAAGCAATATCCTATTTCGCAGAGATAAGACCGTATGGAAGGCTTATGACAGTCGAATGCATATTTGGACAAGAAAGTGTTAAGAGGCACCGCCTGCCTCCCGGAGATAACGGCATAGCACTGACGAGCAGATCTCTGCCTCATGGGAAGTAAGGAGGAAATGGAGCAGAAGTGAATGGAAGCAGGCGATACGAGAAAGGACTAACAAGGCAGAATGACCATGTCTGGTTGCAGCTCCAACTCGCTTCTCCTGCTTCAAGAAGCAGCTGGGGACATCTCCTCGCGAACGGGTGGATGGTACCTTCAGTGACATAAATGGAAATCTACTGAGTTGATTTTGTTTAATATTTTCAGAAACCCATGTCGAGTTTCTGCACTGTTTGAATGTGCTCTGCACAAGCTTGATTCCAGATAACACACGTTTGCTCATCCTTGTGTTAAACGTTACAATAATTATCTGTTATGACCCTTTTAAGCCTTATGTTTAACGAAAAGATAACATTTAAAGGGTCATAAACGAGGTCATAACAGACATATGCTCATAGTTTTAAGACTTGTAAGCCTTGTTTGCTTTTTCGTTTCATTAACCCAATCTCTTCGACTGAACTAGGTTCACGTTTGAATAAGACCCGGATTTCCTCAGCTTCATATCCGGACGTGTCTGTTTTTCTCCAACGGCAGAGAATTGGGTCACTTACGTATTTTTCCCAAACCGCCTTGTCTGAATCCCTGGCAATATTCAAATCTCGTTTAAACAAGGAACGGGCGAAAAACCCATTCCAATTTCAATGAGATTACAAATCCTGGTGAACCCCTCTTCAGGATCAATACAAAAATCAAACTGACCAGCGAAGGCCATCCAACAAGAAAACTAACAAAAAACGGAGCATCACGGACCTGATTAGCTCAGAGATGCGAATTAAGGTAATTAAAGACCGCCTCATACTATGCTGTTTCTGCCTAAAACAACTCTACTCTTTGTTTCCCGACTCCATTTCGTCATAGTGTCAGAATGGTAAGGCAAACTGCATACGTATTCACTTCCTTCAATTGGTGATTGCAGAATCTCTAACCAGAGTCTCTCATCGCTTGTCATTCTTTTCGCCCGATTCGGCGAGCGGGATTCCCAAATTACTCCCAGGAGCCGAATGAATCATCTGTGAAAATCATCCATGGCTCATTTGTGAGTTTTAGACACCATTCTCTGGACAATTAACATTTGAGAATATTTTGGATGCCTTCTTTAGTTTTGTTTTCAGCCTTGATCGAAATGTTCCCTATTCAGGACAGGAATGTTTGATGCCTGAGATATTGTCTCGCCTTGACTTTGTCCCAAAACACAGGGAGGATCTGTAGGAAGCAAAAACTTAAAGGAACAGAAAACTTGACTCAAACTTGACTCGGGGAGCTAGCTAACATATCAAGAATGTACCCTGAGTCGATATTGAGAGTAAGAAAAATTCTCGTTACGACCATTGCAGTTTCCGGGCAGTTTCCAAGAATTCGACTTTTGAGCAAAAGGTTTGCAAAAGCAAAAGGTTTGTGTGCCGCGACTAGGAATCGAACCCAGGCCGTCTTGTCGGGGAGGTCGTTTGTCTGTAGTCTACACGTAAAAGGTGAACTTTTACAGTACATATGTGCATACTTACAGTGCATAAGGGGCAAGGGCCTGCCAGCTAGCTTTGGGAACACTAAGGAGGGGGTTCGAGACGGTTCGAGATAACAAAGAACCTCGACCGTCGACAATAAGACACTGTATATTTATCTAAGCCCCCCCGGGCGATTCGATGGCCGAAAGTTGCGTAGTCAAGTTTACTGTTCCTTTAAGGCTGGATTAGTAAAAGGAAGTCGATGTTTGAATACGGACTTTAAGATAAACAATCCTTCCGTCTCTTTATCAGCCGGTAAATCAAAGAGTTTCCCTGACGGCGAATTGTGGTTTCCGAGAGGTAGAATGACCATTTCTGACGTCACGCCAAATTCAATTGTTATCGATAATCTCGAGCCGAGATACAAACAAAAAGTAACTCCATCTGAAACGTCGTTTTTGCTCTGGAAACGGAATCACTGAAAGGAGAGGGAAAAGGGAATCTGACATTCACGATCCTCGTGATCCGCATTACGGTTACCGAAGTCAAATCTTTCTCGGAGATAAGCACTAAAAGAGATTCCGCGCAAAAACTAAGACGATTTGGAACGACGTTCTGGCGAACGGTTGTGGTGACAGGGAGAAACTACGGTTATTGATTCTACAGCTGCGCCGTGACCAGACTTGAAGCAAGAACTGTAGATTTTGCATAACCTACATTCTGTAAAATGTAGGTTAGACTTTACGGGGTGATTGTCTACCATTAGGAATGCGTAGAAGATATTTGGGTAAGGTAAGAGTGTTGTCTGGTCCTTACTTTTGCCCAATGTGTGGGCAACTGGATGAAAATATTTTTCACTTAATGTGCGAATGCCCTGAGCTTTCAGATCTTCGTGGGGAAATTTTTTGTGTTAGTTATTGGGGGGAGGATTGGTTGGTAAAAGTAATGGGAAGTAAATTATTTGGTGATATTGAAAAGTTGGGAAGATTCCTTTCGGTTTCGATGAACCACAGAGAAAGGTTCCTCTAAAGGAATATGTAAAATAGTTATCACTTGTTTGGTTTTTGTTCTTTATTTATTTTTACTTTTTTTTGTGTGTCATTTTTTTCCCATGGCCTCTGTGGTTTTAGTGGAATAAATCTTATCTTATCTTATCCTCATTATAGTCGGGCACCAAGAACCCATAAATTTCCTGTAATGACTCGCCATTCAGGGGGCTTGTCAATAAGAGATTTCTGATGCGCTCTTGACCGAGCGTCAGATAGTTCGAGAAATACCCACAGGGATAAAATATTGCCTTGAGGGAGGAGTCTCTTTGGTCTCACGTCCAAGGAGGTTCGGGATTGGCTCTATCTGAGCAAGAATGCCAATTCGACCCAAGTGGAATTTTTGGAAACTAGGTGAGGCTCGGGCAACATAGCAACACAGAAGCATAGGAAATGACAAGCCCCCTGAATGGCGAGTCATTACAGGAAATTTATGGGTCCCTGGTATCACGCATATAACCCCCTACCAACGATTAAAACCGGAATCACGTGGTCATGAGTTTTTTTTTTTAATTATTAGCGCGATTTTCTCTCTGTGTTTGGGGTGTCATGGGTCCAAATCCCGCCTGATGAGGACTGGTTCACTACTGAACATTTTCAGTGATGTCATAGGTAAATTTAAAACAATGCTCACCTTGGAATCCAAACTGGACTTTTTGCGTCTGATTTGACATTGTTGTTGTTAACGATTAAGGATTTTGGCCGTCCAACCTGTTGTTTCGTTGTCCGAATGGCTTGCTTGATATCATTCAGAGCTGCTTCAACGGACGTCCGACGGTCACTTGAAGAACTACAACGACCTAAAAGACGACATGAATGAGAGATAAAAATAAAACCAGGCCCTAACAGCCACGTCCAACCTTCCTATCTTTCTTCTGGATTCAAGACACCAGGGTTCGTCGAGATGGATCCAGAAGATCAAGCTAGCGGTCTGGAAGTCCGGGGTTCTGGACGCCCTAGATTCCGTAATCTGGAAGGTTGTTAAGGAGGGAAAACTTTGAGCGACAAAATAAATATGCAAATGTTGGGGTGGGGAAAAAAGAGTGACTGAAAATTGTGACTGGGAGGTAAGAGACGATGCAAAAGAGATCTCTACGAGACTTTGAAAGATGGTAAAATTTTCTATCATCGTTGCAATGAATGATTAAATGCATTTTACGGACTAAACAAAAGGAAAAACACAAAAAGAAACAGAAAGAGGAAGAAATGTTTAATGCTAATCTGCCGAGAGGAGTTGGCTTAACTTTGCAGAAGATCCAGATATCCGGTAATCTGAAAGGTGAAGTAAGGTTTCAAGCCAGCCTACTATAAACGCCTGATCATTCGATGGGCTATGCAGAACAGCGGAATACCCTAACCCAATGAAATACGAACGACTAGAGTGAAACTCAGTGAAGAACCAACTAGAAATCTGTAGTGTGCACACAGCTCAAAAACCCTGGGGGTTAATAAGCTGTGTTGGTGCGGCAGGATTCCCTGAGGATTCCTAACGCGGTTTCGCACTGGAATCACCTGGGTATACAGCGTTCGGCCCAACCTGCACACAAACCAAGCATTCGTGGTAGACTGCCCTAAGCTAAAAAGGTTAACTTTCCTTTTGAAACTCTTAAGTTCCTGAATACGTTTTAGCCCCCCCCCCCATATTCAGAAAAGCAGCTGGACCTTAAGGTCCTGCAAGCTAAAAGGGCTTTGGCCTCAACATTTAGATCAAGTGCCCCAGAGGAAAATCGGGGAACGAAGGGGCTCTTAAGAAGTCTTTCCCACCGCAGGCTCTGGACTGAATCAAATTGACAGGGGTTCTAAGTTCCATGACGTGGTTGTTTCCTCATGTGATAAAAACTTCTGCTCTATAACACGAACGAACAAACTGATTCCCTAAAGTTTTGAGTGGAACTTGGGACTGCGGAGAGAAAAAATCGGCCCATTTATACCATTTTCACTTCCGAGTCCCTGACAGGGAAGAAAATCACTAACGATCTCCCCAAAATTTAAGGTCGTAAGGAGACTGAAATTCATTGAAACAGATTTTCACCGTTCTGACGGTAATTATTCATGAAAAACTTTAGACAAAATTAACGAATGCAGAGTTTTTTGTATGCACAAGTTGGCAAGTCCGATGTGTGGAAGAGACGGAGTCTTCTCCACTTGATGTGTGAGTCAGGAGAATTGTGAGATTTAAGGAGGATATGTTTAATAGGGTGGGGAGGTCTGGGTAGTTCATATTGTTTTGTTTTATATATAATATAATATCTTATTCTCCTTCAGTTTTGAGGAAAATAAATGAATAAATAAAAAAAAGGGCGGGGACAATTTTTTTTTTTTAGAATAAGGGGACTAGGGAGGTTTTTGGAGATAGCTATGGACCGTAGAGAATAATTTTCTGAACTGAGCTGATTTTACTTGTTTCGGTTTTTACGGAGTTGATGTTTTAAATGGTTGTGGAGTTGATATTTTTGTTCCGTTATGTCGCGAAGTGATTTCTTTCAGAATTATGCACATCATGTCATATAATATCATACAGCCAATCAGAACCGACTTTTTAGGAAAAGACTGAAAAAGGTGGGTCTTGACTCATGGACACATTACTACCAATCCGCCAACTTTTTAGGTACAAACTGATCTTTCGATCCGTCTGTCAGGCATTCTGATCTCTTATTGACGCGATTTTGGTCCTTGAACTTAAAAAAGAACAGGGCCGCTCGTACAGAAGGTGGGATTTGACGCATGGACACACTACATCCAATCAAATTCAGAACCGACTTTTAGGAAAAACTGATCTTCCGATAAGTCCGTCAGGTCTTCTGTTCTCTTATTGACGGGCTTTGGGTCCTTGAACTTCAAACAGAGAGGACAGCTCGTACAGAAAGTCGGCCTTGACACACTGACACGTTACAACTAGGCATGGGCACTGTTCCTGTTTCCTGTTCCTGTTCCTGGTTTTTTCTCCCTGTTTTACTGTTTACTGTTTTCTTTAGGGATCCAAAAATAAACAGAACAACAGACGAGAACAGTCAACTCTGTTTATTTTTGGGTCCCTAAAACAGAAATCAGAAAACCGTAAAACAAGGAGAAAAAAAACAGGAACAGGAACAGGAAATAGAAACAGTGCCCATGCCTAGTTACAACCAATCAGAACCAACTTTTTCGGAAGGAAAAGTGATGTTCCGATCCGTCATTCAGGCATTCTGATCGATTACTGACGGCTTGAAGGGAGTGTGGATCATCGTCCTTGCCTAACTGGACAAGAAAAGGCTCCGCCACTATTACCGAATCTTTTCCGACAGTGCGAAGAGACGATACGGATTTAGGAAATTTTTTCAACTTTTCCATATGGAAGTGATGATGGTGGCAAAAACCCGGGCAGGAATTCCTGACCGGCAGACGGAAATCCGTATCGTCTGTTCGCACTTTACAAGACGAGGTTTCGGAGTAAGACAGGGAAAAACGTGGCGTATCAACTTCTGGAGTTCATGCATATTTCAGTAGCTTAAAAAGTGGAAAAAAAATAACTGATGTCCCCTGTGCTTTGAAACGGAATAAAAATAAGCTTACTATTCCCCGAGTCCACCAATCTGCAAAGTCCGTCGTCTGTAGTGGATCGATGAATCATAGGAGCGGGAGGCGGAGGCGTATTTGACAATCCTGCAAGAAAGCAGTTGGGTTAGGCAATGACACAGACTTGGGGGAATGCAAGCATTTCCTTCGACACGAATCAGAATAAAAGCATTAAGCAAGTTTATTTGTTGAGCTCTAAATACTCCTTGCGCCTGGACTGACTGGGAAATATATATTCAAACAATGGCTAAAACGAATCGTCAGCTAGATGCTTTGGAAGCGATATTTCGGCCCTTCTTGGCAAGGGTCCTCGTCAGGCTGTTGAACGTCAAGGGACAACAGGGACTGGAAGAAACGAACCTGCAACAATCCTGAGATATCGCTGCCAAAGCACCGTAGCTGACTATAATAATATAATAAGTTATTTTTAACCCACTACAACAAACAAGAAAAAGTGGAGTATGGAACTAGCAACAAAAAGAAACCAAAAAGAAAGAAAAACAACTCAACTACCAGAAAAACATTGGAGAAGACCATGAAAAGGCTCAAGGTTCGAAATTGCAGACCCGGACAGCCCCTCGTGTAGCAAGGCAAGCTTTGCCGTTACATCCGGAGCACTAAAATTCTGGATAATTTTTCTATTCTCATACCACGGTGGCAAATAAAGTAAAAATCTCAAGTACCGGAAATACGCGGATCGGATCGTTTTTAGCTTGAATATATTAGTTGCGTTTTCGCACATATAATGGTATCTGATACCAGGGTCTAATGTCGTTTTCGCAGTTACCGTGGTATCTGATACCACGGGTCAAAAGGCGTTTTTGCAGTTATCGTGGTATCTGGCCAGTTATCGTGGTATCTGATACTCAGATACCATGGTCCGTCCGTGGTAATTGATCTTGGTATCTGAAAACTCTTCTCACCTATCAAATTTTCTCAAATTGGTGAGAAAGAAGTTTAGCACTTAAGCTAAGTGCACACACAGTCAGGTAAGATTCCGCACGCGAAAAAGCGTATGCGAAAAAGCGTCACTATGCCCGACAGGTTTTTCAGACAAAACAAAATTCGGACGGGAAATTTGGCCCCAGATTTGAAAAATTCACTGCTTAGCCTACAGCCAGATGATGCTGATTGATTGCCGAATGTTTGTAAATTCTCTGTTGATTAAAAAATTTATATTTTCTATTTTTTATCTAAAATACAGGATGTGTATATAAGTTTAAACAGTTCTGAGGGAGGAGTATCAAAGAAAGATGCAATTAATTAACTGCTTTGACTGACCAGTATTTTACTTTTATTGCAGCAAGTGGATGAGATGTCGCTGTTCAACTGTAAAATGATAAACTGCAAAAATAACCATACCTCCTGTAGATAGCCTAGTACACATTTACGTTTGTCTAGATGGTAGCTTGCATTCAGCAGACACTTGCAACCAAGATCTTTCTCTAATAAACATGTTTTTGCTGATCACATTAAATAGGTCGTATAAACATTTGATACTTCAAAGAGTTCCAAACACACAAACATAGCTATGAATTTTCCAATTTTCAGAGCACAATTTCGCCTGCGTATAAAATTCGCTCCGGAAAAAGTAGAATATTTTCTACTCAAACCGGAACGAAATTATCGTACCGAATCCGCATGCGATACGTCAAAATTCCGGAGCGGAGAAGGAAATTCGCACCGGACTGCGAAATTCGGACTGTGTGTGCGTGCACGCTACTTTAGTGATGTAGGCCTAACTGGATATCAGTTTTTCTTTTGGGATGACTTCGAAAAGTGCAATTTCGGCAATAGTCGTTTTTGCAGAGCAACAGTGTATCAGACACCACGGTAACTGCAAAACCGACTAATTGTAGCTCCAGTTACCGTGGTAACAGATACCACGGTATCTGCAAAGACGCAACTATTGTTCAGCTCTTAGTCGATTGCGCAACATTATTTTGGCAATTTTACATGGCCTCTGCTATTTTTATTCACACTAAACGCATCCATCTAAACGTCCCTCGACCCTCTGAACAGCCTCTATCCAGCAATTAAGTAACAGTTAAAGTTTAACCGAAAAGGACGGGGATAGGACAATCTAGTTACCCATCACTTATTCACTTAAACTGGCTTGAAGACCCGCTGAAAATGCACTACTTGGTTGTTCCGCTATTCAGGAATAATCAATTTTCAAATAGTGGAATTTCCGTGTGATTTGTGGTACCTCTAATTTGTTGTATTATGACTTTTTTTGTTCAGGCACTAAGCATTCTTCACCAAAATCGCCACTGCCCACTGAAAAGCCTTTTGTGTTTAGATAAAAATTTCCCGCGTCATAGTAGAATTTTCGCTCTGGGGACGGCCGCAGATATTCTGAACGTCATAACTAGAGCAGATAGTGGAAAACAGAAAAATCCCTTTGCAGAATCGAAATAATTCAGTGTATTCAACTAAATGACATAAAAATAAGTTGGCTTTTCAGTTAATCTTTAAAGAAAAAAGGTCATTAGTTATTTATGTATAAATGCACTATTTGCATTTATGCAAATAGTGCAAATTGTTTACAGAGTTAAAATTGTATCTTGTGTGGTTGTTGTTCATTGTTCTTTCTTCTTTATTTTTTTTTCTTTTCTTCTACTCCATCAGTGACATTCTTATGCAAAGATGGGTAATAAACTTATTCATTCATTCATAATGGATCAGGTTTTTCCGGCTGGATATCCTGCACTTCCATCGTCAGATTGAACAAATCTCAAATTTTCCATACGGAACTAATGATGGTGCCGGAAATCCAGGCAGGAATCCCAGTCGCAAACATCCGACCCTGATCGTCTGTTCAAGCCATAAAAAGTAAACACGAAGCAGAAAATTCGAAAAAATCTCACAGTTAAATTAGGTCTACTTGCAATAGCCTACTCTTAATGACTAACTTTTCGTGCCGATGAAGAATCGCCGTGTGCCCAGTGAAACGTTGTTCATTGGTTTAAAGGATCTGAATCAATTTTGAGGGTTCGTTTCGGTGACGTTTCTTGCTCTTCCCGAGGTTGATTGTGTTTTTTCTGTGTGTTTTTTTAAGTATTTTAGCGCATAGCGTTACCATCGCTGTTTCAACCTTGTCCAATTTTTGCGCTCAACCACAAACAAGGTAGAAGAATCCTTTGGTATAAAGAGCCTTTCAATCCCCCCACTGCGCAATTTTGGCAATATCCTCCCTCTTAATCAGCTCGTTTGGAGACTAACTTCTTAAAGTTTAACCGAAATGGGGCTGGGATAGGACAATCTAGTTATCCATCACTTATTCACTTAAATTGGCTTGAAGACCCGCTGAAAATGCGTTACTTCGTTGTTCCGCTGTTCGCAAGTAATCGATTTTCAAATAGTGGAATTTCCTTCTGATTTATGGTACTGAATTTTTGTTGTATGCTTTACGAGAAAGATTTATGATTTTTTTTTATTCAGGCACTTAGCAATCTTCACCAACCACTGCCCACTGAAAAGCTGCATTTGTGTTGAGATTAAAATTTCCCGCGCATAGTAGAATTTACGTTGTGGGGACGGCCGCAGATATTGTGAACGTCATAACTAGAGCAGATCGTCGAAAATAGAACAAATCCCTTTGCAGAATCCAAATAATTCAGTGTACTCAATTAGATGACACAAACTTGAATCGGCTTTTCATTTACACTTTAAGGGAATTGTAGCGCCTTATAGTACTCTTTCTCAGTATTCTCATTTACATCTATTTTCCAGTCTGAGGGCCGTCCCCATCTCGAAAGGCAATCACTGGCGGCCCGCTGGAAACGCCACAATCCCCTAAACATGGTGCAATAGAGTGCAGGGCTAAGAGACGAGACTGGAATAAACATCTCGAGAATCTGACGACACAAGTTTCATGGGCGCTATTTTGCAGCGGTTCGTCTTAAGTGGCCATCATTTTGGTTTAGTTCCTGTCGACGGCTAGAAAAGATTCCCCAAGACTAATTACATAGTCAATGCGAAGATTCCGAAAATCCCCGGAGCCGTTTTCGCTGACAAATCTGGTTAATGCTCACTGGGTATCCAGCAAATAATGCGAAAACGAAACAATACGGCTAATAACGCGGAAGCAAAAACCGCACCATGCAAAACCAGGGCGAAACCGCGACTGTCAAAGCAGCCAAAGTCAATACCGCGACATAAAAAACGCGACTTGTCACTATTCCTGGCGGAAAAAAAAGCTAATTCCCCAATCTAATGAGACGCAGGTCTTCTGAGTACAGAATTCCAACAGGAAGGTAAACCTTCATGTTGTTCGTTAGTACAAATATTTCCTCGAGCCTTAGTTCGACCGATTCCTAGAACAATCCTTTGAAACATTTGTCATTCAGTGAGGAAAGGACTAGGTTATCAAGGGTCAGCGATGGCATTTATTACGCTGTCAGAAGTTTCATAACAGATGCGCAGTTTTCAACAGACAACACTTGGGATGTTGTCTCTTGTGATTTTGGAAACGTTATACATTAAATCATACGCATAACAAGCATGGCCAGGAAGCGGAAAAACCGCCGAAAAAGCATCTGCTGACTTTTCCGATATCATGACGACAAACAAAAAAGTCAGCAGATGCTTTTTCGGCTCTTCCTAGTAATGCTTGTAGTATATAACCTTTAATGCATAAGGATTTCAAAATCACAACAGATAACATCCGAAGTGTTGTTTGTTGAAACTGCGCATCCCTGTGATATCTCTTATGAAACTTCTAGAAATGTACTGACCAAACCGAACCTACAAATTCAACTACTAGAAATTTAAGGGTTGCAAAAACAGCTCACAACAAGAGCTACGAGCTCATATGGCACTTGTTACGAGTAGTAGTACGAGAAAGTAGAAGAGAACTTCACAATAAACACCCCGCCATTCAAAAATGCGGTTCGTACCTAGAATTAGGATATCTAGGTTCATTCAATCTGAAAGCTCTAGATGACATATTTAGAACTTATGCTTGTTCTTCCCACCAAGTTTCATCCAGATCCCTCCACTCTAAGCGATTACAAAGATTTCCGGTTCGCCTCTCCAACTCCTCCCAATGTCACCGGATCTGGTCCGGATTTAAAATGGGATGTCTGAGGCACGAGACCTTCCTAAATATCAAGTTTCGGTTAAATCCGATAACCCGTTCAATAGCTGAGCTTGCCACTGGATTCCGGATTCCCCTTTTGTACACTCCCCCTCGACGGTCGGATCGGGGAAACGACATTCTCAAGTCAATAGTTCGGGTACCTGAAAAGCATGCCAAGTTCATTGTCCTTGCACATCAGGAAGTACCGAACTCGCGGGATTACTACAAACTCGGATCCCCTCCAACTCGCCCACAGTGACCGGATCCATTTCGGTTATGCTATTCACTTGCTCTTCCCACCAACTTTCATCCCAAACCCTCCACTCTAAGCGTTTCCCAAGATTTCCGGTTCCCCCGTCCGACTCCCCCCCATATCACCGGATCCGGTTCGGATTTAAAATGGGGCGTCTGAGACACGAGATCTTTCTATACGTCAAGTTTCATCAAGATCCGATCACCCGTTCGCAAGTTAAAAATACCTCACTTTTCGGATTCCCCCTCTCTCCACCCCCCACCCCCCAGATGGTCGGACCCAGGAAACGACTATTCTCAAGTCAACCTGTTCGGGTCCCATACACGCCTGCCAAGTTTCATCGTCTTAGCGCATCACGAAGTACCGAACTCACGGGATCACTAGAAATTCGGATCCCCCCCCCCCCACTGTGAACGGATCCGGTCCGGTTATGTCAATCACGTATCTAGGGCTTGTGCTTGTTCTTTCCACCAACATTCATCCAGATCTCTCTACTCAAAGCGTTTCCCAAGATTTCCGGTTCCCCCTCCAGTTCCCCCCATGTCACCGGATCCGATCCGGATTTAAACTGGGATGTCTGAGACACAAGGTACTTCTATATATCAAGTTTCATTAAGATCCGATCACCCGTTCGTAAGTTAAAAATACCTCATTTTTCCGGATTCCCCTCCCTCCAGCCCCCCCCCCCCCCCCCGGATGGTCGGATCCGGGAAAAGACTATTTTCAAGTCAATCTGTTCGGGTCCCTGACATGCCTGCCAAGTTTCATCGTCTTAGCGCATCAGGACAGACCGAACTCGCGGGATCACTAGAAATTCGGATCCCCCCCCCCTACTGTGAACGGATACGGTCCGGTTATGTCAATCACGTATCTAGGGCTTGTGGTTGTTCTTTCCACCAACTTTCATCCAGATCTCTCCACTCTAAGCGATCTTCAAGATTTCCGGTTTCCCCCTCGAACTACCCCCGATGTCTCCGGATCCGGTCTCGATTTAAAATGGGAGGTCTGAGACACGAGGTACTTCTTTATATCAAGTTTCCTTAAGATCCGGTCACCGGTCGTAAGTTAAAAATACCTCATTTTCCGGATTCCCCTCCCTCCAGCCCCCCCCCCCCCCCGGATGGTCGGATTGGGGAAACGGCTATTATCAAGTCAATCTGTTCGTGTCCCTGACATGCCTGCCAATTTTCATCGTCCTAGCAGATCAGGAAGCACCGAACTCGCGGGATCACTAAAAATCCGGATTCCCCCCCAACTCCCCCAAAGTGAGCGGATCCGGTCCGGTTATGTCAATCCCGTATCTAGGACTTGTGCTTGTTCTTTCCACCAACTTTCATCCAGATCTCTCCACTCTAAGCGATTTCCAAGATTTCCGGTTTCCCCCTCCAACTACCCCCCATGTCACCGGATCCGGTCTGGATTTAAATGGAAGGTCGGAGACAAGTGGTCCTTCCATATATCAAGTTTCATTAAGATCCGATCACCCGTTCGTAGGTTAAAAATAAGTCATTTTTCCAATTTTTTCCGGATTCCCCTTCCCTCCACTCCCCCTCAGGTGGTCGGATCGGGGAAGCGACTATTTCTAATTTAATCTGGTCCGGTCCCTGATATGCCTGCCAAGTTTCATCGTCCTAGCTTATGTGGAAGTACCCGAACTAGCAAAACCCGGACCGACAGACCGACCGACGGACGGACAGAAATTGCGATCGCTATATGGCACTTGGCCGAAGGGCAAGTGCCATAACAAGAGCTGGAAGCTCATATGGCACTTGCAAGGCTAGGTCAGAGGATGAAAGTAGGAATTCGTCAATTCGTGGGTTTCTTTTGATCATTTGTAAGCAAAACCCTTGAGATAAGAATGATCATGGGTCCTTGAAAATCACGAGACTGTATCGTTTGGCAATGCATTTGGCTGTGCGCACTTTAAGGGCGCTAGAAAATCATCTGTAATCAAAACTCTTGAAGCAAAAAAGATGATCACCAGGAGCACGAAAATGTATATTTTACTCAGAAGTATTGTTTGTACTTTAAGGAATTCAGTTGTAAGCAAAACCCTTGAGGCAAAAATGATCATGGGCTCAAAGGGATAACGAAAATGTATCTATTGCTTAAAAGTATTTTTTGTACTTTGCGGTTAGCATTAGTACTTTAAGGGATGGTCGGATCTGGGAACTAACTATTTCTTAGCCAATCATGTCAAGTCTCTAATTTTCAAGCCAAGTTTCATCGTCCTAGCATGTCAGGAAGTTCCTTAACTTGCGATCACCGGAATTCCGGACCCCCCCCCTAACCCCCCCCTGTTTCCAGGTTAATCTGGTCGTGTCCCTGATTTGCCTGCCAAGTTTCATCGTCCTAGCCCACCTGGAAGTATCTTAACTCCGTATGACCGGAATTCCGGAACCTCCCTCCAACACGTGCACGAATCCGGTCCGGTTCTGTCAATGATGTACCTAGGGGTTGTGCTTGTTCCTCCCACCAAGTTTCATCCCGATCGCTCCACTCTAAGCGTTTAACATGATTTCAGGTTCCCCCCTCCGACCCCCCCACATTCATCGGATTCGGTCCGGACTTGAGTTGGGACATGTGAGACACGGTGTCTTTCCAAATATCAAGTTTCATTAAGATCCGATTACCCGTTCGAAAGTTATGCATGTCACTAAATTCCGGATTCCGGCTCCCCTCCCTCCCCCCACGATGGTCGGATCGGGCAAGTGACGATTTCCAAGTTAGTTTGGTCGGGCCCCTAATACGCCTGCCAAGTTTCATCGTCCTAGCACATCTGGAAGTACCCTAACTCGCGATCACCGGACTGACCGACGGACCGACCGACCGACCGACCGACCGACCGACCGACCGACCGACCGACCGACCGACGGAAAAGTGATCGGTATATGGCACTTGGCCGGAAGGCAAGTGCCATAAAAAAAACAGCTCGCAAAAACCCTCCTTAAGATGCCAATTAAGGATAGACGACAGAATGGTCAAGAAAGGGCCGATATTTAAAGTTTAACCGAAAAGGGCTGAGACAGGACAATCTAGTTACCCATCATTTATTCACTTAAAGAGGCTTGAAGACCCGATGAAACTGCGTTACCGTACTGCGTTACAATTTGTTGCTCCGCTATTCACTAATAATCAATTCCAACAGAATTTCCCTGTCGGATTTGTGGTAGCTCCATGCACTTGTACCTGTGTTTTATGCTTGACGAAAACGATTTACGAAAAATTCACGCATTGAGCTACTTTCCGCAAGCTGATCACTGGCCACTAAAAAGCCGCGTTTGTATTGAGATTCGAATTTTCCGCGTCATAGTAGAATTTTGCGTTGCGAGGACCTGGTGAAGACAGCCGTAGATATTCTGAACGTCATACTAGAGCAAATAGTGAAAAACAAAAAAAAATCCTTTAACACAATACAAATAATGCAGTGTAGCCTATTCAGTTAAATGATGCAAAAATAATTGGCTTTTCAGTTAAGCTTTAAGCACTACTCGATCGACCACTCAGAACGAAAATGGTTGGTAGCGATTGCCGACTACACTCGCTGCCGCAAAAGACTCGCCTCCATTGTCTTATTATCAACACTTCTGACACAGACAGAGTAAAGTATGGATAAGGTAAGCAGAACATGATAGCTTTAAATTCCTACTCCAAAGACACAACTATTACTCATTTTCTACTCATCAACTTGTGGATCTATTTCACTACAATTGTCACAGTCTCATCAAGTGTTGACAATGTGGGACTTTCAGAAACTACCGTTGTCCGCTTGGAAGCGCTAAACTGGGGAATGGCGAATTATCTTTTTACCGACTTTTCATCTTAAATTTAATAGAATCTCAAGATTCGCTGAATCGAATCCTGGAAGAAATTCTAGTTCTCGACCGCTGGACTTGAACGTCTGTTCGGACTGAGCCGTGGGATTTTGTGACAGCTACTCGGAGATCAGTAAAAAAAAAAAAAAAAAAAAAATCCCAGAAAGATTTTCTACTACGTTACGTTTTCCTTACTTGCCAACTTAATACAAACGAGACGAAAATAAGAGAAGCGGGAACTGTAAAACAAGCTGCCGAATACATCCGCGTTTTACAGTCTTCCCGGCAAAAAAATTATTTGGCAATTTCCAGTTCAAAATGCTAAAATATACAGCGGGAGAAACGTGAAAAGCTTAAACAATTCTGCTTACACAATGCAGTCACGGGAGGGGCTTTAAAAAACAGGAAAGAAAAGCATACGATAAGTCTCATACTCCGCTGACGTACCAAACGCGGGAATACAAGATCAGGGTAAAAAGGAAGGGCAGACAGCCTTGAGAACAGTAACTAGAACGGCAAACCAAACTTGGATATTCTCCCTTGGAAATATTGTTAAGTACGGTACCGTACCAAAAGAGACGCCGGAAGAGACTGCCCTCCCCCAACCCTCAGAAAGACCTTACTTCCCTTAATACCTACCCAAAACAGTTCTTAACTCAACTCGCGACTACTGTTTCTTTGAGAATGTTCATGGACGAAAGGGGTGGTTCCCAAAATCACCACGATCTTTTTGCCCACTCTAACAATGCCCACGCTCAGAATGCCCACGATCAAAATGCCCACGGTTCAAAATGCCCCAGGATCAAAATGCCCACGAATAAAATGCCCACGCCTCAAAATGCCCACGACTCAAAATGCCCACTACTCAAAATGCCCACAATTCAGATGTGGAACACCCGAAATCGAAATCGTCCGAAATGCTGGCGGCTTAAAAATGCCGACAGTCTCCAAATGCCGACAGTTCAAAATGGTCACAGGAGAGGCCAACATCATCCTGGGCATACGGACTACGAGATTACAAGGGGTAGGATTAATAACGGAAATGTTTTGAAAGGAATTATTTTATAGTTTCTTTAAGAACGATCCAAAAAGACCAGCAAGTTAAAGCTCTTAAAGAAAAGTTCCAAGGGGGTTCCTAATCAGGCAGAGGCTTCCTCGAGAAAACACAGCGCATTTGCGGCAACTAAGCACGAGCCAATACACATGTTTCTTGTAAGTATTTTACCAGAATTATATTATACTGAGATTGTACCAGTTCAACATACGATCATCGTCATTCTGATACTCCGTCTATTATACTATTCCCGTTGCTCACTCACACCTAATTAAAGTTTACTACGTTCTGAACACCTCAAATAATCCAATCGTGGGCATTCTGAACCGTGGGCATTTTGAGTCGTGGGCATTATGAGTCGTGGGCATTACGAGTCGTGGGCATTTTGAGTCGTGGGCATTTTGAGTCGTGGGCATTTTGAGTTGTTGGCATTTTTAGTGGGCATTTTGAGTCGTGGGCATTATGATCGTGGGCATTTTGAGTGTAAGCCCAAAGGTGCGTTGAAACTTAACCTGTAAGAGCAGGAGCTCTGCTGTGATTCCTCTTTTTGGAATCTATAATAGTCTTTCGCGGCTAACACTCAAAAGCAGAGCTCCTGCTCTTACAGGTTAAGTTTCAACGCACCTTTGAACCTTGCATAATGTAAAAAATAGAGTGTACGCCCAATCCCCGGCTGTCGCACGCATGGCTGGAGCTACCGCGGGTTAAAAGTGCCCATCATCACATGTGAAGGTCAAACAGAGTAGATATAAATACCTTACAAAGTTCAAAGTTTCGGGAACGAACACTGACGGAATATAAAGTAGATTCGGATCCTGCAGGCTTGAGCAACAGGAGGAGAAACTATTCGCCTACTCGGCTTAGCAGACTAGTAGCCTACCAAAAAAAGGCTTGGTCCTGCAGTGTTTTACAAGTCCAAATTATACGGTCCTGGACCAGGGCTTGGAGTGCCTTCCCACGAGCTGGTCTTGGTCCCAATGTAGAGTCTGACAAAGTTTAACTTTTCGCAAGATATTAAACCAACATCAAGAATTTCAAATGGGCCAAGTCCGATCCCCACCAGTCCCAAGCACTTTACCTACTTACCGATCAAGTTTCCGTCATCGCTCGGACTGATATGATTTTCTAACTCCCCGGCGAAGGATTGACTCTTCAGGAACTGCTCGACCTGCTTTGTATAATCCGGCTTCTCAGCCACCTCTCTGAAGTCAGCCTTCGGCAATCCGGGCGGGAACACCGGAACCCCAGTGTTCATCTGGTTACTAAACGGGTTGAAACTAGCACGCAACTGTCCATTGGCCATAGGAGGTTGGAAGTTCGGACGCGCCGGCCGTGGGTTCGTAGGGGGGCCGATGTAAGTAGATGGCATTGAGCCAAAATTCTGCACTGGTAGTGCCGTCATCGTAACTGAGGGTGACAGGCAGAGAGGGTGTGCGGGGGGCTGCGACATTGCCCTTAACGCAGCTAGGCTAGGCTTCGGGACTGGTGGCGCAGGCTCACTGTGCGCCCGCGAGTATTTTTCGGCCAAAGAAGTCCTTTCCAGGGTTTGTTGAATGGCCTGCATCTGCTGATGAATCAGCGGGTCTAGCAAGGGCTTGTCATCAGTCACTTTCTCGTTAGCTGGTACACCGTTTACAATTTGTCCGTGATTTGGAGGATTTTGGTTCACTGGTTCCGAATTAGCTTTTACGGACATTCCACGTCCGGAATCACTTTCAACTTCAACTTCCGACTCGAAATCCGACGAATCCGGATAAGGATACATTCCCCTTACCGGAATCTCTCTTTCTCGCAAAGCCTTCGTCGGATTAACAGGGGCACTTATCTGTCCGGTCTCCATTGGCACATCCACGATTTCTTCGATTTCTGCACTTTCGTCAATATTTTGTTCAATTTCTTCCACCTCGGGAGGCGCAGCTAGTCGGCGCGCCACGTAAGCGTTGCCAACCTTCTTGCCGAGTCTGTACTCATAGTCTTCACGAAACTTGTCAACAAAATGCTCATTAGCGTTAAGTGACGTGTCCTCGAGTAGTTCACATGGACTCAAATTTTCCTGGGGATAGCTCGTTGAAAACTGGAACAGACTGAACGAGCCATCGGGCTTATTCTGTATTTGCATGACTTCCTCTGTTTGCTCAAATTCCTGAAGGTTGATAAAATTGTCCTTTATCTTTTCTGCGCTGTTATCGCTCTCAACCCTTCTAGCAAATCCAGGCTTGGCTAAATTGATCGTACTGAATTCGGGGCTGGTTTCGCACGGCTGGCCGTTGTATGTATTATCTGGACTACTCGTATCGTAGATAGTAACCCCATTGACCACCTCCGGCCTTGCACCGTATCGACGCGGTGACTTATCGTACTGAATTATTTTCTGCTTGTCTGAGACGTAATTATGAGTTTTGAGTGGGGTGCCGGCCTCGCTGTGGGTGCGACTAGTAAGCCCTCCGCTCTCACTCAAGGAGGATATATCGTCAGAAGAGAAGCTCTTGATAAGCCCGAGCGTACGAGGGAATCGGCGTACCGTAGGGCGGCATTCGCTTTCATCTTCACTGTCGCTTTCCCGAAATTTGTTCTCACTAATATCGTCATAGATAACGGTTCCACACAGATGATTTCTCGGTCGGGGGCCGTACCCTTCGTAGTTTGGAGAAAGTCCAAATTTCTGAAATTCAACTGAATCAACACTCTCTGAGCCGTCCCAAGATAGCGGCCGACGAAACCGAGCGTTTGGTGAGCTGAGAGTGCCAGTACCATTTTGTAGCTCTTTCAGGCGAGTGAGTCTATTAACACGGCGCTGTCTATCTATCGGTCGCCTCTCGGGCCTCATCCGGGTAGACTTAGGTCTCATTTTCCTGGGGAACTTGCGATCCGTTCGAGCTGCAATAAGCGGGGATACCTTTTGGGTTTCAACCTGCAGCGCGCGACAGGACTCGTTGTGCGAGGACAAGTCAGGCAGGTCTGGATCCTGCCTTATCATACGAAAGAAATTGGGGTAAACCCTACCACCGTTAAAGGTTGGCGAGGGAAGGTCCGCTAAGCTGTTCTCCGTTATGACCACCTCTGGCCTCGTAGCGGGGCGCTGAGCCTCCGGTTTCTCAACCAGGTCGGCGAGGTCGCTCTTGGGTTTGCAGCGCGGAAAGAGTTGCTCCAGTGCGTCTTCCAGTTCTGAGTCGGTTAGGGATATTTTCAGTTTGCTGCCACGATCCACCATGCCGTCAACTCCTCAGTGAAGGACGGAGGGCGCATCTTCGACGGAGACAAAAGATCCTAGAAGTTATAAGCAATCAATAAGCGAACAGAACAGTGTCACGATTTGGGAACTTTTCAAATGGCAAAAGCGGCGATCAATATCCTCTTATTGGGTAATGAGAAAGGGGTTAGTAGGGTTGTTGTGAGAATGTATCTGCCAGCAGTGCCAGCTATTAGTTGTGTGTGTAAAAACTTTCGTGCTAAAAAAAATTTATTTGTGTGCGCGTGTACTTGTTTGTTTTTGTTTATATGTTAACGCCTTAGGCTAGGATTTTATTATCTACCTATAAAAATTATACTATTATTAACTATGTGCCATTTTGTATGCCACTGCTATTTCCATTTCAGTAAAATTCTACCTTACCTTATCCTCTTCCCTAGCTATGTTTATAGTTGTGTTTTTTTATCTCAATTCTCTTCCGTTTCTAATCGAGGAAGGACTTTTGAGAACGAGAAATGGAGAATCAAGAAGTAACATCCAACCAACTTCTCGATTCTGCAGGATTGCGAAGCTTTACCGTTCTCGTTTTGACAAACAAAAACGCAAGGAAAGGAGAATTGGCTTCATCTCAATCGTCAAATAAAAAAGAGAAATAGGAGAATTGTGAGGAGAATCGCGAGGAGAATTCGGATAAAAAACGGAACTCACGTTCAAAGCAAACTTGTCAAAACTCTGTTGAAAATGCCTACGAGCCCTGCATCTCTATGCTCGGGCCTGCAGTTATCTCCTTCTCCCAGTAAAACTGGTCGGCATCAAACTACTCACCCGCCTACTAGTAAAAATAACTGTGATTTCCATTTTACTACGAATTCTTATTGTCGGTCCAACATTCCTCTGTCATAAAGTCTCGTCTTACGGAGGTTAGAAAAAAAATTAATAAGCTTTCAGGGCTGAGAAAGTAATTCAATAACCACAAGATCCAGATCCTAATCTACGTTCCGCCAGTTTCAGCATCAAGAATATATCTGTTTTAATTTCCAAAAAGAAGATTTACGGCTTACGAAAGCGGGTCTGAAGACACGATTCGCGTGGTTGAGGACTGCACCAAAATTAACCAGATAAAAGCTTGCAAATCGCTGGGTCGAATGTCCAGCTAGCTCTCCAGCGGATTTTTTTTTTTTCAATCCTCTAAGTGACGCAAGCCTGACACCTACTTTTTGGGATCCGAAAACGTAAGTGGAGGGATATCTGTATTATGACATCGCAAAAGTTGTCCGTCTGTCTGTCTGTCCGTCTGTCTGTGAGCACGACAACTCTCGAAGGGACTGAGATATTTTGATGAAGCTTGGTGGAAGGATCCTTTGGGGGACAAACAAAATATTTGTAAACAGCTAATGAGATAGTCGATTAAAGGTAGGAAAACATGCTGAACACGAATATGAAAAAAAAAATTTCGTTGGACAAGTAGTTCGCCCGGAATCCGGCCAAAACCGGAAAGTTTGTTAAAAGTAAAAGTTTTATTTGAAGTTGATTAGATGTTCGATCTTGGGGTAAGAAGGTATGCTGAACAATTATGTGAAAATAATTTTCTACGCGGACAAGTAGTTCGCCCGGAATCCGGCCCAAACCGGAAATTTTTTTTTAAAGCAGAATTTGTATTTGTAGTTGATTAGATGTCCGATTTAGAGGTAAGAGGAGATGCTGAATCCGTATATGACAATCATTTTTTAGCCGGACATATAGTTCGTGAAAAATCCCGCTCAAACCGGAAAATTTATTAAAAATTAAATTGTTATTTGAAGTTGATTAGATGTTGGATATATGGGTAAGAAGATACGCTGACAACCTTTTTTAGCTTTATTTTTTCGCCGGACAAGTAGTTCTGGAATTTTGCCGAAACCGGAAAACTGGCAGAAGTAAGGTAGGATCGTTTCGATCGGTTTCTTCAAAATATATATGACTTGTAGGGGTAAACACACATGCTGAATCCATATCTGAACTTGGTTTTCTCAGATGATTAGCTATTTGGCCTTAATCTGTTTCTAAATTTTAAGAGTAAAAACGTTCAAGGGATCTGGCAAAGACTGGATCTGGCAAAGACAAAACCTACTTGTCTGGGTCAAATATTGAATTTTTGGGATCCCATCGAAATCTTTGGTCTTGTTCATTTTTCCTTTAATTCTTTGCTACTCTTAATTTCGGTGTCAAAAATCGCATTGGATGTGTGAAATTGAAATCTTGAGTGAACTAAGATTAGAAATATTCGGACGGAACGGAAGGTTGATGGATTAAGGAATGAATGTGTAGCGTCATGAACCAGAATTGTTTCCTCAATATTGTATGTTTGTTTGGTCCATTTTTTAGTCAATTGGTCAGAAGTTAGAATATTATGTATATTATTTGTATTATGTATTTTGTAGTTATTAGCTGTAGTTGCTGTAGTTTCCTCTTTTGAGTGCATGTTCGGTTAT
Source organism: Branchinecta lindahli (assembly GCA_023053555.1). Taxonomy (NCBI): domain Eukaryota; kingdom Metazoa; phylum Arthropoda; class Branchiopoda; order Anostraca; family Branchinectidae; genus Branchinecta; species Branchinecta lindahli. Next base: position 8,011,776 of record JAKZAO010000003.1, read on the forward strand.
AAACAAATTATTATTTATATTAGTTGGCGAGGATCCTCAAGGTAGCCTTTCTATTTATTTTTGTTTATTTGACATATTGCCATGCATGACCGTTGGTTCTCAAAGCCATTCAAGTCCTATCTTCTCTTCTATATCGTACTTGAGCAGGAGCCAGTAAAATCCGTTGAAAGGTGTCTTTCGGCGCCATAGCCTACATCGATGAAAAATTCTTTGACTGTGTAGTTGTACGAAAAAGTTGCATGTATTGATATGTAGTAGTATGAAACACGTTAATCTTAAGTAATAGTACTCGACTGCATCCAATCCTACTGTAGTAGTATCCGATAGCATCCAATCTTGCTGTAGCAGCATCCAATTTGCTCGTAGTGGCATGCAGTGGCAACTGCAAGCTACTTTTTCGTACAACTCCATGCGACTAATTCTCGAAAATTTTTCATCGGGAGGCAGTGGACGAAGTTCTCCCAAATAAAGGGGAAAGATGCTCACGGAAGCTGAATCCTCTCCGAAAGGTTGTTTGGCAATCAAAAATGATGCAGCGTTTAATCTTGTTCAAAAGTTGACTTGATGAACGTGTTAAGCGCTTCCGAACTTCACAAGGCAAGAGAAACGTAATGAACTAATAAATCAGCCGTAAAAAATCGGTGTCGACTGACTTTTCGAGGTGGAGAATGGAATACGATGAAATCTTTATCCCAAAACAGAACCGATTAAGAAAGTTCAAGAAAGAAATCCACACGTTAGTCTCCTGTATTACCTATCCAAGCGTTTTTGGGATTCCAAAACGTAAGTGGAGGGAAAGTTGTCCGCCCGTCTTTCTGTCAGCACGATAACTCTCGAAGGGAATGAGACATTTTGATGAAACTTTGTGTGAGTATTCTTTGGATCAAGGGAAAGGTCTAGTTCGTAGATGGGCTCACTGTAGCCCTAGATTTAGGGGTAGGGGAGGGGGTTCAAATTAAAGAGCAAACCAAATACTTTTAAATAGCTAATGAGATGATGAGAGGGTAAGAAGACATGCTGAACACGATCATGAAAACCATTTTCTCACCGGACAAGCGGTTCGCCCGGAATCCGGTCAAATCGGAAAGTTTGTTAAAAGTAAAAGTTTTACTTGAAGTGATTGTTCAATTTAGGGGTAAGAAGACATGCTGAACACTTATGAGAAAATCATTTGCTACCCGGAGAAGTAGTTGGCCCGGAATCTCACCAAAAACCGGAAAATTTGCTAAAACGCAAAAGTTTCATTTGAAATCGATTAGATGTCCGATTTATGGGTAAGAAAAGATGGTGAATCCGCATATACCCGGACATAGAGTTCGTCCGGAATCCGGCTGAAACCGGACATTTTTTTTTTATAAATTAAAGTTGTATTTGAAGTTGATAAGATGTTCGACCTTGGGGTAAGGAAATACGCTGACTTCATTTTTGAGCTTTATTTTTTTGCCGGAAAAGCAGTTCGCCCGGAATTTACCCAAAACCGGAAATTCGGCAGAAGTAAGGCAGGAAGTTTCGATCAGTTTCGTGAAAATAGATATGGCTTACAGGGGTAAACACACATGTTGAATCCATATCTGAACTTGGTTTTCTCAGAGGATCAGCTATTTGTCCCTAATCTGTTTCTAAATTTTAATAGTAAAAATGCTCAAGGAGTCTGGCGAAGACTCGATCTGGCGAAGACAAGACCCAATTGTCTGCATCAAGTATTATTTTTTTGGGATCCCATCGAAACCTTTGGTCTTCTTTGATATGGTGACGGAATTTTATCACGCAATGGACACGAAAAGGGAGATAGTGCAGTATAAAGAAAGAAAAGTCGATAACGAGGTGAACGCAAAAGACACACAAATATATTAGGAAGTTCTTTGTTAACGTAGGCCTTCTATAAACTCAAAGATTATTAAAAAAGTTGGTGACGATTCGGGATTTCAATTTCCAGTGCTTAGTGATTTTCGTGCATCAAAATCAGTTTCTAATCTCTTTTTTTCACCACCTGGATGCGATTCGGCAACGCCAAGATTCTTAATTTCCTTTAATGAGTAATCTCTCTGAGTTTTAAATATCAGAATACAATAAGCTCATCCTTGCGACTATCCAGTATCTCCTTTCATTTTTATTTATGTTCTTGCTCAAAATTGGTTGTTATGTAATGTAAGAATGTTTTATTCCTGAAATCTTAGCTGGTACTGGTGGAGACCACAAGAGAGGGTAGGTTTGTGTCAAGCAGAAGCTGAAGATTGTGTTTGTAATCGTCTGTCCAGGTTTTGATACGGACTTTAAAGAACCAGTAATACAGTCAATACGCTACATTTTGGGCTAGCCCTTTCACCAACAAACAGGGTACATCTACTGAACGAAAGACTAATTCAGGAACAAACGACCGGGATGAATTTATCAATAAAAAATGCTCGATTGTTTCGGCACCAATGAGCCAACCAAACAATACAAGATTTCTAGACATCTAGGCTACCGCGCGGTGACGACTTCAGAGTCCAAGGTGACGTTTTGAGACGGACATCGAACAATAGAGACATTACAGCCTACCGAAAGTAAACGGATATGTCAACAACATGCATCATAAAAAAATAACAAAAACGAATAATTCAACGTTGTGAGCTGTAAATCAGCTATAGGCCAATCAGGCTGAGATTTCGACTTTGACACTGAATTGTCAGCGTTTGGTAACCATTTTGAGCCTCTAATTATTGGAAAGGTTTTCCGGCCCATTTTTTATTACTAATAACAATAATAATATGATGCGCAAAATAGGTCATTGGCATCCATACAATTACTTTTCGACCACGGTATTGGAGAAAAGTTCAACTAGAACTGAGATCCTGAAGGTTTCCACGTTTTGTGTTGCACCCTACTGGTAAGTTTTTGCTCAAGCCTGGCTTCCTAACTAACTGGCGGTACTAAACTGACTGTCAATGTTGTCTTGGATCATTTTTCGTTTGTTTCGACAAGTTTACTCAAAAGCAAGAATGAATTGCTTTCCTCATGTTTTATAGACGGCATGTCGTACCTGTATTATTGATCAAATCTACGTCCCTGATCATCTAATCCATTCTCATTCTCGAGATTTCGAACTTTTTATCCACCCTAACGGCACTACACCAATTTTTGCGCCAAAACGGATCAGGCTCACGCTTATCGCTTCTGAAAAGCTCATTAGTCGGAACAACAGGTTATTCAATTTTCTGAAAGTTTCTTCTCAAAGCTAATAGGTCCGCGCGCGGCTAAAACTAAAACTTATGAAATAATTTTTTAATTCAGGGTCTGTAATTTTTTGCAAAACACAACAAAGTTTCAAAGTAGTCGGGTACGTAAGATATTGGAACACAAACTGTGCATTATGTTACAATTTCCATTACTGATACCAAGAACAATAATTCAATAGGACCTCCATCTTTGGTCCCATACAGCGATTATGGATACCCTGACAAAACTGAGCGGAGCTAGAGGTACTTGCTGAGCTTTGAGTTGATACCCGTCTACTTCCCTGCGCATATCAGAGGAAAAACTGTAGGAGGCGCGGAGGACCCGCTCTGCAGCGCGTCACACGTGACGTCACAATGGTAGACAACCAATCGGCCGTGACTATCAAAATTTCTTCTCTGGGGCTCTACTGCATTATAGCTGTTTGTAGAGGTAACGAATTGTGATGTTCCGCGTAGCTCCTACCCTCCGCTCGTTTGCATGCAGGGTATCAGGGATATATTCGACTCCGCATGGTCGTATTACAGAGATAGGGAGACGGAGGTTCTTGTATTATTTGTTCTCGCTGATACTACTTCTAGCTCCAACAACTTCCACCTGATCAGACCCTTGTCAAGAGTAGGCGGTCTGCCGTCAAGATGAAAGGGATACACTCGTCTTCATTACTTCCGAACCAAGAAGCCAGAAGCCGACCAAATAATATCAAGTTTGACGGCCTGCGTGGCCGCAACTTCAAATCAAGAAAGACGTGGAGGGATGCATGTGGTCTTTCAGGGCTTTTCTTTGGCTTCTAGAATACAATTCTTGTCCGAGAATCAGAGGATTGCAGCCGTCCATCATCAGGCTGTTTGAGCCTTTCCTGGGCGGTTGCGTGTATATATAGTTTATTCTGTAATTAGTAGTAAATAAAGCAAGTCAAGTCAAGTCAAAGTCAAGTCAAGTCGAACGGTGAATGAATCAACGGCCTAAGCAAATCCCTGGATAAAATTTTACTCAACGAGAAATTCCTATTAAACCTATTTCAACTCAAGGGGCTATAACTGCAGTCAAACTCAAATTGTATTTCTATATACGGTACATTATCATTGTGTTCTTAAAGTTTAACTGAAAAGCAAACTTATTTTTGTGTCATTTAACTGAATACAGTGAATTATTTGGATTCTTCAAGGGCATTTTTTTATTTTCCACTATCTGCTCTAGTTATGACGTTCAGAGTATCTGCAGCCGTTCCCACAGCGTAAATTCTAATATGACGCAGGATATTTTTATCTCAACACAAACGCGGCCTTTCAGTGGGCAGTGATGAGATTGGTGTAGATTGCTTAGTACCTGAACAAAAAAAAATCATAAATCTTTCTCGTTAAGTATAATACAAAAATTCAGCACCGTAAATCACATGGAAATTCCACTATTTGAAAATCGATTATTCGTGAACAGCGGTACAACGAAGTAACGCATTTTCAGCGGGTCTTCAAGCCAATTTAAGAGAATAAGTGATGGGTAACTAGATTGTCGTATCCCAGCCCTTTTCGGTTATTTATTTATTTATTTTTGGTTATTTATTTTTAGTTATTTATTTTGTTCGTTGCTTTCGTTCGTGCCATTTCCTACATTTTCTCTGTAACTCTGCTGAAGCAGGTTAGAAATAGATTAATTTTTTTTTTATTAACGAAGTTTTTTTTTTTAAGTCTGGATTATGTTCTTTGCATTTTTAATACTTCTGCTTCGAAATTATCAGACAATCTTCCAACTGATCATACTGAGCAAAACAAACAAAAAACAATCGCCATAAGCTTAAAACCAGCCATAATCACCTTCAGCCCAAGCTAAACACCCTAACTAAGTACTATATGGACCGAAGCTGTAAAACTATACAATCTTTAACTTAAAAGAAAGACGAAAATTTTCTATTGTTCTAAAGAAAAAGACATTTTCTGGTCAGCTACGATAGGTAAGAAGCTAAGCACTAGCTTCGACTGCTCCGAACTTCTATAAAACAAACAACCATTACTGATACCTCTGCTAGCACTCATCCTCCTAAAGAACCTGCAGTATGAAACACCGTCAGCAAACTAGAGTAACTAAGATACGGCACTGCTAACTCTCACGCCAATTACATGCAGTATTGATTGGCAGACAGAAGCAGACCCATCTCCTGGCGTCGGGCGTCTTTTCCGAAGTCTCCGGGAAAAAAATAATAATCAATAGTCCCCACTGGGCGCGCGGGGGAACCACTAGATGAAGAGAGACGGGGCGGATGGCGTCTCGATACGTCCCCAGTGATGATGTGCTGATGGACTAGAGAAAGATCTTTAAATGATCGACTAAGATGATTCTTCTATTGTTCGGGTCGAATCCAAATCCAGATTTTTAAGATGCAGATTGTACAGGAAGGAACTTTGCCAAGATGTGACGAAATACCGCCTGATAAGAAAATCAGTCAACTGGGCCTAAGCCACTGAACATAAGACCTGACGAATAAAGTGAGATGAACATGGCGAGATGCGAATCACAAAGTTACTGGTGCTTGCACGAACATCCTCGTCTTCAATTATTAATTAAAAAAGAAAGAATGAACAGTGATTTAAAAATCCTCAGCCTTTAGAAAGAATGGGCTTTCGCAATTCGAAAGATAAATAACAGTAAAAATCATAGAGGAAAAACATTTCCTTCTTTTGCTTTTCGCCTCAACACCGACAGTAGTAACCTATGCGACTTTGGAGCTATCTATTTGAGCATCGTAAGTTTTTGCAAATAAATGATCAAAAGTTGGCAAAGTTTTTGCAAATAAATCAGCAAAAACTGATGAGCCGTAGGGTACCTAACCCGGCGGGAAACCAGCACGCCATCAAGAGAAAGTAAACGCAGATAAAGGGGTTGCCCCGCCTTCCCTATAGGTATGCTACCTCTACAAGGACCACCGAGGGATCTCGTACGGTCACAACAACGGACATGAGTCACCGTAGGCCGCAGACACTTGCATTATTCAGACTTCTATGAATCACCCTGAGTCATAGAAAACTAGAGATGTAAGCCTACTTCTATTCAAGCTCTTTTGGGGATCATTCCATAACACTGAAGAGGTACATATTTATTCGCGGCTATTTCTTTGGGTTAATTAAAGCCATTTCAGACCAAAGTTCACAGGATATTCCAACGATTTAATCATCCCCTAAAGTTGCAGAGACCGAACGGCTTGACAAAACTTTAATAGGGGATCCGCAATCACCGAAGAGAATACTAAACGTACCGAGGCTGGTACAGTAAGTGGATTGAATAGCTTATACTAGCCTAATAGGCTACGGCTCCAAAAGTTGATAAACCTAGGAAATCTGGTGCGTTATATCGAGCGTGCGCAGTTCTAGTTCATCTATTCCTACCATACCATCCAAATTAAGTTAAATCCGTGAACCTTCGGTAAACATCCAGTACCCTCCCCCCATTACGCCAACCGAAGTGAAGACTGAACGTACCGAATATCTAGGTCATCTATTCCACAGACCTCGAGTTGGAAGGGGGTACCGGAAATTTCCCGAAAATGATCCGGTCCGGACCTCAAGTGGCACATCTAGGACACAAGACCTTTGTACCTTTCAAATTTCATCCCAATGGCCATCCATTCGTTTGATCCTCATTTAGGCGTGTCACAAAATTTCCGCCCCCCCCCCCCTCCAACTCCCCCCCCCCGCGTCGGATGCGTTTCGATGAAACAAACGGCGTATCTTGGGGATCTGCTCCCATAATCCAGCCAGTTTCACTCCAATCGGATCACCCGTTCGCAACTTACGTGGATCACGGATTTCCCTACTTCAACTCCCCGATGGATCATCGGATCCGGAAAAGAGAATTCCGTGTGAATTATGTCGGGTTCTTTATGTGCATACCAGGTTTCATCGTCCTATCGGTTGAGGAGGTCTAACTAACAAAAGCTGGACAGTCATGGACAGAGGGACAGACCGACCTTCATTACGAATCCGCGGCGAACCGGCTTTCTCCAATGCCTTGCCATGAAGATACTTGTGAAGCAGGCAATGATTGTGTTACAACCAAAAATCAGTCAAGGGTAACTTGCAGAACGCCTACCCCACTCCCGCCAGAGAACCTCCCCGACTATGAACGTCTTCATCTGAAACCGTCCCCGAACATTAAATGTCCCCGGTTAAACAAGAACTTACTAATGAACACGAGGCGAAAGCTCATAGGCTACGGCACTTGCACGGGTTGTTAGTAGGTACATGAGCTAAGGCTCGCACTATTAAGGTCGGGAGGCTCTTTTATGACCCCTTCCAGCTTCCCCGCAGTCGCCGAGTCAGATTCAGATAGGCTATACAAATTGCAGATTTGAGCATTAGCCTATGGCATGTCCCGGCAATCAAGTTTTGACCTCTCACCTGTAAGTCCCTGTAACATCCCTGAAGCCGGATTCGGTCTGGATCTGTAAATGGCACAACTGTGGCTTAGAACTGTCCTGCCCGAAAAGTTCCATCCCGATCCCAACACTTTAAGCGTGTGACAAATTTCCTGGGCCAACCCTCTAACTCCCACAATATTAACTGCATAACCACTTCGACCGTCCTGCCAGCCAAGTTCCGCCCCAACCTCTCCACCCTAAGCGTTCCACAAAATTCAAGAGACCCTCCCTCCAACTCCCTACTCAGTCACCGGATCCAGCTTGGACCTTCAAGTGGAATGTCTAGGACACGTGCTCTTGCCAATTAGGAAGTTTCATCCGGATCGGATCAACTGTACAGAATGCTACATGACTTCCAGGCCCCCATCATCCCGCCCCCCACAGTGCTTGAATCCAGCCAGTATCAATAAATGGTAAATCTGGTTCACACAATAGTCCTGCCCCGTCAAGTTCTGCCCCGATCTGTTCACGCTACGCACGTCGTAAGGTTTCCGACACACCCGCAATGGCCGAATCCCTTCCGGAGTTGTAAGTAGTAACAGCTAGGAGATGTTATCTTGCCAACTATCAAGTCCCAATGTCCCATCCGAATCGGACCTGCGTTTGAAAGTTGTGCGAGTCACACGATTTCCAGAACCCTCCCCCCAACTTGCTCCTAAGTTAACGGAACTGGTAAGGACCAGGACTTTACAGGTCCTGTAAACGGAATATCTGAGGAGATGTGCGCTTGCATCAAGCTCCATCCGTTGGTAGAAACTTATATATTTTTTTACAGGAGGTTCACATTTCTAGCTGCCGGCTGAAGAGAACCTTGTCATGAAGGGTTAAACATCACTAAAATAAAAAATCAGCAGACAAATTAATTTAAGCCCACCAAACATGTCCTTCTCTAAAATACTTCCCTTTTCTTTGATTTCTCATTTGTTTACGTGCTTGTCCACCTTCAGAAGTGACATACTTTTCAATAAAAAGCTGGTTAATCTGTAATTACTGAGGATACAGCATCCTAGGTCTTTTTATAGCAGATACCGTAGTAGCATGCCTTTTTAGACATTCTACAATTTTGGACGATGCAATCGTTCATGCCCTTCACATGACTCTCATTCAACCAGTGACGAGTCAAATTAATTGTTTAATGTCTAGCTGCATAGACTTTAAAGTCATATGAAGTAACATACCTCTACTTTCTAGGCCTATAGCCTACGCTGTAACACCAAAGTAAATGTCCCAATTCAAGTTTCCAGGACCTGTATGTTTTCTGTGTAGCCTCTGAACTGCAACATCTACTAGCCATTACTCTGCCCTTCCATGGGGGGCAACTGATACAGACTGCCTTAAATTTTGGGGTTGTCTTATCCTGGTGTCATCTAGCAGGCCTCATCAATTCAAGAATAGCCTACCCCATTTTGGAAATGTAGGTTATACCGAAACTAAGGATTTTCTTTGACCTAGCTTCAATTCAAAGCTCAGGTCTTGCATACGTCAAGTCTAGCATTTGGTATACCCTATGCCTAGGAGTGTTACTAGCCAAAATGTTTGGGGGGGGGCAAGGCATTTAACCACTGCCTGGTAATTTTTACCGACTGTTTTTGTAGAAAAATAGACTGATTTTCAGAAAAAACAGCCGTTTTCATGAAAAAAATTCAACTATTTTGATGAAAAACCGCGGCGCTTCGCACTCCAATCCAATAAAATATTGATGGTGTGAGTGAAGCTCAGACATCGACCAATCAGTATTCCTTTATAATGGCGTAGGTAGGGCTTAGGGTAGCCTACCAACAGTACCAACACTCAACAGGTATCCAGTGTTTGGCATAGGGTATCCAGCATTGACATAGGATATCCAGCATTAAGCATAGGGCAGGCCAAACAGATGCCAAATGCTAGATGTACCCATTTGGCATTGGTATTTCTGTTTTATTTCACCATTTAGGAAATAGGCATAGGGTATCCATCATTAGGCAGAAAACAAAAAATATCTAGATTTCAAATCTTGTATTTTTTGTAAATCAGAGAACACCAAAATTCAAAATACAGGATTATAGGTAGCCTGGTAATTTTTACCGACTGTTTTTGTAGAAAAATAGACTGATTTTCAGAAAAAACAGCCGTTTTCATGAAAAAAATTCAACTATTTTGATGAAAAACCGCGGCGCTTCGCACTCCAATCCAATAAAATATTGATGGTGTGAGTGAAGCTCAGACATCGACCAATCAGTATTCCTTTATAATGGCGTAGGTAGGGCTTAGGGTAGCCTACCAACAGTACCAACACTCAACAGGTATCCAGTGTTTGGCATAGGGTATCCAGCATTGACATAGGATATCCAGCATTAAGCATAGGGCAGGCCAAACAGATGCCAAATGCTAGATGTACCCATTTGGCATTGGTATTTCTGTTTTATTTCACCATTTAGGAAATAGGCATAGGGTATCCATCATTAGGCAGAAAACAAAAAATATCTAGATTTCAAATCTTGTATTTTTTGTAAATCAGAGAACACCAAAATTCAAAATACAGGATTATAGGTAGCCCACTCTCAATTTTGCCAGACAGCCTTCAAATATACCAAACTCATTAATATCCTCTCAGACTGCCCCATACCTCACAGGCCCTTTTTTGCAGTACAGGCACTAAGTTGTAGGTCACCTAACCCTGCGGGAAAACCAAACCAAAAAAAGTAATAGCTGTGATTTTTATAGAAGTTTCGTTTGCAACTGGCTTAACCGGTTACTTAATTGCTGTTTTCAAATGCCATCAAAGTTAACCATCTGGTTAATTAGTGTTTTTTGCCACCATTGATCCTTTCCCAGTTGCTGTTTTGTCAATGTTGAAGGCAAACTCCCAATTTCCTAGCTTACGAGGTTCGACAGTCAAAACCGGAAGAAAGATGAAAAAAAAAATGCAGATGATAAAGACACAGTATTCTGAACTTATCCATTAGCTGACAAATTAGACGAAAAAGATTAATGCTTAACAAAGAGATAGTATCAAAATGCTAAATTTCATTATAGTCAATATTCTGACAAATGGCATGACCAAGCTAATAAAGCAGGCAAGTTTTTTCAGGCAATACATTTCTTTTTTGTGTTCAGCTCTAGGCTATTGGCCTGCATAGTCTATGCAGTAGGTAGATGATACTCTGAAACTGATAGTCTCATTTGTGGCAGATTTCTGGGCAGGCTCTTCCAAGCAGAGGCATCACTACTGGGGGGGGGGGGGAGGGGGGGATGCCCCCTCAATGTTGTCGGCAAGTCGGTAAAAAATAGCCGAGGCGATTTTTAGCAAAAACAGTCGGAATTTTACTTAGAGATAGTCGTTTTTTCCTAAAAACAGTCGGTTTTTCGTAAAAATAGTCGTTTTTTTCTTATAAATAGTCGTTTTTCTTAAAATCAGCCGATTTTTTGTCAACACAGTCGTTTTTTCTCAATAATGGTTGTTTCTGTCCACAAAAACAGTCGGTAAAAATGACCAGCCAGTCGGTAGGGGAGAGGGGGGCAGGTCCGTCATAGGGGCAGGTCCGGACATCAGCTCTGCAGACGTCACTATTGAAATTTAAATTAGGCAAAATTGTTTTTCAGAGCTGTTACACATAGACGCTTCTACTGTCAAAAATTCCCGCAGTTGCACTGATGCAATCATAGCAAACCGATGTTAGTGTCACTTTTTTGGTACGAAATGAAGTTCTATGCCATGGGGTTGAGACCTCCTTTTGGTAGTTTCAAAGCCACTTACATCGTTGGTGATTTTTATTTAGGTAGTTCAAGACCGGCTCTACCATGTGAAAAATGAAAATCCGTAATTTCTACAAAAGGTTGAGAGTTACTAATTTATATCTCTGAAAACAGCACCAGGGGCAGGTCCGGACAAAAACACTTGGGGCAGGTTCGGACTAGAAAGAAAGGGAAGTTGAAGGGGAAAAAAAGAAAAATAATGAAAGAAGAGGAAATTGTACCAGGGACGGAAAAAAGTCACCAGAAACGCTCAGAAAGTATTTGCGACCCATTCCAGAAGAAAATAAGTCATATTCAGATCTAGCGGTAACAGTATATCCAGATGATAGTAACAAATGTTGATCAAGTGAGGGTATACAGGTTAAAGTTTTTCCAAACGGAAGCAAACAAACTGAAATGAACTGAGGCAACGAAAGCAAATAAAAAAACGTGTCTACAGCTCCTTCCTGGGTTGAAAAGAATTTCTGTCCGGAGCTGCCCCAGCCATGTCCGAACCTGCCCCCAGTCCGGGGGCAGGTCCGGACGAAAGTGGCTAACAGAAAAATGGAATTTGCAAAGAAACTGTAATATGTAACACGATTCTACAAAGTAACAATAATAGCTAAAAGATGGTTCTATCAGTCGGAAAAACACTTGAAGCAATAGAACCTAAAACGAAATCTTGGTATGCAATTCATTCAGCACTCGGTGCGATAACACCTCTTTGAAGTTCAGTGTATTTCAACAAGAATTCTCAGTACCAGTGAATAACGAACTTGGCTCTTCCCTTTGGCTATGATTATCGGACAGTGACGTAACTCGACGTTTCATGATGGCTAGTGAGAAGCTGATTTGGAATCCGATACTGAACTTTGTTGTTCGAGCAAGTAAGGCGGGCAATCGCGCTGACGAAATAGCAAAGAAAGCGTGCGAATTCTTTGATGATGAACTGATCATTGCCGCGAAAGACCTGTTGTGGGAAGAGGCCTGTGTATCCACTCGACCTAGTGTTAGAGGAAAAATGATTGATAACGTCACTGACATTCTGAAAGTATTTCACTCGTGTGATGCGAAAAACATTCGATTGCCTCGGTTTGTCATTTATGAACCGGACGAAGTACCAGTGCTATCTGGAGAGGTTACAGCAACTCTTACAAGGAAAGTTAATGAACTCTGTATCAAGTTCGATAGTTTTGCGAACATGGACCGTTTTGTCGGACCTCCGGCAACTCCTGGTACATCTGTTACTCAGCCTTCTAAGCCTACGTACTCAGTTGTACTAAAGAATCCCCCAAAAGAACTTACTGAACCTGGTGCTCGGAAGAACTACCTAGATAATGTTTGTGGAAACAATTCCTCGAGAATAGTGCAGCTCAAGCCACGTAAGAATGAATGGCGCGTAGTCCTTGACGATAAAGTTGCCGCTAACGAAGTCGCCCAAGCCCTAAGCAGTCACGAAGGTGGAGCTGATGTAAAAGTGAAAAGTCCCTCATTTTTCGGAATAATCCGACACGTCCCTACTGATGTTGATGCTGTTCAGCTACAATCAAGAATACCTAACTGCTCTAAGGCCGAGCAGATTGGTAAAACGCGTTCATTCAAACTACAGTTCGAATCGAAGAATCAGCTGATGGAATTGAAAGACACTCCTATTGTTTTTGGATATGAGAGGCTGTGGATCAACGAGTACAAGTTTTTGCCGATCCGTTGCTACAACTGCCAGTCGTACGGGCATATTGCGAGCGCTTGTACAAGCCCGGTAAAATGTTCTCAATGTGCCGAAAGCCACTCCAACTCAAAAGCTAGCCCGTGCAAGAACGACTTAAAGTGTGCCTTATGCGGCTCGTCGAAACATCCCTGTTATAGCTTTAAGTGTCCCGTCGCACAGAAACTTGTCGGTAAGAAGTGAGCGCATCTACTCTCAAGCTAGTATCGTGGAACATTAATGGTTGCTGGCTTAAGAAATTACCCCTAATAGAAAATCTGTCTTTCTGTAATGATGTTATATGCATCCAAGAACATTTCATTACGAACGATGCTCTGAACCTGCTTCGTTTCAATAACAGTGTAACTGTCTTTGCGGCTCCAGCGAAGCCTTCGGGTAGAGGCAGGCCCTCTGGTGGAGTTGCAGTAATCACAAGTTCTAAACTCGAAGCCTCACTTTACAAGGATTCGGACTTCTTTGTCGCTGTGAAGGTTGGTGCAGCAGTAATCTTCTCTGTGTACATGCCCACGGATTACCGTGATGATTTATCGGAGCAAAAGTTCAGCGCCGCATGCAGTAAGCTCTCTGCCTGTGTGTCTGATTGCCGTTCCCTAGGACTGCAATGCGTCATAGCAGGAGATATCAACTGTGACTTAACGAGTTCAAGTGCCCGGGCGCAATTGTTCCTATCCGCATGTGAAGGGTTGCAAGTTGTCCCCAACGACAACCCGTATACCTATGTACACAATTCAGGTACCACGTCATCGCTTGACTTTATCCTAAGTTCCAGCAATACCGAACTGAATGCGCTCACACACGTCGACATTGGCATTTGTGTGTCTGACCACTTCCCTATTTTGAATAGTTTTAAAATGCAGTCCTCCCATTTTGTAAGTCCCCGGCAGTCTTTGTGGTCGACCCATACTGATTGGGGAAAAATCGATGTGGTACAATATGGTATGGCTCTTGATGATATTCTATGTAAGATAAAAGTCCCTTTTCATCTTCTACAGCGTAGCTGCAAATACTCGCAAAAAGAGAAACAGTTGCAGCTAAACGTTTACTGTAGTGAGATATCTCATGCCATGCTTGTGGCAGAGCGTGCTGCAGTACCAACTCGTCGTGTACGCATAGGCTGTGAGGTCCCCAAGTGGTGTGATAATGTGGCACTCGGTGAATCCTGTCGAAGGGCCAAATTCTGGTATCGCCTATGGAACGACTGTGGCCGACCGCGAAGTGGCTTTGTTAACGATATCCGTCTTCTCACAAAACGTCAGTTTGCGAAAATCCTTACTAAGCATAAGAGTGACCTAATAAAGGCAAATAGTGAAGAGATTGGTAGTAATCCTGCAGCCGCTTGGAAATATCTTAAGAGTTTTGGTTATGACAGGTCAGTTAAGAGTGAAGTCCCAGTAGAAGAAGAATGGATATCCCATTTTAGTAGTGAATTTGCACCGCCGGATGCCGTCCTTGAAAAAGAATATAAACAAGTGCTTAACCAGTTTTTAAAGCTACCGAATGTTTCACCCGGTTATGTAGTTTCGGTTCCCAAAATAATACGTGGCATAACGAAGCTTAAGAAGAAACAGTCTAGAGGCCTTGACGGTTTGTGTGGTATGCACCTAGTGTATGCGAGTAGCAATTTATTAAGTCATTTAGAGGTTTTATTTCAGTGCATATTTAACGTTGGTTTGGTACCTGATATGTTCGGAATGGGAGTAATAACGCCGGTAGTGAAGAAAGGTAAAGATCCCAGCCAGTGTATGTCATATCGCCCCATAACGGTTGCTCCGGTTTTATGCAAATTAATGGAACTTCTTGTAATTGATGAAATAAGCCTTGTTTGTAGTACCCCAGATTCGCAGTTTGGATTTAAAAAGGTCTGAGTCGCGAGCACGTACATTGCGTCCTTGCGAATTTATTGCTTGATGCTGATGAAAGTGGTGAGATTTTAGTCCTTGCCGGTCACGATGTACGGCGGGCTTTCGATTCAGGCATACATCCCCAGTTATTACTTTCAGCGGCGAAAAGAGGCCTTGACCCTTCTGTTGTTTTAGTGTTTTTTGATATGTATAAAAAGCTTCGAGTGCGTATAAAAGTTCCCAGTCCTGGTGGTCTATCTCTGTCGGATAAAATTATACCAGTGTACAAGGGTATTCGTCAAGGCGCGATATCGTCTCCACCGCTATTTAACAATAGTGTTCTCGAGGCTCAAAGCCCGGTAAAGATGAGTTGTATTTTTCGTGGGACTGATGTTTCGTTGCTAAATTACGCAGATGACATTTTGAATTTGAGCAGATCTCTTTCTCGTATTGAAGAAAATTATTGTATTTTGAGTAATGAGTATTCCCGTGTCGGCCTTGCGTTCAACCCTGCTAAAAGTGAAGTGCTTGTTTTTAACGGTAAATCGTCATCACGGTCGGTCAGGTTTGAGGACCAGGAAATATACCCGTCTGAGGTTCTTGTTTATCTGGGTTTGCCGATTGCTTCAGATTTAAAATCTACGCGCGCGGGTCTGATCTCCGATCTGTCTACGAAAGTGCGAAAAGCGTATGGTACACTATGTAGGACTAAGGTGAAATTTAACCGGCTGATTCGAGGACGTCTTTATACAGCTCTGGTTATCCCGCATATTCTCGCTCTGTCGCCTTTTTGGATTATTTTCACACTGAAGGAAAAGAGAGCAATAAGAGTTACTTATTTCAAGTTCGCGAAGTTTTTACTTGGATTACCACTTTGGACGAGAAACACTTCACTAAGTGTCAAATACGGTGTTCCTGACCCCATGGACGTCATCAACATCCGTAGGGAAAAGTTTTTGCAGTCGCTGGATCCCCAGCACAGCCTGTACCAGGCATTTTTGAAGTAGGCTAGTTATTCTAGTTCCTTGTTTATTTGTTAGCTTAGTGTGCTTCTTTTTTTTTCTTTCTTTCTTTTTTTTTCCTTTTTTATACTCCATTTGTCACACTCTGTGTTGTAGAATGGGTTAATAAAATCATTCATTCATTCATTCAAAAAAGCAAAAACATAACGAACCTGCCCCCCTCTCCCCTAAATACCTTGTCCCCCCCCCAAACATTTTGGCTAGTAACGCCTCTGCTTCCAAGCCTTGGTTACGATAATAATAATAGATTTATTTCCCATCATAATGCACAAATGTACAGAAAGACGGAGTATAGAAGAAGGAAAGAGAACAAAGAAAGAAAGGAAAAAAAAACATCACTAGCGACAACATTAATCATAAAGGAAAAGGAAACAACACATTGACAAAATTTACACTGTGTAAAGCATCTGCTGAGCTATATTAAGGCTGCTCTTAAAGCCCTCTGGCCTTTCCTGAATTACGGATACAGGTCTTGCTACCCCGTACCTTGACGATAAACTGCTATTCCTTGTCCAAGGGGGGACCCTCAGCAGATACTTCACATATATATTTGTAAAAATATTTACGCGTGTCATTTATATCAGAACCAGAAAACAGCTTCCAAAAAGTACAAAAGCAATATCGTATGGAACTACGAATGAACTGTACATTTTTTTAGCTAGAATAAATCTATTAAATTTTAACTTCATAGAAACAAGGGTTCCGTAAGCTTTATGTGCTTTATCGTGAAGAAATACCTTAGCACTCAGTATGACCTATGCCTATCCTTAGCCAGTAAATGAGGATAAGGGATAAGGATAAGGTGTGTTGTTATTGACAATCAATAATAGCCTAGCCTATCCAGCCTATCAGTCGACTGGGGTAGACAATTCCTAATATTGATGAAAGTTATGTTGGCCAGATACAGTGACAAAAGAAATCTTCGAGTTTGAAGGTCACTTCAAAATTCGATCAAAAACGTAACTAATAAAAGTGATATTGAAAACTCTCAAACCTCAGACAAAAAAAAATTGAGCAGTATTCCCTTCTTTCTATCTGACGAAACTACTCCAAACTACTTAAAACAAACAAACGCTAGGTGGGCACAGGGTGGGCAACCTGTGTTGATAAAAAAACATACAATTTATTCTTCTCGACTAAGTTAAAATAAACATAAAAACTAAAGGCTGATAAAACTGCATTGGGCTCGGAAACCGAACGACCTCATAAAACTGGCGTATCGATAAATCTTTTGCGTGTACACTATTCCAGAAAAAAGCTTTGCTCTTCTCGGTATGGATGGGATCATTGCGCTACCGAAATCTAGCGGCTAACATACATAAAATAGCCTCCCCCCCCCTTGGATTCGTTGTCATGTATATATTTCGCTGGATGAAAATCCATGATAGTCGTCATCGGACTTTCTGGAAGCTGTAGTCTGTGGGGAGGGAGATTCCGACCCCCGGATCTAAGTAGCCCATTTTCACCCACGAGGTCTGGCGTTTGACCGCCAAGCCGGAAAGATGCGAGGTAGCTCTCCAACGCTTAGTGTAAGTGTCTATCATTCATGGAACAAACTCGGGAATAATTTTTGTTTTTCCAACAAAGTCTAATTTCTTATGTGGCCGAAGTGTTATAGCTCTGTGTTATAGCCATAATACCAGAAAAGCAACAAGAAGCGGAGGAAAACAAACCCATCATGGACCTTATTCGCTCCGAAGTGCGAATTAAGGTAATTAAGGTAAGTTAACTGGCGAAAACGAGGATAGTTTTCATCATGAAAAAGGATTGCCGAAAAATCATGCTAATGGAGGTGCTTGGGAGTCGGGAGTAACTAGAAACCACACACGATTGGCCCTTGATTATTCCCTGAATTTCTTCTACTTTTTCTGGATTTTCCACCTTCACAATGTCAATGCAGTAAGACGGAATACCTACGTATTCTTCCAGTCCAGACTGGAAAAATGTTCAATGGCGCTAATGAAAAATAAAGCTGAGATTTATCCCACTGATAATTCGGCTCTTCTTGGCTGGGGTCTTCTTCAAGCTGTAGCTACAACGAACCTGCAATAAAATCAAATTGTATCAGTTTAAAATGTATTTATTGCAGATTCGTTCTAGCCTGAAGAGAACCCTTGCCAAGAAGGTACGGATTCCGGAATATCGCTGGGATGAATCTCAGCTGACTTGTCCGTTTGTGCCGTGACGCACGACAAACTTTTCGACAGCTTTGAGACAGCCCTATTCTCCGCTGTGGAGATGTGGTCAAACGCCCTTCATAAAATTCCTTCCACACTAGTTATTTTTTGGCCGCTAGATGCGCTAGCATAAAGTAACAATAATACGTTACTTCTTGGTGCACGGTTTGTTTGCCTATTTTCAATTCCTCTTGGGCCAAGCCATGTTTAAAACTGTTTAAAATGCATCTGCCTCTCTGTGTGCTCTACCCAACTCTAGTCTGCCAGAAAGTCATCAAGTTAGATTGTGGCGTCGACTTCAGTGCTGACTGCTGGTTGACTTTTCCACGGGGCTAATGCACGACTCGGTATGAACCGAAAGCCTAATCGTTATTCACCCTTGAGATAACTTATACCAAGATCTAACGTGTGATTGTTATTGTTTCTCCAGCGCATCTGGCGGACATTCCTCATTCGATTTTATGAAGGGTGTATTAAATCGACGGAGTCTCTGCAGGGCTATTGTCCATTTTTATCGTGTTAGCTTCCCCTGTCCCATCTCTGGTTCTTGCCCCCGTGCCTCGTATTCTACCTTCGAGAGACTTTAGCCAAACTTTGGAATTCGCTTTAGCTTTGGGCCTCTTCCATTGACACCGCCACCTATCTTTCTAGAGAGGGATGATTTCGCGTTCGGGAAAGTTTCCTTAGTCGGGAAAATCGATTCTTGGCAATGCTCCGGTCTCACCATTCTGTCAGAGTGACGTCATGGTCTTTCAGGAAATCACAAGTGTTGTTCCATCTGTGGACTAGGATACTAGAAACGTTCTAGCCTTGA
This sequence comes from Branchinecta lindahli, assembly GCA_023053555.1. Lineage (NCBI taxonomy): Eukaryota > Metazoa > Arthropoda > Branchiopoda > Anostraca > Branchinectidae > Branchinecta > Branchinecta lindahli. The sequence continues at coordinate 8,030,697 of JAKZAO010000003.1, forward strand.
TAAATAGTAGTCGTGAAAGAAGCTCTAGCCACCAGTGTTATAGAAGCAGCAGGAATATCACAAGCATCTTTATTTATATACGATGGAGTAGTTCCAGGTGGTGCTTCAGTTTGGATAAGCAGACAGAGCCGTTCTCGAGTTCCAGCTGTGGTGTATTAATGCTAATGAGCAGACGAGTCGATGAAACTAAAAAATAAAGTTATCTTAGCAGAGCAGCCGCATCATAAATGTAGCTATTGTGTTATGTGTTCAGTAGGAGGCTTACGACACACATGAACATGTATTTGCTGAACGTTACGGGTAAGTGGTATAGCTTTTCCGCGAGATACCCAGACATTTTGCAAGATTGCGCTATCATTCCCAACTGCTACTGCGTTCCGATCAATGTGTTTTATCACCGGATTAAATGGCCGGCACGTCTTTGTCAAAATGTAATATTTTTCGCGTTTTGCGTCAAACTGTGCTCGTCTTTTGCTGTTTCTGTTTGGAAAATTGAATTAGGCTTTACTGCATGGCGTTACGAATACGGAACGCAATCGAGGTTCTTTGGATTCATCGGGCATACTTTCGACTCAACAGATGCCTCGAGCTTCTTCAAAGACTTCGAAGACTATTGATTCATTAAGTCTGTTACACGCCAAGTTAGAAAGCGGAGTGGCGGCACCACAAACAACCAACCGCCTGAAAATATTGAACGGACACCGAGTATGGCCCGCGAGTTAGCAGGATGACACGGGCTACAGACATTTCCAACATTAAACATCCCGCGTGCCACTTGGGGTGGTCCCTTTTTCTTCTAAAGTCCCATTTTTTATTGAGTCTTCCAATACCAAAAGATCTAAGTTTTAATTCGGTTGTTACAGGGGTGTAGCCAACCCAAACTGGAATACAGAAACCCCTAGTCAACTATACACTCTTACTGAGATTTTTAGTTAAAAACTTATGCTTCGTGTAAATTTCACTTGTCAAGCTTCTTAAAACTTCTTCTCTGGATTCGTTGAGAATTCAGACGGGTACAACGTGTTACTTTCGTGTACACTATGCTTTTGCAGGGGTTTAAAAATATAATAGCGGATCAAATTCACTATAAAAATGGAAATGAGTTTCCTGAAATTTGAAATTTCTATTATACTTCGCTTGATGCGTCTTTTCTTCGAAAACGCTAATGCTCCACGGGTCTTCAAATTTAAAAAGTGAAAGACGTGGCTCGCTGAAACGACGCCACTTCCAACCCAGGGTTGCCACGGGTAGCACTAAAGTGCTACTTTTAACTCTTTTTTCTGAAAGTAGCACTATCAAGAAAACGTAGCACTATTGTAGCACTTTTTAGCAAATATAACACTTTTTTAGTTAAAAAGAACACTTTTCTTCTGTTCATCAACTATTCCGTTTACAGGCACACAAATCACACAATTAGTTTGAAGTTTAGTGCTCCAAACCCAAAGGAGTAATTGAAGTAGAATTAAAGTGGATTCGCATTCCACGACAAAGATGGTTTGCTGATACGTATTTAAACCATAGCTTGACCATTCATTAACTTTTAATTTGACTGGCGAAGAAACAAATTCACTTTGACGAGCTTCCGTTTGTGACAATTTTTAATTGCCAGCGTACAGTTGTTCATAACTATAAGTGCATAACAACACAGATAGCTTACCGACAAACTTGAATTGAGGGTCTAAAAAACTGCGTACACTATCAGGCTCCTGCACCTTGGTAAGTCAGTGCAGGAGTTTCTGGAGCTGAAGAAAAAACGAAGCTGCTGCTTTTTAGGTAGAAAATTTAAATTTGAGCAAATAAAGGAGGCTATGTATACTGTATTGCAAATGGAGGGTACAAGTACGATGCAAACATTTTTAGTTGTAGTGTGGTCGAGTCCGACACAGGTTGGATGATGCGTGTTGCGCGAAGCGCAACACGTAAAAATTTTTTTTTGAAGTAGCACTTTTTTCCAGAAAAGAACACTTTTTCTGGTTTCCAGTAGCACGAAAAATTTCAGTGGAGTGGCAACCCTGTTCCAACCACCTTCCAATCCAACGCAAAAATGCATCTACGGGAACTTTTGAAAGAAGAAGCATAGGCTACTTTAGCATACACATGTGGCCGCTCTGAAAAACAGTGGATGGCAGAGCAGCACCTTTCCTTATGAAGGCTGTAATTGTACGAAGGAACTGCTCCCCTCTTCCCCATATTAATTGAAGATGAGGTCAGTTCAGACTTCAGGGTCAGGTATAGGCTATAAGTACTAAACTCTAATAAAGTGCTTGCAATCGGTTAATGTTGAATTTGGTCACTCGCTGGTCATTTGACAATTTGTCAACAAATCTGAAAAACAATGGCACATATTTTAATTTCAAGATCGAGGTTGGCAGCTGATGTCCAACCTGCCCTTATGATAGGGTAACCACAAAAACGCCGTCGGCAGTGCTGCGAATTTGCCGATTTTCTGTAATGAAAGCATGAATTGCTGTGAATTTTACTTATCTGTTTTTCAGTTTGAACTATCTAAAACATCTTCAAAAAATATTAAAAAAAGACCATCGCATTCAGGACAAAATTGTCTATTTTGTAAGGTCATCAGTAAGATGTCCTAGCTATTTTATATTATTTCCCAATATTCAGTGTAAATTTAGATGTAAAAAAAGCAACTGAACTTAACTACAAAAATTTATTGATACTAAGGAAGAAAAGTCAGCAGCCAATGGCAGCAATATGTCTATTGGACTATTCACTTCATGATCGTATTAATTAATTTGTTTAATTCCGTGTTATCTTTTCACAAAGATAGTGGTGGATCGTCATAGCCTACAGGGTCATAAATAATCGCATTAGAATCACATATATGTTACAATTTTAAAATACAATCCAATAACAAACGTATACAAAGCATTCATATTTATATTCATATTTTCTCATCTAACTTACTTGCTGGGGTGCCCCATGAACTCAAAACCAGCTCAAAACCAACCCAGTTTCACCACCATCAAAACAATGGCTGCCCACAGGCATTTCATAATGTAAATTACTGTTTTATAAAGAAGATTTAAGATGCTCAGAGGCAAGATAGAGAGGTCATTTTGGCCTCAAATCAAAGCTAAAAGATAGGAAAATCACATTCTGATCTTCAACACCTCAGGTTTGGATCTTTTTTTTTTTTAGTGGCTACCCTACTTATGAAGGACCTAGCTCCTCTCACCCCAATATTAATTGAAAGTGAGGTCACTCGGGCTTGGATATACGCTATAAGAACTAAAGTGCTTGCATTGGTTAACATTGTGCCATTTTCTGACTGTTCAACTGCCATTTTCTCACATCCACTTGCTGTGACAAAATTTTCTCAATCTTCAAGTGCCATTGTCCTTTCTCTCACATCCATTTGCTGTGACAGAGTCAACTACCATTCAGCTAAAGTAGCTAATTAAGAACACCTGAATCAATGTTTTTTTTTGGTCTTCCTTTTATGATTGCTGTAGTCCAAAACTGAACTGTTCAAAGTTAACTAAACCTCTACTGTAGGTTTGTACTACAACTGAATACTCTTCTGTAGAAGTAGGGTATTTGGCACTATTCAGAGTTTGCACATTCCCTCGTTTTGGATGGCAAGCAAAGTTTCTACAGTGTGTATTGTTGCAGCATTGCGTGAAGTGAAAGAAGGACAAGAAAAGCAGAATCTTTACATCACCGCCGTAATTTTTCTAACAGAGGCATCATTTGACCTCCCCAGGGTGGTAGCCACCCATGAAAAATCATAAAAACTGTGAGAAACAAAGTGGTTTGACAAAATTATGACAGTCAGTTCTGAAAATTTGATCTTAAATAGCAATATTGATCTTAAAAACCAATAAGCAATCTTAGGTTTTGGTTTGGATTGGACCAAACTATTCATCCTAGGCAAAGTTAACAGCATTTCTTGGTTCAATATATCCTGTTACCCCTACATCAACCTTACAACCAGTTCCAACAAATTTGGTTACAGAAACTTTTCATCCTTTGAGGGTAATTGTAGTTACTGACAGACGGACGGATGGGTGGAGTCACCAACAGATCTAAAAAAAATTTCAGATCTCTTTTTTTAATTATTTTTTAATGCTTTTTTTTTTTTACAGTGAAACGTGCGAAGTTTCTGGGACTCCAAGGTAAGTCGTAAGTTTCTTCAAGTTTGTCTTCGAGGTTTAGTTTTATAGTTTTATGTTCCATGTCGTAGTTTAGCAAGTGCTTGGTTACAAGGGTCGTCATTTCGTGGAAACCCTGGGGGGGGGGGGGGGGGGGTTACGGAGTAATCCTAGTACCTTGTCGCATTCTTAAGTGCAAGTCTTACATACGGAAGAACTGAAGCAAGTAAGTAACACCAATGTAAAAATGTTGATTATTTTATACGAAGAATCGCATGAATAAAATATTTGAATAAGGAATATATGCATATAATTAAGTAATTTATTTGTAACCCGCCATTTTAAAAGCGGAGTAAGTGGAAGAAACGAAGTAAAACACATAAAAACACCCAAAATTTTCAATCCTCGACCAGGGAACAGTGGAGAATGAGTGGGAGACAACGTGATTTGCTCCTCGTCGACTAGTTCGTGGTCACTGGTCAGCGTGTGGCAGGCCTTTCAGCCGTAGCCGGTAGGAAGAACGGTCATAAATATTATATGTGTCATTTATTGAGCCGGACCGGATCCGGTCACTGTGGGAGGATTTGGATGGGAGGTCTCGCTAATCGTGTGGCACGTCTAGTGAATACAAAACGGGTCGATGGATGTGAGACAGGGCTGCATCCTGTCCCCCATCCTCTTCAACTTTGTCATCGATTGGATCATGAAGCGCGCCATGCAATCTGCCAGAGGCGTTGAAGTAAGCCCCGACTTCTCCATCAAAGACCTTGACTACGCGGATGACATTGCCTTGCTAGAAAACGATATAGATCATGCGCAAGCCATGCTGTGTAATGTTGCTGCCACTGCAGATTTGGTTGGGCTGAAGATCAGTAAGGATAAAACCAAAATCCTAACGAATTCTGAGGATGTACTCACACGGGGCATCTCTATCGACAACTCCCGTTTAGAGGTCGTTGACCAGTTCAAGTACCTGGGATCCCTCATCGACATTTCCGGTGGCTGCAGTACAGAAGTCCAGAGCAGAATATCGTCAGCATCGATAGTCTTTGCTCAACTTAGAAAGAACCTGTGGAGACAAAGAGACGTCCTACTAAAAACAAAAATCCAGGTCTTTGAAGCAACCGTCCGCTCCGTACTCCTTTACGGATGCGAGACATGGCCCCTGAAAGCAGCGGATGTTCATGCTCTCAAAGTATTCGACCACTCCTGTCTGAGACAAATCCTCGGTGTCTCCCTCCGAGACAGAATTAGCAACGTCGAAATTCGTAGACGATGCCACCAGAAGCATGACATTGAAGCTCTAATAAAAAAACGCCGCCTAACTTGGTTTGGCCATGTTTGTCGGAGGTCAGATGACACCCTCACTAAAAAGGCGCTATACTGCAAACCCCTCGCATATTGGAAGAAGAAGCGGGGTGGACAAGTTAAGACCTGGCTTAACACACTCAAGGCGGACTTAGAGCCAATTGGTGGTTTCCGACGACACGGCCGAAGATGGGACAAGCAGTGGCTTGAAATATGTGCACCACACACACTCGACCGAGCGGCTTGGCACTCAACCGTCTGTCAGATCATAGCGCCAGGGAGAGCTGAAGAGCTTGTGTCCTGAAACAAGTACAAGTAAGTACAAGGGTCGATGGATCAGGACGAAACTTGGTCGACAGGACGACCGTAAGCCCTGAATTTGCCATTTACAGACCCGGACAGTGACCAGTGTTGGGGAGCTGGATGGGGCTCCCGGAATTGTTTTGGCATGTGTAAGGTCTGAAAGGATGGATGGACAAGGATGAAATTCGGTAGATAGAATGGCCATAAGACCAGGATGTGCCATTTGTGGAGCCGGGCCGGATTCGGCCATTGTGGGAAGGTTGGATGGGGGCCCAGAAATCTTGTGTAGTTGTGACATGGGGAAGTATTAAACATGTGGAGGGATTGCCACGAAATTTGATAGGCAGAACGGTCGGAAACATAGAAGTTCAGTTTACTTGACAGGAGGGGCGCAAAACTATTTGCTTTGGCAATGCCGGGGGGCGAAGAATTATGTACTTTGGCCTAGGACGTAGAAATATTTAAAGCCAGTCCCTAGTCTAAGGATTTTGGACAGCTCTTTCGGACGTGCCTGGTTTGGAATAGCATGAGGATCTACTGATCTACGCCGGCATGCTTCCAGTCAGTGACCGTCATTACATCTGTACGGAAAAGTTTGAGACTGTTTCAGCTTTGACAGAGTGGAAAAAATCCACAACATTATGTCTGTGCAAATGTAAGGTTTCCATACTGTAGTCCCATTTGAAAATAAGAATAGGACTCGTGACAATAGTGTCACAAAGTTCAGTTGACTTAGAATTCCATCTCTGACCCGTCAAAACCCAAGGATGCCTAAATAAATTTGTCTCTATTATTCTCTGATTGTGTTACCTAAAGCAGGCTGCTTCTGCGGTTTGCTCGAAAACACATGCTAACTTGTTCTGCCCACGCATCATTGGTTGCGTGACGGAAAATTGGTCCTCAAATATCTTGCCTAATTCGTTTTTCTCGACTAGGTTCCCAGCTGAGTACTTACGTGACTCTCCAGCTGCAGAATGTCAAGTCAACTACAATCATCGTCAAAGGAGATCGGCCAGCCTGGGAGCAAGATTTCCTCTTGTAAGTATGCAGTAGGCTGCATTGAGGATGTGTTCCAACCTATTGCCAGTGTTTACTAAAGTAAAAAAAAAAGCCGTCCCCATGGAACTCCCTACCAGGCGATTGCGGAGGCGGCCAACGGATAAAACAAGACCAAAGGTTTCGATGGGATCCCAAAAATCATGTTGTAAAACAGATATTCAGGAATAAATACGATGATTGATTGATTGATTGATTGAAAAATTTAATATTTGACCCAGACAACTAGGTCTTGTCTTCGCCAGATTCAGTCTTCGCGCGGCTAATCATCTGAGAAAATCAAGTTCAGATATATAAGCCATATCTATTTTGACGATACTGATCGAAACTTCCTGCTTTACTTCTGCCAAATTTTCCAGTTTCGGCCGGATTCCGGGCTAACTACTTGTCCGGCGAGAAAATAGTTTTCACAATCGTGTTCAGCATGTCTTCTTACCCCTAGATCGAACATCTAATCAACTTCAAATAAAACTTTAGCTTGCAACAAATTTTCCGGTTTCGGCCGGATTCCGGGCTAACTACTTGTCCGGCAAGAAAATGGTTTTCACCATCGTGTTTAGCATGTCTTCTTACCCCTAAATCGATCATCCAATCAACTTCAAATAAAACTTTAGCTTGCAACAAATTTTCCGGTTTCGGCCGGATTCCGGGCTAACTACTTGTCCGGCGAGAAAATGGTTTTCACAATCGTGTTCAGCATGTCTTCTTACTCCTAGATCGTACATCTAATCAACTTCAAATAAAACTTCTACTTGCAACAAATTTTCCGGTTTCGGCCGGATTCCGGGCTAACTACTTGCCCGGCGAGAAAACGGTTTTCACCGTCGTGTTCAGCATGTCTTCTTACCCCTAAATCGATCATCTAATCAACTTCAAATAAAACTTTTGCTTGCAACAAATTTTCCGGTTTCGGCCGGATTCTGGGCTAACTACTTGTCCGGCGAGAAAATGGTTTTCACCATCGTGTTCAGCATGTCTTCTTACCCCATACTCGACTATCATATTAGCTGTTTCAAAATATTTTGTTTGTCCCTTAATTTAAACCCCCTCCCCCACCCCTAAATGTAGGACTACAGAGCCCATCTACGAACTCGACCTTACTCTCGACCCAAAGAATCCTCACACCAAGTTTCATCGAAATATCTCATTCCCTTCGAGAGTTATCGTGCTCACAGACAGACGGACGGACGGACGGACAGACAGACGTTTTTTCAATGTCATAGGTATCCGTCACTAACGTTTTGGGATCCCAGAAAAAAACAAAAAAAAAAAACAGTAGATAGTATGCATGTGGACGGCATGTTTTCGGTCTCAGTATTTCGCAAGTTTTAATTTAATTAGATATCTGGTCAGAGGCGTTACTAGCCAAAATGCTTGGGGGGGGGGGGACAAGGTATTTACCGACTGGCTGGTCATTTTTACCGACTGGTTTTGCAGATAAAAACGACTATTCTTGAGAAAAAATGACGGTGTTGACGAAAAATCGGCTGATTTTGAGAAAAAAAAGACTATTTTTAAGAAATAATCGACTATTTTTACGAAATCCGACTGTTTTTAAGAAAAATCGACTGTTTCCTAGAAAAAAATCGACTGTTTTTACGAAAAATAGAGGCGCTTCGCGCCGACTCGGCCATTTTTTACCGACTGGCCGACAACATTGGGAGGGGGGCGCCCCCCCCTCCCCCCCTAGTAGTGACGCCCCTGTATCTGGTATCAAAATTTTTCTTAGTTTGTCGAAGTTTTTTTTGTGATGTACGAGATGTAACATGTAACAAGAAGAAGAAGAATTACATCAGAAGAGAGCTTTGGCCCTTCGTCGCTTATCGCGTGGGCCTGTTTACAATTCAGAATGAGTTTTCACTGTAATGTAGAAAAATACCGAGGATACAAATTATTATACTTACAAATTATTGTAAGTATACAGTAATAACCTACAAATTACTGCCACAGAAACTACCTCCACGCTTAGCATACTAAGGGCATTTTCTAAGCCCATCCTTGAATCGCCCGTGTGTATAAGTTGCAGTAAAGCCATTAATTGAACAGTTGGTTTGGCCGGAAATAATAAATTGTATATATTGAAAATGGGAAAATATTTATGAATAACCCCCGTAGGGTAAAACTGAAATGCACGAATGTAACCGACTCCTAGAAATTGTGGCCACTCGTTGCTTGAAACTCGGAAAGTTCCTTCCATGGAATAAGACAGCGAGGAACTGAGGAACGGCCAAAGGTCCTGTTTTCATTTGTCAGTGTTCGTTAGTGAAAGAACAGCAGTGGGATATCCTGTATTGTTGCACGGGAGGAACAGTGATTACAAGGATTTTTCTAAAGAACGTCTCTTCTAAAGAACAGAGGAAGGCGGTAGCCGTTGATTGATCCGTCTGATGCAGCAGAAGGTAAATAGCGTTATAATATAATAAAGCAAAATAAATATAGTACTTATGAAGGATTTCACGCCTCCTACGTCACAAAAAAAAAGTTAATTTAGAGAAAATTTTGGTACCAGAAATCTAACCATATCAAAGCTCTCTATGGAATTTTGAGACCGAAAACATGTCGTCCAGATCCATGCTATCTGCGTAGGCCTATTAGACAGTACAAAACGGATATGTCAGCTACATTTTATTAGAGCTATATTTTGGCTCTTCTTGGTAACTTGACTGAAGCCGCTCAAGCTGAAAAATGAACTTGTGGAAAAACAACTAAAGGTTCTTGCTTAAGTTTCTGATTTTGTGAATTTCCTCGTGAAAATAATTTCCTGAGCATAGCTCTAATAAAATGTAGCTGATATATCCGTTTTGCAGTGTCAAATATGATTCGCAGTCAGCTTGGGCTGAAGGAATAATTACGAAGAGCTGTCTAAATCATTGTCCTAAAGTTCTTTCCAAAAAGAACAAAAATGAAAAAACATTATTTTTTCGAGTCATATTTGACAGTGCAAAACAGATACGTCAGCTACATTTTATTAGAGCTACATTTATTGCTGTAATAAAATGTTTACATACTCCGCTTTTGAAAATGGCGGGTCAAAAGCAGCGATTTAATTTTTGTATGGATAAATTTGTTTTGCTGGCAAGTTGGCCATAAAATTACCAGCTAAAGCTCAAACGAGTTGCTCATCAGCACCAACTGGGGCACATGGTCCTGAAGGATCGAGGAAACTCCGCGCTAAAAGATTTTCATTCGCTCTTGTAACACGACGAAATTTCATTATTGGTCATAGCGGAAATATCAAAGCAGATGCATCCAAGTCGAGAAACTAAATCTACCATATGGCATGAGTGAGACAAAAACAGCGCTGTATCACTTTGTTTTCAAAACTCTTTGAGCAGTTGTGTTGGCCATTTGGCCACACAAACTTCTGTACTTTTCACATTAAAGCTCATCCGCATTTTCTCGGTCCGGAAACCCATGTTTTCCTGTCCCCGCAGTTATCGTTCAAAGTTTCCCAAGAGAATTTCTAAGTTCGGCGCATAGGTCTTTTTAAAACAACAATATCTAATACCAGTTGCAGCGATATCATCATTTCTTTGTTTGTTCTTATAAATTTGCCAAGAAATCAGATGTCATTAAGCCATTACAAATATTTGAGTGGAGTTTCTAGAGTTCCTTGGGATCATTTGCTGTGCCCCAGTTGGGACTGACGAGCAATTCGGAAGAACAACTGCGCTATAACAGCGCTCCTGCCTTTCGACATTTTTCGTGGGGAAAACATTTTTCCCAACGACATTTTTCGACATTTTGAACGACATTTTCGACATTTGAACGACGTTTTTCGTGGATCGCTTTCCTTCTACAACACGACGTTTTTTTTAACTGGTCACTGTGAACGTCTGTAAATATCAGAATAGCTGCAGCGAAGTTGAGAAACTGAATCTGCCGTCTGACAAGATAGAGACAGAAACCGGTTTCGTGTAGCAGCTCGATGTAGATTCTCGCTCCCGGCTCTCCATCTCTACAAGGTTAGGCGTAACAACTGGTCACAAGCTGATAGTCTTGGTCCCATGCTTGCTTGTGACCTTGTTTCTTAGTTATAACAGTGTTGCCATAGTGGCGTTATTATTCTGCCCCTGTTCGGCAGAAAGACGCGAAGCGCTTTTGAATTCTATTGACAATCCTCTGTTTTGTGGAGGTTTCTTGGGATTTGGGTCATACAGATTTCTGGCGTGTTTTTCAAAAGCCACGGCTTATTTTCTTTTTCTTTTTTTACCTCGAGCAGGCAACACTGGTTTGTAAGCGGACCGAGGACGAAAGAGCATTTAGTCAGAAAATTAAGATAGAGGATACAGGTTTCGAACAGATTTTCTTTTAGACCCGGGCAGTTCCGAGGCCAGGGGCTGGCCGTTGGACGAAAGCCAACTTTGGCTCCTCCTTATAGGAGTCAGCTAGTGGCAAGTGAAAGCTGACAGTTTTTGGATACTATATACGGTTAAAACAAATTTTTGACTAGTCTATTGCATAACCTTCGTGTCAGGTTTGTTTGCCTTACTACCCCGTGCCCTCCCCCCAACAAAATATGTTCGATACCTGCCAGTTTTCTCCCCCTTTTCATCTAGCTCGAATAAGGTCTCCTGTTTGATTTGAAGTCGGGGGTTGTTTGCCCTTCGACTTTGAGGCTTTCATTGTTCCCGTTTTGGAATATTCCGAAGCATCGTATGCTGAGATCGACTGTTTTCTTCTAGCGAAACCAGTAGTCTGGAAGGAGGTCTCCTCGTGGAAGTTTGGACCAAGGGACTGATATGGGATAAAGTACTTGGGTACTACTGGATGCCCCTGCAGCACATCCAGTTCACGAACGAAGTAAGGTTTCATATTTTAATAAAAACAGTAAGGCTATGTCTGCTTGAGGCAGCGGATATGTCTTCGGGCAGAGATTACCGAGCTTTTTTTCCTACCGGAAAAATGGTATTATCAGAAGCCGATATAAACCGGAAATTTCGGAAGAAGAAAATCGTCTGATAAAACTAACAAGATGGTTTGGCGGCTTTTTAGAGCGATAAATCAAAACTGCATTGATGTCGTGTCAAGATAATGTAAAGGCGTAACGTGACGCACCGTTAGTCTACAGCGAAAACTGACGACATCGTCTTAAGTTCCATACACTCTCGAACTCTATGTAACAAATAAATTATAACGTATCATGATGGAGACTATGGCTAGCGTCCAAGTCGACTGCGAACCGATCACGCCGATATTTTTTTGGTATAGATACTTTAATTTAGCCGTTAGGCCATACACAAAATCATACATTTTTAAACACTTCGAGTGAGCGATTATATAAACTCACATGTAAAACACTTTAAACTCCCACCACCAATAACTATTTGCATCTCTTTAACGCTTCTTTGACAAAACCTGTAACTGCCATTATCGCTGACCGTGAAGATGACTTTAGGATACCAGGAAAGAGCAACCCATCTTCACCAAAAAATCTTACTCTCAAATCCGAGAGCCCCTTGCATCTTGACAGGAAGTGGGACAAATTCTCCTCTTCCAAACCACATAACAAGCGAGTATAACATGACTTCGGGTTTCGGGAATTTCTTTCAAATAATTTAACCCTACTCTTAAGAGGGAGACTGTTCGCTCGGATCTGGAACCACAAACGCAGGTTTTCAGCCGGTAAACGTAACTTAAAATAAAATTCAAAACCAACCGACTCTTTAATATTCCTATAATCTTTCAGAGTCTCTGAATTAACAGTCTGTTCATGCCAAAGTTGAATTTCCTGATCCTCCTGAACTCGCGCAAAACTGCGACAAAGTTTATCTTGATCAGTTGTAGGACCGATCAGTTATATGGATCTGTCAGACTATATTTCGATAAGACTTTAGGAGTTTCCAATCCAAATTGGTAGTTTTGTTAAAAACTTTCGACATTCTTAATTTGAATTGATCGGATACGTTTTGTATCGGCCGCCGTGAATATGGGTCAACCTCTGTCTGTAAATATCGTATTCCTTTTTTGACTGCTTGAATTAAACTTCAGTTACTTTCGAAGTACAGTTTCACTGCCTGAATAGAATCGTTGTTTTGGTGCCTTTTGATTATCTGGTAATTGCTTTTTCGACAGTTCCTACCGGCACACACTCGGGAATCCTTTTTGTAACACAAGTACAACTGGTCTCTTTGCTATGAGATTGAAAATACCATTGCTTTGAGATTGAAGACTCGGAATAAAACGGGATAGGTGGGCTCGTGACAAAGCAAATCATTTTGAAATAGTATGTTGTGAATACGTAGGCTACGGGGCTTTTGACACTCAGTCCTTTTTGGGATCCCAAAACGTAAGTGGAGGGATACCTATGACATCGCAAAAGTTGTCCGTCTGTCCGTCCGTCCGTCCGTCTGTCCGTCCGTCTGTCTGTCTGTGAGCACGATAACTCTCGAAGGGAATGAGATATTTTGATGAAACTTGGTGTTAGCATTCTTTGGGTCAAGAGTAAGGTCGAGTTCGTAGATGGGCTCCGTAGCCCTATATTGAGGGGTGGGGAGGGGGTTCAAATTAAGGGACGAGCAAAATATTTTTAAACAGCCAATGTGATAATCGATTATGGGGTAAGAAGACAAGGTGATCACGAATATGAAAACCATTTTGTCGCCGGACAAGTAGTTCGCCCGGAATCCGGCCAAAACCGGAAAGTTTGTTAAAAGTAAAAGCTTTATTTGAAGTTGATTAGATGTTCGATCTAGGGGTAAGAAGGCATGCTGAACATGAATATGAAAATCATTTTCTCACCGGACAAGTAGTTAGCCCGGAGTCCGGCAAAACCGGAAAGTTTGTTAAAAGTAAAAGTTTTATTTGAAGTTGAGTAGATGCTTGATTTTGGGGTAAGAAGGCATGCTGAACATGAATATGAAAACCATTTTCTCGCCGGACAATTAGTTCACACTGGATCCGGCCAAAACCGGAAAGTTCGTTAAAAGTAAAAGTTTCATTTGAAGTTGATTAGATGTTCGAATTAGGGGTAAGAAGGCATGCTGAAGACGAATATGAAAACGGTTTTCTCGCCGGACAAGTAGTTCGCCCGGAATCCGGTGAATCATGAAAATATTATATTTGTTTTTACCATGATTTCTAAAATTGTTTTCCAAAGTTCAACAAGAAGTCTAGCGGACACTGGAGAAGACAAAACCGATTCGTCTGGATCAAATATTCGGTTTTTGGGATCCCATCGGAACCTTTGGTCTTGTTAGTCCTGACTTACAACAATTTTGACTTTCCTGTACCATAATTTTAAGGTGAAACTTTAAGGCGAGAATTTTAATGATGTCATCTGCATCTTTGACCGCCTCTTCAAACTTCCCAGGCCAAAAATAGCACCACAATTAGTTGATAGCTATAATTGTTCATTCCGGCCAGAAGAACGCCCTTAACTAGAAGGGCCGAAATATTGCTTAACCAAATTTTCAGCGGAACTGCTCCCCTGAAGTCAAGAATGCCCTAGCTTTTAGCCGCGTTCATCTCTAGTCCCTTCCTCATTATCAGTCTTGTTTCGTCTAGGAATTGTTCTAAACTTGTTCTCAAGAGAGGTTCTCAATTTTCCGGTTCTGTCCAACTCCATTGCTGAAACTTTAAATTAAAACTCGCTTATATTCCAGAAAGGCGACAAATAAAAGGTTTCGTTCTCTCCGTTGTGAAGTTTTTCAACACGAATCTTTAAATAAAGTGATTACAACTTTTAATTTCGCTGGTTTTTACATGCAAGGCTGATGATGTGTGAATGCTGTTGTTGTATATTCAGAGTATTGGAGGTCCTCTTTAGGCTGTATGTCACGATATGTACCCGTGCCGTGGTACGCGCTTCCGTTCGGGTCTCTTCTTGACCCTATCTCCGAGCGGTATTCTTCGAAGGATTAGGTTCGAATCTGTGGAGGGGGAAGTTCGGACGGTTGTCCTAGGTTCTACATTCGGTAACCACTGTCTAGAAAATACACTTACATTTATTGATGAACTCGATCATTATTTACATCCTTTTCAATCACTGATTATGTTGCAACTCCTTCAAAGGTGATCCTGACTAAAACTGCATCTAATTCACGAAGTGTGACGAAGACTGACTATCGTCGATTAAGAGTTGATTAAGAGCCCCGCGAGTCCCAACTCCTGGCTTATATATTTCCTTGATCCCGGATATTTTTAGCCTACTATCTTAATTCTTGAAACATTTAGCAATCTTGCTAAATGCGTGAACCCAATATTGCTTACCTTGATTCATGAAACATTTAGCAATTTTGCTAAATTCGCGAGACCCTAATTCTTTACTCGTCATCTAAACGTCATCTCGTGGTGACGTGCGCCGAGGGAGTTGTGACTCGCAGGTTTACATTCTAGTGTTATGATTATTCACTGAACGAATTGCTAAACCTAAATTGACATTCGTTACATGTAGCCGGAACAAAAGAACATACAATCTGGAATATCACTGAAGAATATTCTAGCTTAGTCAGTGTTGCCACTGGTCGGCTCCGCAGGTTGCCACTGGGTCAAGACGTGACAAAATTTTCCGCAAGAAACCGCACTTAATTCTGATTTTGTGATTTCGAAATTTTGGCAAATTTCAAGGCAACATTTTTCGGGAAAAAGGATAGCCTATGTTTGTTTTACGAACATCATCTCGTCTTGTCGAAGTTTATTTGGAAAGCTAATTGATTTTTATTTTTGATCTGGCGACGTTTTACGTTTTTTCTCACTGATTATGTTTTCAAGTGAATAAAAAACCGATCAAAACTACGGACTTAAAACGGACATTGCGAAATCTGGTACCGGTTTAGCTGTCGTCTAAAACGCACCTCTGTAGCCTACAATCAGAAAAGTCTACGAGATTTTTGTTGAAACTGAAAAAATTACCTTATTTCGTAGACGCCAGGAGGTCACAGATTTTCGCGGCCAAATGTCACAGGATCCGCCATATAAAAGTGGCAACACCGACCTGACTCATCCATTCATAATGGTCCTATGCCAGTAACTGTATCCATCGTCTGTCTGTTCGCGAGGAAGTTATTATTTTCCCAATCAAATGCTCCGATGCTCAACCTTATGTTGCCTGGCAATACATAAGTTTTCTATCTCTCTATTTCTCCTGGGGGAAATTCCCTTCAAAGCTCTTTACGGCCTTCATTAAGCGCACTTACGATCTCAGCTAGGAAGAGGTAATTGGACGTACTGAAGCTTTTACTGTTTTTAGCCTTGCTGTTCTGATCAGTGCTTGCTTAGTTAAGCTTATGTCACAGGATCCGCCATATAAAAGTGGCAACACCGACCTGACTCATCCATTCATAATGGTCCTATGCCAGTAACTGTATCCATCGTCTGTCTGTTCGCGAGGAAGTTATTATTTTCCCAATCAAATGCTAAAGATAGGCAATGCCCACTTGCAAGGGCGCTTTAAGCCCCTGAATAGTCAAATGGTGGACTCCACAACACTCTTGCCTAGCTTTGCAACATCGTTGAAGGAACGAGTCAGTTTATTACCCTCTGAATTTTGCCACAACAGAACCGAGATGGACTAGAGAAAAAAAAAATAGTTCAGTATCAACTTTCATACTACAGCAACAAATGTATAAATTTCGACATTATTAGACTGACTGATTTATTACTGTTTAACGTCATACCAAAAAAAATACATTCTGACTCTCGTCTGAAATGTGGAAACATTCGCCTGAACGAGGGCGACTTATTTCAACAGGAATAAACTTGTGGCTAATTGACCAATAAAAGGAACATTCACATCAATGACTCAGTGTGAACGTATAGCTTCATCAGTAAAAGGAACTCAGTGTGAACGGATAACTTTTGCTAGAACTCCCTATGTCGTATTGATTGGGTAGCTGGAACAGATTTCTGGCTAGAATGGTGCAACATTCATGCTCTCCCAGTCAACCACAAACCCCTGATTTTTGGATACCCTGTGCCAGACGCTGGACATGCCCAGCGTTTGGCATAGACGCCGGATAGCCGTTGGCACCTTAACCCGGACCTACCTCACTACAGTTGAATTCTTCACTCAAATCATCAATATTTGATTGGGCCCCAGTATCCAGCATATGGCATAGTGTATCCAGCGTTTGGCATGGGGTATACCAAACGCTAGATATACCCAGCGTTTGGCATAGGCTTTCCCAAAATCAGGGATTTGTGGACTGTGGTAGACTGTGCTCTCCTCCTTCTTTTATTCTTTGTTGTTATTTGTCGGCTACAGTTTAAATTAATTTTAATGTAAAAACTTCTTTTGGTTGGGTGGCGGGAATGGATGGTTGATAATTGAGATTGGTCGGATAATTGAGATAATTATTAGCCGTAACGGAGATTTCCTTCTACACCAACTAATTGAAACTCACTCCTTTAATTCGTCTTTTTCTCTTTATTTTTGTTTTTCTTGAAGCACAACAGTTTGTACATAGTACGCTGCCTCTTTTGATTGGATGATCGGAATGGATGTAGGACACAGCTTATGTATCTAGGATACATAAGCTGTGTCCTACATCCATTCCATATCCTAGATACATAAGCCTAGATACATATCCTAGATAGACATATCCTAGATACATAAGCTGTGATGTAGGACCGTAGTTAGATTTTCTTCTGCCGTGTCCAACTGAAACTCGTACCCTTGCACTCCGCCTTTTCTCTGTGTTTTTGGTGGGCTACAACAACTCGGCATACACTAGTATCTCGCTGCACGAGCCACACCAAGGAACTGAAATCCATTTCATGCAAATAGCTTTAATGGCGAATTACGATCTTCCCTCTATTTCTCTACCGGAGTACCATATTCTCTCCTCTTTATAGGATAGCCCGGGAAACTGGATCGAACTCGATTCGGAGCTCGTAATGCTAAATGGAGTCGTCGTGGGGACACAAGGGAGCACCGGCCATCAGCTCCTTATCGACTGCCGCTTCGAGCTGCCATACGGTAAGATCCTATTCTTCAAATCCTATTATGTCACAAATTGACAATTGGGGATGGTGCTATAAGCCAAGCTGCATTTTCCCCTGCAGTCCAGTATACTCTTGATGACTAACTCTTCGTTCCGATGAAGAAATGCCGAATGCTTATCGAAGAACCAGAAACGTCACTACAGCGAACGTTATTGATTGGTTTGTATAGGGTTTGAGTAAATTTTTGGATCTGTTTGAGTGACGTTTCTTGTTCTTCCCTAGGATAATCGGTGTGTTTCGGACTTGGTCACATGGAGTATTGAGCCATAACGACATATCTTTCTGTGCAAATTGTAGCGTTAGCCTTCGGTCATGAAAAGCATGGAGGTATCTAGACATAATCCGCGCAGCTCTTTTCTTTTATCGGGCCTCGGGATAGCTGGGTAGTACAACCCTTTGGCGCAATGTTGAATCTCTGTTATTGGCTAATTCCTTGTATTCGTTCCTCCATTCGCTGGATCATCATCGCTTGATTGCATTCGTCGAGTTCACCAGTTTACTAGTCGACTAAAGATGGTTGCGTATGGTTCAACTTCGAATTTTTGGATGATGTTTGTAAAGAGAGGACTATTCGGTGGGTCATCGTGGTCGTTGAAGGGATGAGGTTGACGTTAGCATCTCGTGTTTTATTTATAACCTCTACAAGGCAAATCCAGTATCATGTGCAACGATGCACTAGTATAAGTTTATGAAGACTGCTTTAATTAAAATTAAGACCCGGAATGAATTTCGTTCTGGCTTATATCCGCGGAAATTTAATCCCACTAGAGAATCATTGCTTACGTCGTGCTAAGCTCCAGTGGGATCGGTTGATAATTACAGCTCTGTCTCATCCCTTGTGCAGTTAAGTTCTAGAAATAGCGGACGATCATGTTCACTTGCACTATGTACATATGGTTAGTGAAACACTAGAGACTGGCGCAACATTTTTCCCTTTATTTTACTCCATTGGCTTGATCGTGCTCGCTTCTCTGGATTATCTGGAAATTCGTCAAGATTGAACATAGTTTCGCATAGTTCAACTTCGACTCGCTGGGTAACGGTTTGCTTGAAGAGTGGTATGAAGATTGGGGGGAATCAGTATAAACCTTTGGGATCTAGCTTTGGCCTTTTTCGCCTTTCTGTTGTTTTTTCTCTTCTTGCCATGGGTCATGGAAGGGAAAAAAAAATATAGAACAGTTACGCAAGGAAAATAAATATCAACATCTACAGAAATAGTATTCGGTCAGCCATAGCTACCTCTAGAAATCTACCCAGTAACACTTACTTCCTGTACTTGAAACCAAATGCCTTTTATCCCGAACCTCCTGACCAAACACTTCCTTTCTCAAATCTTGCAGCTCCTCACAATAATAAATCCGAATGTACCGCATTTCCCTCTTCAATACCACACACAGGTCCGTATTCAGGAATTATTTGGGGGGGGGGGGGGGTTGCCCGCTGGTCGGACGAAAAAGTACAAAAGAGACATAGATCAGAGGTTAAAGCCTATAAGAAACGAGTATGTTTTCATGTTTCGGGGGGGGGGGGGGTTGAACCCCCTAGCCCGCCTGGATACGGCCCTGACCATACATTTGCAAAAGTAAGGATCAGTGGCCTACCTTACCTATCTTTACCGGTAGACATCCGTTATCCATGGAGTAGTAAAGATAGGGTAAGCTAGTAACAAACGACTCGATCAACAAAAAACACAAAAAAAATTACATCGGACGCAAACAGACACCCGTTCGTGAGACCCGTGACACCCGTTCCCCAAGATTCTGCCTTCAGAAAGAGTCTGCATTCAGAAGACCCTTGGATTTAAATTTAAATTTTGCCGGCACGTCTGAATGGAATGGTAAAATCGCGGGGAAAGTCTGGATCATTAACACTAAGTGCACTGTAGGAGGGGGATGGCTTTAGGTCTGGTATTCATTTGGACAAAATTTGTCTCAGCAGAAGATTCTTTGAAAGGTTGTAGCAAGGAAGTTGAATATGAGATAGTGTTTGGTTTTAAATAGCCGAATTCTTTGGCTGAGAGGGAATTTGAAGAATGACACTCGACCTCTTAATTTCAGTTTTATCTATTAACGCACACGGAACACAATTAAATCTGGGTAAGCCATACGTGGGTTTTGAAAGCATTATCTCATTGCGGGATACGGAACTAGATTTTTCGTTTGTAGGCTATACAAATTTTTAAATTAGCATCCCTTTCAAAAATAGTCATTACCAGAAGGGACCCATAAAGACTTACTCTGGGATCTATGACCTTTTCTACTATAAAGAAAAAAGTTTTCTTGTTGCCGTAACATTAAAAAAAGTAGTTAGGTTTGTTCAGTTCCTTGTTGGCTGCCAAAAGAGCAGCAGGTACAGCGATGACATCTAAGTTTGTAAGAGATGCAGAATTAAAAATTATTTTGCGAATATTAGAAAACCAAGAAAGCCGAGTACCGACCTCTTTGGACTAGGAAGACGCAATCTTATGTTCTGGAAAACGTGCCTTAAGCTCGTTCATCTCTCCCGAGGAGAACTATGAAGAGTGTGAATACCTTTATTCGGGTTGTTGGTAGTCCGCTCCTCAACAAGGTTCATGCATGGAAGTATTTGCTTTCCACAGACTGAGTATTTTGTAGTTTGTTCGTTGTTGTTGTTGTGGTCAGATATGACGTCTGGCTACACCTAAAATATTCGGAATTATAACTGAAATCGTTTAAGGACCCCTCTTGCTTATTCTGCCTTTTATAATATACCTAGCTCCCATACAGAATTATAAGCTTCTAAAGTCCCCACTTTTCTCCATTGTTTCGTTTTGTGCCTACGAAATTTAGCGCTTTTTTGGCCGTGCCGAGTTTTGCCCGTCACACAACGAAACGTTTGCCGGGATCTTCAACGTCTGCTGACAAGTCTTTCACACATGAGGATCTGAGAAGATTTTGTTTATTACTTCTTTTATTTGCTTAGTTTTCACACTTTCTAACCACGGCGCGATCAGTTTTCAAATGTTTTGTGCCCAGCCGCCGCGTCGGAGAGCAGGAAGGCTGGACATAGTCGACAAGCGCTAACAAGAAAATCGCTAATTTCAGGTGGAAACTTATGGTATTTTCGAAAATGTTTTTTTCTGATCCATTTCGTAGCGAAAAGATCATTTCTAGTAAGAGTTGTGCTTTAAGAATATTTAACAAGAGCTCATACCGCACTTGAAACGGTGAGATTGGATTATAAAGTAAATGATGACGTCATCGAATTTCCTCGCCCCCCCCCCCTCCAGCTTCCAAACCTTACCCGGATGGGGTGCGGAAAAACAAGGTTTTTTCACAAGTTCATTTTCCAGTTGGGCCGAAGTATAGCTCTAATAAAATTCAGCTGACGTATCCATATTGTTCTGTCAAACATAGTCCAGAAATGTCCATAAATCTGGTATGGATCTTCTCCAGCAGGACATCTGCTGAAGTATCGGAATATAAAGCTTGGAATATTCCATAGACTTACTATTCTTTTTTCGGAATCCAGAATGTAGTTTAGAAAATATGGAAGCGATCAAGCACGTTGGAGACATTGATCTTTTCAAACGTTTGAAAATGCATATAAAATGAAATAGCTCCATAATCGTCCCTTTTATGTATGGCAACGATTCTGCCAATTTAAATTGACAAAGGAAATATATCAGTTTAAAAAAAAAAACTAAATTAAAAATATTGGGACATAAATATACCGTGATAAATACTTGGACAAATGAGCGCTCTCGAAAAAACGACGGCGATTATTACTAATAGTATTATTATTAATCATTTGGTTACTTACAAAAAAAAAACAAAAAAAAAAACGGCGGCAGGATGCTTGCTTTACAGTCGACTTGAACTCGTGCGATAAGAATGGTAAGCGGTACTCTCAAAACATAGCCGGACAGCGTTGGAGCTTGGACATTCGACATCTCCTTGACAATCACTCTGAACCGGACTTGGCGAAGAGGGGGAGCGCCACCTTATTAACTGCCGCTGATTTGGACGGTGGCCAAATCATCGACAGGTGTTGCTGTTGGGCTCCCTGTGACGAGTTTGTCCTTGTTCTGACTTTGCATGAGCTCAGTATCTTCGTGGGGGAAGTTGCTGACCTTCTTTAGCCCGGGAGAAGGAAGGGATATCTTTCCTAGAGTTTAAGAGTCATTGTTCTTAGTTTTGTCCGCTGGGGCGTAGTTTATTAAGCTTCCAGGCTCCTGCTTGACGTCATGTCTTTTTGCTTTTAATCTCCGTGTTTGAGAAAACGACAGATTTTCCCCTTCGAGGATTTCACTAGAGAAAAGTTGGTTGCTGGTTTTCCTGCAGCGCACCGAGATGCCTTTTCCTGGCCTTAAATCTGTTGGCAAGCTGTGTGGCTAATTTGACTGAGGGAGTGCTCACCTGTGCCTCTTGGTGTACCACGTTCCGTAACTTCGGCCGACGCGGACAAAGCGAGCTGTCTGCCAGTGGGAACCCGTGGCGTCCACATCCGTAAGCGTGTTCCACAGCCACCGTTCCACGGAACCGTGTCGTCTCAAAATCCCGACAAAGTAATATTATTTTTTTCGCTAATGCTCATTTTCGGCTTTCTTCGGGTTACGGTCGCAAGACTGGGTAAAAAGCGAAATAAAGGCACAGAACCGTCGACCATATTTTCGTATTTTCGTACATTCCGGGCGTACTATACCTTGTCTCTTTCTTACCCCTAAATCGACAGTCCGTTAGCTTGTAGAAATATTTGTTCATTTCTTTATTTGTAAACCCCTCTTGACCCCTAAATATAACCCTAATCATAGTATCTACGGACTGACCCGTACTTAGACCCAAACGATCCTCATCTGGAAATGGGACATAATGTTTTAACCCATTCGTGAGTGATAGTGCTACATGCGGACATACGTAGGATGTCGAGGACGCAGGACAGAAGTGTCCCACCGGAAATCTTGAAAGTACCTGTCTTACCTACATTAATGCTTCAGTCTACATCCCTAATCGTGCCATCCATTGTCTTGCCAATATTTCGAACTTCCTGTGTCAGTTATATCTATCATAAAGGCATCAAAACCAAAGGGGCCGAGCAAGGTTGAAAACATCCGGGGCGGACTTGCAATCCTTGAGATCCAAGCAGAGCTTCAATTGAATCACTGTTGGGGCAGAAAATATATCTACTTGCCACTTGTGCTTTACCGGACCCAAGGGTACCCCGCCACTGACATCTTGAGGTCCGGAAGACTGGTTGCCTCAACGTTTCACTTTAAGGCAAGCTTGTTCAAATGTTGGGAACATTTTAAGCCCTCTTAAATATCGCCCGCTATTTTCGCGGCCCGGATGCACCGAGAAATGTGCACTCATTGTCATTGTAATTCCCACTTGGGACCCCAGTAGAGCAGTGACGGAGCACACTTATTTTTTCAACCAGCAAAAGACGTAGCCATAGATCCCTTTAGGTACTCTTTACCCCTGGTCCGTATTAGGAGTGAGAAGTATCCTAGGAGATTGGTTTAACAACCCTGCTAATGTGACTACCAAGAGAGCCCTTTGTGAGCTGGGGTCTAGCCAACAGCCTCAAAGAAAGGCTCTGTATCTGTCAGTGATTTTGCTATTTCTAGGTCCATTTTGGTGCCACTACATTCAGCTCCTTTTCATTTTACTGCCTGAGAAATCCTGTTCGTCTGTGAACTGCCGTAGGGTCGTTAAAGGCGACGTCGCGCATATTTTTTTGCCATGTAAATTGGTTGCATCCTATACGCTCTTCATAAAATTACATCCAGATTAGTTCTTTTTTGGCCGCTAGATGCGCTGGCATAAAGTAAACAATGACATGTTACTTCGTGGTATACGTTTATCCGGATTTGTTTGGCCATTTCCAAATTGTCTTAGGCCTAGCCATACTTGCAACTTCATAAAATGCCTCTACCTCTGTCTGTTCTCAATCTAACTCTGTTTTATCAGTCTACATCAAGTTTGTCAATTTTGGCTTCCGACATCATTGCTGACTGCTGAACCACTTTCCGACGGGGCTAATTAGCGGGTCGGTGTGAGCCGAAAGCCTAATCACTCATTCTCCATTCCGATAACTTGTCCCACGTTCTCACGTGTGATTGTTATTGTTCCTCTAGCGCATCTGGCGATAATTTGGTATTGGATTTTATGAAGAGCGTATTAGAACTTAGCATAAACCTTCTCTCTCTTTCTACGTATTTCGAGTATTTAAAGAGACATGTTGGTGCGGCTTTCACTTTCATGATAGTTTATCTCAGGTTCTTTTGACGTTTTGCCAGTATTCGCAGTCGCAAGTGACGTGAGAGGTATCCGTGAACTTATCTCAAACTTTTGGCAAAGTTGCTGACAGTCGCTTTCAAATGTTTCAAAATGGATCTTCTGAAGTCTGATTATTTGCAGAAAGTTTCAAAATGGATGATTTCACTTTCTGTCTGCTGTTATTGACGTTGAGCGCGCTTCTGTGTGCTCGGATTCATTTTCGATTCCCTGTGTCATCCGTTAGCTACAAGGGGATTTCTGAGCCTCGTTTTTGTTGCACGCTGCAGGTCCATTTCTCGGCTTCCGGACTGATTCTTTCTACATTCGTTTTTGCACTGCAGTTCTTCCGAGGAAGACGGCAGCGCTTCTCGAGAATCGCGAACTTGCTCACCGGAAGTCCGTGCTTCCCTGCAAGGTGCTGCAGCTGCCGCTTCAACCAAGAAGAAAGTGAATCCAAAAACGCATATTGTGCTAAAGCGAAGAAGTGCTGCAGCAGCAATGCGGCAGGGCTATTGCATCAAAAACGAGGCTCTGGCATTGTGGGTGGTTTCAGACGAATTAGCTTGAATTCGGCTGCACTGATGATATTCCTTCTGCAATCGTCAGCTGTCAGCTTGTTGGATAAGTTTTGAGCCTGAGGTTACTGCTATTGCAAATTCAGATGTTAGCTGCGACCTGAAGAGGTCTGAAACCAGTCCCGGATAAAAAATTTAGGCCATTTAGCACCATCAAACATGTCATCGTGGCGTCAAGACAACATCTATGATTCCGTGACGTTTTATGCCGCTCGCCGTAAGCTAGATCCCCACCGAAAAGCGGAAGTTCTGCTATTCCTCGCGATAAGGATTAGCGGTGATTTGAGTTTTCCGTCTTGTGGCACGATGATTCATTTATTTTTTAGTTTTTCCTGATTCAGATCATCTGCCAAAATGTCTTGCTGCCGTGCTGGTTTCTAAAGGCCCATTCACAACGGGTTTTAGCTATACCAGCCAGTTCCTGAAATCGCTCTGAGACCGAGAATTAGCTGGGATTCTGCCGTTCGCAATTGATATTATAGCCAGTTTCGGGTACCAGCTAGTCTCGCACCCAAGTTGAAATCAGTTCAACTTATGAGGGTAGGGTACTAGCCAATCAGATTATTTTGGGGAGTATTGAGGAATATTCTGATTGGCTAGTTTCGAACCAAGCCCAACAGACAAAACCGAAAGTGAATCAGGTCATTGTTATTCTGTATGATGTGGTTCAGCATTAGCCAATCGGAATATTCCTGAGTATTCCCCAAAGTAATGTGATTGGCTAGTACCCTCAAAAGTTGAACTGATTTCAACTTGGGTCCGAGACTAGCTGGTACCAGAAACTGGCATAATATCAATTGCGAACGGCAGGATCCCAGCTGATTCTCCGTCTCAGAGCGATTTCCGGGACTGGCTGGTATCGAGTATTAGTTAAAACCCGTTGTGAATGGGCCTTAAGCGACATTCTGCAGCTTGCTACAGCAATGGGTTTCTTTGAAGTACAACTCTTACTAGAAATGAACTTTTCACGAAAAAATGCGTCAGAAATATCGTTTACCAAAAATACCAAAGCTATTCCTCGCGATAAGGATTAGCGGTGATTTGAGTTTTCCGTCTTGTGGCACGATGATTCATTTATTTTTTAGTTTTTCCTGATTCAGATCATAAAAAAAAAGTCGCCACCTTTTTTTTCGCCCTACGAAGCGGAGGTTCGACGGAAAATACGTGAAAACTGTGCACGCCTTAATTAAAAAGTGGGGAATCCAGAAAAACAAGTTCGACTGTTTGGCCCAAACTCTTTTTGTCGACTCTGGCCGAACACAATTTTTGAAGCTTTTCAAGCCCTAATTTTGAAAGAATTATAGGTGTATTTAAAGGTGTACAACGAAAAATGGCGAAGGCGGGGATCGTGAAGCTTTTAACTCCCATAAGGCTGCCAGCCGTTCCTTTTATAAAAGAAAGTCCCCGAAAAGGATAATGAGCATTTCTGACGCGAGTTGTCGCGTACGGAAATAGCCCGATTCGGTGAAAGAGGCTTACGTATTGCGTTGACTTTAAAAGCTTTCGTTATGTGTGTATGTTATTATCCGTTATTATTTGTTCTTATTATTTGTGTGTTATTATATACTTTCACCATTTTCTGTACGTAAAAAGACAGAAAGTAAGCCAGGACTCCGTAAGACTTCACGGCTCTTTTGCATCCGTGAGGCTGCAGCTTTAAGAGGCAGAATTAAGAAATAATCTAGCGAAAAAATGGCGAAAGTGCGATTGAGATGGTCCGCTACCTTTGTCTGACCATTACGACGCGATACTCTTGTATATCGTCCGCTGAAAGTCAATTTGAGTTTTAGTAATTTTGTATCGCAATTCAGTTTAAAAATAGTTTGTTTGTTGTCACAATCACACCACCAAACATAACTAATATTGCATTGTCCGAGCAAAATCCGAATGTACTTTTTTTGTATCCGAGCAAAATCCGAGTGTATTTTTTTTTGTATCCGAGTAAAATCCGAGTGAATTTTTGTTTTGTATCCGAGCATTTTTTTTTAAATATTTTAGCCGAGATTTTGTATGGTGCAAAAACGAACGTAAAACCCGCAGTGATTAGAAGTTCGGTCGGATTCACACACACTGCGTATCCGCCGTAAAATGAGAGGCACTTTTGAGCCTGCTATCGCTCACATAAACAAACCTGGCTCTCTAGATCCGAGGCTAGAACTTTCTTGGTCTGATTTATGTAGGTGCATCGCACTTAGCAATTCTGTTTTTTCATGAATTCAGTGCTCTCCGGAACTAAGGTCTTAGTTGCCAAGGTCTTGTCCTACGCTGCAAGATGAGAGTACCTACTCAATCAATTCCTTTGTTCTTAGTGAGTGCTAAGTGACCTGCTTCCTTACCTTATTGGAAGGCTGGAACTGAGAGATAAGATCTTAAAGCACACATCGCAGTAGGTGCAGTTTCTGTTTCAATTTTTTAGTATGCGTGACTCCTTTGAAACTCCGTTGGGTTTCCTACAGACTACAAACCCCAGCTGTTTTCAGCCCCGAATGGTTTGTGATGGAAAGCACGGAAAAACTTGCAATATTGGTATTCCTGACCAGTGAGCTTCGAGGAAGCAATATGCGGAAACCTGATCTTCCTCGAAAAGGATTGGGAGATGTGTGTGACAAGGATGTTCTATTAAACTATAATGTTACAAGTTCTTGATTCCCTCATCTTATAACAAATCTAAATGAACAAAATAAATTAGAAATATACAAGAAAAAGAATTCACTGCAACCTTTAAGTAGGAATGATTACAGTAGAAAGGATACCACGCAAAAGAGAAAGATCCGCCCTGGAGACATCCCCCAGTTCTTCCAGCTTCTAGTAGATTCACTTAGATCCACTAAGGGACGTGAATCATAACGGAAAGAAGGCCCGTAATCTGATCACTTATTTCCATTACTGTGCTAAGGGATATTAGGGAAATTGAGTTGATGTCGAAAGATCAATCAGTAGCTCAGAAACGTGACAGCGATCTAAAATCATAGATATGGTAGCTGTAGAGAGATTGCACCTTATCCGAAGAAACGGATATTTCTCAAGGTCATCAGAAAACGTAGAACGAAGAATGTGACATTGCGAGGTCTAGGTCTAGGAACTTTGAGACTGAATTGTGGGCGTTTTGTGCAAACGGTAAATTTGTAACTACCGGAAAACGTTTCCCTGGCCTTTTCTTGATTGATTAAACCTTGGGACAAAGTATGATTGTGTTGAAATGGAATTTGGAAGGGTTCAAAGTCATACTGTAGAAGGGGCTCTAGCACCGTATTGGTTGGCTATGACGCACAGATTAAAAAATCGACCAATAGGGTGCGATACATTATTTTTTCTGGGAAGATTGAAGTCTTCTAAAACAAATTTCTTTGTTTGTTCTGTTTGTTCGAAAACTGTTGTTTAATCAGTCAAGAAAGGGTGGGAAAACATTTTCAAGTCTTTAAAAGCTTTAAATGTCGATCAAACGGCCACAATTTAGTATCAAAGTTGAAAATCCTATACCTCACAATATTAATAAATAAGTTTACTGTGTTTTTTCCGTTTTCTTCCTGTACGCTGGAATCTCTCCACAGAAGGCATGAGAGAGTGAGCTGATAGGGTGCCCTTTTTTACTCTCGGTGTTGATGGTGATTATTTTTATGATAAATTGATTACTAATTTGCATGGAAAAACGCCAAAGGACTTAAATCTATCTTATTTGCTCTAAAGTGTCCGAACATCGCGCAGTATTAATTGTATTCTACGAACATAAGGCTGACGAAGTCAGCCAACATAATGCCAGTCTTCAAGAAAGGGCAAAAAAATCAGGCCCAGAACTACCGACCTATTAGTCTTATTTCTGTCCCTTCAAAAGTCATGGAAGGAATCATCAATGATGCAATCATCAACCACCTTGACCGAAATAAGCTATTGTATGGAGGACAACATGGTTTTAGAAAAGGTCGGTCTGTCGAGACCAATCTTGTCCAGTCATATGATATAGTAACCAAACTCATTGACGAGGGGCTTCCAGTCGATCTCATTTTGCTTGACCAGGCCAAGGCATTCGACAAGGTCGTTCATGCCTACCTTCTGTATAAACTGTTCCGATATCACATACATCCTGATGTTGTGGAATGGATAGAATCTTTCTTGACTGGTCGTACACAGAGGGTTATGATTTACAATGATCAAGGCTCACAATCCTTCTCCGATCCAAGCCCGGTTTTGAGTGGCGTTCCACAAGGCACCAAGCTTGGACCAACGTTATTCAGCATCTATATAAATGATTGCCCCTCGGTTGTGCAAAACACCCTTACACTCTTTGCCGACGACTCAAAACTTTTCGGCCCTGTTGCCAACATCAACCAAAAATCTGAACTGCAAGCTGACCTCGATGCTCTCTCCAACTGGTCATCTCTGTGGCTTTTGGAGTTCAATGCTGCGAAGTGTAAAGTACTTCACCTTGGACCTAAGAACCCTCATCATACATACACCATGTTGGACGGATCCAAAAACCACATTGAACTGGAAAGTGTGGAAGAAGAAAAAGACCTGGGCGTCACAATTGACAACCAGTTGAAATTTCACCCCCACACTCGCCACCAAGTCGCTAAAGGAAACAGAGCACTCGGGCTCGTCAAAAGGACCATCACCTCTAGGAAGCCTGTGATCATTAAGAAGCTTTACACTGCCCTGGTGAGGCCACACCTTGAGTACGGCATGATTGTTGCGTCACCCCACCACAAAATGGATGCCAAAGCCTTGGAGGGAGTTCAAAGAAGAGCAACCAAGATGTCCCCTCAATTCAAAAATCTGGAGTACCACGAACGATTGAGGGCATTGAAGCTTCCCAGCCTCTCCTATCGACGTAAACGTGGAGACGTCCTGATGGTGAAAAAGCTGCTAGACTCCAACATCATCCCTGGGTTATTCGAGAGCTCTCAATCAAAGTCAACGAGAGGCCATTCGAAGAAGCTTCAACTGACCAGCTGCAAACGACGCGAGCGGCGCAGTTTTTTCTCTGTAAGGAGTGTACCACTCTGGAACAGCCTTTCCGAAAAAACTGTCAACGCTGCTACCTTGGATGGCTTCAAGAAAGGCGTGGACGAGGACTGGAGAAATGCTGAATGTCGGCTGCACTGGGATGCCAGTGAGCCGATGTGACAACGACTTCTACCAACTTTGGAATGTCGGCTTCACTGGAGTGCCAGTGAGCCGATGTATCAACAACCATCTACCAACCAAGCCGCCAACCAGCGAGAGACTCTACAGGAGGATCACACCACCTTATCTCGCTGGAAGTGCGATTTAAGGTAATTTAAGGTAATTTAAGGTAATGTGCGAGGAGGAACCTTTTTCGTGTTGTTTTATTCCAGACTTATTTCCTGTTTTGTCTCTCTCGGCTCATAATTACTTTCTTAAAATTACCTTACCCCTCACTTGCTAGTGACAGTTTTGTTGCATTGCATATCCAAGTCTCCGTTGTAACGCGCTTGTCCGCTCTAGCCCGCCTTCCATCTCTCCGACGCGGTGGTTGGACGAAAAATATTTGAAAACTGAACGCACCTTGGTTAAAATATGGTAAAACCAAGCAAAACAAAAGAAGTCCAAAACAGAAGGTAGACCTGATGGTCTACCATGCCCTCCAAAAAGGAAAATAATACTTTAAAGCCTTTCATGTCCTTATTTGTGAAAGAGTCGTTGACGGACCCTGAAGTTTTCGGCGAAGTTTGCGTTGCGTGACTGTCAATTGCTAGGCCGAAAAAGTCCTGTGAAAAGTTGTAGGTACAATGACGAAAGGTACGGGTTTCAGAATCTTAAAATCCCGTAAGGGAGCTAGGGATAATATTAAAGGCAGAATAAGCAAGAGGGGTCCTTTGAAGAAGAAAGAGGTCACTTTCATTGGTGTTCGACGTTGTCTCAATGGACTTGGCTAAACTTGGTTGGAAATCTTTAGCCCAATCTAACCTTCGGATTTTGTTCCATATAAACCGATCATCTGCTGTTGTCCAATGTCAACACCAGAGAAGATTTCAGTCGAGAGACGCCACGTCTGGCAGGGGGGGGGGGAGGATCCCTCCTTCCTGTGTTGTCGGCCAGTCTGTAAAAAAAAGTAAATAGCGGAAAGCGCGAACCTTTTTTTTGTAAACAGTCGATTTTCTGAAAACAGTCGGATAAATTACCAACCAGTCGGTAAATACCTGCCCCTCCCCCCGAACATTTTGGTTAGGCATCGGAAAAAAATAAAACAGTGAGAGGGGTACGGTTGGGTCTAATGGAGTTGGAGATTCTGCAATTATCAATCTGAAAGAAGTGAAGGTTTTTGCAGTTGCGTCATTCTTTATGATTGGTTCGTGGAAGAAAAAGCTTGCCTGTATAAACAAACCGAGAGCAGATTTGTTTTCAGTCAGAAACACCGTATTTAAGGGACGAGTTGACAACGGAGGAGTAGCATTTCCACAATATATATTCGCCTTTACGATCTTTCCAAGGTATACATTAAAAGTCAAACTGGCACTTCCAAGTGTAGATGCCTAGTTTCAGTACCTGATAAGGATGTTTCGCCACTGGAGCCGGGGAAATAGACCATTTTGAAGAAAAATATTCCATATTTATTTTTCCGAAGTAGAAAACTTCCCGGAATGTTGCTGCAGTTACGGGGTTGATTTAATCTTGTTCCCCGCCTACAGACTATCAGGTAGGAATTAAGCAGAAAACTTCTCTGCACAGTATGTTAGCCTCTGTGGGGGGATACTCAGTTTTATAGAATATAATATAACAGTCGTTTTATTAGGGTCCGCATCACAACCCGGACATAACAGTCCTAATTCAGTCTTCAGCTTCTGCTTGAGGCCCACCCACCCACTCTTTGACAGTGCCAAACAGATACCTCGTATGAATTTTATTAGAGCTATATTTCGGCCCTTTTTGGCAATGGTCTTCTTCAGGCACAAGTTGCTCAAGATGGAATATAAAATATAGTTCATAGATGGGTCCTTTAGTCCTATATTTAGAGGTAGAGGAGGGGTTTCGAATTAACGGCAAAAAAAGAGTATGTTTTATAAGATAATAAAATATCATTGAAGGGGTAAGGAGGTCCGCTGAATCCATATCTGAACTTAGTTTTCTTGCTGGAAAAAAGATTCATCGCGAATTTGGCCGAAACTGGAAATTTGGTTGAAGCTCAAAGGTGTTTCTGAAGTCGATTAGAGATTCGGTATCGGGGCAAGGAGACATGCTGAATCCATTTTTTTTACTTATTTGAACAGTAAAAATCTTCAAGGAATCTGATGAAGACTGAATGGCGAAGACAAGACCAAATTGTTTGGATCAAATATTAGATTTTCGGGATCCCATTGAAACCTTTGCTCTTGTTTTGTATGTGTTCGTGAATTGAGTTTGGTTGTAGCCTAATGTAGCAGCCCCGTCAGCTACATTTTGAAATAAATAAAGAAGCAATTCTAGCTTTGAATGCATGTCATACTCATCCTCATGCAATTACTTACTTACCCTTGGTTCACACTGCTGCGTCGTCTGCGACACGATTTTTGGGAACCCAAAACGTAAGTGACGGATACCTGTGACATCGCAAAAGTTGTCTGTCTGTCCGTCCGTCCGTCTGTGAGCATGATAACTCTCGAAGAGAATGAGATATTTCGATGAAACTTGGTGTGAGGATTCTTTGGGTCAAGAGTAAAGTCGAGTTCGTAGATGGGCTCTGTAGCCCTACATTTAGGGGTGGGAGAGGGGTTTTTAAATTAAGGGTTAAACAAAATATTTTAAACAGCCAATGTGATAATCGATTATGGGGTAAGAAGACACGCTGAACACGATGGTGAAAACCATTTTCTCGCCGGACAAGTAGTTCGCCCGGAATCCGGCGAAAACCGGAAAATTTGTTAAAAGTAAAAGTTTTATTTGAAGTTGATTAGATGTTCGATCGGGGGTTTATTACCTCAAATTAGTATTAGTAGCAAATTAGATTAGTAGTTTGCATTTGATGATGGTGTTTTTGGGATCCCAAAGCGTAAGCATCGCGAAAGTTGTCTGTCTGTCCGTCCGTCTGTCCGTCTGTAAGCACGATAACTGTCGAAGGGAATGAGACATGTTGATGAAACTTGGTGGGAGGATCCTTTGGGTCAAGGGAAAGGTCCAGTTCGTAGATGGGCTCTGTAGCCCTTCATATAGGGGGCTCAAATTAAGGGACAAACAAAATGTTTTTAAACAGCTAATGAGATAAACGACTATGGGGTAAGAAGACATGCTAAACACGAATATGAAAACCATCTTCTCGCCGGACAAGCGGTTCGCCCGGAATCCGGCCAAAACCGGAAATGCTGTTAAAAGTGAAAGTTTTATTTGAAGTTGATAAGATGTTTGTTTTGGGGGTAAGGAGGCATGCTGAACACAAATATGAAAACCATATTCTCGCCGGACATGTCGTTCGCCCGGATCCGCCAAAACCGGAAAGTTGGTTAAAAGTAAAAGTTTTATTTGAAGTTTATTAGATTTCGATTTAGGGGTAAGAAGACATGCTGAACACGAATATGAAAACCTTTTCCTCGCCGACAAATGGTTCGCCCGGAATCCGGCCAAAACCGGAAAGTTTGTTAAAATTAAAAGTTTTATTTGGAGTTGATTAGATGTCCGATTTAGGGGTAAGAAAAGATTCTGAATCCGTTTATGACAATCATTTTTTAGCCGGACATACAGGTCGTCCGGAATCCGGCTTGAACCGGAAATTTTGTTATAATTTAAATTTTTATTTGAAGTTGATTAGATGTTGGATATAGGGGTAAGTAGATGCGCTGATTTCGTTTTTGAGCTTTATTATTTCGCCGGACAAGTAGTTCTGGAATTTCGCCGAAACCGGAAATTTCGCAGAAGTAAGGCAGGATCGTTTCGATCGGCTTATAGGGGTAAACACACATGCTGAATCCATATCTGGACTTGGTTTTCTGAGATGATTAGCTGTTTGGCATTAACCTGTTTCTAAATTTTAAGCGTAAAAATGTTCAAGTTGTCTGGCGAAGACTGGATCTGGTGAAGACAAAACCTAATTGTCTGGATCAAATATTCAATTTTTGGGACCCCGTCGCAACCTTTGGTCTTGTTTTTCCTGGTTTACTGCTTCTGGGGCGCTCCAATCCTCTCTCCACGGTTGCGCGCGCCAGTCCTTGTTGAGTTGCTTTTTGGGATCCCAAAACGATAGTGACGGATACCTATGACATCGGAAAAGTTGTCCGTCTGTCCGTCTGTAAGCACGATAACTCTCGAAGCCAATGAGATATTTTGATGAAACTTGGTGTGAGGATTCTTTGGGTCAAGAGTATGGTCGAGTTCGTAGACGGGATCTGTAGTCCTACATTTAGGGATGGAGGAGGGGGTTTAAGTTAAGGGGCAAACAAAATGTTATGAAACAGTTAATGTGATAGTCGATGGGGTGAGAAAGAAAGCAGGAAGTTTCGATCAGTATCGTCAAAATAGATATGGCTTATACTGGTATATCTGAACTTGGTTTTCTCAGATAATTAGCCTGGCGAAGACTGGATTTGGCGAAGACAAGACCTAGTTGTCTGGATCAAATATTAAATTTTTGTGATCCCATCGAAACCTTTGGTCTTGTTGAATCCCCCGGGTGTTTCGCTGGTAACATTTTCTATCTGTTCCACAGATTAACAGCTCGGTTACTGAATAAGTGCCGGCGGACACGAGAGTAGCAGGACCTTCGGAACAGCTTTAGGGAGTGGCCGCTAGTCATTTTGGGAGGAACTGCGTCTTATTTTGTTGTTGCTTAGCTGGTCTTGGGGTGTTATTCTCATGATTTTTCGGAGATATCCATGGTCGAACACTTCAAGGGACTGCTCCTCTACATATTTGTTCTTCCTGCCAATCCTCCTGGGCCATTTCAAGTTACCGGTAATGCAGAATTGCGAAACAAGCAGGTTCAGTTAATTTGAAATTGTCCTGCGGTATGTACAAAAGCTGTGTGTAATCTGGGTAAGTGCTTCAGTGATCCGACGGACTTTGTTGTCCCGTTGTGGTCGACCAGTATCTGCTAGGTTTGAACTGCATCATATTCTTGACCGTCGTTCGAAATTAGGCAGCGTCCGACGTCCTCTACTGTACGACACATCACTTTAAACCTTTCGACGCCCGTCTCGTTTTCGGCAAAATACTGCCTACTTGAATTGTAATATCGTTTTTCGCGACATGATCTATATCTCTTGAAATGATGGGTCATGCTCGGTTTCTTTCGTGTCTCATCGTCCGTGCTTCGATGAACGAGCGATGATAGCCGAAAGCGTCTCGCTCTTGCTAAAAAGAAAAAAAAATGTGGTAAAAACAGCATGATTGTCGAATGTCATGAGATATGTTTTTCAAGCAATTTTGCGATGTCATAGGTATCCGTCACTAACGTTTTGGCATCCCAAAAACGACTGTTTCGAAGAAAAAATCGACTGTTTTTACTAAAAATCGCGGGGCTTCGCGCCGACTCAGCTCTTTTTTACCGACTGGCCGACAACATTGGGGACGCCCCCCCCCCTCCCCCCTAGTAGTGACGTCTCTGGCTCTCGCAACACTTTAGTCGGCGAAGCCGAACAAAGGTCGCTGCAACACTTCACGTTGCCCAGGCAACGTAGGTCTAGTTTATTTTCTTTTCTCCTCCTTTCTTCTTCTTGTTTGTTTAATTTTACAGGATTGTGAATGAGAGTTAAACCCGATCCATTGTCAGATGAAGCCTTGCGCTTTATAAGGACCCAGCACAACTCGAGTTCCTATTAGTTACTAACGCTACAGTTCTTCGAGGATAAAAATTTATCCTCGCTTTTTGGTGGAATATGGGCTTTGCGCGACATAGAGACAAAGACTTGTTTTTCAAGAGCTATTTTTTGCTGAAAGACTTGCTGGCTAGTTCTAGCGATAGTCTCCGTAAATTATAGTCCAGTATCCAGTAGGGACGATGTATGTCTGCGTATTTCACTACTTTCTGTAGTCGAGTCCGGAACGGGGTTGTTTTTCGATCCCAGTTCCATGTTTTTTAACGATGCACTTCCAAGTCCGAGAACACTGAGCAATAAGACACGGTAGATCCTTCTTAATAATCAGGTTTGGTGACATGCCTTTTAGCGCTGTGTGATCATCCTTTAGTGTTAACACTCAATTTTCGACTGGAAAAGCAATTTGGGAACAGAAAAATTACGGCAATGGTGTTACAGTACTTCTTCCGTTCCTGTATGGGAAGTTTCTGAAAGCGAGCCAAAGCAACTTTGGTCAGGCATGGAAAGATTCGGTAAAAATCAGATGCAGATTCAAGACGACTTCTTAGGGATCGACTAAAAGAAGGAAAGTAAAGGCATGGTGCAGGAGGAAAGAGTACTAAGCAGGGGAACTGAACTAAAACGAGGAAAGACATACTAAAATGAGGAAAGCTGGACCGGGAGGCAAGCATACCAAAAAAAAGAAAGATGCACCGTTCCTTTTTTTTCCGCTTCTGTGAGGGCACCTTCAGGTGTGCATCTTTAAATCAACGGGGTAAAATACTTTTAGTCAAATGGTATACATTTTCTTCTTCATCAAGGGCTCATGATCATTTGTTTCTCAACGGTTGTGCTTAAAAATGAAGAAGTTTCCATTCCTTTCTAATTTTTAGGCTTGAGAGGGAAGATACAAGTTTAGCTACCAAAAAGAGTGAAATGGCACCGTTCCTTCCCTCTTTTTAATCTGTTTTCCTCCTAGTACAGCTTTCCCAGTTTTTAGTGCCTTTCTACCTTTTTAGTAGTCTTCTCCCCTGCACCATTCCTTTCCTTCTTTTCATTGATCCCGACTTCTTACCCTATAGCACCTACATATATCACTACATCAGTCATCTGGACAATTCCGTTTTTGTTTCAGTTAGTATCCAGTTCCACCTGATTCCGCTCGCACCTCATCCTAACATGACCGACCTGATCAAGTATATTACCGTATTTCTTTTTTGTTCTTCGTTTGTCAACCCATTCGACAGTTTTTGTCTGTGTGACAGATGTACCTACAAATTTGTGATATCGTAGTCATCACTTTCCTGACGTTTGTATCCCACGAATTTTGTTGTTTGATGTTCAGAAGAGTGTTATTAACCTTATAATATACCCCATGCACATCTAGATAGTGTGCGTAGTATTACCCTCACGTATTTTTGTAGATATGGACGATGCTGAGGCTTTAGAACTGCAAAGACGCTTAGAACTGTTCAACGAGATGATGGATAGCGACATGAGTGGCCCCTATGACCCCAGTACTAAGCGCCATCAGTATGTTTCCCAGCAGTGTGAGTAGAACCCTTCCTTTTCTTTCGTTTCGGACCTTTACCGTATCCTAAGTAGATCGTTTTGAGAAGCTTACAGCCGTGAACTTGCATTCAACTTTTGACTGGGATACTAAAAACGGGAATGTAACGAAATGACGCGGTGCAGGAGGAACACGTACTAAAACGGGAACGCGTACTAAAAACGGCAATTACGCAGAAAAACCGGGAATGCTACACCAGCAGGAACACTACTAAAAGGGAACAATTCACCGTCCTTCCTTCTTTTCGTAGCTTGTTTGGGGCCGAGTTCCAGATCATTGTCCTTATCCTTCTATTAGTCGCTCTTGTTACTCGCAACTTGTTACTTGTGCAGTATAGACGGAAGTATTCACGAACAGGAGCCCTGCCCCTCGCCGTGCGGAGTCAACTCGACTAAAAGAAGGAACACACTAGAACAGGGATCGTGCAAGGGAATAATCTGGACCTTTTGTCCGACCAAGCTATTAAAATGTGGAAGAACTGTGCATCATTCCCCCTTTTAGTAGTGTTCCTCCTGTTGCTGCGTTCCCGATTTTAGTACGCGTTCCCGTTTTAGTACGCGTTCTCCTGCACCGTGTCATTCCGTTCCATTCCCGTTTTATGTTCATCCCCTTTTGACTTGACTTTGGTCTTTCAGTTTCACATGTAAAGCCCCTTTCACATTGACGCGTTGACCTTTCAAACTTGGCCACGCATACTCTGCTTTGCGGTTGTGACGACGCAACGCAAAGCTTGCCCAGCCAAGCAATCCAAGAATATAACCAAGCTCTGTTCTTGCGTTCCATCAACGCTTGTGTCAATTTTTTATAGTGAGAGTGGAAGTTTTTGAGGAATAGTCTGCAAAATTAGTACGAGGAGTGTTCTGCACTATACGATAAAAATCTACCTGACACTAACAGATCGAATGTTCACCACAAGCACGTGGAGGTCAATTTTCGACAATATCAAGCTTCTTGTGCAGGTTGCCACGTAACGCAGGAGAAACCAGGGACAGCGCACACGCAACGAATCACATCAACGTGTAATCGTGAAGGGGCTTCAGAGTCAGTAGTTGCGTTTTTTGCCTTTTCTCCATAAGTCGGTTAACCGACCTATTTGCCACTATCGACCGTTTTTCCGTCTCGACGGTCGGTTCGACTGAGCTCAACGGCTTATAAGAAAAAATGGCGTCTTCCCGTCGCCGTCGCCTATCTCTTCAATGAGAATTTTGAATTCCGCGCCGTGCCAAGAGCGTAGGTCGGTTGGACGGAGCTCCCGCCTCAGTCCACAGGTCGGTTAACCGACCGGCAAACGGAGCAAAAAAAAAAAAACAGCTTATAAAACTTAGGTCGGTTAACCGAAGGAAGAAAACGACTTACAGTGGAAAATCTTGTAGGTCGGTTAACTGGACGACGGCAAAAAACGCAACTAGTGCTTGGCGTCAGTGAAGATGCGTTGCCGGGTCGATACATACTTTAATCGGCAGGGAGCGCATGGTTACCATCCGTCTCGTACGGGGACACCCTCGTAGGTGTTTCTGCTCGTGGATGAAGCTTTAAAACACATGTCACACTAGACACAGTTTATATTCCAATATTAAAAAGTACCGGAGTACCTGAAAGTGTGGTCTGCTTAAAAAAATAAATACATACCGCCTAGGCTGTTTTCATTCGCTCATTTGTCCCTTGACTTTCAAAGACATGGACAAATTTGCATAACCGGTCTTTCTGACTAATTAGAACAGGAAACGAGAAAACAGGGCTCTCATGACGAAAAAAACCAACGCGACAAATGTAAAATCGATGTTAATGCATTTGAAGGAGTAGCAGCCTAGTATTTGCAATAGTGGCGATTTTGATCCCCGATGAAATTTCCCCGGTAGACGAAGGAAGTTTGCCGATTCGTGCTTATTGACTGTTTGCGATAGCCGATATCGCCTATCGGCGAGTCCTAGGCCGATAGGCGATGGACAGGAATTTAGGCGATAGACGTTAGCCCTTGAGCACAAAAACAGAAATTAGAAGAAACAGCTACGGCTATCGGCTATACAGGCCTAGTATTTGCAATAGTGGCGATTTTGATCGCCGATGAAATTTCCCCGGTAGACGAAGGAAGTTTGCCGATTCGTGCTTATTGACTGTTTTCGATAGCCGATATCGCCTATCGGCGAGTCCTAGGCCGATAGGCGATGGACAGGAATTTAGGCGATAGACGTTAGCCCTTGAGCACAAAAACAGAAATTAGAAGAAACAGCTACGGCTATCGGCTTCTGGCGAACGTCAAAAACGCCAAAAAATCAAACGGCTACGCTATCGCCGAACTAATCGGCGATCAAAAACGCCACTAATGTCTAGATCACCCCGATACAAGTCGCTAATTCGCTGATGTTAGGATGTGTAGAAGGATTCTTGATTACGTTCACATGTTTCTTTCGACCGGTAATGCTTTCTATCCCATAGTTCGCCACATCAGGTAACTTCTTGAACATGAATACAAACAGACAGTAAGAATTGGAAATCACGGAAATGAAAACGGATGGAACCTGTAGTGAATTTGTAGTACAGGACGACTAGTCTTTTGAGGTCTAATGTCTTCCTACCGGGGATGGCTAGGTTAGGGGGAGCAGATGAACAGACCAGCGGAGTAACCATGCTTGGAAGGTCATGGTCCGAAGGAGCGTGTCGACTATCAATCAATCAGCTATATGGAACCAAATAGCTTAAAGCTAGAAGAGGTCGTCGAAGCAGTCAAACACATTCGAAATATTTATAAAACACTTTGAAATATTTCCACCTCCTCCGCGTATTGCAGTCGGCCATTGCATTTGGCTTTATTGACTTAGAGTCAGTTCTATACCCCTTTTCATATGCCTAAAACGTGACTTGCTTCTACAAGTCCAGTATACAGTATACTACAGATCTTTTGCTTGGTTAACACGCAATTAGTGGGCCGTGCGTCCAGCCTGGTCGTTGCGTCGTCATCGACCAAGGGCTTTTTATGACAGAAAAGTTATTCCTATTCTGCAGCTGGCGATCTCTCTCGCCTTTTTTGTTTCTCAAAAAGTTCAAATTTGCATTCAGAGTAAGACCCGGAGACGGCGTTCAAAAGAGAGTGCTCCTCATGGGGGATCTGAACCCGTTACCTTTCAGTTATAAGACGTACATGTTAACAAATAGCCCATCTTTACCCAGCAAGAGGCCTGTGAGCAGAAGTTTGAAGCCGCTACACTCATCAGATAGAATTATTTTCATTTTTTAAATTATTTGATATAAAAATATCATTTTCAAATTATTTTAATTTCAAATTAAGTTTTGGCTTAGGTAGGCCCGATTAAGCTCTGCCATTAGTGGTCATGTCTCTGTCCACGAGGTCCTACATTGGAGATTTAACTCGTAAAGTTTGTCCTTCCGTCTGCTAGCACGATGACTCTCATCGGGGTTGAGATATTTTGTTCGGACTGGGTATGAGGATCCTTGGGATAAAACTGCAGGACAAGTTCGTAGATGTGACTCTTAGCCTTATAATAATAATACTAATAATACTAATAATACTAATAATAATAATATAATTGCAATAATAAGGCTTTCGCCTCTATTTAGAGGCGGGGGGGGGGTGTTTTAAATTAAGGGGTTTAAACTGAATTTTATTTTCTCGTCGAGCATGCTGTTCGTACAGGATCCGGGAAAAACCGAAATGTGTGAGAAGTAAAGGTTTTGTCTTAAGTCGTTTAGAGTTTCGAATAAGAGTAAGAATACATGCTAAATTCATATCCGAACTTTATTTTCTCACCGTTTAACCGGGTATACCGTAGATTCTTGGATCTCCAAAGTTTTTTTTGTTCAAATTTTGCGGATGCTTGGAGCTGAGCTGCTGCTGAGCTGATTTTTAGAGATGGAAAGGTTTATTAATCGTATAGACTTGGGCTGGGCGATAAATTACGTATAGACTGATTTAGATATATAAATGAGGGTAGGCCTATTCTTGTTTTGTTGAAGATAAAAAAAAAAAAAAAAAGCAAAGCATGAAAAACAATGGTTGATGTGAGCGACTTCTTAGATGGGATTTTTACTTCGACATTTAAGAGAGGCGAAGGGGCTTAGAAATATAGGGACGTGAAATGTCTCGGGAAAAACTGGTTTGAAGGTTGGTATTCCGGGAAAGTTTTTGGTGAATAGAAGGTATTACTTTCTTCTCGCCTAGGATGGATCGTCCGGTCGGAGTCCGGTCAAAACCGGATGTTTACGAACGAACCAACTTGTCTAATAATCTTTTCGGTGATAAGTATTACGATCTGATTAAGGGTCCTAAGGGTAAACCAAACGACCGGACCAGATTTTCTGTATCAAGAAGTTCAACAAATATTTCCTCTTTGGGATCCCATCGAAACCTTAAGTCTTGTTTCAGCTTAGATACTAGAAATTGTCTGAACTCCTCTGTATCTATCACGGTTCCACGGCGAAAGCTTGCGGAAGGTTGAAAGTTTAACAAATATTTCCACTTTGGGACCCCATCGAAACCTTGGGTCTTGTTCCAGCTTAGACACTGGAAATTTTCTGAACTCATTTGTATCTATCACGGTTCCACGGCGGAAGCTTGCGGAAGATTGAAAGTTTAACAAATATTTCCCCTTTGGGATCCCATCGAAACCTTAGGTCTTGTTCCAGCTTAGATACTGGAATTTGTCTGAACTCATCTGTATCTATCACGGTTCCACGGCGGAAGCTTGCGGAAGGTTGAAAGTTTAACAAATATTTCCCCTTTGGGATCCCATCGAAACCTTAGGTCTTGTTCCAGCTTAGATACTGGAAATTGTCTGAACTCATCTGTATCTATCACGGTTCCACGGCGGAAGCTTGCGGAAGATTGAAAGACTAAAGAGCCAGAAAAGGATCCGTCTCCATCGATTCATGTCATGCATTCCTCAATTGTACCCTTGCATCCGCGGCTGGGGAAAGAATTTGTTTCTTGTTTCGTCTTTGGTCGATATCAAAGCGTGCTGAAATGTTATGCAGAGCGGAAGCACGACTGCTTTGGATTTTGGAGTCAGGTCAATTTGTTTCTGTCGTGCAAGCAAAAGTTTCTGTCGATTTCTTGAGGTTATTTCGTGACAGCTTGAAACGATTTATTTTTTGCCAGCCTGTACCGT
This sequence comes from Branchinecta lindahli, assembly GCA_023053555.1. Lineage (NCBI taxonomy): Eukaryota > Metazoa > Arthropoda > Branchiopoda > Anostraca > Branchinectidae > Branchinecta > Branchinecta lindahli. The sequence goes on from JAKZAO010000003.1 coordinate 8,072,648, forward strand.
GCTGAGAAATGCCGTATATCGCTCCCTTGACTTGGTTCTTTTTTGCGATGGCGCTTCTTTTGTCGTGCTATTGATGTGGGCATCTAAATCTACAATTACGAATAAACTAAGGCACAAACGAAGATATTATTCTGTATCAAAACTTATTCTCATTCTTGTGCTCGCGCTCTAATTTCTTGCGACATCGTGCCTCTCCTGACATTTTCGAAATATAATCTTTACCTCTTGGAATATACTTCCTTTAGGGAATGTCTACAACAATTAGATCAACGGTCTGGAAAGTTTCATGGACAACTTTTACTGTGAAGAAATACTCATGCTAAATTGCTTTCGTCGCATTTTAGAGAGGCTTTAAAAAAATCTGTCTAGTGTATTTTTTTTTATTTTGACCGTTATGAGTAATGAACTTAATTTCCTAAAAAGCTTGTATTGAAAATATTAATACTGGATGGCATTTACGGTTAAATTAAACAATAAGAATAACGTAATTAGGCAAATTCACTTTTCGCACCGCATTACTTCGTATACCGCCCGTACACTGTATGACTATCCGATGCCTTTCTTTCAGCCGGCCAATCGGAAGACAGTGACTACACTAGCGACGTCTACCCATTAACCCAGTCCTCCGTAGGCGGCGTGCCATCTAGTGTCCAGAATTACCATCAAGCCAATGGCAGCGTTTCGCAGTACAGGAGTTTCGCAAATCAAGTGTTTGCAGATGGAAAAGAAAGCTTCGATGAACAAAACTACTATGCCGACGGGAATGAACCGTTCTCGTACAACAGTCGGCCTATAAGTAGAAAAGATGTGCATCAGCCTCCTGCGAAGTAAGTTTCAGAATTCTTGCCACTCAGCTGGGCTACTAAACTATAAGAGGATAGCCTACCGTTCCTATGGGTGAATCAGTCTCCGGCAAGCGATTATACTTTTGCGTCGTTTAAGGTTTAATGGAAAAGTTGCCACAATAGCAAAAGCTAAATAACAGGCAACAAATAGAAAATAAATAGACACACATTAATAACTGACAACATCTAAATAACTTACCATCAACAACGAAACTTAATACTAAATACAGAAACAAATCAAGAACCGAACAGGCACAAATGAACGACAGGCGTGGAATTTTATTGATTGTGGATATAATTAGTGACAAGGGGGGAGAATGAGTTTAGATTTCAAATTCAAGTATTAATTTTCTTCGCCAAATATCTTTCATAACAAATAGAAAATAGCACTGCGCTACCCTAGTTCAAGACTGGCGTATGCCCAGAGACCCCCAAAACAAGACTATCGTATGTCCAAACAGTCAAATTTCCAGGAGAAAACCTTGCATTGAATTTAGGACATTGAATTTACTTACGATTGTTTGGTTTTGAACAGTTGTCAACAGCTATGAGCATCATCTAGCGGCGGTAGTTGAAGTAAGATTCAAATTCTCATTTCTCCTTGAGTTTGACGATAGATAGTGCTGAGGTGTCGTTTTTTGCAGATTTTGGACATACGATAGTCTTGTTTTGGCCATTTCTGGACATACGCTAGTCTTGAACTAGGGTAGCGACTGGTTTGTCAATACATTTATAATCACAAGTTATTCAATCATTAAAACATTCAGTTTAAAAAAAAAAAGTTATTAACAACCCTGGAATTGAAATTGCTTGAAAACAGCTGGGCTCTGGGGTTGTCGATTGGGTGTCGATTATTTTCGTGTGCTTGTCCAATAGTTCTGCTTTCTGTCGTACAGGTGTTTCACGCATTTTCGGGAAAATTTCTAGGGCCGAAGAACAAAAACGAGTGGACACTGAGTTCGACCTCATTCAACCTCTTTGAGGTCGAAATTCGTGCTGATTTTTGCGTGATTTTTACCTCGTTTCTATTTTGGCCTATCTCTCGTCGAATTCGACTTCAAAATTGTAGTCACGGGATGGTAATCTACGCTTTTATTGAAAGAGGAGGTCTTAGCTCGTTAGATGCTCCTGGAAAAGAATTTACCGGATGGCTCATAATAATAATAAAATAATAATATGCAATGATTGGCCATAGTCTCTATAAAGTTAGTGCGTACAGTCAAATTCATTAAATCAAGGTCTCGGTCAGGCTTTCAACTTCGAACGTGGTTAAAAGTCAAACACCGAGAATCTTTAAATTTGAATATGAATAGTCCATGTCTAATTAGAAATATGTTTTTCATTTGTATTGCATTTGTCAAGATTGCTCGGTGGTACGAAGGAAGCTGTAACCGAATTTTGTTGGCATTCACCTCCCCTCAACGAGATTGAAGGCTCATGAAGTTTGGATTGAAGACTTTTTATACCCTACACAATACTCTTGATGACCTGCTCTCCTTACCGATGCGAAATCGCCGTGTACCTAGAGGAAGAGCCGGAAGCGGCACCGCAGCTGTCCCCAACGGTCGCCAAGATTGGTGACACAGGATTTGAGTTGTCGAGTTTGAGTCGTTAGGGCTACGTTTTCTCGTTCTTCCTGAGGATCAGTGGCGTGTTTTGGACTTAGTCATTATAGAGTATTACAAGTGCTACGCATGGTAGTCAAAGGGTTGAGACGAGCTTCGCTGGTTGAAAGTAAGAACTGATAAGAACACTGCTCGCGCCAATGCGTTGTTCCGTTGCCAATGCTTGACAGTATAGAGAGATTGCAGCCTTCGCGAAGAAAAAAAGGATTTTTCCGCACCATCATCGAAAGGGGTAGCCTATATAATTAAAATAATTGTTTTAATTTTTTTATATTCTTTTTTGTATTATCTGCATTTGGTAACTACTGTGGACATTTAAACGGTTGGAAACGTTTCTCCGTCACTTTTTCGATTGTTTGATCGTATTTTTGAAGAAGAGTTAAATCGGGAATGAAATCTTGAAGATTTCGAACTGCCAAAGAAAAACGGGGTCTTGCGAAGCCCCAAGGCCTCATTTTCGATTAAAATCACTCTAAAGCTGTCATTAAACAGCCAAGGAAAAGTCATTCTAACTAGTCGCAGGCTCAGAATAGTTATCAAACGCCGATAGTTTAATCTCAAAGTCGAAAATCCCATACCTCGCAATGCTGAATTCTTTGTATGCACCCGTTCATACAGCTCATTTCGCAAACTAGCCCCTGGCGTCTCTGGGTCCTAAATGTTCCCAATTTTGCGCTCTCGTGAGATGTCAGGGGAGGGAAGAATCTGGAATTCATTTCGTATCTCAGGCGTCTCGGAGTGAAAATATCTACCGCCTTGGCGTGTTAAAGGACACCTGAACAATGAAACCATACTTGAACACACCATGGAGAATGCATTTACAGACATGGCCACGGAGAGCATTCTTCTCCTAAGCGTGACGTTTTCGAAATAGGGATGTTCGTTTCTGGAGGTTTGCACATGCAGACTCCAAGACAAAAAGCGCAATTCATTCAAATCTTGTACAGCGCTGGCCGGATCGTATTGAAATTTCTTCAAGATATAAGCTTGGGCTTAACTGGTTAAAAAATATTCCAGAAGAAGGGTTGATTGGAGACATTTATTCATTTCTAAAATCGTTGGGTACTGAAATAAGGACAGATGCAAAATGGAGCAAAAATCATAGCTTGGAAACTCTGTTTCGTATTTGGATTGGGTTTTCACCAGGCAATGTTAACGGAAGTCATACAGATAGGGATGATACTTGGTACTCTTCATTCAGTTGTCCTTTAAGTTAGGTGTAATTTGGATGTCAGACCAGTGGATTTGCTGTCCTATCTTATTTTACCGGTCATGAGGCCGATCAGGGAGACCAAAACACTTTCGATAAAAAAAAATATTCGAGAAAATGTTGCTGGTGCGTGCTCGCCAAGATTTTTAAAGGATCAGAAAACTTGACTCAAACTTGACTCCGGGAGCCAGCTAACATATCAAGAATGTACCCTGAGTCGATATTGAGAGTAAGAAAAATTCTCGTTACGACCATTGCAGTTTGAGAGAATTCGACTTTTGAGCAAAAGGTTTGCAAAGGCAAAAGGTTTGTGTGCCGCGACTAGGAATCGAACCCCGGCCGTCTTGTCGGGAGGTCGTTACTCTGTAGTCTACATGTAAAAAGGCGAACTTTTACAGTACATAAGTGCATAATCACAGTGCATAAGGGGCAAGGGCCTGTCAGCTAGCTTTGGGAACACTAAGGAGGGGGTTCGAGATCACAAAGAAGGGGGGGCCTGTCGATAATAAGACCCTGTATATTTATCTAAGCCCCCCCGGGCGATTCGATGGCCCAAAATTGCGTAGTCAAGTTTACTGTTCCTTTAACTCGGTAGCCTTGATCCACATTTTCTATGTCGCACCTTTCTGGGGAATGTTAACTAGCACCGCTAATAACAAATTCGTTCCAATTTTCGCTTCAGTTTTTAGTTTTAGTTTTCAGTTTTTAATCCAATTACACTTTATTCAAAAAAAATATGTAGCCAATTATTGTTTTTTGGGTGTCGTAAATGTAACTGAATAGAAATAAACACTAGGCTACAATTGACAAATATACACATAGGTTACACTTTCGGTCAGGCATTAACAAGCTGGACTGATGGGGGCACTAAGCTTTGCTCATAACGAGCGTGCCAAAAAGAGCATTCGCTATTCTGTGCCCACAGAATGCTCAATAACGAGCATTCTGTAAATACCGGGTCCGCCTCCCTCCTTGGACTTTCTACAGTAAATAGCCGCCACCTTCAAAATTGCTGAATCACTGACAGCGATTGGACAGACTATACAAAGATTTAACAGAAACGTCAACCAAATGGAAGAGCATTATTTTACAACAGGTTATTCATGTAGATAGATAGTGTTTTCATGGTGTCTTTGTTTCTTTCATCTTAATATAGCGTTTTCTTCTCCTTTTCCTTCTTTCTTTTTCTTTTACTCCGTCTAGGTCTTGTGCTTGATGATGGGTAACAAATAATATTATTATTATTATATAAGTTTGATCCATTGTTTCTAATTCCCCTTTTTAGGCCTAAACGGCTTCTGCCAGACATTGAGAGGTAAGGTTGGTGTTGCTTAAGGGTTTTCAAGCACTGACCTGTGTTGCTTTCTCACAAAGCTTTCGATGGAGCCGCTAAGCTTTTACTCTTTCGGGTCTTTCCTACTCGCCTTTGGTTCGAGGTTTTAGCTTCCGGCCAAGAACATCACTGTATGGCTTACCTCTTCATTTTCTTCAGTCCCTTACTGCTGTTCTTTCAACCCCTCGTGGCTTTTGGTTCGAACAGTTTAACTTAACTAAACAAATTATACTCAAAGTATGGCCAAACTGGTCAAACTGGACAGTACGAAATCGCCCCACAAAAAGAAATTTCGGCGCTATACCCATGAAAGTTTACCCATCGCTAGAGCCGTTTCTGATGGCGGTTGCGTAGTTAGGGCCAGCGAGGGCGGCTCTGGCATCGCCGAGCCATACTGGTTTCTGTCGGCCAATCAGGCCATCATATCGAGAGGCATGTTCCTTTGGAGGACCCGTCACTTAAAACGCTACTCCTCCCTACTTCCATCACTTATCCATCTAGTCGGCCTAGATTCCAAATTTCAGACGGTAAATTTTTCACCATCACGGTCCTCCAGTGATTGTTTACGTTTGTAACATTTGACACTTCTCGAGATGCATAATAGGAGGAGTAGATGGGTAGCTGCTTAGCCAAGGAGATCCGTTCGGATATTTTTGCCGTGTTTTTGATCGAAACGCAAGGTACCTGAAATGCTGGATAGAATCGTTACTGTACTGGAAAATAAAGTATACATCTACAGCGGCTTGTCCTTTGTACTGGTCTGCTAAAAAGTCTTCCAGTACCGAGAAACAGAATAACGGAATGCCTTCGTAAATCTCTGGCTTTTCCCCATTGTGGCGTGCAACCCCGAAGAAAACGGAAATCCTTTCTTAGCTTTTTCTTACTCAATGGCCCGTAAATCTGTCAGTTCGATCCTCTTTCCTGGCATGGGCCAAGATCTCTCCCTAACAATCTTGTTTTTCGTAGCTGACACCACTTTCATACATTTGAACTCTCCACTCATCTTATCTGTTTTTCCGTGTGCCCGAGGATTAGAGGTTCGGGATCAGAGGACGATTTTCGCTCGCGTCTAAAATTCGCTCCGAAAAAAAAACAGACTGTTGTCTACTTAAAACGCAACGAAATTTTCGGACCGAATCGGCGTTCTACGCGTCAAAATTCCGGAGCGTAGAAGGACATTCACACCGGACAGCGACAATCGGAGTAGCTTAAGCACGTAGCTTACGAGTTCCCCAGACCTAGGGAAGAAAGAGACATGGATTTAAAGTAGAACTGAAACCAGATACTGTTACATTATTTTCCTTCCGAATAACAAGCATCGTAACCAGTCTACCAGTTTTCAATTCCCTTGTATAGTCTTCCCACGAAGCTTCTTTTCTCAGTTAAGCCCCGCCTCTCGCGTGGTTTGTGATGACTCAGTCGGAGTAACGGACTGTACAAACCAATCAGAGACAATATTGTTGGCGGTATTAGGTTGTAAGCCTGCACAGTGTAAAGATATGAGTTACGTTTTTGTAGGTACCATGGTATCTGTTCCCACGGTAACTGGATCTGCAATTTGTCGTTTTTGCAGTTACTGTGATATCTGGTACTACGGTTGCTCTGCAAAAACGACAATTGTAGTAATTGCGTTTTTTGAAGTCATCCCAAAAGAAAAACTGATATCCAGTCAAATCATTTACGTGCCATACGTCTTCCCCACCAATTTGATAAAATCCTAGGCTCTATTGTGACGAAAGTGAGATGGCTTTTCAGATACCATGATCAGTTTCCACGGTCGGACCGTGGTATCTGAATATCAGATACCTCGGTAACTGGCCAGATACCACGATAACGGCAAAAATGCCTAGCATAGTAACTGCGAAAAAGACTTTAGACCATGGTATCAGATACCATGGTCATCTGCTAAAACGCAACTATAATGAAGGTTAATGCATAGGACCCTTTTTTCTTCCGGGAAGCTTAAACTGGAATGCAGCAACTGTATGCTCCTTGTGGGGAACGATAATCTCTTCAGTCAGCCTTCAGTGAATCTTTAACTTGTGTGACTGGCGCTTTTCAGAAGACATTGGCAGTTGATCTTTCCAAAACCGACTGGTGAGGAGGCGGAACGCATTTCTAGCGCAAATTTAATGAATCAGTTGTGTAAGAATTCCTTGGACAAAATCTACGCCAAAAGAGTGTTTAGCGGTAGAAAAGTGCTTCAGACGAATCTTTAAGCAGCCAAAGGTCTATTTGTTGCATTATATTATTGTTATCATTATATTTTCGTAAGAGACAAGTCCGTTCCCTTGCTTTTGCTTACAATACGCTCCACAACTGTGAAAGTACTTTATGTATTATGGGAAATAATTGTCGTTAAAGTCTTTTTGTGATTGGTTCGCGGACAGATATATAACTCCTTCTAAGGTTTGAACTCAGTTACACAGCTAGTACAAGGGAGTCGCTCAGGGAAGGCGGAGCAGGACCTGATGGTCATGGCCTATTAAAAAATAGCCCTATATTTGTTTGATAGAGACACTATAATCGCAAGAACTTGCGCGAAAACGTTATGGGGCCGAAAAGATTATGGAATGTTATGGATACGAAAACGTTATGGGGCCAAAGCGATGATATTCAGGCCACAGAATTAGAAGAAAACTATTTTAGTTCCCATGTTCAGTGTAAATAAGAGCGTGTTCCAACCCCCTACCAATAGTAACTATTAGTTACTATTTCCGTTCCATCCTCACGAAAAGTTACTACGCTAACCGTTCCAACCTTCTCGAAATAGTAACTATTTGCTTACCATGCTCGGGAGCGTAGTAAGCGTAGTACATACGGATCTCTGTAACGTCATTGGCTGGTTTACGCCGTGGAGTGACGTTAACGGAAAATTTAAAAAAGCGTTCCAGCCTTGACGCAAAATTGCCAAAATTCGTGACGTCAGGCGTAGTAACTACGGTAAGTAGGGTTGGGCACGCTCTAAACAGATAGCTGATTTCTTGTTCGGCGAATTTTCACTCGCGAAATCGTCGCCAGTTACAGTTTGACTGTGAACACTGCTGCAGCACCAGCTGAAAAATTAAATTAAGCTAAAATTTGCTATAGCGAAGTGTCGGCCCTTCTTGGAAAGGGCCTCTTCTGGCTACAGCTAGAAGAAACGGTATTTAACAGTGCAAATAGAAAAATGAGGCAAAAAACAATTTTTTTTTTTCACAAGTTCATTTTCCAGTTTGAGCGGCTTGAGCCTGAAGAGGACCCTTGCCAAGAAGAGCAAAAATATAGCTCTAACAAAATTCAGCTGACGTATCCGTATGATTCGCAATCAGCTTGGGCTGAAGGAATGTGTAGGAGATTTCCAACTTGCAGATTTTGATTGCAGGTTCGTTTCTTCTAGCCTGATGAGGACCTTTGCCAAGAAGGGCCGGAATATCGCTGCAGCAAAATACTAGCTGACCTATCCGTTTTGTATTATCTTTGTACACAGCGTCGCTATCGCCGAATACGAATTTCACATCACTAACCCGCTTATCACCGGCAAACGGGATTCAAAGTCAGCTTGGGTTTAAGGAATACTTGTGATTTTATTTTCACGGCTGCTTTGGTCCTTAAAAATTGCTAACAACTTCTTGCTATCGCTCACTGAAGCCTTCTAAACCGATTTTCTCTTACAGACTTTACGACACCCATCAAACGAAAGACCTTGGCGTTAATGGAAAAGGCGGCGATGTGAAATTTCCCCTGAAGGACTTGAAAGGTGATATTTCATTAAATTAGGTCATCATGGATCTTGAACCTGTCAAGCATCACCCTCGCTTTGCTTAATCGATGAGCGGCTTTATAGTTCTAAGGAGGGATCAGTTTACCGTTTCCAGAGGAACTAGAAAATACTGGGCCATAGAACTTTTTGTTATTAAGATGGAGAAGGACTTCTGGGCTTGATTTGATGATCAGGGTTTCTAACTTGTGATGATAGAGATGTATCTCTATATATAATATGTGTCTCTAAGATAATCTGTAGGCTAGTAATAATTTATATATTTACTGGACGTGCCCGCGCATCAGAAAACGAGAAATTAGAAGTTAAATATATACAAATTAAGTACACGAAAAAAAAGTGAAACAGTCAGGTATGCCTATCAAGATGTTAAAAATTGAGAGAACTGATCTCAGTTCAATTATTTATTTACGTTCTAAAATGAGATAACACTGGACAAGTAGTTTGGTCTGTTGGCCTAGAAGGAAGAGAAACTTGTTTAGGACTACAACTTAAAGATTAGAAGGGAATAAAGCACAACCGAAAAAGACACAAAAAGAGGAAAGCAGAACAAAAGAGAAAGGTGAAGAAAAAAAATGAAAACAGAGATTTATTGAGAAAAACTGAGTATGCATGTATATTCTTTATAACCCGTTACATTCAGATTGAACAAGAACGGAGTAAATGGAAGAAAAGAAAAAAAGAACAAAATAGAAAAGACAATTAATCAGTGACAAATATGTACATAACTACAAATGAAGAAAAACACAAAAGGCGAGTTAATTAGTGGTCATCCATTGGGCACAGAGTATTGGTAACCATAGGTGTGCGGTCGTTTGAAGAACTTTATGAACTAGCTTATCTACAGCCTCGATGTTTTCTATCAGGCTGAATTTTTTTACTAGGTACCTGTTAGGTACCTAGTAACCAATAGGTGAACGGGTATTACTTACGTGCTTCCTCCTGGTTATTCAGGATCGAAAAAATATAACAGTTTTTCCCACGCTCCGAAACTTCAGGCCGCCAAATACATAGACGAGATATTTCCCGCACAGATCACATTCACGGTCAAGCTCCGCCGGGAAGATAAGATTCAATTCAGTAACTTTTTTTCTTAGGAAAGGAAAGATGAAGGGGGGGGATTTCCCTCGTGCAAACTTACTGACGACTTTCTTTGCTCCAGCAAGGATATCGAAGTCCTCGAAAACAAACTAACAGTCGTCCTTCTCCATTTCCAGTCCCTAGTAACCAGGTTGAGCTTGTTGCTTAACTCACCCATTATCGATCACTGTTCCCTTTTCTCTAAAATCCCTTTTTTGTCTCCATATTTATTATTCAAACTAGAAGAAGAGAAAAAATCAGAGAGGGAAATGTTAGCCGGATCAGGTCGGGGCCAAGCAGGTATTAGCATGTCAAATGCGGGGATACGAAGATCATCAAGACTGTGGATATTGGTTACTTTAAAAACCAGGTTATGTTTTCACTAACTAGTGACGGTTATTCCGGATTCCTGTTGCACTGTCGGTACGGTGGGAGAAGGAGTAGGCCGGAAGGGCCAGGTCTGAGGAGAGTCTGTGACAGCGGTATTTTCTTTAGTTTATTTCTATCCAAATCGGCGAGTATATCAGAAAAAGAAAAGCACACCAGTACGCATAGAAATTCAACATTCCGTTCGCATATTCTAACGCATACGATACACATAACCAATATAATATTTAGTACTTATAATAATTACCAGCTAAGCTCTGATATACCATTATCCTGGTGCGACTCTAGCACTCTGCACTTTCGAAACATAATGTAAAGAGCTGTCATCATTATATAAGCAAAAGAGCGTCTCGGAAGCCTGATTTCCCAGAAAAGTCTGAAGAACATCAAGAGGAAACTTGAGCGTTGCTTGGCTGGAATTTATTTGCGAACTTTTTTTAGTTGGAGAGGCTTATTAGCCAGCAAGGGTCTTGTGAGGTCAAGGACGTCGGGTCCTTTCGGGATGAGAAAGTTTATCCTCTGTAATGAGTAGAACCAAAGTGTTTGGTTTAAGTTGGCTTATTGGGTTGTCTTCCTAACTTTAGAAGAGTCTCTTTGAAAACAAAAACAAAAAAAGGTTGAGCATAATGTATGAACCTCAAAAAGAAAAATCCTTCTGGTAGAGCTTAGTCCTCCAAGTGTTAGATTTTGGCCACAGTATTTCTGAATAACCTGCATTGTTTCCAGTTCATCTGGTAACAAATAAGAACTAAGCTCAGGAGGTGGCGAGCAGGTAAACGGAGGCGTCGTGATCGAGTAGTGCACCTTCGTTGTCGGAGGATGCTAACTGACTAAGACGTAACGAAATCCCAGACACCAATTTCGTTATTCCTCTTTAAGCTTGGTACCCGCAGAATGCTGAATCGCATTCGCCTAGGCGAATTCGGCGTCGCTAGCGAAAAAGTTCACATCGCACCATTTCATCTTAAGGTCAACTTTCTTTTGCGCCACTACTGGAAAAAACTCGTGTACCGTGAGCACCAAGCTCTATAGGTGTGGCCAGAGAAGGCTTATAGTTTAACCGAAAAGGGCCGAGATAGGACGATCCAGTTACCCATCACTTATTCACGTAAATTGGCATGAAGATCCCTGAAAATGCGTTACTTCGGTGTTCCGCTATTCACGAATATCGATTTCCAAATAGTGGAATTTCCTTGTGATTTGTGGTGCTCTATGCGCTTGTATTTTTGTTGTATGTCTGACGAGAAAGATTTATGATTTTGTTGTTGTTCAGGCACTAAGCAATAGTAAAAATTAAAGCAATTAAAACTCCTTCCCTCACCAACCTCACCACTGCCCACTGAAAAGCCGCGTTTGTGTTGAGATTAAAATTTCCCCCGTCATAGTAGAATTTACGCTGTGGGGGCGGCCGCAGATATTCTGAACGTCATAACCAGAGCAGATAGTGGAAAATAAAAAAAATCCCTTCGCAGAATCCAAATAATTCAGTGTGTTCAATCAAAGGACACACAAATAAGTCGGCTTTTCAGTTATACTTTAACTGCTCACGGTAATGCAAAGCGCAGGAGATCTCCGGTATTTTGGAGTAATTGGGTTCTCGTGCTTTGAGACTTGACCTGTAAGGTAGAAGGGGGATTTCCCATTTTCTCACGAGCCCGTGTTTGTGATGCGTGCCACAGGGTTGGGCAATGTGTCCCAGCTTCTGCGCCTTTTTTTTCTGGAAAGTAAACGGCTCTTTTCCAGACTGTTTTAAATTGGGAGTGTTGGTTGGAAGACTGCTCTAGCATGATGGCGCCGTGGGCCATGGCCTATTCTTGGGGCATGTTTCCGATCCTTTGAAATTTTGAGATGGCTTGTCGAGTATTCTGCTTCATCCGCCTAGTAACTCAAATCAAATAATTCCCTTGCGGTTCATGCTTGTTCTCTTGCGCTCCAGGGAATCTTTATGAGTTTCTTTTGATTCCTTTGCGAACGTGACAACAACGGAAAATAAATCAATTCCGCTCTTCCGGATTTTCGGATCTAATTGTATGGAACCCTTCGTCCCGGGAAATACCCTAAGCACTTCGCTCCGGTCATTGCTGAAGAAATTTGTCTTGTTTCAAGAACTGAGGCTTATATGTTTCAAATAGCGGATGCGTTCGACAACTTCGATGAGTTCCTCCCTGAACCATTGCTCCATGTATTTCTCTGTTATTCCGGTTGTCAACTTTGTATGCTCTGTCCATCCCTTAAATTACCACATATCCGTTATTCTTCCAACTCGTCAGCCCGTAATCGGTCGATCTCTCGTATCACCTCCCGGTTCCTTCCTTCTCCCCCTTGTCCGTTCTTCCTTCCCTCCGACTGTTCAGTGATCCATCCGTCTATTAGTCCGTCAAAAAACACCTTTTCACTTACAAATAAAGTGTTATGACCAATTAAGTTTACACTATTTTGCGCCTAGATCTCCAACAACACCTTCAATTGGTAAAAATACTACACTATCAGAAGTTACATAACGACAACAGAAGGATGCCCGGTTTCAACAGATAACACTTTGGGATGTTATCTGTTATGTTTCTTTCGTCCCCGTTAGTATTTTTACCAATTGACGGTGTTGTTGGAGATCTAGGCACGAAATAGTGTAACCTTAATTGGTCATAACACTTTATTTCTAAGTGAAAGGGTGTTATTCTTGAAAGTGTTATGCGCTATCTGTTATGAAACTTCTGACAGTGTATGGATAACGCTACAAAACTGAGCAGAGCTGCTGATATGAATTTACGAATTTACTCCCAAAAAAGCCCGTGGGGCCATGGCGGGAAAACAAACATAATAAACACAAAATAACACGAAAACTCAATATATACACCAAGAAAATAGAACGCCTTACCCCAAAAAACGCTCCCGATGCTCCATGGACTGCTTGAGGAACCTCCCCAGCCGGCGAAGGTCCCCAAAATTTTTCTTCTCCATAATCTTAACCAAATCCTCTTCCTCCATCCTTTCTTTCCCAAACATCTCTATCCGCAACTCTTTTAACTCAACGCAACTACCAACCAAATGAAAAATATCTTCCCCAAGTGAACCGCACATAGGGCAAAAGTAAGGACCAGAACATAGCTTAACTTTCCCAATAAACTTTCTTCTCTCCCCCAATGGGAGAGAATCCGCCCGCAAACTTACCATCCATTTTAATTCCTCAGGCCATCTACTTCCCTCTTAGCCGCTACGCATTTAGCGGACAAGACCGTAGCTAGCGTGTATGAACCGCCTCTGCAGTGACGTCACAGTATTAAACAACCAATAGTGCTGTCTCTCGACTTTTTTTCTCCTAGGGTCTATTGCGATGAGCGGTTTGTAGAGGTAACCTCCGCTTGTATGCGTCGGGCAGGGCATCGGGAATCTATTCGACTCCGCATGGTCGTATTACAGAGATCGGGAGACGGAGGTTCTTTTGCTTATTTGTTGTCGGTTCAAGCAATAATATAACTAAAAACCCTCTGAAGAATAGGCTATTATTTATTTTGTGTAATGAATATTACAAACTGGAACAACGTGGCCGCGATTCCGGCAGTGTGCCAATTGTTGGCTTTCTGATGATTTTTGTCTGCACGGTACAGTAAGCCTCCAGTATTTTTTTCGGATGGGATGTCCGCAGAACGTAACCTAGCCGAGTGTCATACAAAAACACGAACTCGGTTTTCCCACCGAAACCTGACTTCTATCACAGCAAGTCAATGACATTGGGACCGTCCAAGGTTTCATAAAGGTCCAAGAAGTTTAACACTTGCTATTTTCAGGTTCCAGACGTCCAAGTTTGGAGCGGCAGTCAACGCTTTATGATGACAATTACGAGGAAGGTTACGAGGGCATTGAGTCAAGGCAAGCAACCTATTTATAAGTCTTCATTATTACGGTTATAGGAGTTGAATTGGAAGCATTCTAGCATTTGCAGTGTCTGTAAACAACCGTGGGGTCATCTAGTGGTGCGATTCGGAAGCACGCGAACAGAAGATTTTAAAATAGATCTTAAAAGAAAATTATACAAAAAGTAAAAAATTTGGTTGTGATGTGGATTTGAAAAAATTAAAGAAGCTAAATGTTTGGCAGTAGGCTATTTATTTCCGGAACTATCAGCCAAACAGTTTTGTTAATCAACAACTGGCAGGTTGATGCTGTTGTTGCTGCTAAAATATTTGAAAAGTTACATAGAGCTACCATAGGTTTGAAAGATCGTCCGCACATTTAACAAGAGCTGTAAGCTCATATGGCACTTGCATGGGTTGAGATGTATTATTTGATCAAAAGTAATTTTCGACTGTGCGGTTCACATGCGCACTTTAAGGGAGCTAGAGAAAAAGTATTTTATCGTTGAACTTGGCTGTGATGATGCGCACTTTAAAGGCACTAGAAATTCATCTGTAAGCAAGACCCTTGAGGCAAAAACGATAGCAGGCTCTTAGGGATCATTGATATATACGTATGATCAAAAGTATTTTTTTTTCCACTAATGCGGGTAAAATGCGCACTTTAAGGGTGCAAGAATTTTTTTTTTTTTTTGCAAAACCCTTGTTCCAACTGATCATGGGTTGAGATGTATCGTTTGATAAAAAGTACTTTTCGACCTTGCGGTTAAGATGCACACATTAAGGGAGCTAGAACTTTATTTGTAAGCAAAACCCTTGAGGCAAAAATGATCATGATCTCATTTGGATGATGGAAATGCATATTTTGCTTAAAAGTGTTTTTCTTAATTTGCGGTCATGATTGGTACTTTAAGGAATGGTCGGATTTGAAAAGTGGCGATTTCTAAGCCAATCTTGTCGAATTTCTAATATTCCAGTCTAATTTCATCGTCCTAGCACATCTGGAAGTACCTTAACTCGCGATCACCGGAATTCCGGACCCGCCCCTCAAACTCCCCCCACAGTCGCCGGAGCCAATCCGGTTCAGTTTTGGACTTGTTTGTTATTCCCACAAAGTTCCATCCCGATCTCTCCAGTCCAATCCGGTCACGTATCCCCCCCCCCCAATTGTTGTCGGATCCGGTCCGGACATGAAAAAGATCACCACATGCACGCCCTCTGTTCAGTTATTAAATTTCACTCGAATCCGATCACCCGTTCCAAATTTACGCATGGCTAAATATTCCGGATTCCCCCTCCCTCCGATCCCCCCACGACTATCGGATCGAGTGAATTTTTATTTACAAGTCAGTTCGATCGGGTCCCTGATACGCCTCCCAAGTTTCGTCGTGAAAATCCCAAAAACCGTCATCACCAGAATTCCGGGAAACTCCCCTCCACCTCGCCCCCGCAAGTGTCCGGGTCCAGTCCAAACGTGTAAACGATTTATCTGGAGCAGATTCTTGTTCTTCCCAGCAAGTTTTACTCCGATCCCACCATTATAACCGTTTCTCGAGATTTTCGGTCTTCCCCCATTCCAACTCCCCCATAGCTGTCGAATCCGGTTCGGACTTCAAATGAAACATCAGAGATATGTCATTCATTCAGGTATTAAGTTTCGTCCCAGTCCGATCACCCGTTCGAAAGTTACACAACACTCAATTTTCCATATTCCCCCGCACTGCACTACATATACAAACCCCTTTGACCCTCGAATGCACTAGCTCTTTCAAATGTTAACAGAGTGATCCGATGCAAAGAGTGACGTCACGCCGCGCGCAGACCTACTAGTGTGTAGAAAGGGGTAG
This sequence comes from Branchinecta lindahli, assembly GCA_023053555.1. Classification (NCBI taxonomy): domain Eukaryota; kingdom Metazoa; phylum Arthropoda; class Branchiopoda; order Anostraca; family Branchinectidae; genus Branchinecta; species Branchinecta lindahli. The sequence goes on from JAKZAO010000003.1 coordinate 8,088,586, forward strand.
GGGTTTTACAACAAGAGCTGAAAGCTCATATGGCACTTGCAAGGCTAGGTCAGAGGATGAAAGTAGGAATTTGTCAATTCGTGGGTTTCTTTTGATCATTTGTAAGCAAAACCCTTGAGATAAGAATGATCATGGGTCCTTGGAAATCACGAGACTGTATCGTTTGGCAATGCATTTGGCTGTGCGCACTTTAAGGGCGCTAGAAAATCATCTGTAATCAAAACTCTTGAAGCAAAAAAGATGATCACTAGGAGCACGAAAATGTATATTTTACTCAGAAGTATTGTTTGTACTTTAAGGAATTCAGTTGTAAGCAAAACCCTTGAGGCAAAAATTATCATGGGCTCATAGGGATAACGAAAATGTATCTATTGCTTAAAAGTATTTTTTGTACTTTGCGGTTAGCATTAGTACTTTAAGGGATGGCCGGATCTGGGAACTAACTATTTCTTAGCCAATCATGTCAAGTCTCTAATTTTCCAGCCAAGTTTCATCGTCCTAGCATGTCTGGAAGTACCTTAACTTGCGATCACCGGAATTCCGGACCCCCCCTAACTCCCCCACAATACTCGAATCCGGTCCGGTTCTGTCACTGATCTACTTGTGCTTGTTCTTCCCACCAAGTTTCATTCCGATCGCTCCACTCCAAGCATGTCACAAGGTTTCCGGACCCCCCCCTCCGACCCCTCCCCCCAGCTTCATCGGATCCGATCCGGACTTGAAATGGGACATCCGAGACATGTGGTCTTTCTACATACCAAGTTTCATTATGATCCGATCACCCGTTCGGAAGTTATACATGCCTCAAGAGTCCGGATTCCCCCTCCCTCCTCTCCCCCCACGATGGTCGAATCGGGAAGCTGACTGTTTCCACGTTAATCTGGTCGTGTCCCTGATTTGCCTGCCAAGTTTCATCGTCCTAGCCCACCTGGAAGTATCTTAACTCCGTATGACCGGAATTCCGGAACCTCCCTCCAACTCCCCCCCCCAGTGCACGAATCCGGTCCGGTTCTGTCAATGATGTACCTAGGGGTTGTGCTTGTTCCTCCCACCAAGTTTCATCCCGATCGCTCCACTCTAAGCGTTTAACATGATTTCCGGTTCCCCCCTCCGACCCCCCCCCCACATTCATCGGATTCGGTGCGGACTTGAGTTCGGACATGTGAGACATGGTATCTTTCCAAATATCAAGTTTCATTAAGATCCGATTACCCGTTCGAAAGTTATGCATGTCACTAAATTCCGGATTCCGGCTCCCCTCCCTCCCCCCACGATGGTCGAATCGGGCAAGTGACGATTTCCAAGTTAGTTTGGTCGGGCCCCTAATACGCCTGCCAAGTTTCATCGTCCTAGCACATCTGGAAGTACCCTAACTCGCGATCACCAGACTGACCGACCGACCGACCGACCGACAGACCGACAGACCGACCGACGGAAAAGTGATCGGTATATGGCACTTGGCCGGAAGGCAAGTGCCATAAAAACTACTAAATTCTCAGGATTCCCCCGCCCTCTACTCCCTCCACGGTGGTCGGATCGGGGAAGTGACTATTTGCAAGTTAGTTTGGTCGGGTCCCTGATATGCCTGCCAAGTTTCATCGTCCTAGCACTTCTGGAAGTACCCTAACTCGAGAACAGTGGACCGCCCGACCGACCGACAGACAGACCGACAGACCGAAAAGTGATCGGTATATGGCACTTGAGCGAAGCTGCAAGTGCCATAAAAACTATTAATTCGGGAATAGAAGAGCAATGAACTAACGCATTTCAGGTGTAACAGCAAAAGAAATTCATCCATATCCTAAACGAATCACGTCTCTTCATTGCGGTTTTGCTGATAATGATCCCGCCAGTGTTGGATCTTATTTACGCGTTGTGCGTGAGACGAAGTAATAGTTTCTCCCTTGACCAGGAGAAGTCGCATGATAGGGGGCGCAGAATTATGTGCTTTGGTTTAGGACGTAGAAATTTGTAAATACGGCCCTGGTAGTAATGTCAGTTTTCTGTTTTAGCATGGACTACCAGTACAACGAAGATTCCACTAAGGAACACAGTAACGTCGCCAACCAATACTCAGGCTATAACGGAGTCTCAGACACTGACTATGGCTATGATCCCGGAGGCTATTATGGTGAGAACTACGACTATAGTTCCTATTACGAAAACGGAACCGCTGAAAACGAATACTATAACTATGCAGATGAACAATATTACCAGTCTTCCACTGACAAAGTACAAAGTGAAGATGTTAGATGGGCCGCCGACGGCTCGGAGACTTACTATTATGATGAAAGTGCGGAGTATCAGTACGATCAACAGTGGTATACATATGATAATGAAGGTGGCTACCAGTACGAGTACGAAGCGGTTGACGATGGTAGTGGTAAACCCTATGAATATGATGAGTCATATGTGGATAGCAATAAGGAAAATACGGAGTACTATTACGATGAGAACTACGATTATAGTCACTATGATAGTACATACGATGGGCAATATTATGAGGAAGAGAGAACAGTGGATAGTGAGAATGTTAGTGAGGTAAAACTAGAAGTGAAAAATGAACAAGATGCAAAGAAGGCTGAGGAGGAAGAGAAACTACGGAGAGAAATGGAAGTCGAAGAACAGAAGTTGGAAAAAGAGTTAAAGCAAAAGAGAGAAAGGGAGGAAAAGCGTATGGCTGAATTAAAAAAGAAATTTGAGGAAGAAAAACTAAGAGACAAAAATCGGCAAGAGGAAATATTGACAGAAAAGAAACGGTTGGAAGAAGAGCGAGAAAGACAAATGCAGGAAGAGCTGGAATTCTTCATTAAAGAAAACGAACGGCGACGTCAAATAGAACTCGAAAGAGTAAAAGAAGAAGAGGAAAGACAAAAGCAGCAGAAATTGGAGATAGAAAGAGCAGTATTGACTGACAGAAGAAAGTCTTTCGAAAAGCAAACGACGATATCTCAGCGCGGCTCTTTCGACCGCATGTCTTCTATAGATGAACGTCGCGAAGTACTTAGTGGTTCGGGCCATAGTAACGAAGTGCTGTCTGGTCCTGGTGTGGACAAGCAACGGACCGAGAGAGACCTCTCAGACGATCGTTACGGCGGACCATCTAAAAGTGATGCTTATAGTAGACGTTCGTCGGACTTTAAAGAAGATGGTTACCCGTTGCAGCGTAGAGAGGATGGTCACAGACGAGATTCATCCCAGCTAAAAGAAGAAGGCTTTAGCAGACGCTCTTCACAGTTTGACAAAGATGATGAGTTTGTTAGACAACCTTCTGATTATATAGAAGATGATGGCTATGGCAGGCCACATAGTCAAGATGATGGCTACAGTCGACAGCTAAGCCAAGATGACGATTGGTCTAGTCAATACTCGTCACCGAGAGCACAGAGCTTCGACTATGACCAGCAATTAGAGGAGGGATCTATGGACAAACAAGGGAGTTCAACGGTAGCAGAGGTTCATGAAGACGAGGTCGACCGACAGGTTAGGCTTTATTCTACTTTAACTATTATTATTTCTGTGTTCAAAATTTCCTGTCCTGTCATTAACCTACCCGAAAACGCCCCAGTGCCTTGCCTTTTCATCATCATGGGACTTTGATCAGTGAATGCATGAATCTGATGTACAATAAGCCATGGGCCATGCAAAAAAAAAACAGTACACAAGCACTAATAATTAGTCCTAAATTCCGTTATTCCAAGTTCCTTCTTCCGTCGCTAACCTCAAGTAACGTCCGAAGTTCGTTATACTTTACCATCCTGACTTAATTGAAAACACGCAGTCTCGCAATCTCGGTGGTGCCTACTGTTTGGTTTGGAGCGAGGGTCCCGTACGGAAGTTTCTCGCCTGAAATCGACCCAGAAAAAGTGAAATAAATTTCGACCCGATTTCAGGTTCGACTCGAGGCAGAGCCGGGGCCGAAATTTTGGTCGATCCGAGGAAAAAACTAAGCTGAGATCGGGTCGAAATCTTTTTAACTTTGTCTGGGTCAAATTCAGGCGGGAGATCTCCGTACTGTAGTGGCGTGACCCTGTAAGACAAGCCAAAGTCCAAAAAGCATCAGATGGGTAACTAGAGAATCTTGGGAAGGTGAAAGGTGTGCGACTGCATCAGGATGGCTTGCCGCCTACCTCCCATTGTACTTCCTGGCTGATGTAAGGGAATCGTAGATACAAACCGTCAGCAACCCTATCAAGGCTGATGCTGGTACTTTAGGCCTACCTTTTTTTTATCCCTACCACACATAGGGCAAAAGTAAAAGACTGACCTTGCCTGTTGCTTTACCAATATATTTTCGCCTGCGTACAAGGCGTAAACTGCCTGCTCTCCATTCGCCGCCATGGCGCCCAGTTGTTGGTGGACGCATTTGCGTGGCTCTGTTGAGACCGGTCGCAGTACACAGGGGACTAAAAATTAACTAGTAGCAAAGAGTGTTTCTCTGAGGGTTAAGTTTACAAACGTATTTTCCTTTGTCGTAAAGCAATGCCTGCTCATAGGGTGTTAGGGTTATTGAGACATTTTGTTGTTTCGGCCTGTCTTAACTTTCCCCACCCAAATCCTATGCTGTTCTTGTACGTTAGGAAGCGGTTTCTGCAACGTCTGAAAACATATCCTGTCTTTTTAGAGGCGTTTCTCCAGCCCGATTCATGTGGCCCACCCATGTCGGAAGTTCCGAACTACTAAACCCTGTTCTCTGTCTTCAAACACTAGCCGTTGAACTTTACTCACGCTTCCAAACACCACGCCATCTAATTGTCTTAACCACAATCTTTCTTTCTAGGCACTGGAAGAGCGAAAGCCACTAGATGCCTCAGAGGAGCCGCACAAGCCAAAGCAGAAAAGCGTGTCATTCGAAGATGAAGTTCAGCCAGCTGTGGAGAAACTTGATGTACTCAAGGTGGACCTGGGCGTGCGGGTGACGGAGAAGATGACTCCTCGGCAGAGATGGCTCTGGGCGTTCAATAAAATCTGTAACCAAGTCAATGTAAGTGCGCTTTGGTTTTTGTTGACCCAGCTTACCTTATGACCCAGATTACCTTACCGCTTGTTGATTGCTCGGTTAGACAGGTGAATGGAAACAGTTTCAGCCTCATAAAAGTACCAACGCGCCAAGTTCCAGACTGACAGAATTCAGTGCGTGGACTGTCTTAGGACAAAATTAACCAGTCGTCAACAGCCTGAAATACACAAAAAAGGGGCATCACATCCTACGAGTGAAAAGTCCAGTATTGGCTAGATAATAAAAAACGAAACACATGAAAAAAGTTTTTCTACCTTGTCGCCGGATCCGGAGCATATCGCAGTCATCGCAATAACATGATTTCCGGATGATATGTCCTTCCAGAAATATCGCAATAAATTTTCTTGGCAGCGTATAGTAGCATGAAAGATATTACCACGCAGTTAAACAAGAAAATTTTTCTGCGAAATCTTGGGCTGCGACTTTTCTAATAATATGCACAGACGATCAGAGCCGGGAAGTCATAGACAAGGTTTCCGGCATAATCATCAGTTCCATACGGAAATAATGAGATTTTTTTAACATGTGGGGAAAATCCGTCCGGGAGAACTGATTGTCTGCTGACAGCATAAACCGAGTTAACGTCGGTTTTGCTGGGAAGAGGAAAGGAAGCTCGGTTAATGCTATGATGCACTTCAGTTGGTATTGTATTCGAGATTTTGGGGCCCGAGTGTCGGTGACGCTCTTGGGCTGTGTGGCGAATCCAGACGAATAGTCTTGCCCATTTCGAGTTTCTTAACCGGAAAATGCCCACTAGCTACAAATAAACCATAGATGGCAGTGGCTCCGTTCATAACAAAACGAAGACAAGAAGAGAAAGAAGCATACATTTTTTTTTTAAACAATGGAGCTTTGTTCTAGATTTGACACCTAACAGTATTTGTTTGCATCTTTTCCGGTTGGGAGCATGGCTGAGAAACCGTAGACATAAAACAAAATAATACAGTGAATGCTTCTTGCAATGCAGTTCCCGTGAATACGGAAAGAAATTGCTTTCTTTTAAGGTCTCTTAGCTTTCTCTTAAACTAATTGGCTTGACTTGACTTGACTTGACTTGTTTTATTTGCTACTAATTATAAAATAAACTATATAAACACACAACCGCCCGGGGAAGGCTCAAACAGCCTGATGATGGACGGCTGCAATCCTCTGACTCTCAACCTTTAACAAATTTCATTTAAAAAAAAAGAAAAAAGAAAGGACAAAAACACTCACTCAATTAACCTTTAATACCAAAATCTAAAAAATGAAAAAAAAGAAAAATTATCTCCCCTCTCCCAATAAATGTTTTTTAAGTTTTACTTTAAATGACCTAATGTGTTCAGCCTCCCGAATGCCAACTGGTATATCATTACAAATAGCCGGAGCTAAATACCTAATGCCGAAACCTGCACGTGTGGTGTCTCGGTACTCAACAATAAAATTATCCGCCGCTCTAGTCGCATACCTGTGGAGCGAACGATTTACGCGAAAAAAATCGGTAAAAACTGCAGGACACACATCATTCCAACATCGATACGCAAAAACAGCAGCTTGATAATCGCGAATCTGACCAATGTTAAGCACTCGTAATTTCTTAAAGCATGACGCGGTATCATTCACTTTTTCTACATAATTACCAAGAAGACGTACTGTTTTATTTTGTAGAATCTGCACTCTTTTAAAATTTGCGTAGAAATTACTAGACCAAAGGACACAACCATAAGAAATATAAGGCGCAACAATAGTATGATACAATAATAAAAGAACTGATAATGGTAAAACATGCTTTAATCGACGCAAAATTCCCAGACCTCTAGCAACTTTAGCTGCAACAAGATCACTATGGTTCTTCCAAGATAAATTACAATCAAGCTGGAAGCCCAAATACCGCACTTCATGCACCTGTGCCAAAAGCCTACCATTAAAAAATATCTCTCTATCAACACTTGTAGGCTTACCAACTCTCCTAAAAATCATAAAATTAGTTTTTTTAACGTTCACTGACAAAAGGCTCAAACTTGTAAATACATAAAATGACTGTAAGACCCTATTTACTTTCAACAACAAATCATCCACGGATCGACTAGACACAGTTAAAGCAGTATCATCCGCAAAAGTCGTAATAAAACACTCAGGTAAGTAGAAACGGATTGAATCAACATACACGAGGTATAGAAGTGGTCCCAAAACAGACCCCTGAGGTACACCACACTTCACTTGAAAAGGAGAGGAAAGCACATCATTTAATACGACCTGAATAGATCTACCACTTAGAAAACTATCAAACCACTTCAGATAATTACCACGAACTCCAAGGGATTGTAGACGTTTGAGTAGAATTTTAAAATCCACTGTATCGAACGCTTTTAATTGTTTTGCTTTTAACTATTCAGTGTTTACGTTTAGTAACATTGTGCTCAGTTGTTTACGGATCTTCCGTGACCAGTGACGTCCATGAAGCACAGGGAGCTAATGCCAGGATGTCGTTCCTCGGGTCATCTCTGGAGACGGCTTTATCATACAATAGAAATCAGTTTTGTCGTAAGAAGAACTGAAGTCCGGACCGGATTCGACAGCTATGGGGGGTTGGGGGGGAGACCGGAAATTTCGAGAAACGGTTAGAATAGAGGGATCGGAGTGAAACTTGCTGGGAAGAACAAGCATCTGCCCCAGATAAATAGTTTATACATTTGGACTGGATCCGACCACCTGGGGGGGTGGGGGTGGAGGGCTAGGGAATCCGGAAAATTGGAGTAGTGTGTAACTTTCGTACGGGTGATCGGATTGGAATGAAACTTAATAACTGAATAAATGGCACACTATTGATGTCCCGGTTGAAGTCCGGACAGGATTCGACAGCTATGGGGGAGTTGGGGGGGGGAGACCGGAAATTTCGAGAAACGGTTAGAATAGAGGGATCGGAGTGAAACTTGCTGGGAGGAACAAGCATCTGCTCCAGATAAATCTTTTATACATTTGGACTGGATCCGGACACTAGCGGGGTGGAGGGCTGGGGAATCCGGAAAATTGGAGTACTGTGTAATTTTCGAGCGGGTGGTCGGATTGGAATGAAACTTAATAACTGAATAAATGACATACCTCTGATGTCCCATTTGAAGTGCGGACCGGATTAAACAGCTATGGGGGAGTTGGGGGGGGGGGTGACCGGAAATATCGGAAAACGGTTAGAATGGAGGGATCGGAGTGAAACTTGCTGGGAAGAACAAGCATCTGCTCCAGATAAATCGTTTATACATTTGGGATGGATCATGACATTAGGGGGGGGGGGGTGGAGGGGAGTTTCCCGGAATTCCGGTTATGGCGGTTTTGGGGATTTTCACGACGAATCTTGGGAGGCGAATCAGGGACCCGATCTAACTGACTTATAAAGCAAAATTTACATGATCTGATAGCCGTGGGGGGAGTAACGGGAGGGGGAATCCGGAATATTGAGTCATGCGTTACTTTGAAACGGCTGATCGGATTTGAGTGAAATTTGGTAATTGAAGAGAGGACATGTTTCTGTTGATCTTTTTCACGTCCGGACAGATCCGACAGCAATTGGGGGGGGGGGGGGGGGAAATACGTGACCGACTTAGACTGGTGAGATCGGGATGGAACTTTGTGGGAATAACAAACAGATGCTCTGGATAAACACTTACGGAACCGGATTGGCTCCGGCGACTGTGGGGAAGTTTGAGGGGGGGGGGAGGTCCGGGATTCCGGTGATCACGATTTAAGGTACTTCCAGATAATCTAGGACGATGGAACTTGGCTGTAATATTAGAGATTTGACAAGATTGACTAAAAAATGACCACTTTCCAAACCCGACCATTCGTTAAAGTACTAATCTTGACTGCAAATTTAGAAAAATGCTTTTAAACTAAATTCATATTTTCATGATTCCCATGAGCCCATTATCATTTTTGCCTCAAGGGTTTTGTTTGCAAATGACGTTCTAGCTCCCTTAAAGTGTGAATCTGAACGGCCAGGTCGAAAAGTACTTTATTTCAAACAATACATCTCAACCCATGATCATTTGTGCCACAAGGGTTTTGCTTAAAAATTTATTTCTGTCACCCTTAAAGTGCGCATTTGAAATGAAAAGCGAAAAAAAACTTTTGACGAAACGGTATACATCAAGGATCCCTAAAGGCCTGTGATCGTTTTTGCCTCAAGGGTTTTGCATACAGATGCATTTCTAGCGCCTTTAAAGTGCGCATCATTACACCCAAGTTCAAAAATAAAATACTTTTTATCTAGCTCCCTTAAAGTGCGCATTTTAACCACAAAGTCGAAAAATACTTTTGATCAAACAAAACATCTCAACACATGCAAGTTCCATATGAGCTTACAGCTCTTGTTTACAAAGGTTAGGTTAGTGTGGACAAACAAATTTTCACTTATTTTGAAAGTTCTTTTTGCGCTGTCCCGGAGGCACGAATGATTTAATTTAATTGCCTGCGATGTCTTAAAAATTTGAGAAATAATTGAAATTAAGAAATTGTTTTCAATATTTTGCAGAAAATGTATTTCTGTCCGAACAATCCAGATGACTAATCACAATGAATTTGCATAAGCGATTTGAGTTAAGGATCTGTAACAAACGAAATTGTAAGATCTGTCTTCACCACATATTTTTCGAATAAGAATTTGTACTCTTATTTCATTGATAACTTGAAAATGCCTATGATTTATCATTGTTAAAACAAATATCATAAATTTCCTGAGATAAAACAATTTGAATTTTGCAACGGACTAGGAAAGAAACGGACATATTAGGTACGTTTGCAACAAAGAAATTTACTGAGAACAATCTTAAACAGTAATTTGACTTCCAGATTGTCCAAGAAAGGCCGAAATGCCGGTGATCATATTAGGTCAAAATCTTAGGTAAAAATAGGTAAAAATCTTAGGTCAGCTAAGTAGGAAATCTTAACTGACGTATTCGTGTAGCGCCATTTTTAATTTTTTCCAATCAGCTTGGGCTGAACGAGTAGTCATGCATTGCATATCATTTCATGTTAATCTTTTGTATGTAATGGTGTTAAACATTTGGTTTGTTTGTTCGTTTTTTGTTGTGTTTTTTTTTGTCGAGTATTTGTGTTGCCATGACCCTCGGGCTTTTTTGCAATAAACCTCATATCCATATCATGCCTCTTCTGTACATCCTTTAAATCGTTTTGTTAGCGATGTTCGTTTCTGGCACAATTTCTAATCAGAAACTCGCTCCAGTAATTGTTCTATTTACACATACTGGAGGTTCTTAGTATTCCATTGCGGTAATGCGGGCTTCGCTGCGGTTTATGCTATCTTGGCTTTTAGTCCTGTTCAGTTGCAAATGGATGCCCGCAGGGCGACTCCATTAAGCTTATCGTAACCCTGTGTAGCTCCCTGAGGCGGCCTATATTAGACAGAAAGTGCGATATGGCGACGCAGTTCGGGAAGGTTAAGCCTGATAAAAGCAAGTGTATACCCCCAGGGCAGGTCAGTCTTGTCCAGTGGGGCTAGGATGAAGAAATGTGTGACAGTTATTTTTCGGTGAACCTGAGCTTCGGAGTTTTTTAAGTGGGCCGTGTCTGATTAGACATTGGCCGAATTTTCATTTGTGGTGGGATGAAACAGCAATGTCTGCACAATAAGATTTTTTTGTTCGGCCCCAAAAATTGTATACTTGATCATTTGTTATGTGTTTTTGAATTCATCCGTGATGCACGAGACATGGACGGCGTACGGAAAAAAATGACGTGTAGCCTAATAGTAGAAATGCATACAACGATTTTGATACCATTAGGCGGAGAAATGCGGGATGAACCATTAACTACCCATAGGAATGATTATTGCGAACACAGTTTTACATTTCTGCTAAGTCTTAATTAAATTTAATTAGTCTTAACTTGATTGTAATTTAATTAACTAATGACAACTGGCGGTTGATTAGTTATTCAGCGAGTTTGATTACAGTGAGCTTAGCGGACTCCATTTTTTTGTGACCTTAAAATGGGGGATTTACGCAGATTGGATTTAAAAGAACTCAAAGTGATTCCAAAGAGATATACACTACCATATAAATAACTATATGTCTGTGCTAAACGGATGTGTCAGCTGAGATTTAATATAGCGGTTTTTTGGCTCTATCGCTTAAATTTCAGCTGACGTAGCCGTTCAGCATAGTCGCATAATATAGTTCGCAGTCAGTTTGGACTAAAGGGAAATGTATAAATAGCAGTTAGGGTATATATTACTTTTTAATTATATACCAGTTTGATATTTTTCATCGTCTTATTTTCTGTTTTTGACAGTAGGGGAGAGTGGTATATACTGGGTCAATATTTGGAAAAGTTAAATAACTTCTTAGAACAATGGACAATATGGATGAATCTTACACAGTTTGAAAGACCCTCGAAAACTCTATCAAAACTGATTTTTTGGAAATTTTCATACGAGAAACCGCCCTTTCACCCCCCTATATCTTGTATGTACCACTTGACCTTCTATGTACCGGGGGGTGGTACATACTAGATCGGGGGTACGGTACATAATGGGTCACTTACATATTCCCTATATTGTGTCAAATATATTCTCCAATACGATGGGATATACTCTCACTGGATATTTATTTAACTTCAGAAAGTTCGACAAAACTTGCGATATATACTTGGACTAAACTTTCAAATATAAGTTGAACTAAACTCAAATTCACTGTATCAAATCAGCCCATTCTAGTCACTCTACCAGTAACAAAAAATGAAGAACGCTGAGGCTATAGAAGCCGTACCGGGGCTGGCTCAGGGTTAGCCAACTTTTTCATGATCAGGCCACTTCCACCGCGAGGTGCCTGCCATGGCCATCACTTTAACTTGGGCACTGTATCCTCCTGGCCACAACAATTCCACATTCTATCTTGGCCTCAACAATTCCACAACAATTGTGGCGCAGAGCCATATAACCAAGAATACTAAATAGGGCAAACTATACCTCGGTAGACCAAGGAGTTCATCATAGTGATGGTAGAGGGTTGTTGAGTTGTTGCAAGATATTCCAAATTTTCGGTCTTATGAGTGTCTTTCTGTGCAGTTATCATAACCGAGGAGTTGCTCACTCCCCAAACCCGTGTACACCGGGTGCCGGGAGGGTGCCGGGAATGAGTGTACACCGGGTGCCGGAGAGTGAGAAACCCCTCGATCATAACCAGCGGACCTTAGTATGCTATAGCAGCTTTAAAGATAAGGATGAGTGATAATTACCCCACTACACAAAGAAAATTAGCGAAAATATAGTTAAATCCTAAGCTAAATCCTATATGTCATGACCCAGTATGTACCACCCATTGGTGATTCACTATGTACCGCCCCAACCCTATTGGCAGAAACTGAAATACCTTCCTGAACTTTCAAAAATTTGAATGTTAGATGGCGCTAACGTGTAGCCAGGACATTGTTCTACTAACCTGTTGAAAAATCTCTTAATTCTGCCATACCTTGAAGAAATTATGAATCAAAACAGAATCCCAAAATATTTTTTGGGTAAGATACAAAAAAGTTTGAAGTCATATATCTCGAAAACAAAGATTGCAACATGCCTTTATAAGTGGATGAAATTGGTGACCATGTGTCAAGAATTGCCATGTGCTACTGAAATGATTTTTTTTGTCTCACCTGATGGCAGATAATCTCAATGATCTACTATGTACCTATACCCAGTATGTACCACTCTCCCCTACATAAATACCTATATTTTGGCCCTTCTTGGCAAGGCTCCTCTTCAGGCTCAAGCCGCTCAAGCTGGAAAATGAACTTGTGGGAAAACGGTTTTTGTTTTTTTCACAAGTTCATCTTCCAGCTTGAGCCTGAAGAGGACCCTTGCTAAGTAGGGCCGAAATATAGCTCTCATACAATTCAGCTGACGTATCCGCTTTGCACTGTCAAATATGATTCGCAGCCAGCTTGGGCTGAAGGAATTTTTTTCTGTTTTTTTTCTGAGATTGTCAATCCATGTACTTCCTGATCACTTAACACTCGTACCGATTCCTGGTTAGAACTAGCGACCCGATGGTATGAGACTAGACGTTGCAAATACGGGAATGTTTCCGAATTAACTCCTTTGACAAAGGAATGCAACTTTCTATGTTTACTTACATTCAACTCGTTCTTTGAATTTCCTTATCTGCGGTTCCACAGATGGTATCAGATGAATTACTTTCAGAGTGTCAACAATCCTAGCGTTATGAATGATGGTGAAAACAGGTGTTAGGAAATCGGAAGTAAGAACGGACCAGTTTTTGTTTCAAACTTGAATGGATTAATTACATAATTTTACATTTGTAAAATTGAGAATCGTGCAGTGTAATGAAAAAAAAGTCTTTTCAGGATAAGATTTGCTGTGTTTCGGAAATTTAAAGCACGACAGAAAAGTGAAACTTTGCAATCCAGTTACATCAAGAAAAAACATCAAACGTTTTTGTATCCGTTAATCTGAGAATTTGATCCTTATATCAAACGTAATTCAAAGTCAAAAGCTTTGTGGAGATCAGAAGTTTAACGAAGTAACTGGGTTTTCAGGGTTCTGAAGATGGCACACTAAGTCGTAAAGTCGTTATGTTCCCACATCTTCTCTTAAGGCATTTTTCCGCAACACGTTCGTGCACCACACATTTCTGACTGTTCGTCTCAGAAATCGAACTGTGCGCGAAGCACTCGACTCGCGAGTTGAAACTCGCTTTTGCCTTTTTCTACGGTATTTTCAAATGCCCTCAAAACAAAAATTAAATCTTGATAAAATTTCACCAATTAGATCACAAGATATTTGACAGTGCAAAACGGATTCGTCAGCTGAGATTTATTAGAGCTATATTTCGGCCGTTCTTGGCAAGGGTCCTTCAAGCTCAAAGCCGCACAATTTACTCCCTTACTAGTCTATACTAGAAAGATCCTCAAGTTTTTGTCTAAATGCTTTACAAAATACCTCATCCGAAACACGCCAGTGATCCTACCGAAGAACAAGAAAGGTCACCCAAACGAATTCTCAAATTGACTCGAATCATATGTAAACCAATCAACACAGTATGTTGTGGTGACGTTTCTGGCTCTCCGCTGGACACACAGCGATTCTTCATCGGCTCGGAGAGTTAGTCATCAAGAGTATTGCCGAAATACTTTTTTCGAGCCACTGTCACTGTGTGGGGTCGCGAAAAACTCTTTTGTATCTAATCCATTAGATTTCCGCTATCCTGGTAAACTTTTTAACGCGACAGTTTCGCATATTTAAGTTTTCTTTTCCCATTGGAGTTTTGGCGACTTCGTAAGACCATGAATTTTAAAATACTTGTCATCTAAAACTTTGTAATTTCCGTCGCTCACGACAAGGCATTCATAAGTGGATGACGCTTAAAATTAAATGAGGAAAATTCCATTCTCAAATTTTGTTTTACTTTCGTAGGCTCATTTTCTAACAAAATTCTTCTTCTGCAAATATTTTCTACTAGCTTTGTGTTGCCCAGTACTTGTGTTAGCAGGGTTTTTGACTTATGATTTTCTACCAAAATTCTTCTTCTGCAAACATTTTCCACCAGCTTTGTGTTGCCCAGTACATGGTTCATGTTGGTTGACACAATGTTGACAGAAAATGTAATGTGATTAACACCAAAATAAACAACCATATCTCAGTCCTTACCCTCCAATAATCCCGTTGCTCCAACGTGCTTGAGAAACCTCCCAAACCGGCAAAGGTCACCAAAATGCTTTTTACCAATTTTCTTACCAATTCGTCCTTTTTCATCCTTTCCATTCTTACTCCAAGCAAATAAAATATTATAAACCGCACACTTGGCAAAAGCAAGGAGCAAAACGCAACTTACCTGTCCAGATATCTTTTCTTCTTTCCCTGAACTGGAGAAGATCCGCCACCGAACGCCATCCATTTCCCCTAGCCTGAGACATACTTTAATATAAAATTTCCTCTGCCCGTGCCTCTTTTATATTTGCGAGCATTGCTGTTTCAGACCACATATAAGAATCTCAGATTTGTCCTGCATTTTCATGAACTTCGGATGGTGTCTTGAAACACCGAGGTTGGAGTCTGAAATTTCTCACTTGGCTCACAATAGCCTAAGCCCACAGTAGTCATAATGTGGTCAAAAAGGCGACGTTCTAGTCTGCCTGACATTGACAAACTATTGCTCTTTCAAACTGCCCGTCGTCTTGATGTCCCGAATTCTAGACGATTAAATTGTGACCTTAACGGTGACCTTTCCAAAAGTATCGGTGATCTGATGAATATGAAAACCTGTGAGAACGTCCGGAAGCTTGAAGATCGGACAGGCGTCAGCGTCGATGACATTATGAAGAAATTGAAGCCCAGCCACGAAGAAGAAGAAGATAATATGGATATCATTTTAAGACGAAAGGCTAACGAGTCGGACAGTTTGGATGAAAAATCTGTCCCAGCTGGTCAAACCGTTATGGGAATTGTAAACTCCAGCCAGATAGCCGAGGGAAATAATATGAGCGTTGTCATGAGATACGACCCCGAAGAACTGCACGAAGTGGAAGACATGTTCATGCCATCTGTCAGAGCTAGGACACATAAGTTATCGATGATTATTAGGCGAAGGCGGAAATTGTCACTGGTCGCTGATGTAAGTTAGTTTATTATTGTCATTTGCACGGATTGGTCTCTTCCATGATATCGAACTACGGTTTAAAGTTTCGTGTTGTTGTCTTGTCTTTTAAATCTTCATCTATTATTAATTTTTATCTATCATTAATTTGTTTATTTTAACCCAATCGACGGTCAACAAGCAAACAAAAACAAGGGCCAGACAAATCTTCAACAACAAAAACAAAAGTAACCAACAGACACTACTCAAGCCGGGGAAAATTTGCAAAACAGGAATTTCCCCCACGACAACCAAATTGGGAGGGTCAGGCTCATGTGTGGCCCTGCCAGAACAACCAGCAATGGGTTCTGCATTTCAAGAAAGTGCTTCCGGTAATTTCTGGAAAAGAGAGTACGGCCTTCACCAACGACATTGACGAACATTGCAGGTTCGTTTCTTCCAGTACAACAACAGCCTGACGAGGACACTTGTCAAGAAGGGCCAAAATATCGCTGTCAGACGTCGTAGCTGACTTACCGCTTCTAGCCACGATTTTGATTTATGTTTCCCAGTTAGCTTGGACTAATGGGGTATTTTCGATGGAACCAAACATGTCTTCGTCAAATTGAGTGGCTTGCCAATAAAGGGAAAGAAGGCTTGCTCATTCTGTGTCTCTGTATCGTATTCACGCCACCAGATGAATATCTAAACCGGATTGGTCCGGAAATTCAGTTAAACAAAGTTTAGATAGATAGATATCACTTTTATTCTTTCCGAACCCACATGGTAAAAGCCAAATTTGTCGAAATCGTCAATATATACAAATATAAACACTAATAAAGATTAAAAATATTCACGAAAGACGGTACAAATGTCTTTTCGTATCGTACATGGTCACATTGGTCAAGGTCAAGGTCCACTGAGGGGGCTAGATGATTCCGCATCACAGATTGGTTTTCTTTCCCGATCAGGTCGATCGCAGTCCCCGCGCGGTGAAGTCCTTAAAGTTTAACTGAAAAGGCAGCTTATTTTTACATCTGATATTTGAAAATACTGAAATATTTTGACCCATCTCAGGGATTTTGTACTTTTTTTTACCTGATAGCGAACAATCGGAGTAACCAGGGAGGAACGCGTTTGTATAGGCCTTCTTCAGCCCTTTCCTGATGGGAAAACGGGTTTTCTGGCCTATTTCTGTGAAAAAGTGATGTGTAACCAGACTTTCGGACCTCAGCCCTGTTCGGATAAACTTTTTACTGACTAGAACCAAACTACTTGATTAAGGTGATTGGAGTTTAAGGAGAGGTCTTGATTTATATCTTTGCTTCGTTTTCTAATAGGACCAGTATTTCGATCGGAAAAATTTCGTGGAAATCGGACCTTTGTGGTTTGGCCAAATTGTTGGATTTGTAAATACAGTGCTGAAGTACGTTGTTACATCACAAGAAAACGAGTTCATTTAGAGACAAATTTTGATACTAGGAATCTAACTAAATTAAACCTCCACGAACTTTTGAGGCCGAAAACATGTCGTCCTGATGCATACTATCTACGGTTAACCGTCTTCGCACAGACTACATCGTCTGTTTGGGAGTTCCATCGGGCGGCCAATCTGTTCCCAAATACCCAACTGCTGACGAGTTTGTCAAAACTGGAATGAACAGTCCCAAAGCTCAGTCCTAGCCCTTTAACTGCGTATTTTCATTGAGGATAACCAAGTTCTCAGCCGGAATGTTGTCGTAGGCATCACGACACCATATGTGCATCTCGATCAGGACACACATCCCAAGCCTTGTCAGGTCGACGCAGTCTCGCTTCGTATGAAAAATTCTTGAGAGAAATGAACTCCTGCCAGTCATTCTTCGTCGCATCCAGGTCCCTGTTTAAGAACTGCCTGGTCAGACAAAGGCCGTAATCCAAAACTGGTAACACTAATGATATATAGAGAGGACCTAGCATTGTTTCATTGTCGAAGGTGAAGTCGCGTCGAAGGAGTCATCGTGCTTTGGTAATGATTCTCGGAACTCATTTCAGATTTGCAGATATAGGAGAGACAATACGTGTCATATCCTTTCTTGCGATCGTTTTCTATATGGATCGATACTGCCACCTGAATCAGGCAAAACCACCATATCAGGGTATCAGTACCTTTCATTTCTAAGCGAAACAGTATTCAGTGGACCACAAAAGTCACAAAACTGCCAAGTTTGTGATCTAACCGAAACCTTATACCGTTATTTTTTTGCTTGGTCGGAACGGGAATTACATCTTGATCTGGTTCATAAATTTTCAGATTCAGGGAGAGAAGACATTCTTAAGCTCTTTTTGAATTGTTGCGGCACGGCACCGAATCGATAATTCAACTGAAGGCGGCAAAGATTCGCGGGCTATGTTATCAGAAGGGCAGTTTTCTTTCCTTTTCGCAGCAAAGCCGCTGTTGACTGTAAAGTTAAAACAAACTCCAGTCCCGGTACAGCACATAGTTTGGGCTTTTTTATGTGGCCCCTGAAATTTAGGTTCTGGTTCTTTTATTATTGACAGTACTTACAATGATCAGTTATTCCCTGCAGTCCTGCAGGGAGTAAAGCTCCATGGACATGGCACAGTCCCGGAAGAAGCTCTGCTTCGTGTGAAACTTGGTGGCTGATATACCCTAGATGCGACATTTGAGTACACGAACCGCATCTGGCCATGGTTGGGGAAGTAGAAGGGGTAGCCTACGTCCCGAAAACTTTGTGACATGCGTAGAGATCAAACGGGTTGAGTGATTGGGGTAACACTTGGACGGTACATGCTTAGTCAATGACCTAGATGTTCTCTTTTGGGGTCAGATCGAATTCAACTCGGTTGGGCGGACTTGGAGAGAAGAAAAGAAACCGGTCTATAGTAGATCGCTTTTTTTCCAGGTCTCACTACTTTTTCTGTGTACCCTCAAAGAACGTTTCTAGTATTGACCACTAGGTCTATACTGAATATGGGGTGGTTTAAACCGGATGGTGGGTATGGTCCTCAGTGGATCGTGGAAATTGTCCAGTATAGGCCATTCGATTCTACCTTTACTTTCAGTGATAAAAACACTTTTATTCGTCGAATACTTCAGATATTTCCATAAGAAACACAAAAATGTTTAACAATATAAATTGGTTTAGAAATCATTGAAATGGAAACATATATCTAATCTCGTACGGTATCCATATCTGAACTTTATTTTCTTGCTGGACAAATGGTTCACCAGCAATCCGGCCGAAACTGAAAATTTGGTAAGGAGCCATGCTGAATTTCTTGACGGATAAGCTGGCAAAATTTGCTAAAACTGGGAAATTGGATCGAAAGGTTCGCCATTTGGTCCAAGTAAAAGCCTTTCTGAAGTCGATTAGAGGTGAGATATTTAAAGATGCATGCTGAATCTATAACAGAAGTTAGTTTTCTCATCTGATTAGTTGTTTGGCCGAAAGTTGTCAAAAATTGGTAACATTTTTTGTACATCAAACGGTTGATTATGGATAAGCAGGAAAATGTTAAAAAGCCTGGGGAAGACCGTAAATGTACAAGATTCGATTGTCGGGGTCAAGAATTGGGATCCCGTCGAAACCTTTGGTCTTGTTCTTCCAGCGGCGAAACAGCTATTGTGGTCAAACTCTTGTTAGTTAGTTCGCCAGATTGAGTTCAAGTGAACTAGCCCACGAAAGAAACATTATAACAAATTTTCGATAAGTTTATCCTAAAATTTAAACAAGAGCTGTAAGCTCATATGGCACTTGCATGGCTTAAGATGTATTGTTTGATCAAACATACTTTGCGGTTAAGATGCGGGCTTTAAGGGAGCTAGAGAAAAAGTATTTTGTTTTTGAACTTGGCTGTTACGATGTGCACTTTAAAGGCGCTAGAAATTCATGTGTAAGCAAAACCCTCGAGGCAAAAACGATAACAGGCCCTTAGGGATCATTGATGTCAAAAGTGAAATCTGTCTTGTGAAATCTATAAATTTCGAGCCAAGTTTCATCGTCCTAGCACATCTGAAAGTGCCTTAACTCGCGATCACCGGAATTCCGGACCCCCCCTCAACCCCCCCTTACAGTCGCCGGAGCCAACCCGGTTCCATAAGTGATTTATCCACAGCATCTGTTTGTTATTCCCACAAAGTTCCATCCTGATCTCTCCAGTCTAAGCCGGTCACGTATTCCCCCCCCCCCCAGTTGTGGTCGGATCCGGTCCGGACACAAGAAAGATCACCAGAGACATGTACTCTGTTCAGTTATCAAATTTCACTCGAATCCGATCACCCGTTCCAAAGTTACGCATAACTCAATATTCCGGATTCCCCCTCTCTCCACCCCCCAGGACTATCGGATCGAGTAATTTTTTTTTTACAAGTCAGTTTGATCGGGTCCCTGATACGCCTCCCAAGTTTCGTCGTGAAAATACCCAAAACCGCCATCACCGGAATTCCGGGAAACTCCCCTCCACCCCCCCCCCTTCCTAGTGTCCGGATCCAGTCATGATATAAACGATTCATCTGGAGCAGATGCTTGTTCTTCCCAGCAAGTTTTACTCCGATCCCTCCATTCTAACTGTTTCTCGAGATTTTCGGCCTCCCCCCCCCCTAACTCCCCAATAGCTGTCGAATCCGGTCCGGACTTCAAATGGGACATCAGAGGTATGCCATTTATTCAGTTGTTAAGTTTCATTATAATCCGGTTACCCATTCGAAAGTTACACACTACTCCAATTTTCCGTATTCCCCAGCCCTCCACTCCCCCCAGGTGATCGGATTGGGAAACTGATAATTATTTCCAGGTTAGTCCGGTCAGGTCCCTGATGCTCCTGCCGAATTTCATCGTCCTAGCTCATCTGGAAGTACCCCGACTCGAAAAAGTGTGAGAAAAACTACTTAATTTTCAGAATTCCCCGGCCCACCACCCCCCCCCAGATGGTCGGATCGGGAAACTGATTATTTCCAGGTTAGTTATATCGGGGCCCTGATATGCCTGCCAAGTTTCATCGTCCTAGCACATCTGGAAGTACCCTAACTCGAGAAAGTGTGACAAAAAAACTCGGACCGACCGACCGACCGACCGACAGACCGACAAACAGACGGAATTGCGATCGGAATATGGCACTTGAGCCAAGGCTGCAAGTGCCATAAACAAGAGCTACGAGCTCATATGGCACTTGTTTCGAGTAGTGGTACGAGAAAGTAGAAGAGAACTTCACAATAAACACCCCGCCATTCAAAAATGCGGTTCGGACCTAGAATTAGGATATCTAGGTTCATATAATCTAAAAGCTCTAGATGACATATTTAGAACTTATGCTTGTTCTTCCCACCATGCTTCATCCCGATCCCTCCACTCTAAGCGATTACAAAGATTTCCGGTTCGCCCCTTCAACTCCTCCCAATGTCACCGGATCTGGTCCGGATTTAAAATGGGATGTCTGAGTTACGAGACACCTTTCTAAATATCAAGTTTCGGTTAAATCCGATAACCTGTTCAATAGCTGAGCTTGCCACTGGATTCCGAATTCCTCTTTTGTACACTCCCCCTCGACGGTCGGATCGGGGAAACGACATTCTCAAGTCAATAGTTCGGGTACCTGACAAGCATGCCAAGTTCATTGTCCTTGCACATCAGCTGAAGTACCGAACTCGTGGGATTACTACAAACTCGGATCCCCTCCAACTCCCCCACAGTGACCGGATCCATTTCGGTTATGCTATTCACTTGCTCTTCCCACCAACTTTCATCCCAAACCCTCCACTCTAAGCGTTTCCCAAGATTTCCGGTTCCCCCGTCCGACTTCCCCCAATATCACCGGATCCGGTTCGGATTTATAATGGGGCGTCTGAGACACGAGATCTTTCTATACGTCAAGTTTCATCAAGATCCGATCACCCGTTCGCAAGTTAAAAATACCTCACTTTTCGGATTCCCCCTCTCTCCACCCCCACCCCCCCCCAGATGGTCGAATCCGGGAAACGACTATTCTCAAGTCAACCTGTTCGGGTCCCATACACGCCTGCCAAGTTTCATCGTCTTAGCGCATCAGGAAGTACCGAAGTCGCGGGATCACTAGAAATTGGGATCCCCCCAACCCCCCCCCCCCCACTGTGAACGGATCCGGTCCGGTTATGTCAATCACGTATCTAGGGCTTGTGCTTGTTCTTTCCACCAACTTTCATCCCGATCTCTCTGCTCAAAGCGTTTCCCAAGATTTCCGGTTCCCCCTACAGTTCCCCCCCATGTCACCGGATCCTGTCCGGATTTAAAGTGGGATGTCTGAGACACAAGGTACTTCTATATATCAAGTTTCATTAAGATCCGATCACCCGTTCGTAAGTTAAAAATACCTCATTTTCCGGATTCCCCTCCCTCCAGCCCCCCCCCTCCCGGATGGTCGGATCCGGGAAACGACTATTATCAAGTCAATCTGTTCGGGTCCCTGACATACCTAGCATTTTTCATCGTCCCAGCACATCAGGAAGCACTGAACTCGCGGGATCACTAGAAATCCGGATCCCCCCCCCTAACTCCCCCAAAGTGAGCGGATCCGGTCCGGTTATGTCAATCCCATATCTAGGACTTGTGCTTGTTCTTTCCACCAACTGTCATCCAGATCTCTCCATTCTAAGCGATTTTCGAGATTTCCGGTTTCCCCCTCCAGCTACCCCCCATGTCACCGGATCCGGTTTGGATTTAAAATGGGAGGTCTGAGACACGAGGTACTTCTATATATCAAGTTTCATTAAGATCCGATCACCCGTTCGTAAGTTAAAAATACCTAATTTTTCCGGATTCCCCTCCCTCCAGTCCCCCCCCCCCCGGATGGTCGGACTGGGGAAACGGCTATTATCGAGTCAATCTGTTCGTGTCCCTGACATGCCTGCCAATTTTCATCGCCCTAGCACATCAGGAAGCACCGAACTCGCGGGATCACTAGAAATCCGGATCCCCCCCCCCAGCTCCCCCAAAGCGAGCGGATCCGGTCCGGTTATGTCAATCCCGTATCTAGGACTTGTGCTTGTTCTTTCCACCAACTTTCATCCAGATCTCTCCACTCTAAGCGATTTTCAAGATTTCCGGTTTCCCCCTCCAACTACCCCCCATGTCACCGGATCCGTTCTGGATTTAAAATGGAAGGTCTGAGACAAGTGGTCCTTCCATATATCAAGTTTCATTAAGATCCGATCACCCGTTCGTAAGTTAAAAATAAGTCATTTTTCCTATTTTTTCCGGATTCCCCTTCCCACCACTCCCCCTCAGGTGGTCGGATCGGGGAAGCGACTATTTCCAACTTAATCATTTGGGGTCCCTGATATGCCTGCCAAGTCTCATCGTCCTAGCTTATCTGGAAGTACCCGAACTAGCAAAACCCCGACCCACAGACCGACCGACCGACGGACGGACAGAAATTGCGATCGCTATATGGCACTTGGCCGAAGGGCAAGTGCCATAAAAACTATAGAGGTATCAGTATTTCAAGATCTACAGTTTTCGACGATAGGCACAACGATTTTCGTACAAAACGAAACAAAAATAGGATTTGAACGCACAGTTCAGTTTAGACATCCCGAACACAGGCCTAATAAGGAACAAACTGGCGCCAGATGACGCGCCTGGCTGTTGGGAAATAAAAGTTATGTAGGCTATTTTTATCCAGTATAAACCACAGTTCAGTAAAGACCGGCATCCCCTACCGGACTTTTCCCGAAAATACTACTCTCAGAACGAACGGGTGATTTTTATTGTGGATATTCGAGCTCAGTATGAAGCCACCTTTAGCTTGTCATTTACATTATCAATGCTTGCCGCATAGTCTTGCCTGTTGCTTTGGCCATCTGGAATAGTTTTTTCTCCATTGTCATTTAGTCATTTGTGTGTAGATTTTCTCCAGTAGGAATTTTCCTTAGCCACTGTAAATTGTTTCCCTTTCGTTCTCATTCTTCGTGTTTAGAGCGCATGGTCAGATACCGAAGTTATCCCAAGTTAGGAAATGTGTTGGATGCCGAAGCAGTTTCCAGCGGATCGTTGCTGGAACATACCAATGACACTGTAGGATATCTCTGGTCTTGTAGTGGGAAAAGAAACAAGTTCATTCTACTTGGTAAAGATTGCCGCTGATGTTGCTAAACAGTTTTTGTGTACAACAATACGGGATCTGCTTTGAAACGGGATTGCTTGATCTTAGTGCATGATTACGTCCTAGTGCTTTCACCACCAGATCCTTCGTCGTCGATTATTCCCGGGCTCGATCTTTGCTCACGGTGATATGGCCTGTTGCCTTAGCAGTGCTTAACTGATGGAATGGAACTTGAAATCACATAGTGAGCTCGCCTTGGACTGTGAGAGCCCAGGTCTGAGACATTGTGATCGAAAGGCTGTGTCGGTAGAAAAGATTACTGGCAAGATCCAGGTGCTCGAAGATGAACTCAAATGCGTGTGGGAGACTCTTGACCACCTAGCTGTCGACTATAAGCAGATCAAGACGAGGTTGGACTATGCTGAAGATTTCTTACCCGGTGACATGAGCTCTCAGGAGCAAGGAGTGGAGGACCATGAGGGCTCGGTTGAAAGTTACGCAGTGGATTGGCCTCTTCAAGACGAAGCTGACAGGCTGAATAAATGCGTTCCTCACGTTGATGTCAATGGTGACGATCCCGATTCTACCGCTAGTGACAGACTTGACCAACTAAGACTTGAACTGGCGGATATTACGTCCAAGATCGAGCAAGAGAGGTCAAATCGAGCACGAGCTTTTCACAAAAATATAACAGGTCAAAAGCAAAATGAAGTGGTATTTAGCTCCATGGATTATCTGACCTATCGCCGTGAGAAAGTGTTGACAGAACGCGGTGCCCTTAGTCCAGAGAAACCCGCTGAAAACTTCGTCGCTTCAAAAGCTCAGGCGAGGAATGTTTTCGAGATCGCTGACAGGACCGAAGATCCTGGAGGAATTCCGTTTCTGTCTTCGGAGACCAATATCGATTTCAGGTCTCACCAAGAAGTGATAGAACCGATTCACGCAGGTGGAACTTTAAAGCATAGTCTAATACAAGGACGGATTGAAGTAGCACCTGTTGCATCCAGTCAACAGCCCGAATGGAAGACTAACAGGTACGAGCCTGGTTTAGTTCCAAATGCGCGGATGCGTTCTCTCACCCCTCAGCCAGTTTCTCGGCGTGAATCGGCCGATCCTCTGTTCGAAAGATTAAGCTGTAGACCAAGTGTTAGTCATAACTCAAGCCCTCTACATGCTAGACGTCATAGTCGTCCCGATGCCCACCAAACATATTGTGGACCAAGTGTACCGAGAAATTGTCGCTCCTCGTATGTAGGAGGTCAAAGGGGGGCCTATACACAAAGCTATGATGGAATTAGACCTTCCTTCAACGTTTCCGCGCGGTCTCCGAAAAGGCGGGGTATGTCGCCGACCAGATACTCGACGAGGAGCGCTGGAAGGTCGGATTCTGGCGTTTCTTCTCTCAGCGCTTGGTCAAGTACAGAAAAGTCACCGGGCAGTCCAAGACTGCAAAAAGATTTCCCCGGAGCCGGTGGAAGCAGTCGGAGACAGTCGATGGCAAGCCAGCATACTGAGCAGCTAAACGTTCGAAGATCTGTACAGAGTAAAAGTCACCAGCCACCAGAGAGACCTGAATTAGAGGTGCGCCAGAACCAAAGAGTCTCCCTTACAGAGATTCTTTTAAAACACTTAAGTGACCACGACCAGACATGCCCTTTGTCGCACACATACAGCACACTTATTTCTACAGAATTGGCAGAAACTGTTGACCTGAGACAGACTGATCTGGGGCAGCCTTTTGATCAGCAATACATGCTACCCAGACGGTCTGTAAGCTCTAACCAACCTCAAGACCGGATTCCTAGCCCCGCTCCTGGTTTTTCCGGAGCTTTTGACAGGATCCCAGACCCAGCACCAAGTTTTGCTGATGTCTCTTCGATTATTGCCCAGTCTGATCAGGCATTGAGGCAAATTCCAAATGATGTCTATGACAACCGACGACGATCATTCAGTACCTTGTCACATATGCCGTTAGACCAGCAGCAGTATCTCAGTGATCTGCATAAATCTGACGAGCGTTTTTATCCCCTTGAGAATAGGGGCGTAGAGTATATACCACCGGATATCTATTATCGGGAGCCCCCGGCACTTGGTGGTCTGGCGTGCCCAGGATACGAAAATACTTTTATGCCCTATGGCAGATCTGCCATGATGGCCCCGTTTCAAAGACCAGAACCTCCCTTTTACATGAACGACTACGCGTTTCAGAACTATTACGGGATGAGGAATCCTTATTGTGGTACTTACTTTATGCATGAACCCCCGCCTCCTGACTACGTCAACATTCCATGGAATCATGTGCACGCGGGGAGAGGCTTTTATGCGCCCTATCCAGGCTGTACAACAGGTGTTGCAGCTGGTCCCAGCCAAGAGAACCGTCGGTCTCAGGAGTCGTATCATACGTTGAATTACGACAAGAATCGATTAACTCTTGACCTGAAGACGTCCGCTCCACCCGATCAGAGTCACACCCAAGGCCATTTCGTCTCCAATAGCCAATCTGTTCGCGAGTCGATTACGTCGAAAAGGCGGCCATTTATAAGTGACGACGTACGGAAAACAATCAGATCAACGATTACAAATGTAGTGGGTTGGCTTCCTGGCCGGGGGCGAAGCGTCCCTTTGAGACAAAAGAGGTCCAACTCCCTTCCTTCTATGCCAGATACAGAGACCGAAATTCCGAAGGTGGTGCGAAAGCGTGATCGTAAGTTATTAAATCGAATATCGAATGTCTTCCATCAAAAAGTTTTCCGGAGAAGCAGCACGGGAAGTCTGCCAGGGGGAAAAGAAGCAAGTTCGAAAAGAATCCCCAAAGAATACAAAATGGTGAATGGATTTTCCCTTCTCAAGACAGGTGAGGTAGAGAAAGATAAAGTCCATGTGGTGAATCCCTTGGAAGGTTGGAAAGAGCCAGTGGATAGTGAAAGTGACTTTTCGACTGATGTTGCCGACTTGGAATACAGCTCGCGTTCTAATAGCGGTATTTTTAAAAGGATCGAAAAGAAAGAATGGTCGTCGGTTGGTGAGTCGAAAGAAATTTTGTTTGATCAGAACTCAACGGTGTCTGCGGGAGCGAAGCCGAAAGGAGAAGACAATGCTATCAGACACACGCCTCGTGTTGACGTTCGAGCAGACAGTTTTGAGGTGAATAAGCTTTTTGGACTGCTCGAGGCTCGTACGACAAAGAAAGATACAATATTAGAACCGCAGCTTTCATGCCACGACACAGTTGTGTCCGAGGCTGACCGCACTTCGGTTTTGACGACTATAGATTTCCACCGCAAAGGCGATGACGAACTCCCACCGTTCGCGATGACGGAAAAAGAGATGGCTTCAGTGGTGGATTTCTGCAGAGGCTCGGTGAATGAGCCTTCCAGTTTGCCAGCTGAAAGCCATGAGTTAAGTGGGGATATGGTATTTAGCTTGAATGTGATTGATCACTTTGTACCGCCGAAAGCCCATCAAGAGGAAATGGACACCGCTTCGTTCGAACACAAATCTTCCGGTCCGTTAATTCAACCGAACCCTAAAATCGAATCTTTAGGAAACATGGCAGATTTTAAGAGTCTTCATTCGTACTCAGAAGACCAAACCGGCTTCGTGGATGATCGACCGAACGACAGTTTCCGTCGACTTTCGATTTCAGGCTCGAACGTACCATCTAATAACTTGTCAGCAAACAAAGATGTGCTTGTGCAAACTGGTACCATTTCTCGTCGCCTCTCTATCACCGGGTTAAATTCACGAGTAGACAATAGCTTCCGGTCGCCAAGGCTTATCTCAAGATCTTCTTCACGTTGGGAAAGTACTGAAGACAGCATTGACGCGGATGACGAATGGTTTCAATATGGGCTCCGACAGCTCGAGGAACAGGAAAAGAACCAGAATAAAAGTCCTACTCCCGAAGGTGTGCAATGCTCTGTCTTTGCCGATGTTCGAAAAGATTTGTATGACGAGGTAACTCCTCTGGAAGATAAAGCCAGTCATGCTCACCTGCAATTAGATTCTTCATTAGTTGATCCTGGAAAAGCTGCTGAAAATTTACTAGACGACGAGTGTCCCCTTTTTTATTCTGATGAGAACGAGAACGAAGAAAAACATGGCTGCTCGTTGCATGACGATTCTTCCGCGACTGGTGGTCCTGACAGCCCTGAATATTCCGACTGGGATGAGAACGAAGAGCACCTTGAGATTCCGCCCCTAAGAGACGATGACAATTCTAATATAGCTGACGTAGAACTTGGTCAGCGGTCCGAGAATCCAGCAGGTTCAGATGTAGAGCAGAAATCTCCCGAGTGTCAAAACGAATTTGAAGTTTGTAAGGATAATGAAAATGCAGTTGTCTCTAGTGATGAGGCGGTTTTCGCAGTCGAAGACGTCAGTGTGAAGGAGGAAGAATCAGGTGTAGATCGGATCCCTGGCGTTGTTGTGGTTCTTACTGATACCACCATAAAACAACAAGGCACTGCAAAGTGGAAGCTAGTAAAAACCTTAAAGGAAAAGAAAGCCGAAGCCAAAGCAGCTGAACAGAAGGCGGAGAAAGTTGCGACACCAGGTTCGGAAACTGTAAGTAACAAGACCAAAGGTTCCGATGGGATCCCAAAATTCAATATTTGACCCAGACAATTAGGTTTTGTCTTCGCCAGATCCAGTCTTCGCCAGGCCAAACAGCTAATCATTAAGAAATCCAAGCTCAGATACGGATTCAGCATGTGCGTTTGGCGTTTACCTCTATAAGCCGATCGAAACGATCCTAGCTTACTTCTGTGAATTTTGCGGTTCTGGCGAAATTGAAGAACTACTTGTCCGGCGAAAAACTAAAGCTCAAAAACGGATTCACCGTATCTCCTTACCCTGTATATCCAACATCTAATCAACTTGAAATACAAATTTAACTTTTAACAAATTTTCCGGTTTTGGCCGGATTCCGGGCGAACTACTTGTCCGGCGATAAAACGGTTTTCGTATTCTTGTTCTACATCAAACACCTAATCAACTTCAGATAAAACTTTAACTTCTAACAAACTTCCGGTTTTGGCCGGATTCCGGACGAACTACTTGTCCGGCGAGAAAATGGTTTTCATATTCGTGTTCAGCGTGTCTTCTTACCCCATAATCGACTATCACATTAGCTGTTTAAAAAATTGTTGCTTGCCCCTTAATTTAAACCCCTTCCCCCACCCCTAAATGTAAAGCTACAGGACCCATCTACGATCTCGACCTTACTCTTGACCCAAAGAATGCTCACACCAAGTTTCATCAAAATATCTCATTCCCTTCGAGAGTTATCGTGCTTACAGACGGACGGACAGACGGACGGACAACTTTTGCGATGTCATAGGTATCCCTCCACTTACGTTTTGGGATCCCAAAAACCGCTGATTGCAGTTCCTTTGGGCGTTTTAGTCCTGAATGTTAGCGCTTTCGTATTCTGAGAAATTAGGAAGAGTGAAAGAGGATCATGTTGCTCCAAAAGAACCTTTGTCGAATTCTGCCATGAATTGGTACGATTTCACCACCCAAGTCCGAAACGCTGTGCGAAGGATAGATTCTTCTTACTTTTTCAGCGATACGTTGGTGTTCGTCTTAAGGCTAGTTCTTGCTGCCGAGATTCCGGCTAGGATCTGCAAGAACTGGCTAGATCAGATCTGGCTAGATGGCACATAGACAAATTTTTTATATAGATTTATTTTTTCGGTTTATATTAAGGTGAGTTAGGAGGGAAGGGTTTCCTATTGGATTGTAATATTATTTTGGAAAATTTTATATTTATCTATTGGATTATTTTGAAGTTAGTTGTTTTTTTATCTTTGTATTAGTCATGGCCCATTGGAGCTTTTAGCGTTAAAAATAACTGTCAGAAATCTTCAAAATTAAAATCTTCAACCTTTTAGCGTACATGAAAGCGGGATGACTCTTCCAGTTGAAACATTAGTTGCGTTTTTGATCCGAATTCTCCGTTCTGAATTCTCGATTCTGAATTCTCGATTCTCGTACAAAATTACCGTTTTTGCTCCTCTAGCTTCTCCATTCTCGCTTTTGACAAAAACACTAATTTGACAGCTCGTCTGCCACCCGGTATACCTGTTTGTGCATATTAAACACCGCACCCTGTTGACCAATCAGGGAGGAGAACGGGGAGAACAGAATCGAGAATTCACTAGCGGAGCAACTTCTCGATTCTGCAGAATTCGGAGGCTTTCCCCGTTCTCGATTCTGACAAAAACGCAAGAAAAGGAGAATTCGCTTCATCTAAATAGTCCAAAAACGCGAAATAGGAGAATTCGGAGGAGAATCGCGAGGAGAATTCGGATCAAAAACGCAACTATTTACAAGGACTAGAATGAGAGCATTTTGAACTCCAGCTATTTTCCACGAACCTCCCCTCATCCCTACTGTTCACATTCATTAAGATTTCGAGCAACCAATACTGAATTACTTCATGGTGATTCTGAAGTTCGCAAGGATTCGCTTTCGAATCCGAAAGCGAGAATCTGCCGAGTGCCAGAACAAACGGAAAGTCATTCTGCCTTTACAACTTCTCGCTGGCTCACTTTCCATGTACGGAGTGGTCTCACTTTATCCACGCCACTTTCTAAAACTAGCGGAGCGTCAGAACAGGTTCGGAAAGCGAAGCGGGTCTTAGCCAGAATCACACAGCGGACAAGCCAGTGGAGTTTTCCAGACCGGCAGAATCGCCTTTAATTGTGTACGTGTCGTTTCCTCTCCTCCGTCGCCAGTCCTGGACTGAACATAAAGTTATTTGAGTCGCGTTTTTGCAGATACCATGGTATCTGATATACCACGGTCAAAAGTCGTGTTTGCAGTTATCGTGGTATCTAATACCACGGTCAAAAGCTGTTTTTGCAGTTATCATGGTATCCTGCCAGTTACGGTGGTATCTGAAAAAATGGTCTCACTTTCATCAATTTTTGTCAAATTGTTGGGAAAGAAGTTTGGCACTTAGTTACTGGAAATCAGCTTTCTTTTGGGATGACTTCGAAAAGCGCAATTTCGGCAATTGTCGTTTTTGCAGAGCAACCGTATATCAGATACCACGGTAACTGCAAAAACGACTAATTGCAGATCCAGTTACCGTGGCAACAAATACCATGGTATCTGCGAAACCGCAACTATGGTTGTGCGAGTGAACTTCCATGATGCATTTTATTACTGAAACGCCGTTGATATTCATAATGGCTTTTTGACCGGCACCAAGGTTTATTGTTTGAGATGTAGAGGCGAAAGCCTTATCTGTTGCTTTATATTATTTTCAGGATTGAACAACTTTACTAAAAAAAATTCATGCCGGCTTGACGACCGGTTACAAACAAAGCACATACGTGCTTGAAAACGCAACCGATACACATTTACTACCATATAATCATATCATATTTACTACCACTAATCAAACCTTCACTAAAATAAACGAAAAATTAATTCATTTGTCCTCTCTCGTCTTCCAACCCTCCACTCACCAACTACCCTCCAGGATATGTTTTTTTAACCGATTTTGAAATTGCGGTACCCTTTCCGCTTCTCGAATTGAGTCTGGAAGAGTATTCCAGACCATCGGACCCGAATGCCTTACCACATGGCTAGAACGAACCGTACTCCTTGGCTCACTTACCAGGTCTCCAGCATGCCTCGTAGCATGTCCGTGATAAATGAGTTAAAACGAAAAAAGTTACTAAAAACATCAGGCGCGAAACCATTCAAACTCCGAAACACAAAAATACCAAGCTGGAAATCTCTAATTTGACCAGTTATTATTATTATTATAAAAGCTGGTCGGATTTTAGTTATTCGTTTTTCTTAAGAAAAAATTTTATCATTACCTGGCAAAGATAGAGCTTTAAGCCGTTAAAAAATGCAGTCTTGAAATCTGCGACATTGCGCGTGAAGCCTTGCCCTTGTCTTTTATTGAAGACCCAGTTTTGTCCTTGTATCTCATCTCATTTTCTGATTCGCTGCTGAAGTTTCATTTGTTTTCTCCATCACCTGTGTCAAAAACTGATCTTAAATCTGTTTGAAACTTATTGGGTTGGCGTGCGTGATACGAATTTGTTTTTTACTCATATTATTTTTTTCAGTGTGGTCTTCCTGGATCCTCCATCCTGAATGCTGTCCGCAATGGGTAAGATTTTCTTTTGCTTCATTTATGGCTTCTTCTATACAAAACTTAAATATTCATGCAATTTTGCGACATGTATCTACACTAAACATTAAAGTATCCCAAATAGAATAGAATATAATATATTTACTTATCCAGTATACACTATCGTGCAACATGTGGCAACCCTGTCGGGACTACGAAAAGAATCAGTGAAATTATTGTATTTCCTTCTGCTCTGTTTTGAAATCTTGTTTGGTGTTACCTGTCGTAACTCTGTCAGGTATTACCCGAGGAACTGCTCACTTCTGTCGCAAGGGGTAGAGGGTCCCTGCCTCCGGGCGTTCCTCTTGGTGTACGTCAAAGCTGTCAGTGAGCAGCCCCTCGGTATTGCCCAGAAAACACTCCAGCCCTGTGAAAAGTGCAAAAGAGGATCAATGGATTTAAAATAAGCTGACCCTTGCGATCCAGATGTAAATACAGATGAGACTTGAAGATTCCTGGGGATTCCGAATATGAGACCTTTCAGAATTGCAGATTACAAGTATTTTGGTTTCGAAGGGGTCTTCCTTCAAAGCGAAATGGGACAAGTAATCTCCAGTTATACACAAATCTTCATTTTTTGTGCATGTTGCCCCAGCATCTGGGCATGCCCCAACGTATGGGCATGGTGCTCACATGTTGGGGCACCATGCCCTGCAGGAAAGGCATGGTATCCCCATGAAAATCTGTTGCCTTGAGAATGGGAAATGGAAATGAAGTTTTCGAGCAGTTTTTGTGGTGGTACCATGCCCTTGCTACAGGGCATGGTGCCCCAACTTTTGAGCACGTACCATGCCCATACGTTGAAGCATGCCCAGACGTTGGGGCACCATGCCCGAAAAATGAGGATTTGTGTATGACTGGGAAGCTCCGATTTGCAGAGCCAATATTCGTTGGCGGGAAGGCAATTACGGTTCTCCATACTTTGAATAAAGGTCCTATGCAATTCTTCGGGGAGGATCCCAAGTCCATTGCTTTTTGTTAAATAATTCATTATGAGTATTCCTTCAAGCCAAACTAACTCGAATTATATATGATTGCACTCAGCGGCTAAGATTTAGAACTGCTAATGCAGCTGAGATTTATTTTAGCGATATTTCGGCCCTTCTTGGCAAGGGTCCCGTTCATGCTCACGCTAGAAAATGAACCTTCGATGCTCCTCAGGCCTGAGCCTGAACCCCTCTCAAAGAAAGGCTAAAATACCGATAAGATAAACCTCAGCTAACCCTCCGTTTAGCGCTATCGAATGTTTATCATAGCGTTTCATTATGGTTGTAGCAGCGAGAAATAACACAAATAAAGCTGACTGAGTGGTAAGGCTAGAAAAGCGATGCTCCTTTTTCTAGCCCGAGCCTGGTGAAAAAACACAAATAAAGCTGACAGAATAATCTATTCAGTTTTATGTCAGAATGATCGTTGAATAGATTATCATTTTGTAATTTAACGCGAACATTTGTTTGTTGTTGACGCAAGCTGGGATGACACAAGATCAAAAGCTTTCGTACGATTTCAGTCGATGAATGTTTCGGATACATTTGATTGTGGGGTAATTCTAGGTCTCCGGATTTCTGAGGATTTCCGGTTTATTGGCTGAAGTTTCGGGCTGCCGAAATGCCACGAAAACTAAGTAAGTAAAACGAAAACAAATCTGTCTTGGCCAGGAAGACCCCTGGAAGACGGGAGTGAAATGGAAATATTTTATTCCAAAGAAAATAAGATCAAATTATCGTCTTTAAGAGGTGACAAGGTTACCCAGTCTATCTAGGTCCCTCCTACATCATCTGGTCGCTCTATCCAGAGAGATAATAAATTCTTTATTTCCTTCGTAATTTATTGATTTATTCCTTTCTTATCCTTTTTTTACAGGATGCCTGGAGACAATCCATTCTACAGCAATATCGACAGTATGCCCGACATTCGGCCTCGTCGGAAGTCTATACCCCTTGTTTCTGAACTTGTAAGTACACGTCCCTTCCTTTCGTATTCTGAAATTTAGGAAGTTTTAGATCCACGTCCTAAGGTTCTTAATTACGGCTCTGGATAAATATGAAAGGACCTCAGGGCTCTATCCGACTTCCGCTAGCCCTGTGAATATAACTGTTCCTTTGAGCTTGTAAAATAGGATTAGAGGAATTGAATTAGGACATCAGCCATCCCGAATTCCTTTTTGGTAATTTAGCCAAACACAAACTTCACTTTTTTTTTCATTTTTTGACTGCTTTGACTTTAGCAAATAGACAAGCAGACAATGAAATAGACAAATATCTCCTAAATTGATTTGCACATTATAATCACCACTTCGACTCCTGGCTGGGGCTATTCCCGAAAAAAAATATGTAGCCTGCGTAGTTGTATGATAGTTGTACGAAAAAGTTGGATGTATTGATGATATGTAATAGTAAAGAATACTATCATTTAATGTGCCTCAGACTGGGCCAGTCTTAAGCAATAGTCTCCAGTAGCACCCTATATTGCTATAGCAGCATCCAGTCTTGCTAATAGTAGCATGCAGTACAATGCAGTGACACGGTAGCCTTGACATAGAAGCATGTAGTGGCATCAGTTCGTACTGCATGCTACGTTTTCGTACAACTTCGTACTACTGTTTTGAGATAATTTTTGATCGGATTCCTAGGCTGGAGCAATAAGCAGAAATTTACCACTGGATAATAGTTTATAGAAGATAATTACATTGCAGCCTTTGTTGAGTAACTACCATTTGGGTTATGTACCATTCTTTCTAGAAACTGTGTCTACAGTTTTCTGATTTATAACGAGATTCTAGAACACCGGAATAAAACCGGATTTTTTTTTCTGGAGTTGTAATTAATATTGTAAGGAAAAGCCACCTGGGATCTGAAAACTGCTAGCATGCCCTCAAATATAGTCCCCACTGTGCTTATATGTTCATCATAACTTCGATGTTTTGGTGGTAGGCAGTGAATTTCCATGTCAGTGAAATGGAAAAGTAGAGATTTACCATCAGAGGGGTCATTTCACGGAAACCTGGGGTGGGCAACGGCGTCGTTCCGAGCCCCTTGTCATTTTCAAAAGCAAATTTTACGTAAGACCGAAATACAGAAGTATTAACATCATGTCAAATAAGCTAGGGTATATTAACACGAATATCCAAAAGAAGAATTATATCTTATATAGCCTACCATTTAGAATTTTGTCGTAATATAGCCACCGTTTTGAATTCGTGTCTGGTTGTGTCCATGGTCTGCCTTTCTGGCCGATCTTATGATTTTTTTGTGGCTGGCTGTGTGCCCCCTTTTGAAGCTAGAAGTGGGCTATAGAGGTGGGCCCCCTAAAATGACGCCCCTGATTTATGTCACTTCCTGTTTAATATTGCTTACAATTTTTGTTCTATTTTGTTGATTGGTTTATTATTATGAATGTCGAGCAAACATTCTGAAGACATTCCGGGTTCGTTGACTGTGATGGGGTGTACATTTGCGAATTGCAAGAACGAACCCCTTCACCCGGATACGAGCTTGGGTTCTCCGAACCCAAGATCCGGGTGACAGGAGCTCGCTAATTAATCCTATATATGTGTACTATATGTGTTCTTGTATATAAGCATCATTTTGTAAATGAGAAAATATAGTCGTCTGGTAGCTGAAGTTGAAGAAACATCCACAAGTAGCCTGCGAGTTCGACCCACCGTCACATAAGTGGTGAGCAGCGGTGGGATTCTCAAATCCAAGCATTTCAATCATCACATCTCGCCAATCTGCAGCATCAAGACAGGAGCGGCGTAAGGCGCATCACCAGATCAACCAAGGAGAAGGTCCTCTGGGAATTAGCGCCAGACGGAAAGACGCCGCATACACTTGAGATGGAAGAGCACAGGACGGCTGTCGGCAGCGCTGTCGCAGCAGGTGGCAACGACAGGACTGCAAGTGGCAACGATGGCGGAGCAAGAGGCATCGTTGTCGAAGCAAGTGGCAACGCTGGCGGAAAAGGAGGCAACGCTGGCGGAGCAGGAGGCAACGCTGGCGGAGCAGGAGGCAACGCTGGCGGAGCAGGAGGCAACGCTGGCGGAGCAGGAGGCAACGCTGGCGGAGCAGGAGGCAACGCCGGCGGAGCAGGAGGCAACGCTGGCGGAGCAGGAGGCAGTGAAACAGGCGAATTGATGCGGATGATGACAGCAATGTTTCAGCAGGTGGTCGAGTCGCAGGCGCGAGACGCCAGGAACTGGCTGCCGCAAATGGCTGGCATGATGGAGAATCCAGTGGCTCAGAGGCTGAAAGCTCCGAATTTGCCACGTTTTGAAGAAGATGGGGACATCGACGCATTCTTCACAGTATTCGAAAATACTGCAAGGATGTGCCGTTGGACAGACGAGGAGAAGGTTATGAACCTATGGCCGTTATTACCAGCCCGGGCCTTGAATGCGACAACCACGCTAGGCTCGGAGGCGCTGGGAAATTACATGAGCCTGAAGAAGCTCCTCCTGACAAAATACAATGTTACAGCAGAGACGCATAGGCTCAGACTGAGGAGCCTGCAGCTGAAGGGAAAGCAAAAATTCCACGAGTTGGGAGACGACATCGAACATAGCCTCCGAAGATGGCTGGGACTCGAGGGCTTCGAATCGAGGACGGACGAAGAAAAGAGTGCACTTCTAAAATCTGTCTTCGACAAGCTGTGTCTGGAGCAGTACCTGGAGGCTATCGGAGAAAATAGTTTGAAGATTTATTTGAGGCAAGAGGAGCCGAGAAATTTGACAGAGGCGAGCCATCTATCTCAAGGATGGGAAGCGGCAAGGTCGCAGCCAGAACCAGAACGGTCGGCTTATTTGTTCAGATCGGATCACGGTCAAGGACGAAGGAGATCGCCAGAAAGACGACCCGACAGATGGACTGAGAAGAAGTCAGATGGAAGAACAAACAGGAGTTGTTTTAATTGCGGCAGCAACACGCATTTGATTGCCAAATGCGACAAGCCGAAGCTAACGCAGGCCAAGACATTTTTCGCTCAAGTAGATGGAGCCACGAAAACTAGCAACAGCGTTGCACCATTTGTTTATCCTGGGATAATCAATGGACGGCAAGTCCAGATGTTTCTTGATCAAGGAAGAGAAATGACGCTGGTCAAGCGTGCCTTAATTGGCAAACATGAAGTACAACACGAGAGGCAATACGGACTCCAATGCGTTCACGGAGATACAAAAATGAGGCCAAGCGCATGGGTGCGCATCAGTTTGGTCCAGCCTTTTACGACTCCTCCGAAGCTATGCAGAGTACTTGTACAGGACGAGATGCCGTACGACGTCATTGTAGGGCGAGATTATCCCTACTTCGCTGAACTTCTTCGGGATTCTGCATCATCGATCGAGAAGCCGCAGGAAAGGGACAAGCCTATCCATGCAGAAGAATTACCAGGGAGGAACTGGACAGGTCAAGATTTCAGCTGCAAAGCTGAACTGAACGATGATGCTCCAGGCAACCTTTCTCTGGTACAGCAAGATCTGCAAGAATCAAGAAGAGCGGATCCATCCCTGGAAATGGCGAGGCAAGAAGGCTTGGAGAAGTCGAAAGGTATAGCCACCGAGGACACAGGCATTGCAAAGGACGTTGTCAGTAGTTCAGCAACGGACAAAGGAAACGACGCAGCACCGTTTACCAAAGACGAGGCTGGTGACGTTGCCCAAGATACCAACGACGCAGCAAGTGACACTTCATGGACAGCCAGCGGAATTGCTCAGTCTCAGAGTATGAAGGACTCGGCCGAACAAGTTCTTGGGCAGAGTAAAGAAACGGTCGATCAAGCAGTCACAGAAGCCAAAGACACAGCAGAGCAAGTAACAGATGAGAGGAGAAAGATCGTTGGCAGGGCCGCAGAAGAAGGAAGAGGCGCCTGCAAGCAGGGCATAAAAGAGACTGCCCAAGCCGGTTTGCACTCTGACAGAGAGGCCGCCGATGAAGTGCAACGTACAGAATGTCAGACACAACAGATCGGAAAGGAAATTACCCAGCGGGAAGAACAGGCCGTTCAGCATAGCATCTCTTCGCAAGAATCAGTTCCAGAGTACGAAGGATGTACGGAGAGCTTTAGCAGCAGATGGGTTCCACCAAAATCTACCCACGAGAAAGAAAGCTACGCGAAAGCTGTAGAACCCAACTGGAAAAACATCACATCAATACAAAGAAATACCCTCCTATTCGACAGAGGCCGTGCCGGATTCCATGAGCAAAGAAGTCATCAGTAGCTGTTTGACGTTTTCGTCGATGACAACAGATTGGGAGAAGATGGCCCGTCACATCCTTGGTTTCCAAAAACCCCTGGACATTAGTTGGAATTTTAGGGGGGAGGAATGTGATGGGGTGTACATTTGTGAATTGCAAGAACGAACCCCTTCACCCAGATACGAGCTTGGGTTCTCCGAACCCAAGATCCGGGTGACAGGAGCTCGCTAATTAATCTTATATATGTGTACTATATGTGTTCTTGTATATAAGCATCATTTTGTAAATGAGAAAATATAGTCGTCTGGTAGCTGAAGTTGAAGAAACATCCACTAGAAGTAGTCTGCGAGTTTCGACCCACCGTCACATTTACTGAAATCAAAACAGGGCTTCTGCCTTGGAACAGGGATCCTGTTTTAATAAGTCAGTATCCCTGTTCTTTTGGTTTTCTTTTTCTTCCTTAAGGAAGAAGGAAATCTTCCTTAAGGAAGGAGGTCTTCCTTAAGGAAGAAGAAGGAAACCAAAAGAACAGGGATACTGACTTCGGTTTTCACGCGCACCCGTTCCTCCTTTAATAGTAAAAACCTGGATCTAGGATATATTTCAGAACAAACCAACTTGTGACTAATGAATATTCCAATTATTAACTGTATAACGTATTTTTAGAAACTAAATGCTTTTCCGCGCCCTTAATTTTCTCCGGAAGGAAATCCAACACAGCGACACCAACGTTTCTAACCACCAAAAATGCTCTGCAATTATTTTGTATTTCACTAACTAGCCTATTTGAATTTCGCGTGTCAAACATATGAAAATCAAGGTTCAAACTGTAAAGACTATGAAAATATTAAGGGGCTAGTTTGTTTGTTACACTATATAAAAAAAAATACCAATCTGTTCTACCTAATTGGCTTAAGTTTGTTTCAATTAGGGATCAAATATACCAGAAATTAAGTATCTATGCATTTCTTTGATAATAGGTTGGAGCCCAATCGAATGAGAGAAAAAAGTACATTTATCTGAATATGATCTTACACATGCCCTAACGTACTACTTATGTTGAGGTTTGAATCCAACAGAAACTGTGTATTTTTTTTTCTTCGATGTCACAGTATCTGGGAAAAGCCCAACATCCAGTAAATGCTGTAACAAGGAAGATTCCTAGCACTGCCCTAGGAGGTCATCCTTCGGGAAAGGGAACGAAGCTCGCACGGAGAAGTGAAATTCTCAAGACTAGGAATAAGGCTTTGATTTTCTGTATAGTTAGCGAATTTTTATTGGCTACATAATCTATAAGCTTAGAACTTAGTACATATTCCAGTCATTGCGGTTTTTTTCGGCTACAGGTATGAAATATTACTATTGACTATAGTGACTTCGTATAAGACCCGCCAAATGGTGGAGTCGACTGCGGGGTAGGAAATATTAAGACAGCAAAACTCAACATCAAAAGCTAAAATAATTACGACATGACATTAAGGAGTGCTTTAGCTAAATAAAGAGACGTTTTAGCGCCGTAAACTGTAGGCTACTGTTTTGATCGTGTAGGGGAGAAGGGCCCACGTTCGGCACTTTTTTGGACTAGGATTTTTGCAGGGCACATTTCCGCATGTTTTTGGAGTTTAGCGATACAATGTTGTTTGCTCATGTCTTGCCTAGCTTAGGAAAAAAAAGATCCTTCCGATTTCTATCCTGCTGTGAGCAAAAGAGGTTTTCCTGAAGCTGGTCAAAAGTGCCGAACCTTCCCCACCCCTGTCCACGTTCGGCATTCAATGGTCCAGGTTCGGCATGTCATTATTTCGGTACTAAGACCAATGGCGAACTATCTTTCAAGTGGTCTTGTAGTGTCTATTACTGTGAAAATGAAGCTTGTACTTTGGAAAGTAAAAAAAAAAGTATGTCGGACATTGCCGAAGTCACGCTAAAGACTAGTTTTACGAACATTAGTATATTATACTGTATCTGCACTAAAAACAAGCTGTTTATTTTTTATTCCCGCTAAAGGATGAAATGCAAACCTAGAACTTGAAAGTATCATGTAACCGATGCACATTTATGTTATGCTATTCCAGCATGTGGGGCCCACGTTCGGCAGGGGAGGATTGCATGGAGAATTGCATGCCGAACGAGAGCCTGGATTAGGTGCCGAACCTGGGATTCACGCCACCTTTTGGAAGAAAATTAATTTCGGACGAAAATAAAAGATGCCGTTGATCTCGACAACGAAACGCACGAGATCAAGCCTATCCGAATTCGACACCGTTCACAGTTTTTACTTCTTCAAACATTTCATGTCGACTTTTCAACTTCTTGTGGATCCAAAAATGTTCGATTTAACGGCTTAAAACAACTTGTGTCAACCAAAATTTCGAAATTGAACAGAGAGCATCGAAGTTACAGTCAAAACATCCGGAACAACTGTGACAACGTCCGAGCCGTACTTTCGGAATTTTTCGAAATATGGCTCGCCTTTGAAATAAAAAAGACGAACGTGGGCCCTGCCGATCGTGGCCCCTTCTCCCCTACACGTATTTTGAACGGCGAATTGGCTATTAAATTACTCATTCATTCACTCAAAGTAGCCTGCCAATCTCAATAATTGACTGACCTACTCCACTTTCCTAAGCTGTGAAAAAATTCGGATCTAATTTTCTAAGTTCAAATTTGTAAAGCTTATGAAAAAAAAAATCACTAAAAATGGGTCCGCCCGTTAAAATATTCCTTATGCTTTTCTCGATTTACGTCTTCACTGGAATGTGGGCAACTCCGTATTAGGCTATCCAAGAGGGCCTCTGATGGAAATCGTTGTTTGGAGCCTAAGCAAATATTTTCTCGAGGCAGAAATGTTATCGATCGATTGAGTCAATTCAGTTCCTAATGGACAACATACCGAAGACTGCTAGTGTTTACTTCCGCGTGACGTCACTGTGTAAGTTTCACCATCGCTGACCTTCCATGTTTTTCTAAGGACTCTGAGGTCTTTTAAGGCGTTTGTCCGTGACAATCCAGATTGACGATTCACAATCCGGATTCTCCAAAATGCGTTTTCTGTGACAATCCAGATTATGAAATCGTTTTCTCTGACAATCTGACAATCCGGATTCGTGCTTGGATTGTCGATTTGAGAATCTTGCAACGGAGCAAGATCTTCGGATCGTCGTTTGTACAATCTGGGATAGTCGATTTGCTGTTTCTCTGGTGAATCAGCTATCCAGGATTGTAATCCGGGATTGTCGTGGAAAAACGCCTCTGTATTTGTTGAAAGCACTAAGAACTCAGGGTTCGTTCCAGCTCTGCCCGAAAGTTACTAAATAGTTACTTTTCAGTCACTTTCACCGTTCCAGCTTGTCACAAAGTTACGGGGAGCACAAGGAAGACCGTCACTTCGAAGTAACTTTTTGTAAAGATAGTACCCGACCATCTTAGCTAACTTTCACTTTCCAAGAGCCGTCTTGAGAAGCGAACTCGGGGCAGCAATGAGAGACAACGCGCATTATCTCGTCCCGTAGTAACTTCGACCGTTCCAGGTAGTAGTTAATTTGTGACGTCACACGTAGTTACTCCGAAGTAACTACGAAGAAGAGCTGGAACGAACCCTCAGTCTTTTAAGGCGTTTTTCTGTGACAATCTAGATTGACGATTCACAAATCCGGATTCTCCAAGTTGCGTTTTCTCTGACAATCCGATTGTGAAAAATCGTTTTCTGTGACAATCTGACAATCCAGATTCGTGCTTGGATTGTCGATTCGAGAATCTTGCAACGGAGCAAGATCGTCGGATCGTCGTTGTACAATCTGGGATTGTCGATTCGCCGTTTCTCTGATGAACCAGCTATCTAGGATAATAATCCGCGATTGTCGCGGAAAAACCCCTTTAGCCTTCTTCTACCAACGAAATATGTAAGACCATTCCCTACAATTCTAATGCTCAACGTCTCCTAATTAGAGCTTCCACTTCTGTTGTATTTGGAAGTCGAATAATTCAGTGAGAGTACTGTATCATCTGACTAATTAGCAATGGCATATTCATGATTTTTAGATATCAAGTTACAAACAGTTAATCCTTGCGAATATTTTTAATGTCTTCTTTCATTTTTAAATTATTTCTTGCTTGAAATGTGTTGCTATACAAACACGAATGTTTGATAGCCTGAAATCTTGTCTCCTTACGATGGGACGCAACGGAGATACTCTATATGTATAAATATTCCTTGAGCCCAAGCTGACTTAGAGTCATATATTCATATAATATATACAAACACGGATTCTTCAGCTGTGATGCTTCCCGATGAAAAAGTCTTTGACTATGTAGTTGTATGGTAGTTGTACGAAGAAGTTGCATTGAATGATATGTAGTAGTACGAAATAGTATTAGTGATTTGTAGTAGTATGGAATACTTTGATAAACATGCCTCCGACTGGGTTAATCTTATGTAGTAGTATCCGATAGCATCCAGTTTGCTAGTAGTAGCATGTAGTAGCAACAGTTACTACTACATGCTGCCTGCCATATGACTAATTCTCGGAAATTTTTCATCGGGTTATGAAGCGATATTTCTGCCCTTCTTTGCAAGGGTCCTTTTCAGGCTGTTATTCTTCTGGGCCAACGCTGGGGAAGGAAACAAACCGCACTCTATATGACCAAGTCCGAAACACGCCAGTGAACTTCGGGAAGAACAAGAAACGTCACCCAAACGAACCGTCAAAATTGATTCAAGTTCTTTTTAAACCAATCTGCATATTCTTCATAGGTACGAAGAATTAGTCATCAAGAGTGTTGGGTTTGCACACAGCGAAGGATTGTCTTAGCAGAACATCTCAAAAAAGGCCCACATGACAAACATTCCTATGAAAGAAAGTTCCAGTGAAAACACTTTCTGTCTGCTACTCTCCGCTCATAAATACATTCGGCTGAGGCGTAATTCACTAATAAAAAAATAAAATAAAATCCTGTTTCAAGGTTGTTTCGGATGTTTCGGCAATTGCTTCGTCTCCCTGCTTTTTTCAACTAATTCGAACGACCAGGAATTGTTAATGGTCAGTTAGGGTTAGTCATGGTTGCCCAGTAATACTTTACTTTTTTTTCTAGTTCGGAACCAACGCTTCAACATCTGTCTTTTCCGCCTTTTACTTTTTGCCTATAAATCTGTAGTCAAATCTTGAAGGTCTTTCACCTAACTTAGATAGTACGCATGAGAACCAAAGGCGAATTACTAAATCTATGCTTTGAGAATTTTTGTTTCCTCCGGGACATTTTTGCATGAGGATGTTTTTCCATCGAGAACTTATTTCCTGGGATTTTTTTCGAGGACATTTTTCTCGGGAACGTTTCACAAGCAAAGCTGAAAACAAATCTGAACATTGGGTGGGGACGTTCTGTCCTGGAGGTTTTGCCATGGGAGCCTTTTTTCGGGGACGTTCTTCTAAAACAACGCTTCGCTTTAGATTTCAGACTTTCAAACATTCGTGTGCTACGTAGCAACACATTTCAAGCAAGATAGAAATGAAAAATGAAAAAAGATATTCAAAATAGTCGCAAGGATCAACTGTTTGCAAGTTGATATCTAGAACTCATGAATACGCCAGCCATTGCTAATTATTCTGATGATTCAGTACGCTGGTTGAATTATTCGACTTCTAAAAACAACAGAAGTGGAAGCTGTGACTAGGAGACGTGCAGTCAAGTATTAGAACTGTACAGGTTTGGGGATAGTTTTAAATCACTGATAAAATAAAAGAATGCTAAAAGACTGAGTCATTAGTGCTCAGAACAAAAAGAGGAAAA
The DNA here is from genome assembly GCA_023053555.1 of Branchinecta lindahli. Taxonomy (NCBI): domain Eukaryota; kingdom Metazoa; phylum Arthropoda; class Branchiopoda; order Anostraca; family Branchinectidae; genus Branchinecta; species Branchinecta lindahli. The sequence goes on from JAKZAO010000003.1 coordinate 8,132,398, forward strand.
ATCAGCGACATTGAAACTGACGTAGTGACGTCAAACGGAAATAAACACTAGATGTCTTGGGTTCTTTGGCCCCGTCCTGGGGGGGAGGGCTACAGCATCAGAAGTTGCTTTTGGCCCCGCCCTGGGGGAGGAGCTACAGCATCAGAAGTTTCCCCTTCACCCAACAGATCGGTCTGTTGTCCGTTACGAATCGATTGTCTAAAAAGTCCAGTTTTGGATACTGCTCCAAAATAGCCTACTGACTGTGTTGACCTTCAGCTAAATAGATGTCTATTGTTGTTTTTACACAGCGACGCCCTTCGCTAGAGTATTTTCCACGTGGGAAATAAGCTGCTGTGACATCTGTGCGATAAACAACCAAATTAACTAATTTGCAAACTCGTCAGCAGGAATTGCAACAAACAGTACTAGTCCCTCTATTATGTCTACAATTGTAATCTTCCCGATCATTTTCGTCACGGCTGTTGACGGGTATAATAATGTATATTGATAATATTTTGTTGAAAATTGTTACGAGACCATTTTAAGAAGTCCCCATCGAAAATGTCGTCGTGAAAAAACGTCCTTATGAAAAAAACGACCCAACCCAGTAACAAACGTTCCCATAAGGAACGTCCCCAGGCATAGGTTCATTAGCTCGCTCATTATTTTCATGCTCATTATCTAGGCAAGATACCTTCGAAGATCTGCATGACAGATTTGAAACAAAGTCTTATAGGCAGAAAAGAAAGAAGTGGGACGAGTGGTTTCGAATATGGACCGTGTCCCACAAATATACAGTTCCACCTGGACTGAGCGGGGACGTTGAAACCGGAGATGTTTTGGAAGCGCCATTTTTACATGGGAATGTTTTGTTCTGGGACGTTTAGTCGTTTTGATTTCCTTTTCGGGGAGAAGACGTTTTGGTGGGGACGTTTTGACACGGGGATGTTTAATCATGGGGACGTTTTTTCATTGAGACCTCTTTTTTTTTGGGGGGGGGGTTCTGCTTTGGTTCGTTTTGAGAGTTCTGGAGACAAACGGCGAAAAAGATTGAAATCCGAAGAGGCTATTCTTTGACTTCTTTATTAGTAAATATTGTCTTAGCTAGGGACATGTATGAGCAGAGACAGAGTGGAGTCGTTTTAATTGTGAACTTTTTTTTACGTAGGGACGTTTTGTCATTTCGACCTTTCTCGTGGAGGACTTAGTTTTCGTGTCAATGTAGAGCCAGCGCTTTACCACTGAGTTACCAAGGGCTTGTGAACATAGTCCTCAAACCATTACAATCGCCAGATAGAATTCGCCCATAGTAAACAGTGATCCCGCTGAGGCAGATTTGCGTAAGCAGTTCACATTCGCTATCTGGAATGTCATCTTTATTTTATCGACCTTAATTATCTGATCAAATTAAATCTGTGGTTTCACCACGAGGCCCCGCCATTTCGACACGTGGAATTTCCATCATACGAGTCTCGTAAAACATTAGAGGCAGAGACTTCTTAATAAAGTGCCCGAAAAAAGTGGAAAGTATATTTTAAATTGTGTGGGATTTAACGAGAAATACATAGGTGCCGTGTTAGAGCGATATCTCCCATCGCCTAAAAACGCCAAACCCTTTAAAGAAGAAGAAGACTCCTAAATTTAATTCAAAACCTACTTCTGTTTTTATTTTTTTACGGTAAAAATATCCTTGTATAACTCTTTCTTCACGTATAAATGATGAATAATTTATTGTAGGCCCTTGGTGCTTCTAAAAACACTTTATTAGTTCTCTTGTCGAAGTTTGACCAGTGTTCCAAGCTAACCTTGACCCGACAGGATGGATTTCTTCCACTTTTCATAGTTCTACTTCTCGACATGCATCATAAATGCAAAGAAAGCCTTGTGCTTTCCTACTCAAGATGTGGTCGTGTCGATAAGGACCACTCGTCTTATAGAAGCTGAAACATCCTCATGAAAGTTAATTGTGTATTGTTAGTTATGCTATTGAGCTTAGTCGATACCCGTAATTTACTGTTTTCTCCATGTTGTGTACGTGACTTCGCCTCTCAGACTAACTTCTCTTTCTTCTTTCTATCTGGATAGGTGCTCAAGGTATTTCTTTTCTATCTTCTTTACTTGTTTACATTCCCTGCTTGGATGAACCCTATAGATTGAGCTCGTCCGTTAGTTTTTCCGAGTTGGCATGAAACTGGTAGCTAGTTGATATTTGTTTTCATTATTAGTAGAAAGAAATGACTGCTTGTCGTACTGAAAAAAAGTCATAAAGTAAAGTGTGTCATTGATCCGCACATGACATGCGATAGTCGGAAAGACTTGTAAGTGCGACGGGCACTCATTAGCAAAGCACAATGAGCCAACATTGGTGGCATCATAGTATTATGAGTCTTCAAGGGGCCTATGATGCTTGGAAAGGGCGTTTGCTTGACTTTGTAGCACTTAGATGGGATGCCTTATGCATGTTTCATCAAATAAAAGGTAGTATTAACACCGCTTCTGCAGTAAGTAGAGCATGTATGACCCTCTCCCCTTCCCGATCAGCCTAGCATTTGAACGGGGGTTACTCGCCCTTCCAAAGCTTTCGCTTTTGGAGTTTAATGTTTGACAATATCAGTGCCTTCTTTATCGCGAAGAATTTCTGGGGAAAAAAAAACTGAATTGAATTGAACAACTCCGTGGGCTTTTATAGCCTTTATTCTTAGATGGTGAATAAACCTTGAACCTTCAGCTTCAGTCATAGTTGACTGCGCTAAACGGATACGTCCGCTGATTTTATTCGAGGATTCATTAAATTTAACACGATGAGCGGATCAAACTATCGTGGTTTCATTTTATACCCCACCTGAGTACTTCAAACCATTGAACCATCCCATATCATGCTAGGGTAGCCACAAAAACACCTAGTGGCAAAAGTTGGCGATTTTTTTGTAATGAATCCATAAATTGCTGTGAATTTTCCTTGTCAGTTTTACCTATCTAAAACATCTCCAAAAAATATTTTAAAAATACCATTGCATTCAGGACAAAATTGTCTATTTTATAAGGCTAACAGTAAGATGTCCTAGCTATTTAATATTATTTCTAAATTTTCAATGTAAATTTAGATGTAAAAAAAAGTAGCTGAACTTGCCTAAAAAAATTTGTTGATACCAAGGAGGAAAAGTCAGCAGCCTATAGCAGCAATAGGTCTATTGGACTGTAACCTTGATGATCATATTCATATTTACTCATCTAACTCAATTGCTAGGGCTCCCCATGCATTCAAAACCAGCTCAAAATCCCCCAGTTTCATAGAATTTCATTGAAGTACATAGTTCTAAGCTGGTCACTAGATGGACAAAACCCTAAAGTCAATGGATGAACATAGGCATTTCCTTATGTAAAATACTGTTTTCTAAAGAAGATTTAAGATGCTTAGAGACAAGATAGAGAGGTGATTTTGGCCTCAAATCAAAGCTAAAAGATAGGAGAATCACTTTCTGATCTTCAAAAGCTCAGGTTTTATTAAAAAAAAATTTAGTGGCTATTCATGCAATCGCATGCACGATTTTCAACCTTTTGCAGTAGTGTCCCCGTATTGCATTTGTCACTGCAGATAGGTGACTATCAACAAGGAAGGCCTAGCTTTCCCAACATATCAAAGACTAAAAACTATCCTGAGGCAGAAGGTTAAAGAAAAATACGCTGTTTTTACCCGAAACCAAATCGACTCACGTGTTTCGGGATATGTACGAGCTTTTTCCTTTCATCAGAGTTTCATAAAGAAAAATGACAGAACTGCACAAACGTTCCCTTCCTTTAGGTTGTTAAGTGCAGTGTCTCCAGTACTTTAGCTCGCCGCCGTTAGTCTATTCCGCAGACTCCGCAAGGCCAGGATTTTCCAACGCCTTCCATTAAAGCCACGGAAGGCCGCATCCACGACTTTCTATGTCATTGTGCAGACACTTGAGCATTACGAATATTTTGAATGTCTTCTTTCATTTGTATTATCTTTCTTGTTCGAAATTAGTTTATATTTCAAATGGGGTTGTTTGATGACTCGCATTCTGGATCACAGTCTGACTGGGACCATAGAACACAGCAGAGGGTTGGTTACTATGAATCCGAGGGCGAAGGTGGGATTAGGATCAAGAAGTACATGTTTTGACACAGACTTTGGAAAAGAGTGTGCTTTTGAGTGAGCCTTTAAAGAAATTAACTACAGTGATGCCAGGACCAGAAGTTCTTTTTTCGTGCACGTAGAGATATTTCCTTGTCGTTGTATCTTTAATTATAGTTCTGGTATTTTTTCTTGACTCTGCCTCTACTTTGAATTCTCTACTTTGGATTCTTCCTCTTTTCTGTATCTTTTTGAAGATGATTATAAAGTTTTAACTCGTGTTTCTTTATAGACCATGGCTGCTACCAAAAGAAACGCAGGACTTACTAGTGTTTTGCCACGAGCCACCCTGAACGACGAAGAACTGGTAAGTTGAAGTACTCTCGAGGTTTGTCGATTTCTAAGACATGAAATTAATTTCTCCTTCGCTTCTGATTTTTTTCTGTAAAAATCGTGTTCTACGCACATTATTCTCAGAAACTTTGAGAAACGGTTATTGAATTCTCTATGTTTTCTACTACCATCTGTTCGTCCAGAGGCTAAGACAGAAAGTTGTCACTCGCCCAATCCATTAATCAGTCAGCAGTTTATTTTAAAAACCGAATACGGGTGCATCCAATAATTGGTTTTCCGACAGTTCAACAAGTACAAAATATTTCTACATGGCCTTACATGCGTACAATCTTGGCTGTTGCTAACTCTAATAATTAAGTTGGTGACAGTAGGCCCGGTAAAACAGTAACAAATTATTTTGGAGAAAATACTTCCATCATCGGTATAGCCTCTTACCAAAGAAGGAATTAAACTTTTCTCTTACCGTTTGCGCAAAAAACTCGTAGAGGCTTGAGTTTAAGTGGGCGTAGAGCCGCCGTCCTAGCCAGTTGTTTCTTCCTGGGGGTGTAGATAAGGGAGGGTGGAGACCTTTAGAAACGCGAGTCAGTGTTTAACCTACAATCAATCAATAATTTTATTAGCCCATATAGAAATGGCACGAAACGCTACGGAGTATAGGAAAAACAATAAAGGAAAGAAAAAGAAAAGAAAAAGATCACACTAACAAAATAACTATACAAAAGCACTATAATACGGATGGCTCCGGTCTAGAGAAGAGTCAAACTCGGCACGGCGTTGGGCCACAGACACAAAGGGATCTGTAATCCCCGGATTACAGCACTGGGAAGTTACTGTAGACTAAGACAGAGTCGGCATGATTATTGTATCGTTAGTGACCGGTTGCTTCACGCAGTTGAAAGACATATGTACAAATACACGATAATCTTTGTTGCAAACATTTAAAATAATGTGTGTAAAATAATATGTAAATAATGTGCGTTACAAATATGTGAATAATGGTGGCGCATAGATTGAAAGAGATATGTACCATGTTACAGAAATGTAATTAGTGCTAGCGCATAGGTCTGGTGCTGAGCGTCTTTCCCTGCCAAGTGAGTCCAATCGTCGGAACCAATCTTCTCTTTCTGCTTGATTGTTCACAGTTTACTGTCGGAAAATCGGTTCCTAAGCAACGCAAGTACAAATCAAATAATTCTTGGATGAATCTCAAATCTGACGGAAAAATGTCAATCTCGATAAAATAGAAACTCGCATTGTCTCTTATCCATAGATAAGGTAAATTTCAGCAGCCTCCTCCCTCCTTAAGGGCTTACTTTCGGATAGGCTCTCTGCAAAGGAAACTAGTGCACAAGCTCCCAGCTAATGAATCTGTGTCGACCTGAGTTGTTGTTGTCAGCTATGTCTGGGTCACTGAAAAAGGCGGTATGAGGTTTTCCTTCGTCCGTTTCAAGGTTCTATACTATCCCCGGTATCCGGTAAAAACCGCAAAAATGCAAAACCGGACCCGCAAGAAACAGAGACATGCAAAAACCGCGACTTGTCAAAATCGCGCAACTCAAGTCCAATACACTATATGACTATCTCTCCTTGCCGCTGCGAAATCTCCGGCCTCTCCGGGTATCTAGCGGATGAAAGGCAGAAGCCGTGTCACAGCCTCGGTCACAGCTGCTCCCAAAGATCGTCGTGATTGCTTGAGACAGGATGTGAGTCGTTGAGTTTGAGTCGTTACGGACGCGCCTACTCCTTCTTCCTGAGGATCACTGGCGTGTTTTGGACTTAGTCATATAGAGTATTGTCTAATGCCGTGAGACTCGGGATAGTCGGGACATCAGCGTACATCATTAGAAGAATATTGCCTGACTTTGTAGTAATCCTTGTTTCACTAGTTCGACCCAGTGTTACAGTCTGTTTGTCGGAACGTTAGTAGGTATAGTTCAGTGTAGCGGACTGAAGGATTCAGTTCTAAAGGCTTGGCAAAGATAGTAGTATACGACTTTCTAAGTAGCAATATTAGTGTTCTTTCAGACAAGGTTACGAACCGATCGCTACCTCTACAGCAAGGCAAATATGAAACCAGATATGATGTACTGAAGATGCTGTCATTGTCCGTACAAAGGTCCGGATGGGAACTTGAATTCGGACTGATCTCGTGTAACCGTTTACCAGATCCATTGGATTATCGGTTCAGATGAATGTTAGGTTAGTCGCGTTGCCCTTAGCCTGCACTGGAACTGACTTTTTGCGGTTTTAACGCCTCCGTTTATGCCCTGTGCTTTTGCCTACGACAGTTGATGAATGACAGTGAATAATACTGAATAATGAATTTAAGTGAATATCAAACGTAAATTAAAGATACTGTTTCACATTGAGGAAAACGTATATGGCTAGTATTCCTTCCAACGTGGCTGAATAGAACATTGTATACTTCAGAGAAGCTTAAAATGACATTACGCGACAACTCTTTTCGTGGCAGGCTTCTCAAAAACGGTGAAACAAGAAGAGTGTGCGGTCGCTTTCTTAGAGAGCAAGCGATGAGCATTTCTTTCCTTTCCCTAAACTTCTCCAACCACCCACCATTGACAATGGAAAACCTGTCATCGAAATTATCTCCTCCGATTGGCTGTTTACCTGTCGTCACTCCACCCCACTAGCTCAGTTCTCATTTGGAATTAACCTTTCTGAAATTATTTGATTATTTTATATTTTCCGTCTTTTTGCTGCACTCTGCCGTCGGACAGTTTATTATTCATTCGTTCGTTCATGATGTTTCTACGCACGAAAACTTCTGTCCAAACCAATAACTCCTCTTTTGTGTTCTCAGTCGAACCTGGGATGTTTACCACCGCCCTTAAAGTACGCAATCAACAAATTGTCTGCAAATTCCCTAGGTGGGAATAACGTTTGCTTTGAAAATTCCATTTTTCATTTCCTTTGCTGGAAACTCGAGAGCTGTGTGTTACCAACAAAAACTGAGCGAGGAAAAATATTCCTGCAACTTGATGCTGACACGTCGCACATCCAAGCTGTATCTGAGCACCACATTTACGGCCTTCACGATTTTTATATCGGTAGTAAGAGAAGCTCTTTCTGACGAGCTTGGAGCCATATTTCCGTTAGGTATTATAGAATCCATAAAAGTAAAAACGACGCGAAAAATTATTGTTTTCGACTTTTACAAGGCTCTTCACTTTTATCAGGCTGTTTTTTTATATCAGCCATTCTCAATCCGGAGAAACTGCAACATCACTCTTCTTCTAATCCCAGACGGTGAAGTCTCTCAGTTCTTGTTCGATCCAGGCGGTAATGTCTCTCTCAGTTCTGATTTGATCCAGTAAAATTGGGTGTGGCTTTGTGCTTATCCAGTCTTGTGCATCATGCAAGTTGCACAAAGTGGAATAATTCATTGTAAATAATGGACAACAAAAATACTATCTACTTCCCAATTTCTGGCAATTGCAGCGTTTCGGGCTTACTTTTCTTTTGCTTGGTTTTCCCACTTTTAACCATGGCGCTTTGAAACATTTTGCGTCCAACTTCCGCGTCGGAGAGCGGGAAGTCTGGATAGAGTCGACAAGCGCATACAAGAAAATCGCTTATTTCAAGAAGCAAGTATTGGTATTTCCGAAAAACGATATTTCTTTCTGAAAAGATCATTTCTAGTCGCTTTAACTATTTATTCGTGATACCAATCTGCTTTTTCTGTAGAAAATGCACGTTTACAAGAAGACCCTGCAAGCTTTGATCTACCCCATCTCCAGCACAACACCGCACAACTTCCAGCCGTGGACGGCGACCTCGCCCACCTATTGCTACGAATGTGAAGGTCTTCTCTGGGGCATTGCAAGGCAAGGTGTTCGGTGCACAGAGTGTGGTGTTAAGTGCCATGACAAGTGCCGTGATTTGCTTAACGCCGACTGTTTACAGAGTAAGTACAAACTGTCTACTCCAGATTTTTTTTCAGCTTAGTTCTGTGTGGCTATGAAATTCGGTGAAACGAAATTTTCTCATAAATTTATTCGTTAGTTTATTCATAATAACTTGCAAACTAGCATGTCCTGATAAAAACTCCTGTTTAAATTACTATTTATTTACTTTGTAAAAAGTTTCATGATGTCATAATTCGTCAAATCATCGTACCAGGTTAAAACATGTTATCATAATACAAGGATAGCGCCATCTATGTATTATAATTAATATCCGTGACAGGGAAATGTGAACTGGTTAGAGAAGACGATTGTAGGGGTTGCGAACCATGTTCACAGCCCCTTGGTAGCTCAAATGGTAGAGCGTCTGCCGTAAGCATATGGCCCCCAGGACCATATGCTTACGGCAGACGGGATTTGAAAGCCGGGATTGTGAACCCAGTTCAAATCCCGACTGAGGAGCATTTTATCTTTCAGTTCATTACTTGTAACATGTTATCAGGGAATCTTAAAGGACACCACATTACAACTAAGCAATGCTCACGGAAAATTACAAACGGCTTTGGCCTCTTTCCGTGTCCCTTGCCTTGGATGACAAGTATTTTATTGTATTCGAGTACGTATTTGTGTACTAGAAATAATACAGCACTGGACAACTTGGTTTATTGGCCTAGAAGGAGAGGAAACATGTGTAGGCCTACAATCTTGGCAAAATTTACATAACCGCGGTCTCTGGACGAATAAGCTCCCGGAAACAATGAGCGGGCGTATGATACGTCACGTAAAGAGAACAAACGTGGCAAGCGTGATGGATTCACAGGTGGAGAATTTTCACAGCAAACTAAATGAAAAGTTTCTTGAATGTTTTCCGGAAAAAAAGACTAAAGTGTGTTCAACTGATAAACCATACGTAAATTCAGAGATTAAACAAATGATTAAACATAAACTACACTTAATTGGAAAAGGAAAGGAAGAAGAAGCAAAGAAATTACGAAACAAAATTAAATGGAAAATTAAACAGGCGCAGGAAAATTATTATAAAAAGGAAGTAGATAACCTCCTCGAATCCAAGCCTTCACAGTTCTTAAACATCTGACTGGTAGAGGCCCGCAACCAGTTGATTTCATGAAGGAGGAGCCATCAGAGAAAACAGCGAACGACCTAAACTCTCATTTTGCTTCTATTGTACAGTCGTACCCACCACTGCCTCCTGAAAAGCCACCTTCTTTTTCAGCTGAAGCACCATCCCAAAATTCACAAGAAGATTCAAATGCAAATTCTAATTTAATGCCTGAAATTTCAATATCAGAAATTAGAAAGAAACTCTCCTCGTTAAAGAAAACATCAGTGGCACCCTTTGATGTTCCAGTAGCCATTGCTAAAGCTTTTGCGAAAGAATTGGCGTTTCCTCTTCATATTATTTACAGTAATATCACTAAAACTGGATATTTCCCCAAAAAGTTGAAAATTGGATTCATCACTCCCATTCCGAAAAAGGGAGCAGCTAATGATTTTTCTGGTGTGAGGCCGATCACTGTTACATCAATTTTTAGCCGAATTTACGAGAGTTTTGTTGCTTCTTGGCTAAAAAAATATCTCTCGGAAGTCATCGATAAGAGGCAATTTGGTAACATCCCGAAGTGTTCAACTGTTCACTATCTCGTTAGTTTACTTGATTTTATTTTTAAAAATTTAGATGATCCCGGGAAATGGATTAATCTAATTGCAATAGATTTTAAAAAAGCTTTCGATCTTGTAGATCACAAGATTTTGCTGGAAAAAATGGCAGAGAAAAATATTCCTGAATATCTTATTAATATCGTAAAAAGCTTTCTAACAAACAGAGAACAAATCGTAAAATATAAAAATAATTTTTCTTCTTCTTTACCGGTTTTTTGCGGTGTCCCGCAAGGAACAGTGATCGGTCCTTTATGCTTCCTCCTCATGATCAATGAAATAGCTGTCGGGCTGGAGGAAAGATGGAAGTATGTAGATGATCTTTCCCTAGCAGAGGTAGTATCTGGAGCGTGTAAAAGTCAAACTTTCAATTATATTGAACAAGTTACCTCTGAAGCAGCAAAATTGAATATGGTGGTAAACAAAGATAAATCTTCAGTAATGACATTTTCATTTCTCAAGAAAAACCTACCTGAATTTGAACCACCTATAGACCCAAACCTCCTCAGTAACAGCACTACCCTGCTAGGGGTAGTGATCTCTTCTGATCTAACTTGGCATGAAAACACAAGGTTGATTGTAAAAAAGGCAAATGGTGCTATTCAAATGCTGAAGACTCTAAAGAAATTCCGGGTTCCTAAGGATAAACTAAAATTAATTTTCTGCATGTTCATCCGCCCACTAGTAGAATATGCATGTCCTGTTTGGCATTTCGCTCTTACAAAAGAAGAAAGTGATAAAATTGAACGGGTTCAGAAGAGGTCTCTACAAATCATCTACGGAGGTTCCCCACTGCCTTACTCTTTTTATCTAAAAGAATACAAACTTGACCCCCTTTTTGTCCGTCGAGAGAAACTGTGCCTAAAATTCGGCTCAACCCTCCTCCTCCACCCCATCTACAAGAACTTCCTCCCGCCTCCCTTTGTCCCCCTCAGATCCCGACTCCCCAGAGAAGCGGCTGCGAAAGTTCCAAAACTGACACCGGTTTACTCCAGGACACAGCGTTATTCTCGAAGCTTTGTGCCGAGTTTTGTTCGTACTTTTAACAATTCGTAACTTGTGCGTTTTATCCTATTCTTTTTGTTTTTCTCGTTGACAAATCTTTCTTGTATTAAGTGTTTGACTGAAAGATACCATATTTGGGCTATGCCTATGAGAGATTGTATCTTGTTTACATTAAATGATTTGATTTGATTTGATTTGATAATCAGTATAATGCTAAAGAATTTAGGATACACTTACGAAGTGAAGAATCTCGGAAGCGAGAATGGATGGAAATACTACTGAAGTAGAATAAATTACTATCATAAGAACGACCTGTCCTTTAAAGTTTTTAAACTACGCGTAGTCTGTTTTCTGATCCGTTCTCATATTTGGAGTAAGGTCGTGAACACACGGACTGGGAAACTGTTCGTAATTGCTTTCTGGCTTTGGTTGGGAAACCAAATAAAATTAAAGATACCTATAACAATTCTTTCCGTCTGTCTGTCGCATGACATGTCCTGAAAAGGATTGGTGGAAAGCTGTTCTGTATATAGGCTAGACTCTTCAAGTCAAAAGCAAAAGCTTTGCATCGCTGAATCAAGAATAAATAAGGGATGATAAGAGAGAAATTCGTGGATCAAACAAATTCTTCGATCAAATCGTTTTGAAGATTAGGATAAGGGTAAAGTGATATGCTGCATCAGGAATGTTATTAGTTCTTGCCTCGGATGATTATTTGGTCTGAAATTTTATCAAAACCAGACGTTTGCGAATGAATTAAAGGATAAAACATGTTGAATCTCAACATGCTGGTAATTTTCCGATCGAAAGTAATTCGGTAGGATCTGGTTCAAATCGGAAATTTGAATTAGTATATGCTAGTAGTTTTCGGCTCGCATGAATAGTTTATCCAGGATCTGGACCGGAAATTCGAATAAGACTTCTTATCAAGGTGATTGGAATTTCGATTAGAGTGCAGGAACCCGTCTTGATTAGTTTCCCTTTACTTCCATTTCCACCGGACTAATAGTTCCGCCGGAACTTATCGAAACCGGAAATTTGGTGAAAAAGGTTGAATTGTAGAAATAGAAGAGAACAAACCTGCCATAATTTTTCTTTTTCCAACTGGATCGATTAGTTAGCAAAAGCCAGTAAAACCGCTGCGGGCTATTGAATGGGGGGATCAGCACCTGCAGTCGACTCAAGGCAATAGTGTACGCAGTTGATACCAGCCGATCTGTCTGTATTTCTTGTTAAGCGTTTATTTACCTTTTTTCTGTATATACTGTGCAAATGCCTTATTACTAGGCTGCGCGTAAAAAATCATTAATTCTTTCACTGGGATCCCAGAACCTTAGTGACGGATACTAGTGGCTTTGTAAGGTCGTCCCTCCGTCCAATCTGTTATCACGACAACTCTCGAACGGGTTGACATATTTTGTTCAAACTTGGCGTGAGGATCCTTTAGTTCAAGTTCAGATTCATAAATGGGACCGCTGTACTTATATATCTGGGTAGTGTAGGGGACTGCAAACTAAGGGATACTTTTATATATTGATTATTTTACTTTGGCTAGTAAATGTCCGATAATCTTTCCGGTGAAAATTGCTATCTTGTGGGCCTGGTTAGAGGTCTATTAGGATGATGTTTGATGTTGACGTGATGTGGTCAGGGTTGAAGATCTGCAAGACCCGACTATCTGTACAAGGAAGGCCAACAAGTATTCCTTTTGGGTCTCGTCCGATATTACGAGAAAGCCAAATTTATCAGTTTGGAATGTGGAATTTCAAAACCGTCAAAACCTTCGATCTTTTCCGGGTAGAAAATTTAGAAAAATAAAATCAACCCGCAATTTCAGCCGTGGTATACGTTTCTGGCGACTGGAATCAGATCCGTGTGCACAAGGCTTCTTGGATACTTTGCCTACCTTTCGGTTTTGCAAAATTATTTCTTACTGCTTAAAATATTTACAATCACACTTTATTTCATTAAACAATAAATTTTTACCAACTATTTTTCTCCGTTTCGTCTTCGTTTTTCCTTTATACTTTAAACTCATACATTTAATATTTCAAGTAGCCTCTAGGTTATAGAGCAAAAAGGAGAGTTTTAAATCAGTTGTCCTACAAAAGGTAATGTCTTCTTTGAGGTAGCTGAAGTTAGGGTGAGCACTCAGTCACTGTCATGATCTGGTACAGGCTTAAGATTTAATGAGAAATTGACTCAATAAGAACAAGTGCGCAAGCTCTCACACGCGGAGTTTTGTCCTGACTGAACTTTGTTCATCGCATCTTGTATACAGCCTAAGTATAAAGGCATAGCATCCCATGCTTTCGAATTAACCCGAAGCTCGCAGAACAGCGCGCGACGCCTAATTTTAGTGACGGATGATTCACTAATAACTTTCTAGTCCAAACTGGCAAGCAAACCCTCGAAACGGGAGGGTGTGGTACTGAGAACCTCGAAAGATTTCATCTAGACCCACAAGTGAACTTTTGAACTTCGAGAATTCGAATTTGATACCCGTTTCCAGGTCACGAACTTAACTCACTAGGAAATCAGGGCCCACTTTGCTTACGAACGGGGGAGGATGGACTTTACCTTACCTTAGTTTCTACTACAGCTTCAGAGGGGGGGGGGGGAGGGTACGATTTTATTTTAATGCTTCCAGGCCCTAGGATCCAGGGAACTTTTATGGTTCGCAAGTTCTGAATTTCACAAAAAAAGCACGTGAAAACGGATAACTGGCAAGAGTGGCCGCAAGAGTTTATTGTTCATAAGTGAACTCTCCACTAACAAGATCAAAGGTTTCGATGGGATCCCAAAAATATTTGACCCTGACTATTGGGTCTTGTCTTCGCCATTCAGTCTTGGTCAGATTCCTTTTTAATTTTTACTGTTAAAATAAAGTTCAAAAATGTAATCAGCGTGTCTCCTTGCCCCGATACCGAATCTCTAATCGACTTCAGAAACAACCTTGAGGTTCAATCAAATTTCCAGTTTCGGCCGAATTCGTGATGAATCATTTGTCCATCAAGAAAACTAAGTTCAGATATGGATTCAGCGGACCTCCTTACCCCTTAAATGAATATCTTATTAGCTCATAAAACATAAATGTTTTTACCGTAAATTCGAAACCCTCCTCTGCCTCTAAATATAGGACTAAAGGACCCATCTACGAACTTGACCTGTACTTTGCCAATGCATCCTCATACTAAGCTTGAACAACATATATCAACTCCTACTAAGCTTGAACAACATATACCAACCCCTTCGACCTTCGATTACACTGGCTCTCTCCGATGTAAATAGATTACGCGCTCTGCACGTCATCCACGTGCAGAGCTATATTAGTGTGAAGAAAAGGGGTAGCCGAGAATTGGTCGACAAATTTTGTGTCCGATGGTTGCTGGATTCCGGATGAACTACTTGTCCGGTGAGAAAATAACTTTCATTTTCGGAATCAGCATGTCTCCTTGCCCCTAAATCAACTATCTACTTTCAAAAAATATTTTTTTTGCCCCTGAATTTGAAACCCCTTCCCCACCCTCAAATATAGGGCTACAGAGACCATCTTCGAACTTGACTTGTACTTTGACCCAAAGGATCCTCCCACCAAGTTTAATCAAAATATCTCAATCGCTTCGAGAGTTATCGTGCGCACAGACGGACAGGCAGACGGACAACTTTTCCGATGTCATAGGTATCCCAGGGTATCCCTGCACTTACGTTTTGGGATCCCAAAAAGCAACAAATGAAAATGAAAAAAACAAAACAAAGACAAATAGGCACAGTTAGACAAATTTGCTGCAACACACAGTCTGAGAGTTTTCAAACACAAAGCAAGGAACAAGAAAAAACAATGGAACCATATCAAACAAATTATCAAACACAAAGAATAGAAAAAGCAACAATGGAATCGGACTAAAAAGGAAATTATCAAATACAAACAGAAAGAATAAAAGAAACAACAGAAACGGACGGGCGGAAATAAATTGAAGAAAAGTATATGTTCCCGACGGCATTATTAGATTTTTTAGAACTCAGTGGAATCAGAACATCCGTTTTCCTTTTTATTGAAATCCTTGGCGATTCGCCAAACTTATGAAGCAATCGACCCCAACTTGGGAATCTTCTCAGGGATTGTTATGCTAATCTAGTGTAGATGCAAGAAGTCGAACGCACGTAAACCTTTTCCACATGCTTAAATCTTTCCTTAAGATCCGTCATTGAAAGATCAATATTTCTGCAAGACAGACCGCGAAGGAACCCATTTTCTCCTAGTTCAGATCATGTGACCTGGAACGCTTTTCCTGTCCCTTTGTTTTGTAAGCTAAAGACGGATTACTAAATACATGAATTAATTATTCACCTGGATGTGATTTGTCTCAAGCACCAGTATACCTTCACCACAAGCTGAAGTTGGATCATGTTAGGCGGTTCTAGACGTATGAATTTTTCTCTCCGCTATATTTGAGCCCCTCTTGGCAAGGGTCCTCTTCGTAAAAGTTGTTCGTCTGTCAGTCTGGCCGTATGAATGAATGAATGATTTATTTGCACATTAAAGCCATCAAGCCATCATGCAAAAAAAACAAAACAAAAGAAAAAATCAACAATCTGACATACGTATCCTCACACAACACATGCTTAATATTTTTTAAATTACACTAAATACTTTATAAACACTATAAACACAACTTCCTCATCAAAAGAAATCTTTCCGGTGTTTCAAAGCTAACTTGAGGAACTTCCCTACATTTCTTATTTCTTTAAAATCTTTACTTCCCATCATTTTAATAATCCATTTCTTATCCTTTCCGCCTCCCCCAAAATCTCCTCCCTTAGTTCCCGCAACTCTGCAACTCTATACAATCACACAAAAGGTGGCATACATCCTCATTCATTTCTCCACACATTGGGCACGATAACTGTCGAAGGGGTTGACATATTTTGTTCAAACTTGGCATGAGAACTGTTTGGGTACAGGTCAAGTTCGAAGATGTAGCCCTGTACTTAGGGGTTGGGGAAGTGTTTCAAATTAAGGGGTGAAACAAAATATTTTTAAAACTAATGAGATAGTCTTTAGGGGTAAGGAGACATGCTGAATCCGAATGTGAAATTTTTTTTCTCGCCGGACAGTTCACCCGTAATCCGGCAAAAACCGGAAAAATGTGTGTAAAGTAAAAGTTTAATCTGAGGTTGACTAGATGCTCATTTAGGGGTAAGGAGACATGCTGCGTCTGAATACGGAATTGTTTTCTCGCCATACAAAAAGTTTGCCCGGAATCCGACCAAATGCGGAAATTTAGCACGAAATATTGAAAACCCAATGTTAATATAGGGTGAGGAAACATGCTGTTGCAGATTCCGAACGTACTAAAGATGAACAAAAAGTGTATGCCATCAGTTTATTTATCTCTGAAGCCCCAACCGGCATTTACTGGCTCAGAAAGGCAGAATGTGTTCGAATTCCGGCCCCCCCCCCCCCCAAACTCCCCCACAGTTCCCGAATCTGGTCCTTATGTCAATGATGTATCTAGGACTTGTGCTTGCTCTACCCACTTATTTTCATCCCGATCCTTCCATTCCAAGCGTTTCCCAAAATTTCCGGTTCCCCCTTCAACTCCCCGAAAGTCACCGGATCCGGTTCAGATTTGATGTGGGTTGTCTGAGACACGAGATCTTTCCAAATACCAAGTTTCATTAAGGTCCGACTACCCGTTCAAAAGCTACAAAAACCTCAAGATTCTGGATTCCTCCTCCACTCCCCCACGACGGTAGGATCGGGGAATTAACTCTTTCAAAGTTAATCTTTTCGGGTCCCTAAATATGCCGGCCAAGTTTCATCGTCCTAGTGTATGTGGAAGTGCCCGAACTAGCAAAACCCGGACCGACACACCGACGGACGGACTGAAATTGCGATCGCTATATGGCACTTGACCGAAGGACAAATGCCATAAAAGTAGTAAAAATTTTAAAGGGTCTGGCGAAGACCGGAAATCTACAAGATTTGATTGCCTGGATCAAGAAGTCCAATAAATATTCAATTTTGGGGATCCCAGCGAAATCTTTGGTCTTGATTTATTCTTGAATTCTGTCATACTTGACATATTTGTGGATCCTGTTTTAGCCGGGGAAAATATAAAGATTGCTCCGAGGAGTGGTTCATTACTCGGTCGGAGCATGTTTGCATGGGAATACCGCTGCTTTCTTCTAAAGCAATATCAGTTCTTGCAAGGAACTGTGCGTTCTGTTCAGCGCCCCTAAGGAAGATTTTTTCCCCTAAAAAGTTTCCTCGTTTTCTATCGATAACGTGCAGTTGCAACATATTAATCAAAGGGGAGTCTATCGCGAATGCTTTGTTCCTTGCAATTAACTAATGACATTAGGCTCGTCATTATCATTCCTTTGCATTTATGACGTACACAAATTATTTAGCTCATTGATTTACTGAATGAAACCATTACTGAATAACGGAAGACATTGACGCTTTTTTCTTTCATTTGTACAGGGCCTTTGCCGCAGTAGTTTTCGCACTCACCATGAACTGGTTCCGCCCGTGCCTCCGAGGTTGATAACAGTACCAAATTCACACCCTCGTATGCACGGTCTTGTAATAGTTGCATTTTTGATCGAAGTTTTGTTGGCCGTTGGCTATACTAGTTGCTTAATTTCTGTTTTCAAACGACGTCGAAGTTCATCGTTTGCCTAATTAGCGTTTTTTTTTTTTTACTTCGGCGATCCTTGCCGAGTAGCCGTTTCATCAACGCTGAAGGCAAACTTTGAACTTGCTAGCTCACCAAGTTCAAAGTCGAAGGAAGAAGAAAAAAACGGCAGACGATAAAGATACAGATTTAGGGAATAGTCCATTAGACAAACAATACCGTTTTATAAACAGTAGTCTATTTAAACAAGATTAAATTTAGTTGAAAAACAGTAATTTACTTTTTGCTGAAAGTTAGCGGGGACCAGCTATGGCGAGAAGGGAACGGCGACCGATGACATGACCATAAACGGTACTTAAGAAGAAACCTTTGGATTGGAAGTTAACCTCAAACTACGACCAAGAACCCAGCTAGTATAAGATATGCGCTCAACCTCAATCTCATCCCATCCAGTGTCTCCCCCTGTTCCTAGGACCCACTCAGCCAGGGATGTACTTCCTCATACACCAAGGCCTCCCTCCGCCCACATGATTCGCTATGATTTCACATCATTTGACCATGGCACGCATTTGTTTCAAATTTTGGCGAGAAAACAAAGTATTTCTGCGCGAAGCCCGGCCAGAGTCGCCACGCTCTAACAAGGTTATCCCCAATTTCACGAGGCAAGTAGAGGGTTTTTGAAAAACCCTACTTCCGGGCAACTCTATCTTGAAAAAACTATTTTGGGGAAGTTGAGCGGATTAATACTCCTTTAGGAGAATATTTGATGAAATATCTTCATTCAGCGGATTTTCAAAGAACTTCCAAACTAACTTTTCTTTGCATTTTGGTGTCATAAAAATTGGCAGCGGAGCGAAAAATCTCATTCCGAAAAAAAATCGTAATCCCCACTCGCTTTCCAGTTAAGTGCAATCTTTCTAATCAAGGTTTTGTTTCCAGGGGCCGCAGAAAAAAGCAGCAAGCATGGAGCCGAAGACAAAGCGCAAGCCATAATCACGGCGATGAAAGAACGTATGAAAATCCGGGAACGGGATAAACCGGAAATCTTCGAGCTTATACGGTAGGCTTCTCATAGAAACATTTTCGCTTCCCGATCCATCTTCCTAATGGAGGGGCCACTCATCTCAGATCGACAATTCTATCTGAAAGGATGGACGAGCATTACAGGGCTAGGAATTGCGGAACGTTATGAGTGAAGACGATCCGGAAAGGCACGTGGAGTGATTAGTTTGTTCGAAGGGGAGGATAGCGCGAAATTCTTTCGCGGTCTTTTCACTGAAATGGCGAAAACGTCGACTTGGGTCTTTAAAATAGTTAAATAGATAGGTAAGATACATAGTTCGAATGGATAGGTAGCCTATCAATTCGAAAATATATAGTTGAAGAGGTGAGCGCGCAAAGATGACAAGTCGCTTTTTGCTAGTTTTGAAATATTCGCGTTTAAAGCTAGCCATCACATTTGTCGACTGAGTGTCTCAGTAGATAGTGATCTGGCAGAAATTTTTGATAGCACAGGGAAAAAGAGTATTGTCGTAGATTGCACTCTTGATTCTGTCAAAAATGCGAGTTATCACATTTGTGCGCTCAGCTCTTCACAAGTTTTCGAAAAAGCCACAAGGCCGTATGCACAACAAGGTACCCGGAACGTCGTCCTCGGTTGGCGGTATTCAAGATTCCAGGGATCACAACACAATCCCCCCAGTAAATCCCTTAATTTCTTTAAGCATTAGCTTGGGCATTTTCGGTAAAGATGATACCGAACGACAAGGCTCCGACCTTCTTGCGGACACCAGAAAAAAAGTTTTGCCTCTGGACAATAGAGGTGTAATTCTGTACTGAACTTTGAACAGTGCAGTGTTGGCCTATAGATGGTAAAGTGAAGAAGTAGTACACCGTAATTCAGGTGTTCTTAGGAGTCGTTAATTAGCCACTTTGGCTAAATTGTAGTTGTCTGGAAGAAAATGGCACTCTCCAAAGATAACTAATGTTCTAAGAATGAAGACGTAATAAGAAAAGCCATTCAAAGAATAAAGACTCTATTGTTTCTCCTTAAACTCTTTAAGCACTAGCTGAAGCATTCTTGATGAAGATAATAATTAACAATATTCAGAACGACCAAGGCTTCTACATTCTTGTGGGTCTCACCAGGGACCCATAAATTTCCTGTAATGCCTCGCCATTCAGGGGGCTTGTCAAAAAGGGATTTCTGATGCGCTCGTGAACAACCGTCCGGTAGTTCGAGAAATACCCACGGGGAAAGAATACGCGACTACCCAGATAGACAAAATTTGGGATTGGCTGCTGGCGTCTTGAGGGAGGAGTCTCTTTGGCGCTCACGCCCAGTGAGGCAAACAAGAACGCCGATCCGACCCAAGCGGAACTTTTGGAAAGTAGGAGAGGGTCGGGCAACATAGAAGCATAGGAAATGACAAGCCCCCTGAATGGCGAGGCATTACAGGAAATTTATGGGTCCCTGGTCTCACCAAGAAACATTTCGCCTCTGTACGTTCGAGAAGTGTTGGATTAAACATAAGCAATAAAGGAACCAGACAAGGTTCTGTGGAGTACAAGGTTCACTTGTTAGGAGCGGCAAAGTTATCAGCTTGATGTTAAGCCACCACTCCGTACAGGGCTCCATACTAACATATGTCTCAGTAACAAAAGGACCGGTCTCCTCTCTATTTGCTGGCTTGCGGCTTCAAGTAGCCTAGTTGCTGCTAAAGTGGATAATCTGACCTCTGTGACCTTATCTAGATTTGTTTTTGGCGTTGATGAAAAAACGCATATGGGTCACATGCGTGCCGTAAAACAGTCGGTCCTGGAGGGAACTAGCAAGTGGTCCGCGAAAATCGCAATCACAGGTTTGAACTAACTTCTGATGCGTGTTGCTCTCTGCTATGTTCTCTCTGTGCACTCTGATGTTTGCGGTGTGCTGATTATTGTCTGTCTGGTGCTAAACGGGTCTTCATCGCTGTCGCTGCATGGTCTTCATCATGGTTGCCATGACCGCAAAGAAAACACCAGAACATGCTAAGTTAATATCCTTGTCCAACCTGAGATTTTCGGTTATATCCCAATCTAAAAGTAACTCGTGATTAATCCACACTTTGTTTGCGGCCGCTGTCAGAGCAGGATAAGCTTTCAAGCATGAACAGTTTTAAATTTTTTACACTGCTCGAGGGAAGCCCAAAGGACCATACGTCTACTGTCCGTGATAACTTTTACATGGAAGCGGAGATTGGCTAGAAAAGGAGCTGTATTTCATTTGTTGCTTCACAAACTGAAAAACTGTAAAAAAAAAGTCAATAAATAGTATCTAAATAGTATAAAGTTAATAAATAGTATCTAAAAACGGTTATTATGTGTAGGGTGCGCGACAGAAAATCGGCTCTGCGAGTATCAGTTATGCTTGACCTAACAAGATCATCCGAATGATTTTAAAAGCCCTTTTTCAAAATCACGGGTCATGGTTGTCTCATAATGTCTCTTTAATCCCTGAACTGCCTTTTCTTGTCTTTTCTCCTGTGATTTACACAGTGATCTTTCTTTTCTGTCTGTGTCTCGGGTACGGGTCTTGCCAACGTGACGTATCGTATCCTAAATTCCACAGGGACGACCGAGAACAGTTCTGGCATGAAGGTAGAGCAGGGTACTGAGAGAAAACAAAAATAAATATTAGCCTTCAGTTGTTACTTTAACTACTATTGCCTATGACCTTAAAACAGGCCTACTTTGCTCCTGTCTGTGCTTTTAGTGTGCTTCTAAGTGTATCTTCCGTCCCTCAGAATGACCTTTTCGGTGGATCCGGACACCCATATCGACACCCTCGAGCAAGCTGAACAGGCGGTTCTGGAGGGGACGGCCAATTGGTCATGCAAAATCGCCGTCACAGGTATGCTCATTTGTGATGTTAGCTTGTGCTTAGGGTTTGGCATAGCCTATGCTTAACCCTGGACACCCTATGCCAAACGCCGGGTACCTGTTGGCACCTTAACCCTAATCTACCTCACTACAGTTCAGTTCTGATTGGTTGATTTTTTAGCTTCACTCAAATCATCAATATTTGATTGGGCCCCAGTATCATGCCAGTATCCAGCATTTGGCATAGTGTATCCAGCGTTTGGCATAGGCTTTCCCAAAATCAGGGAGTTTTGGTAGACAGTACTAGTCTGGTGTTGCATGCATTGATGCTGCTGTTGTTTTAAGTGTTCATAAAGTGCTTCTTTCATGTTTTTTTTCTTGTCAGTAAGACCAGGGACCCATAAATTTCCTGCAATGACTCGCCATTCAGGGGGCTTGTCATTTCCTATGCTTCAATGTTGCTATGTTACCCGAGCCTCACCTAGTTTCAAAAAATTCCACTTGGGTCGAATCGGCGTTCTTGCTCAGATAGAGCCAATCCCGGGCCTCCGTGGACTAAGACCAGAGAGACTCCACCCTCAAGGCAATATCTTATCCCCGTGGATATTTATCGAACTATTTGACGCTCGGTCAAGAGCGCATCAGAAATCTCTTATTGACAAGCCCCCTGAATGGCGAGTCATTACAGGAAATGTATGTGTCCCTGGTAAGACCAAAACAAGGTTCTCTCTATCCAAGTATGAGTGTAAAACAGCATCTACGTTTTGTATTGGCTGCGCGACATCCAGCGGGAAACCAAGAAACTACTTGACAGAACCTTGTTCAACTAAAATATGTGCTTTGTTGGACAGTGTTCGTGTGCACTACTTGGGATGATACCTGTCGGTTTTCAAGGACTTCAGAATACAACTTTATTCATTAACTGTAATGTAACGCTATTACATCCGAGAAAACTGTTAGATGTTGACTGCTCACAAGCTCGATCTGATTCCCTAAATAAAATTAGACACGTCCCGTCTTCACTTTGGCGATTCGTTCCATTCTAGAGCGTGGATAAACGGGGGTGGAGTGGAGGTGGATGTAAACATAATCGACAAGTTATGCAGTCCACTTTTCGAAACAGCACTTTAAAGGCCGTAGAACAAAGTTATGGCAGTGTCTATCGTTCCCCTATCTGGGAATCGGTACTCCACACGCTATTGTTCCCCGTTTGTCGGGGATTCGATGTGTCAGGAGCTAATGTTCCCCGCGATGTCGGGGAATCGATAGGCCCAGGGCTAATCTTCCCCGCAATGTCGGGGAATCGATAGGCCCTGGGCTAACATTCCCCGACTACTCGGGGAATCGAAGTGTCCAGAGCTAATGTTCCCTCATAAACAAATAATCGATTTTGAGATCGGGGAATCGAAGTGTCAGGGGCTAATGTTCCCCGACATGCAAATATTGAGTTTGTTGAGTTGAGGTCGGGGAATCCAAATGCCAGGGGCTAATGTTCCCTCATACATCAAATAATCGATTTTGAGATCGGGGAATCGAAGTGTGAGGGGCTAATGTTCCCTCATAATCATATAATCAATTTTGAGATCGGGGAATCGAAGTGTGAGGGGCTAATGTTCCCCGACATGCAAATATTGAGTTTGTTGAGTTGAGGTCGGGGAATCCAAATGCCAGGGGCTAAAGTTCCCTCATAATCATATAATCGATTTTGAGATCGGGGAATCGAAGTGTGAGGGGCTAATGTTCCCCGACATGCAAATATTGAGTTTGTTGAGTTGAGGTCGGGGAATCCAAATGCCAGGGACTAATGTTCCCTCATACATCAAATAATCGATTTTGATATCGGGGAATCGAAGTGTGAGGGGCTAATGTTCCCCGACATGCAAATATTGAGTTTATTGAGTTGAGGTCGGGGAATCCAAATGCCAGGGGCTAATGTTCCCTCATACATCAAATAATCAATTTTGAGATCGGGGAATCGAAGTGTGAGGGGCTAATGTTCCCTGACATGCAAATATTTATTTTGTTGAGTTGAGGTCGGGGAATCCAAATGCCAGGGGCTAATGTTCCCTCATAAACAAATAATCGATTTTGAGATCAGGGAATCGAAGTGTCAGGGGCTAATGTTCCCCGACATCGTGATGATGATTTTATTGAGTTAAGGTCGGGGAATCCAAATGCCAGGAGCTAATGTTCCCTCATAATCAAACAATCAATTTTGAGGTCGGGGAATCCAACTGCCAGGAGCTAATGTTCCCCGGGAAGCAATAATGGTTTTTGAGGTCGGGGAATGAAAGTGTCCAGAGCCAATGTCAATATTTGTATGAGCTAAAATCAACATTCGTATGTCGGGGAACATTAGCCCCTCAAACTTCGATTCCCCGATCTCAAAATCGATTCTTTGATTATGAGGGAACATTAGCCCCTGGCATTTGGATTCCCCGACCTCAACTCAACAAACTCAATATTTGCATGTCGGGGAACATTAGCCCCTCACACTTCGATTCCCCGATCTCAAAATCGATTATTTGATGTATGAGGGAACATTAGCCCCTGGCATTTGGATTCCCCGACCTCAACTCAACAAACTCAATATTTGCATGTCGGGGAACATTAGCCCCTCACACTTCGATTCCCCGATCTCAAAATCGATTATTTGATGTATGAGGGAACATTAGCCCCTGGCATTTGGATTCCCCGACCTCAACTCAACAAAATCAATATTTGCATGTCGGGGAATATTAGCCCCTCACACTTCGATTCCCCGATCTCAAAATCGATTATTTAACTATGAGGGAACATTAGCTCTGGACACTTCGATTCCCCGCCCTCAAAAGCCATCATTGCTTATCGGGGAATATTAGCTCCTGGCACTTGGATTCCCCGACCTCAAAATTTATTATTTGATTATGAGGGAACATTAGCTCCTGGCATTTGGATTCCCCGACCTTAACTCAATAAAATCATCATCACGATGTCGGGGAACATTAGCCCCTGAAACTTCGATTCCCCGATCTCAAAATCGATTATTTGTTTATGAGGGAACATTAGCTCTGGACACTTCGATTCCCCGAGTAGTCGGGGAATGTTAGCCCAGGGCCTATCGATTCCCCGACATCGCGGGGAAGATTAGCCCTGGGCCTATCGATTCCCCGACATCGCGGGGAACATTAGCTCCTGACACATCGAATCCCCGACAAACGGGGAACAATAGCGTGTGGAGTACCGATTCCCAGATAGGGGAACGATAGACACTGCCCAAAGTTATCGCACTAATCCTGACGATAACAGACCGTTAAAGCCAAGCTTCAACTTCCAGATTACCAGACATCTCGGCCCTCCGCCAGTTCTTCGTGATACCATACAAATTATGATAGTCAGTTTGCTGTCATTCAAAATTTCTTAGATCTCCCTTCCACTCCTATCTTGCCTCCCAGTCACAGTTCTGAATCACTCTCCCTTTACCCCTTTCCCACCCATTTACATATACATTTTGTCTCCCATATAAACGTGTTGTCTCCATGGCATCTTTCCAAGTTCCGGAATCCGGAGTTTCCAACGCCCCAGAAGTTTTTGGTCTAACTTTGTCTCCCGAATTGAGTCCACCTCTATGAAAACGGGAATCCGGGAGTGAAATCCGGATGGTGAAGCCTTCCGGATATGCAGAAACAGTTGACTGACTCGCCTGGAGTGACGTTTGCTGACAGAGGAGGTCGAAGCTTCTGACCCAAAATTGTCATTACGAGTTCCGTAAGGACACAAATTAGCGTGATGGGTTGGGGTCCTAACATGATGCTCTGTAAACCGTTTTTAGTGCCTGTGTTTTGTACTAGAAAACAAGGAGCAGGGTTTGCTCCTCCGTTGAATCCGAATTCGGTGTTGAACTCGAAACGAAACACTAAGAACGGTTGAAGCCATAGAACACGGGTACCCGTGTTAGGATGCGCACCATGTAAACGACTTGTGACGAACACGAACTGAGAATCGCGTGCCTGAAGACGCAGCTATGTTGCATCTTTCTCAGACGTAAGAAGCTTCTGCTTTGTAGACTCACAGTTTTGTTCTTGCTTTCCTTGTGTGGCTCTCTTAGTCTAGGGATACAAGAGGTTGCAAGAACGAACAAGGATCTCGGAGAACGAATTTCTTCAGCCCCATATGAGTGAGCGTGTAAGCTCATTATATCGCCCAGTTAATCTTTTCTTCAACCTCAAAAGTTGTAAAGGGATGCAAACATTACACATCCATGTGCAATAGCAAACCGAACCGACGGGCTGCTCATCGGTAGTTTTGGCGTACATCAAGAGGCAGGGACAATGTACACCTTGCGACAGAAGCGAGCAGCCCCTCGTACCAAACATACAAATAACGTGTGTTGTACAAACAGCAAGGCATAGTGTTGATAACAATCACTTTACCTTAGTTCCTGCAGCACCTCCAGAAGCGCTAAGAGCATCCAAGAAAAGCCCACGGTTCAAACATCCCGAATTTTCCTGATCCAGCGTGGCAGAGGCAGGGAGGGTCAGCGTTCCCGGAATGCTTTTCTGTTGTTTATGGGGAGGTCGATTATGTCAGGAAGTGGCTCTCTGGTTAAGATCCAGAAGCCCAAGGATCCACAGCCTTTTATTTTTTGGCCAAGTGCCATATAGCGATCGCAATTTCTGTCGGTCGGTCTGTCGGTCCGGGTTTTGCTAGTTCGGGTACTTCCAGATAAGCTAGGACGATGAAACTTGGCAGGAATATCAGGGACCCCAAATGATTAAGTTGGAAATAGTCGCTTCCCCGATCCGACCACGTGAGGGGGAGTGGTGGGAAGGGGAATCCGGAAAAAATAGGAAAAATGACTTATTTTTAACTTACGAACGGGTGATCGGATCTTAATGAAACTTGATATATGGAAGGACCACTTGTCTCAGACCTTCCATTTTAAATCCAGACCGGATCCGGTGACATCAGGGGTAGTTGGAGGGGGAAACCGGAAATCTTGAAAATCGCTTAGAGTGGCGAGATCTGGATGAAAGTTGGTGGAAAGAACAAGCACAAGTCCTAGATACGGGATTGACATAACCGGACCGGATCCGCTCACTTTGGGGGAGCTGGGGGGGGGGATCCGGATTTCTAGTGATCCCGCGAGTTCGGTGCTTCCTGATGTGCTAGGACGATGAAAATTGGCAGGCATATCAGGGACACGAACAATTGACTTGATAATAGCCGTTTCCCCAATCCGACCATCCGGGGGGGGGGGCTGGAGGGAGGGGAATCCGGAAAAATGAGGTATTTTTAACTTACGAACGGGTGATCGGATCTTAATGAAACTTGATATATAGAAGTACCTCGTGTCTCAGACCTCCCATTTTAAATCTAGACCGGATCCGGTGACATGGGGGGTAGTTGGAGGGGGAAACCGGAAATCTTGAAGATCGCTTAGAGTGGAGAGATCTGGATGAAAGTTGGTGGAAAGAACAAGGACAAGTCCTAGATACGGGATTGACATTACCGGAACGGATCCGCGCGAGTTCGGTGCTTCCTGATGTGCTAGGACGATGAAAATTGGCAGGCATGTCAGGGACACGAACAATTGACTTGATAATAGCCGTTTCCCCAATCCGACCATCCGGGGGGGGGGCTGGAGGGAGGGGAATCCGGAAAAATGAGGTATTTTTAACTTACGAACGGGTGATCGGATCTTAATGAAACTTGATATATAGAAGTACCTCGTGTCTCAGACCTCCCATTTTAAATCTAGACCGGATCCGGTGACATGGGGGGTAGTTGGAGGGGGAAACCGGAAATCTTGAAGATCGCTTAGAGTGGAGAGATCTGGATGAAAGTTGGTGGAAAGAACAAGGACAAGTCCTAGATACGGGATTGACATAACCGGAACGGATCCGCTCACTTTGGGAGAGTTTAGGGGGGGGGGGGGGGGGATCCGGATTGATTTCTAGTGATCCCGCGACTTCGGTGCTTCCTGATGTGCTGGGACGATGAAAATTGCCAGGCATGTCAGGGACCCGAACAGATTGACTTGAGAATAGTCGTTTCCCGGATCCGACCATCTGGGGGGGTGGGAGTGGAGAGAGGGGGAATCCGAAAAGTGAGGTATTTTTAACTTGCGAACGGGTGATCGGATCTTAATGAAACTTGATATATAGAAGTACCTCGTGTCTCAGACCTCCCATTTTAAATCTAGACCGGATCCGGTGACATGGGGGGTAGTTGGAGGGGGAAACCGGAAATCTTGAAGATCGCTTAGAGTGGAGAGATCTGGATGAAAGTTGGTGGAAAGAACAAGCACAAGTCCTAGATACGGGATTGACATAACCGGACCGGATCCGCTCACTTTGGGAGAGTTTAGGGGGGGGGTCCGGATTTCTAGTGATCCCGCGACTTCGGTGCTTCCTGATGTGCTGGGACGATGAAAATTGCCAGGCATGTCAGGGACCCGAACAGATTGACTTGAGAATAGTCGTTTCCCGGATCCGACCATCTGGGGGGGTGGGGGTGGAGAGAGGGGGAATCCGAAAAGTGAGGTATTTTTAACTTGCGAACGGGTGATCGGATCTTGATGAAACTTGACGTATAGAAAGATCTCGTGTCTCCGACGCCCCATTTTAAATCCGAACCGGATCCGGTGATATTGGGGGGAGTCGGACGGGGGAACCGTAAATCTTGGGAAACGCTTAGAGTGGAGGGTTTGGGATGAAAGTTGGTGGGAAGAGCAAGTGAATAGCATAACCGAAATGGATCCGGTCACTGTGGGGGAGTTGGAGGGGATCCGAGTTTGTAGTAATCCCACGAGTTCGGTACTTCAGCTGATGTGCAAGGACAATGAACTTGGCATGCTTGTCAGGTACCCGAACTATTGACTTGAGAATGTCGTTTCCCCGATCCGACCGTCGAGGGGGAGTGTACAAAAGAGGAATCCGGAATCCAGTGGCAAGCTCAGCTATTGAACGGGTTATCGGATTGAACCGAAACTTGATATTTAGAAAGGTGTCTCGTAACTCAGACATCCCATTTTAAATCCGGACCAGATCCGGTGACATTGGGAGGAGTTGAAGGGGCGAACCGGAAATCTTTGTAATCGCTTAGAGTGGAGGGATCGGGATGAAGCTTGGTGGGAAGAACAAGCATAAGTTCTAAATATGTCATCTAGAGCTTTCAGATTGAATGAACTTAGATATCCAAATTCTAGGTCCGAACCGCATTTTTGAATGGCGGGGTGTTTATTGTGAAGTTCTCTTCTACTTTCTCGTGCCACTACTCGTAACAAGTGCCATATGAGCTCGTAGCTCTTGTTCTTCTTCCTTTTGACAAAATGGACTGCCGACGAAATGAAGCCTAGCTCTCACTGTAGGCTAATTCACTTTGTAACTAATCGCATTAATCAGCTGGGGTTTGCTTACCTGGACTCCGTTTAGTGCCTTCAGAACATTATTTACCGTCAGCATCAGTGAAATGACTACCTTCAAATTTATTTGTCCATGTAAACTTCAATTTTAGCTCTGAGACTACAGATCCTTTTATGAGAAATGAGTCAATATTGCATCTGTTTTTATGGTACTTGCCCTTCGGCCAAGTGCCATATAACGATCGCAATTTCTGTCCGTCCGTCGGTCGGTCGGTCGGTCGGTCGGTCGGTCGGTCCGGGTTTTGCTAGTTCGGGTACTTCCAGATAAGCTAGGACGATGAAAATTGGCAGGCGTGTCAGGGACACGAACAGATTGACTTGATAATAGCCGTTTCCCCAATCCGACCATCCGGGGGGGGGGGGGGGGGGCTGGAGGGAGGGGAATCCGGAAAATGAGGTATTTTTAACTTACGAACGGGTGATCGAATCATAATGAAACTTGATATATAGAAGTACCTTGTGTCTCAGACATCCCAGTTTAAATCCGGACCGGGTCCGGTGACATGGGGGAACTGTAGGGCGGAACCGGAAATCTTGGGAAACGCTTTGAGTAGAGAGATCGGGATGAAAGTTGGTGGAAAGAACACGCACAAGCCCTAGATACGTGATTGACATAACCGGACCGGATCCGTTCACAGTGTAGGGGGGGGGATCCGAATTTCTAGTGATCCCGCGAGTTCGGTACTTCCTGATGCGCTATGACGATGAAACTTGGCAGGCGTGTATGGGACCCGAACAGGTTGACTTGAGAATAGTCGTTTCCCGGATCCGACCATCTGGGGTGTGGGGGTGGAGAGAGGGGGAATCCGAAAAGTGAGGTATTTTTAACTTGCGAACGGGTGATCGGATCTTGATGAAACTTGACGTATAGAAAGATATCGTGTCTCAGACGCCCCATTTTAAATCCGAACCGGATCCGGTGATATTGGGGGGAGTCGGACGGGGGAACCGAAAATCTTGGGAAACGCTTAGAGTGGAGGGTTTGGGATGAAAGTTGGTGGGAAGAGCAAGTGAATAGCATAACCGAAATGGATCCGGTCACTGTGGGGGAGTTGGAGGGGATCCGAGTTTGTAGTAATCCCACGAGTTCGGTACTTCAGCTGATGTGCAAGGACAATGAACTTGGCATGCTTGTCAGGTACCCGAACTATTGACTTGAGAATGTCGTTTCCCCGATCCGACCGTCGAGGGGGAGTGTACAAAAGAGGAATCCGGAATCCAGTGGCAAGCTCAGCTATTGAACGGGTTATCGGATTTAACTGAAACTTGATATTTAGAAAGGTGTCTCGTAACTCAGACATCCCATTTTAAATCCGGACCAGATCCGGTGACATTGGGAGGAGTTGAAGGGGCGAACCGGAAATCTTTGTAATCGCTTAGAGTGGAGGGATCGGGATGAAGCTTGGTGGGAAGAACAAGCATAAGTTCTAAATATGTCATCTAGAGCTTTCAGACTATATGAACCTAGATATCCTAATTCTAGGTACGAACCGCATTTTTGAATGGCGGGGTGTTTATTGTGAAGTTCTCTTCTACTTTCTCGTACCACTACTCGTAACAAGTGCCATATGAGCTCGTAGGTCTTGTTTTGTTTTTGTTCCGGCAGGCTAGAGCCGCTTCTTTTAAGATAATAAAGCCTTTGAAATGCAGTTTCCTTTTTTAATCTACTTAGATGGAGTAAAACCTGTAGATATTTCCGGCACCCATGGCTTCTTTGTCTTTTGTTGGTTTTTCGTCCTTTATATTATTCATGAAAATAAGCAGACAAGGTCAAGGGTAAAGGGATAGTCAATTAGAAAGGTTTTACGTTGATTTTTGTCTCAAAGAAAAAAAAAATAGCTGCGATTTGCGAGAGAGGAATCGAGTACATTTCGCTTGCATCAAAATGTTTCGTTTTATTCAAAGGCCTTTTTCATTATGCACAAATTACTATTTTTCCTGAATCGTCATCACGCCCCCTGCAGTGTTGCCTCTGGTCCAAGAATTTATGTCGCAAATTTTTTTTTTGCTTCTTCGACAAAGCGAGCCAGAATTCTGCGACCGGTTCCTTACCGGTAAATACAAAATGAAGCAAAAGTATTGAGGGAATTTTTGAGATTTCCGTTAATAGTTGGCAATAAGGTCCCAGTTTTGTAGGCGTCAGATTGTAACAGCTTTTTGCGGCCAAAAGTCACAGGTTCCGTCAGAGAAAAATTGGCAACACTGTACCCTCAACCTTTGTTTATGGGTTCGTTCCAGCTCTTCTTCGTAGTCACTTCGGAGTAACTACGTGTGACGTCACAAATTAACTACTACCACAAATTAACTACTACGTCGTAGGTGGCCTATATTTTTGGTAACCACAAATAGTTCCTGGATACGACCTTTCAAGACAATGTAGTTTATTCTTAGTCATTTGTTCATAAAGCTTGTAAGATGAAGGATCCTTCTTTGTTTTATCTGCATTGGGAACTTCTCAAAAGTAAGATGAATAGTCTAGTTTAGAGTGTTTTTTCTGTTTAAAGAAAGAAAGTAAAACTAAGGAAAACATGATATTTCTGTCTTCCTTTCACTCTTTCGTCGTCTGTGAAGACTAACAGTTCCATTGTTTTTCTTGGTGCGTAGCAGTGTTGGGAAGTACTTCAAGTGCTTAAACTTCGAGTACTACTTAAGTACAAAATCGAAGTACTTGGGTTTTACTTAAGTGCAGTTTTCCTGAAGTACTGAATACTTGTTACTCAAGATAAATAACTTATAAATTAGTGAACCTTTCTGAAAATCATTTTTGAGTGTTTTGCAATTATTTTATGTTTCTTTTTTTTTTTTACTGCACTTGCGTCCTTGGGCAGTGCGTCATAATTAAATCCTTCACTCATTCATTCATTCAGGTACTTGACGCCTGAAGTACCAATACGTTTTCAAGTACTGTCTTACATTTTGCTCAGATCACATCGATGCACATTGAAATGCTTCTTTGGCAGCATTTATACAACAGTTCAAAGTCGTCAGAAAAAAACATGAAATTTCTTAGCCTTTGAAGTACACTTCACCTTGACAAGCATACTACTAGATGGCGGGAGCTCAATTCGAAGCTGCAAAGATAATGGTCTGACAAAGCGCATAGTACTTGAAGCAGAGGCGTCACTACTGGGGGGAGAGGGGAACGCCCCCCCAATGTTGTCGGCCAGTAGGTAAAAAATTGTCGAATCGGCGCGAAGCGCCGCGATTTTTAGAACAACAGTCGATTTTATAGTCGTTTTTTTTCTTAAAAACAATCAAGAGCAGTCGGTTTTTCGTAAAAATAGTCGATTTTTCTTAAAAATAGTCGTTTTTTCTTAAGATCAGCCGATTTTTCGTCAAAACAGTCGTTTTTTCTCAATAATAGTCGTTTTTATCCGCAAAAATAATCGGTAAAAATGACCAGCCAGTCGGTAAATACCTTGTCCCCCCCAAACGTTTTGGCTAGTAACGCCTCTGACTTGAAGTACTACTTAAGTACAAGTCATGTACTTCAAGCTCAAGTATACTACTTAAGTTCATTTGTTGTAAGGTTATTTTATAACAAATCAGATTATAACATTAGGAAAACTAATCGATCACAAATTTGACTATTTATAAATAGTCAAAATAGATAGATAGATAAATAAATGTCTATTATAATGCCCTCGGGCCATGATACTAACCTCGATACTAACCTCATACAAACATACAATACACGGATCTCAAGTTCATCTTGACACTTGTTCAGGTCTTCAAGTGCTGTCAACAAAATCATCTGTTGTTCTAGATTTACTGTTTCATCTTCGTTTCGGACATACCGCTAAAGGCTGATGTTTCCTGATATATCCCGCGACCCGAGGTCTGTAATGCAAAATGTCAAGTATCCGATCTTAAGGCGTGTTTCCTCGGCATATTTGTGCCCCTCACATTTCTGAATGTAATGTGCCTAAGAAAATATAACGAATATACATTTTCGTTGTTGTAGCTTTAGGATAATGCATTGGTTGAATGCATAGACGGTTCTAGATGCGTAGCTTACTTTAAGTGGTGCGACCTCAACCCCCCCCCCCCCCCCGCGAATTGTGCTTTGTTTTTGAACGGAAAGCCTCACTTGTATCCCAGAGCAAACTCGAAATCCTCGGAGCTGAATGGTGCTTGATCCCTGGGTAAACTTTCCTTTTCTGATTGTAGGAAACCAAATATCCTCTTAAGTAGTCTCTTTGGAGGAGTTTTGGTATAGTTAAGCTTCCGTACGGTTTTGCTTTGAAAAGATTTTTGACACATTTTCGATAATATTTCCACTTATATTGTGTTTTATTTTCCAGTTATATGTGCCCAGGGTCTTATTGCAAAGGACAAGAGCGGTACTTCGGATCCATACGTGACCGTACAAGTGGGGAAGGTTAAGAAACGAACTCGCACCATTCCACACGAGCTAAATCCGGTCTGGACCGAGAAGTTCTATTTGTAAGTATTTCGTGCTCTAATGTGTGTTCTTTCAAAGTTTGACTGAAAAGCTAACTTATTTATGTGTCATTTAATTGAATTCATTGAATCATTTGGATGGTGTTAGGGATTTTATTATTTTCCACATGCTCTAGTATGACGTTCAGAATCTCTACGACCGTCCTTGCAACGAAAAGTTCTACTATGACGTGGTTTTTCAGTGGCCAAAGGTGAGCTTGATGTACGTGAGCTCACTGCGTAAACGCTTCTTTCTCTTAAATCGTTTTCGTCAAGGATACAACACAGGTACAAGCGCATAGAGGTATACCACAAATCCGACAGGGAAAGCCCACTATATGAAAATCGATTATTCGTGAATAGCGGAGCAACGAAGTAACGTATTTTCATCGGGCAAGCTTATTTAAGTGAAGATGTGATGGGTAACTAGATTGTCCTATCTTAGCCCTTTTCGGTTAAACTTTAAAGATGATATATAAACTTTCAGTTTACCTTTCCAAAGTGATCGCGACCCCACAACTCAAGTACGATTGCCTTTTCCTTTATTGTTGCTGTTTCGGTTCGAGAGAAAAACCGCGCAGAAACCGAACGTCCATCCCTCAGAGCATGCGTCGGCAATTAGAAAAGATAAAAATATGCTATGTAACTGCTAATTTTTTTCACAATTACAGTTGTTGCTTCTACTCTTTCTTTTTTTATTTTAAAGAAAATTGGATTAGTTAGCTTGTTTTCTACGGAATTTTCTTTTCCCTCTCCCCGCTTCCAAGGGGACTAGTTTCTGTTAGCCTCACCGTCAGCACTTGGATCAGACATACTAAAATAGATCCACAGGTTAGTAGTGGAAAACCTGTCATTTGCGTCCCGGGTAATTGAGATTTTACATATGTCTCAGCAGCAGAAAGTGAAAGTCACCCGTTACCCTATGGAACCGACTTTTTACTATGTCTACACAAGTGTTGAGCCTGAGGAAATAGGGGACTGTTACTCCACTTGGAGCGCTGAACTGTAATAAGGCCAAACTGAAACCCGGCGTGTCTCTTTGGATTTTCTTGTTGTTTTCTTGTCTTTTTCGTGTGTTGGAAGAATCAGAAAGGCTGTAGGGATGGTAAGCACTGTATCTCTTGCAGAAATAGCATTTTTATATTTCTGCTTTAAGATGCTACATAAACTTTCTGTTTACCTTTCCAAAGCCATCGCGACGCCGAAACTCAAGTATGTTTGCCTTTTTCTGCAGTGTTGCTATTGGGGTTCAAGAAATAAACCGCAGAGAAGCCGAAAGTCCATCCCTACGAGGATTACGCCCGCAAATAGAGAAGATAGAATAATGCTATATAACTGGTAATTTTTTTCACGACCATAGTTACTGCTTTTACTCTTTATTTTCTTGTTTAAAAGAAAATTGGATTAGTTAGCTTGGTTTTTACGGAATTTTCTTTTCCCTCTGACATTAAAAAAGAGATCCACAGGTTAGCAGTGGAAAACCTGTCATTTGCGTCCCGGGTAATTGAGATTTACGTATGTCTCAGCTGCAGAAAGTAAAAGTCACCCATTACCCTATGGAACCGAGTTTTTACTATGTCTACACAAGTGTTGAGCCTGAGGAAATAGGAGACTGTTACTCCACTTGGAGTGCTCGATCTTAATAAGGCGAAACTGAAACCTGGCGTGTCTCTTTGGATCAGAGCAAAATAACTCTAGGGAGTAATGACAAAACTCAAAG
Organism: Branchinecta lindahli; assembly: GCA_023053555.1. Lineage (NCBI taxonomy): Eukaryota > Metazoa > Arthropoda > Branchiopoda > Anostraca > Branchinectidae > Branchinecta > Branchinecta lindahli. Next base: position 8,167,511 of record JAKZAO010000003.1, read on the forward strand.
AAAGTGACACAGAGTCGAATTGTAGTGACACTAGCACCACAAGACCACAAGTGGCAAAAGATCGGTCCTACTGAAACTCGTTTAGTCTTTCACTTCACCAACGCTGGCTCCGTGCGGAGCTCGGTCGGAGCAAACTTATCGCGTCGTGATAGATTGAAGCAACAGAATTTGTGAAAAAGGGAAGTAGTAGGCCTTGCCCATGATATACATATATCAGTAATATATAATATAGCAGTCACGGAATTCAACAGAAGCTGTTGGAAACCTGGACTAGTTAATCGATTTTGCAAAAATAGCAGAAACCTTGGATTTTTCCTTTCGAAGCCCGAATTTACCCAAAGAGAAACTTTTAGCTTATTTTTCCGAATGCGCTTCTGTGATTTGGTAAAATTAGAAAACCGTTCGATCAGTCGTAAGACCAATGATGGAAAATACTACGTATGACGAACACTAGATCTGCTCCAACATACACTGAATGGTTAGAGTCAACTGGAATATGATTCATGCATGAGTATGAAACAGTCTGATTTTTACTGCAAATAGTCTTTATCCAGTTTGAGTTTTGAATTATCAAGGTTGTCTTTTAACGTCGTCAAGGTATTCTCATCTTCCAAGTTGTTCCGTCTTCAGGTTTTTAGTTTTCTTTGTTAGATTTGAAAGGTGTGTTTTTCGCTATTAAATTTGTGGCCGATCAAGTTGTTCCTAACGCAATCAATTTTTAAGGCTCTCATAGGGATCACAAGGTTTTTTTTTTGTCTGTAAATAGCCATTTATCCAGTTCTGATTTTCGTTGTTTAGCGATATTTCGAGAAATGTTCAAAGGTTTCGCTTTTTCTATTAAGTTTGTGGCGCAATAAATTTGTTCCTAACGCTCTCATAGGTAACACAATGTACACAGGGGTATCTGTTCTTTTGCATAAATAGAAAGTTTCACTTATCGTTGTCACGCTTCCTGAATAACTTCCACTGTCCCCACACAGAAAAAATAACCCTCCCCTGTCTCCTCGATGTTCACACCGCATCTCACTGGTGCTACAATTTCTGGACCCGCCCCTGCACGAAAAGACTGCTCGCTGAAAGTTTTGACGCCTCGGATGCCTTGAGCGTATTCGGAGGAGCTGTGACTCTGACCCGTTTTCAATACATGGGAAGCATACAGTTTGTCATTACTCCCTAGAGTTATTTTGCTCTGCTTTGGATTTTCTTGTTGTCTTCTTGTCTTTTTCTTGTGTTGGAAGAATCAGAAAGGCTGTAGCATTTTTATATTTCTGCTTTAACGTAGGCTCAATCCTATATGGGCGAGACCGATAGTGAAGGATTAACAACATTAACAATGCCAGTATTCGCAAATCCGAACAAACATTTCCGTCCGGGTTTCCGGTACTGACCAGAAAAAACGCCCGATATTTTTCGCAGGTCGTATAAAAAATCGTAACCTGGAAAGCTTCATGCCGGTTTGACTGACTAGCCAAACTGATCTAGAAGTAAGAGCAAGGCAGATTTGAAACGAGCCAATCTTTATCTGTAACACGTAGTAATCTCTTATTATCTGGTGCGGTAGCATTTGCACTCCAGAATCGAGTACTCCCTATTCTTCCATGACTGTGGGATGAGGTATGTTTTTTTTCTTCTGCCTAGGTAACCTTAGAAACAGTCAGTATTAAAATGGAAACTCTCGTGCGTATCGGCGGTCTAAAAATAGTATCCGACGAATAAGCTGTCACGCAACTCTAAGGACAGACTTCGTCCTGCGTTTTTATTTGCTCTTGGAAACTTAATGTTCGGAGCTTGAACTTCCAGGGCTATAGAAATGTACTTAAAGATTATCGGCACAGTTTTGCTTGATCGATCTTGTTCGCAGTAGTTGCTACAGAAAACTGCATCGACTTCTGTGTCATTCTAGCACTTCGGGTATCTTCTCTAATAGAGATAATGCACCCACCCAACGAAAACAGATCTCAGTCAGATGTACACATTGCTGACCCTTAACACTGATTCTTTCGACTTAACACCGTCTCGAATTCGAAACTTCTACAACTCACAAATGCGTTTTTGATCGAAGTTTTGTTCGCCGTTGGCTTAGCCGGCTGCTTAATTTCCGTTTTCGAACGCCTTCGAAGTTCACTGGTTGCTTAAAGTCTTTAGTTGCGTTTTTGATCGAAGTTTTGTTCGCCGTTGGCTTAGCCGGTTGCTTAATTTCCGTTTCGAACGCCGTCGAAGTTCACCGTTTGCTTAATTAGTGTTTTTACGACTCCGGCGATCCTTGCCCGGTCGACGTTTCTTCGACGATTCAAGCAAACTTCGAACTTGCTAGCTCACGAAGTTCGACGGTCAGAGTTTGAAGGACAAAGAAACTGTGACCGGCGACCAAAAACGGTATTTAAATAGAGACCTTTGAGTTTGAAGGTAACTTCAAACTTCAATCAAAAACGCAACTTTTGATTCATGTGGGCCGAGAAGGTCCTAGACACCATCATTTTTCGATGGGTCGGATTTTTACGAACACACTGTTACCTTTGTTTTCTTCAAAATCCTCACGGTAGCCAACGTTATCCACAAATTACTTGAACACAATTCACTCTTGAAAGCAAGGTCGTCATTGCTTATTAACTATTCATGGATCTCCTGGCGGAGGTCAAAAGAGTTACTAAAACCTTCGAGAAGGTCGAGTGGCGTGTAAGAGTGTAAGAAGTCCTGCCTTTTCCTTATCAAGGGACAAGAGAGAGTCTGTATGTTCAGCAAGTCCAGGGAAATGTTAATTTGGACCTGCTAACTGTAGACGCTTACCTTAGCAAACAAAAAATTTAAATTCGGTTATTAGAAGTAAAGTAAAGTATAATTGTAGCTCTTAAAATGTTTTACAACAAAGATAGTGGAGTAGAGACAAAAACAAATAGAAAGACGTACGAAATTTAAAAAAGATTCCGCCCACCGGGATATATAAATTAGGTATGTTCCACGACTTCCATTTCTGGATTCAATCCTGTGGAGGACCCTAGACGTTGGAGAGTCTTGATAAGGGAATGTTGGGGGCCCCGTCGCTATAATGGTCTTCTACTTCGTTAACTCATTTTACCAATCAACAATTTCCTAAGAAAATTTGATAACACAGTTTTCTTCGATGTTTAGTGGTGAAGTTCGATGCATTAGATAGAAATAGGGGATAAAGAGGGGGTCACGGGCATAGATCTTTAGGCTCCCCTTTTCGTAGCGAGAAAGATACCTGTCTGCTCCGGTGTGATTCGCAAGAGAAAAATAAAGAAATACGTTGTAGAAATACCAGCAAACGACGTGCTGATTCCTTTGGCTATCCTGTACACACCCTTCCCCGCTACCGTATGAATTGACTTGCGAGCTGGGGTCTAGCCGACAGTCTCGAAGAAAGGCTCTTTACCAGTCGGTTACAGTCAAATAGGCTGTTTCTGTTTAATACCACCAACTCCTGGTACCTGTAAACTTCTACTTTGCACTGTCAGAAACTAAGATAGAGTGCGCATGCTCTCAGTTTGTTAGAGGTTGTCACGTTGTTACTTTGTTTTTCTGGGAGCATTCTAGCATCTGAAACGTAAGGATCACCCACATCCCAGCCGTCATGGCCGGACCGTGGCCGAATGGCTAGCGCGCAGGAGCGCTAGCTCGAGTTTTGGTGGTGCCTACCGTTTGGTTTGGGGGGGGACTAGTATCGTCTCTAAGACAAGCCGAATCGCATGCAGCTTAAAACGGGTAGGCTTCCGAGAGAAATCTGGGGAAGGTAACAAGAAGGAAGTGTGAAAGCACCAGGTATGGCTAGACCTAAACCGCCCATTGCACTTCTTGGCTGAGGGCAGATAATCGGAGATAGCTCGCTGCAGAGCAAAATAACTCTAGGGAGTAATGACAAACTGTATGCTTCCCATGTATTGAAAACGGGTCAGAGTCACAGCTCCTCCAAATACGCTCAAGGCATCCGAGGCGTCAAAACTTTCAGCGAGCAGTCTTTTCGTGCAGGGGCGGGTCCAGAAATTGTAGCACCAGTGAGATGCGGTGTGAACATCGAGGAGACAGGGGAGGGTTATTTTTTCTGTGTGGGGACAGTGGAAGTTATTCAGGAAGCGTGACAACGATAAGTGAAACTTTCTATTTATGCAAAAGAACGGATACCCCTGTGTACATTGTGTTACCTATGAGAGCGTTAGGAACAAATTTATTGCGCCACAAACTTAATAGAAAAGCGAAACCTTTGAACATTTCTCGAAATATCGCTAAACAACGAAAATCAGAACTGGATAAATGGCTATTTACAGACAAAAAAAAAACCTTGTGATCCCTATGAGAGCCTTAAAAATTGATTGCGTTAGGAACAACTTGATCGGCCACAAATTTAATAGCGAAAAACACACCTTTCAAATCTAACAAAGAAAACTAAAAACCTGAAGACGGAACAACTTGGAAGATGAGAATACCTTGACGACGTTAAAAGACAACCTTGATAATTCAAAACTCAAACTGGATAAAGACTATTTGCAGTAAAAATCAGACTGTTTCATACTCATGCATGAATCATATTCCAGTTGACTCTAACCATTCAGTGTATGTTGGAGCAGATCTAGTGTTCGTCATACGTAGTATTTTCCATCATTGGTCTTACGACTGATCGAACGGTTTTCTAATTTTACCAAATCACAGAAGCGCATTCGGAAAAATAAGCTAAAAGTTTCTCTTTGGGTAAATTCGGGCTTCGAAAGGAAAAATCCAAGGTTTCTGCTATTTTTGCAAAATCGATTAACTAGTCCAGGTTTCCAACAGCTTCTGTTGAATTCCGTGACTGCTATATTATATATTACTGATATATGTATATCATGGGCAAGGCCTACTACTTCCCTTTTTCACAAATTCTGTTGCTTCAATCTATCACGACGCGATAAGTTTGCTCCGACCGAGCTCCGCACGGAGCCAGCGTTGGTGAAGTGAAAGACTAAACGAGTTTCAGTAGGACCGATCTTTTGCCACTTGTGGTCTTGTGGTGCTAGTGTCACTACAATTCGACTCTGTGTCACTTTCTTTGAGTTTTGTCATTACTCCCTAGAGTTATTTTGCTCTGCTCCGCTGATTTGGCATTTTCCAGGCTGATGCTGATATCTCATCTTTACCACGCCATACCATTCAAGTCGTCAGTTGAAACCAGGACTTTGCACGATCGTGGGGACATCTAGTGGCGTGATGCAGAAGCACCCAGACGGGCGAGCTCAAAATAGACGTTAACAAGAAAAATCATACTAAAAGAAAAACCTTTAGCTGGTATATATAAAAAATAATAACCGACAGCTGAATATTCGAAAGCATCTCCTTGTTTCAGCAATATGTTTTGAGGTTTCTTCGGCCCAACAGTCAGCAAAATTTCAAGATCAAAGGTCTACCCGCGAAGATATCACGCGCTGCCTAACCCATTGAATAATTCCAGAGCGGGTGGAATTGACGGACTCACTGTCCTACAGCGGTCGTGATAGGATTTGTCAGTAGGGTCGTGATAGAATTTGTCAGAAAGAAAAAGTAACGTAGTGTTCACAGTACAAATCCCCGTCGATTGGTAATAAAAATCATAGCTCATGCCATATCGATTCACTGCTGGAATACCAACACTTTTCCTCGTCGCGTGCTCCTATTTTTTATAGATCTGAGATGGCGAGAATACATAATAAGATAATAAACCGTCAGCTGTGGTTACCAATGACGTATTAAAGAGCTTCAAAAATGAGCCTGTAAACTGTTGCGAATATTTGCAATATCTCATGTCATTTGTTTGTTGCTACCGATGACATCAATGATTGCTGAATCACGATGGTAACGATGAAATTTGATCTACGCACTATAAGACAAGAAAAGGGCGCTAGCACAGTACAAAGAAAGAAAGGAAAAATTACACTGAGCTTTCAGTAACTGAGTAAATACACAGTATCAAAAGAACAAATATAGAGAAAAAAAATTGACTAATCTGGTCTAAAAAAATCTTCTTCCTAAATGGAATGCGAAAAAATTGTCAAGTGGAGAAACGTGGAGATCCTGGGCAATGAAGATAACTTTGCACAAGGAAATGAGGGCAGAAAGTTTGCAGCTACGCCAGTGAAAGCTAAAGTTTGGATTATGGTTTAAAGTCCAGGTTTGGATGCGGCCTTTAGGCTAATTGTGTCGATTCTTCTAGCGAATGCCACAACTCTTCCGACCGCATAAAAGTCCGCGTCTGGGATGAGGACAACGATCTCAAGTCCAAGCTGAGGCAGAAGCTAACTAGAGAGTCAGACGACTTTTTGGGACAAACCATTATTGAGGTAACTTTTTTTTTTATATATAAAACTACAGTAGCTTGTATGCTTATTAATATTTCACTACATTGGTTTCGTTTCTTGCTTACAAAACAGTCAAATGGAAAGGAGAAGTAAACAACTAGATATCAGCTAACAGTCAGAATTCCTCTGGCACAAATACGGGAGGTTGGAATTCTACTTTTTGGATTTTGTGTTGACTTTCAGATATACTTCTTCTTCCATTGGGCTATGCTGTTTTGTTTGGACGCCATCTATTTGGTGAGATTTCGCGCCGCTAAGCAGAAGATGCAAACTTTGAGAGAAGAACAACAAAGTTTAACTGAAAAGACAACTTATTTTTGTATCATTTAGTTGAATTCACTGAATTATTTGGATTGTATTAAGGGATCTTTTTTTTCACTATATGCTCTAGGATGTCATTCGCAATATCTACGGCAGTCCTCAAAACGTTTTGACGCGGAAAATTTGAATCTCAACACAAACTCGGCTTTTCAGTGGCCAGTGTAGAGCTTGGTGAAGACTGCTCACTGTCTGAACACACATTTTTCGTAAATATTTTTCGCCAAGCACACAACCTAGGTACAAGCGCATAGAGGTACCGAAAATCCGACAGGGTAAGTCCAGTATCCGAAAGTCGATTCATGAATGGCGGAGCAACGAAGCAACGCATTTTCATCGCGTCTACAGGCTTATTTAAGTGAATAAGTGATGGGTAACAAGATCATCCTATCTCAGCCCTTTTCTGTTAAATTTTAAGAGCAAAAGTTTTAAAGTAAGGCTGACAGACAATAATCAGGACATGAAATAAACACTTTCGGCAGGTGTTCTGCCATAAAAGTTGCGGGGTACGTATTTAATGTTTTCTTCGGCGACCGTTCGCTGTTAGGAGACGTTCAAATTACCATACCTCTACCCCAATTCTCCCATCTTCCTCGAATATTGTTCCATATGTAGCCAGTTAAACTTTTAAGATATACATAGATTCCTATTGAAAAGCTTTCCCAAATATTTTTCGGGCAATTCTGCCGGACTTATTTTCGGACAAAACAACGGCGTATTATCAGTGAATCAGTATTTTTTTTTTTTTTCACAAAGTTTCCTCATGGTATCGGAAAAGAACGGAGATTTGTCTTTTGGTTGAAATTTTCGTCCCCTTCGTTGGATCTGTAGGTTTCTCAAGGAAGCAATGGAGCATATTATAGACAGCGTTTTGGGGGTAAGAGAGAAGATATATTGGTTAGTTTTTCGGTATTTGTAATATTACAATTAAAATTTGTAAATTATTTTGTATATATTTTTCTTTCCCGACATGACCCCTCATTTGTTTCTTGGAAATGTATTCTCTATTTATTCATATGCTAAATATTATCTTCGATCGGTCTGACCTATGACCGGTCTGACCTATGACGATTGTCAGGCCAGCAGGTGACTTTTGACCCTACTTTCCTCCAGAGAACCTGCGAATCCCCTCCCCTCCTTTGAGGCTGACGGCTTGGAGTAAGAGGGACGTATCGTCCTCTTTAGGGAGATGGTTTATCGACCTCACATGACCGAACATGAGATCTCAGGTGTCCCATTTGTTTTATCGTTCTTTCCGGCCCGTGCGAGATTGAACAGGCTAGAAAATAGGATTCAGTGATTCGTAAAGAAATGATAGCCGGTAGCTTTGGATTAGTGTTTACCGGAAATGTGCGCTCAGATGATTGGAAGGAAGTAACATTCGGCAAGAAAAGTGTTACGAGATGGGATGAGTAGAGCGAGGAACACGACCGGATGCGGGTCGGAACTATATATGGACATTTATCTGAATGAATGAATGAATTGGGTTCCGGCTAAAACCCCCCCAGCTAAAACCCCCCCAGCGAAACCCCCCCCGGACAAAACCCCCCCGCCAAAACCCCCCGGCTAAACCCCCCCCGTGACCAAACCCCCCCCGACCAAACCCCCCCCCCGGTACCAACCCCCCCCCCCCCCCCCGACCAAACCCCCCCCCCCCCCCCCCCCGGTACCAAAACCCCCCGGTACCAAACCCCCCCCGCATAAAAAAGACGGGTATGTATGAGTAAAGTAACTGTTAGGTAGAGAGTAAGAGAAGTATAGACCCCCCCCCGGTACCCCCCCCCCCCCCCCCCCCCGAATCCTTAGACACTCACACATATTTAGACTGGCATTTACTGGGCAACAAAACGAACAACCATGTGACAGTTTTACCATTGACAAGCACGAAGGTGAAGCGCTGATAGAATATTTCTGGGACTATCTTGAAAGTGCTATCACAAAACGAGCTCAACATTTCCCTTGACCCAAAGGATCCTCCCATTAAGTCTCATCAAAATATCTCATTCCATTCGAAAGTTATCCTGCTCACAGACGGAAAGTAGGACAACTTTTGCGGTGTCATAGGTTTTCCTCCGCTTACTGCCCATCTTTGAGTTTCTGGTATGAATCAGGGATAACTAAAGAGCAATCAGGCAAAGGGAGCTTCACATTGCACCAATGGGTGGCATCCTAACTGCAGCTTCCTTGCCAAGAAGGAGGAGGCATTGGGAAAGGATTTGTTGGGGGGATCGATACACAGAGTGGAACTGGCTTTGATTTGATCATTCACATTTAACACCTCACTGACAACACCTTCAGTTAATGAATGCGGGTGTTTGGTGACTTCAGCAAAACCATCAACCTTCACCTTCGCCTTACACTCTCTTTGTTTATCATTGTTCTGATACCAACTGTACTTCAGACATTATTGTAGAGTCAAGTTTGTGAAAGAAGTTTATTTACTCTTACTCTCTAACTACCAGTTACTCTACTTATACCCGTCTTTTTTATGCGGGGGGGTTTTGGTCGGGGGGGGTTTGGTCGGGGGGGTTTTGGTACCGGGGGGGGGTTTGGTCGGGGGGGTTTTGGTCGGGGGGGGGGGGGGTTTGGTCACGGGGGGGGGGTTTAGCCGGGGGGTTTTGGCGGGGGGGTTTTGTCCGGGGGGGTTTTCGCCGGGGGGGTTTTAGCCTAGACCCGAATGAATTAACGAATTTATTCCCAAAGAGCCGGTGAGGTCGTGGCTTTAAAAAAATATTCAAACCAACTCTGTGAATGATTTAATGAATTTATTCCCCCAAAACCTCTGGGGTCATGGCTCGAAACAAAACAAAATAGTGTCCGATTACGAACGAAAATGTAAAAAGAAATACAACAAACACCAACGGGACAAACACTTATTTTGGCATCAAGGCGGCAAAGCAGTTTGCTTTGGCCCAGGGCGTACATATGTGTAAATCCAGCCCTCTGGCTCCTCCCTCCCATTCAATTCCCATTTCTCCTATTCCTCAACCAGGAGTCACAATTTGACAGCTGTATGTTTGCAGGTTCGGACGTTATCAGGTGAGATGGACGTCTGGTACAATCTGGAGAAAAGAACGGACAAGTCGGCCGTTTCCGGGGCTATCCGGCTGCATATCAGTGTGGAGATCAAGGGTGAAGAAAAGGTAAGCGAATCCCAGTCATTTCTTATGTCAGTCCAGATTTCTAGGTGGCGCGTCGATCATAATATGTGTTTCTTTATTTTTGTTGTGATATAAATTGTTTGACAATTTCATCTCCGATTAATTTTTCTATCTCAATCATTTTGTTTTATAAATTTTAGAATAGTAGCGAAACTTATGAGGAATTGTTTTCATGACTTGTCATTTTAATTCGCGTTCATATTTTGATGAAATGTATTTTAAACCGTGAACTGTGTATTTAAATCATAGGTTACAATCGTAAATATATCCCTTGATTGATCTTTTTAAATGTAATGACATATCTCCTATCTCAATCATTTTGTTTTATAAATTTTAGAACAGTAGCGAAACTTATGAGGAATTATTTTTGTAATTGTTTTCATGACTTGTCATTTTAATTCGCGTTCATATTTTGATGAAATGTATTTTAAACCGTGAACTGTATATTTAAATCATAGGTTACAATTGTAAATATATCCCTTGATTGATCTTTTTAAATGTAATGACATATATCCAGCACTATTTGTGTTTGTAAAAGATATTTATGGATAAAATAAACCGAATTGTAAATTGTAAATAACAGATGGCCTGATGAGTCTTGGAGTCTAGCCATGTAGCGGAATTCACCACCAATCTCCCCTCCGCCTCGAGTTGTTGTTCTGGGAGCTAAAAGTTTGAATCCTCCGGCAGGCCCGTATCCAGGAATTTATTTCGGGGGGGGGGGGGGGGGTTGCCCGTGGAATTTATTTCGGGGGGGGGGGTTTGCCCACAAAAAGTACAAAAAAAGGCATAGATCAGAGGTGAAAGCCCACAAAAAACTATCACTTTTGTGGGTTTCGGGGGGGGGTTCGAACCCCCTAACCCCCCCGCTGGATACGGCCTTGTCCTCCGGAGCTTATAGACGCTAGTACTGAATCCTTCGCAACAAATTTTCGGGATATTTGAATGGAAAAGTTTGCAAGGGTTGCAGGAGAGGTGTGCTTATTTTAATACTTCTCTAAACGTTTCCCTGCTTTAAATTACCTTAAATCACAGCTTGGAAAGAAATGAGGGTTTTGTTATCCTGTTGATCGCTCCTCTTGATGATTGTTGCACTTCTAGTTGATTAGTTTCTCGTGGAAGTTCCTGAGCCATTCCAGTCACTACTATGGCTGGTCCGCCCACTCAGTGTATAGACGACGTTTGGATGCTTCTATTAATTCCGCAGCTTGTGTGTCTTCCTTGATTTTAGCGAAGCGGTTTGAGAAGAAGTTGCATCTTGTGAACTTCGAGATTTTTTCTGTATGTCACCGTGATGTTTGGAAGAAGTTTCAGTCCATCATTTCATATCACTTAATGTCAATTATGTCAATGAATTATTCAACACAACAGATTTTATTGACTGGCTCAGCGGAGTGAGCGGACACACCTTGTCTTCTTCAGAGTATGGTGAATTTTAGTAAGAAATGACAGAAAATCCAAAAACAAATTATTTAAAGGAATAAGACATTGTCAAAAACCTGGAAACATTGTTTTACTTTTTATTCTTATACCAGTTAAATGTTTTTCGTTTCGTCTGATTTTTATGGCACTTGCAGCTCCGCTCAAGTGCCATATACCGATCGCTTTTCGGTCGGTCGGTCGGTCGGTCTGTCGGTCGGTCGGTCGGTCGGTCGGGCGGTCCACTGTTTTCGAGTTAGGGTACTTCCAGATGTCCTAGGACGATGAAACTTGGCAGGCATATCAGGGACCCGATATAACTAACCTGGAAATAATCAGTTTCACGATCCGACCATCTGGGGGGGAGTGGTGGGCCGGGGAATCCTGAGAATTTAGTAGTTTTTGTAAAACCCCTACCCCTTTCTTCTCACTAGTAGGTCTGCGCGCGGCGTGACGTCACTCTTTGCATCGGATCACTCTGTTAACATCGGAAAGAGCTAGTGCATTCGAGGGTCAAAGGGGTTTGTATATGTGATTCAGTGCGGGGGAATATGGAAAATTGAGTGTTGTGTAACTTTCGAACGGGTGATCGGATTGGGACGAAACTTAATACCTGAATGAATGACATATCTCTGATTTTCCATTTGTAGTCCGAACCGGATTCGACAGCTATGGAGAGTTGGGGGGGGAAGACCGGAAATCTCGAGAGACGGTTATAGTGGAGGGATTGGAGTAAAACTTGCTGGGAAGAACAAGAATCTGCTCCATATAAATCGTTTACACGTTTGGACTGGACCCGGACACTTGGGGAGGGGGGGGTGGAGGGGATTTTCCCGGAATTCTGGTGATGACAGTTTTTGGGATTTTCACGACGAAACTTGGGAGGCGTATCAGGGACCCGATCAAACTAACTTGTAAATAAAAATTCACTCGATCCGATAGTCGTGGGGGGATCGGAGGGAGGGGGAATCCGGAATATTTAGCCATGCGTAACTTTGGAACGGGTGATCGGATTCGAGTGAAATTTAATAACTGAACAGAGGGCCTGTGGTGATCTTTTTCATGTCCGGACCGAATCCGACAACAATTGGGGGGGGGGGGGGAATACGTAACCGGAATGGACTGGAGAGATCGGGATGGAACTTTGTGGGAATAACAAACAAGTCCAAAACCGAACCGGATTGGTTCCGGCGACTGTGGGGGGAGTTTGAGGGGCGGGTCCGGAATTCCGGTGATCGCGAGTTAAGGTACTTCCAGATGTGCTAGGACGATGAAATTTGGCTGGAATATTAGAAATTCGACAAGATTGGCTTAGAAATCGCCACTTTTCAAATCCGACCATTCCCTAAAGTACCAATCATGACCGCAAATTAAGAAAAATGCTTTTAAGCAAAATATGCATTTCCATGATCCCCATGAGTCCATGATCATTTTTGCCTCAAGGGTTTTGCTTACAAATGAAGTTCTAGCTCCCTTAAAGTGTGCATCTTAACCGCAAGGTCGAAAAGTACTTTTTATCAACGATACATCTCAACCTATGATCATTTGTGCCACAAGGGTTTTGCAAAAAAAAAAAAATTCTAGCACCCTTAAAGTGCGCATTTTACCCGCATTAGCGGAAAAAAAAAACTTTTGATCATACGTATATATCAATGATCCCTAAGAGCCTGATATCGTTTTTGCCTCAAGGGTCTTCCTTACAGATGAATTTCTAGTGCCTTTAAAGTGTGCATCATTACAGCCAAGTTCTACGATAAAATACTTTTTCTCTAGCTTCCTTAAAGTGCGCATCTGAACCGCGCAGTCGAAAATTACTTTTAATCAAATAATACATCTCAACCCACGCAAGTGCCATATGAGCTTACAGCTCTTGTTTAAGACATGTTTTGAGCATGCCCAGTCGGGATGCTTCCAGATCGCGCCACTAGATGATCTCACCGTCGTACCGAATCTTGGTTTGAACTCGCGACCTGAGTGGGAGTAATCTAGGCGTTGGAAATGTTAAAGCACCCTTCGCACTATTTACTATTTAAGTTCCAAGATTCAAAGCTATTTGAATACGGTGAAGCCAAGCTTTGCTTTTGATGAAATATCCACGGCTTAGGGCATTTTAAGCCTTTTTCCAGGCCCATCGATTTTAAGCCTTTTTCCAGGCCCATCGACTTCTAGCAGAAACTCCGCAAAATTGAGATGACCGGTTTACGCATCAATACGCGAATACGAGGTAGCATAATGCGCATGGGAAATAGTGAATTCGTGGCAAGTGCGCAAAGATTAGTGAAGCCTCATTAGCAGGATAATGTAAGATCTGAAATATGGATCTCCTGGTTAAGATTTAATGAATGCAATTACGGAAGTAGGTTACATTGGCAATATAGGTACGACGAATAAGATGCTTTCGATTTAACTCCTTTCAGAGACAGGCTAATTATTTCCTGAGCTTCTGTTCGCTCGAAGCACGTTCTATCGCTGAGTTGCTATATAAGCACTGCTTGTTAGCAGTTCTTCGTCTTCTGTAGTGTTCCCTGTCTGGCATTCTCGCCCAAGTTACCAATTTTCTGGGGAAGGCAATCGAAGGTTTTATCGGCTTGGTAACTAGATTGCGGATGTCAGGAGAGAGATCCTGTCAAACTGAGAGGGATACCAAACTGAATTTGCGCCTTGGCTCTCAAGTGGCTCTTCGTTCAGACCAAGAAGGTAGGGAAAGGATGTTGAAGGGGAAAGGGGGGGGGGTGAGGGTTATTATTTCTTAAAGGACACGTCGTACTTGCGATAGTAATTCATTCTACTTCAGTAGTATTTCCATTCATTCTCGTTCCCGAGATTCTCCCTTCAAAAGTGTATCGTATTTCCTCTACTAACAATACATTGATTATCACGCTTGCCGCGTTTGTTCTTTACGTCACGTATCATGCACTCGATCATTGTTTCCGAGGAGCTTATTCGTCCAAAGACCGGCTATGCAAATTTTGCCAAGATTGGCATCCAAGGCAAGGAAAATAGAAAGAGGCTAAAATCAGTCGAAGCCGTGAACAATTTTCTGTAAGCATAGCATAGTTGTTAAGTGTTCAACGATTTCGGAACATCTGAGCAGAAACACTATGTGTCCTTAAAGGTCAACTGAAGATGATATTATCTGTTTTTGAGATTTTGACTGGGTTAACCAAATCTAACCTAGGTGCCGAGCTTGTTCTGACTGAACAAAATTTTGTTAAGTAAAAAGGAGGATTTTAATAATAAATAATAAAAGCCAAAATATGTCATACAGCTGATGGTGCCTTTTTTATACGTCCTACGTAAAATTCCCCCCAGATTGGTTCTTTTTTGGACGCTAGATGCGCTAGCATAAAGTAAACAATAACACGTTACTTTTTGGTGTAGGCTACGTTAATCCAGGTTTGTTTGTCTATTTTCAATTCCTTTTAGACCTAGCCATGTTTAAAACCGTTTAAAGGACACCTGAACAATGAAACCATACTTGAACACACCATGGAGAATGCATTTACAGACATGGCCACGGAGAGCATTCTTCTCCTGAGCGTGACGTTTTCAAAAATAGGGATGTTCGTTTCTGGAGGTTTGCACATGCAGACTCCAAGACAAAAAGCGCAATTCATTCAAATCTTGTACAGTGCTGGCCGGATCGTATTGGAATTTCTTCTAGATATACGTTTGGGCTTAACTGGTTAAAAAATATTCCAGAAGAAGGGCTGATTGGAGACATTTGTTCATTTCTAAAATTGTTTGGTACTGAAATAAGGACAGATGCAAAATGGAGCAAAAATCATAGCTTGGAAACACTAATTCGTATTTGGATTGGGTTTTCTGCACGCAATGTTAACGGAAGTCATACAGATAGGGATGATACTCGGTACTCTTCATTCAGGTGTCCTTTAAAGTGCCTCTGCCTATTTGTGCTCTACCCAGCTCAGTTCTGTTAAACTTCATCAAGTGTGTCAATTCTGGCTTCCGACTTCAGTGTAGAGTATTGGTTGGCTTTTCCGCGGGGCTGATGGAGACGCGGTATGAAGCGTTACCATTCAGGTAACATCTACCAAGATTTCACGTGCGATTGTTATTGTTTCTTTAGCACATCTTGCGGCAGTTCGTCATTGTACTGTAAGAGGGGTGACAACCATCATTTCAACTACAAATCGGTTTTCTGTTTCCTCTCTATTTTCTTCTCCCAAAGCCCGGGGTACAAGAAACTCAGGTAGCGTTCCCTTTATTATTACAAGTTATGATGATAAGGGGGGGGGTGAACGTCGGATTGTGATAAGTTATAACGCTCTCTAGAACGAAAATAATAACAACGCGGACATACGTCATCACTCTTACTGTACTTCCTGCAGAACTGATAGGTATTATCACTTATGATGCTCGGGACCATCGTAAGTAAATTGTAACGATCGTAACAGTCGTGGAACGAAAATAATAAGAGGGAGGAGCTTATTTACTTCTTACGGCGGTCTATGGAACGGCAATAATAACAAGAATAGTAACGATCGTAACTAATAGTAATTTGCTGGAACGCTACCTCATTCTAATGAAGATGGTCCGAACGAAAAAAGGTTAATAATAGATAACGTTCATTTGCTGTATGATATCTTTACGGATAGATGACCAGCTACAATATAAATAAATAAACATATAATTTGTATTACATAGTCATATGCGATTTGTCACTCTCTATTTAGGCCTACGTGTTCATGTGATGTACAAAATATTGTCGGAAAGAGCGCCTGTATCGGGAAGGCGCTGACGCTTTGCAAGGCACAAACTTGTTCTGGTGCCTTGTTGCATATCTTGGCTGGCGCTTCAGGTGGGAGAAGGTTTCGGTGCTTCCCCGACATAAATACTTTTTTTTTTACCAAAACTCATGGTCAGATCGTGGCGTCTGCAAGACAGTCTTTGGAGTTGGAGCTTCTCTAGACGAACTCTAGACAGACGCTTCTCTAGAACGAAAAAAGGTTAATCCGTTTCTGATTTTCTCTTCATATCTCCGGTCCGGACTGTACTTCCTTGCACCCCTTCCATCTTTTGCTGCTGAAAGCCAGGCTCCACCTTCCAGATATCTGGGTCTTCCGCCCAGTCAATTGCCAACCGTTCCGGATTTTCATGCTAATGGTGACTTTTACTTTTCTTCTACATTTCCTAGATGTCCCCTTTAAAAAAAATTTGCTTCGCAATCACTCTTTATTTTTTGGGATCCCAAACGTAAGTGGAGGGATACCTATGACTTCGTAAAAGTTGTCCGTTTGTCCGTCCGTCTGTCAGCATGATAACTCTAGAAGAGTATGAGAAATTTTGATGAAACTTGATGTGAGAATTCTTTGGGTCAAGGGAAAGCCCGAGTTCGTTGATGGGCCCCATAGCTGTACATTTAGGGGAGGGGGAAGGAGTTCTTAAGGGGCGAAACAAATATTTTCTAAAAGCTACTGAATCCGACTATGAAAATCGTTTTCTTTTTGTCTTGTTTTGTATATGGCCCCTGGGCTTTGAAATACACACGTATATATAGTCCACCCGGAAAGTTTGTGAAAGTAAAAAAGTTTACTCTGAAGTTGATTAGAGGTTTGAGAAAATGATTGTCACATACGGATTCAGTACGTCTTCTTACCAATAAATGGAACATCTAATGAAATTCAAATTAAGTTTTTACTTATAACAAATTTTAAGATTTTTGCAGGATTCCGGGCGATCTAACTTTCCGGCGAGAAAATAATTTGCCTATTCGGATTCAGCATGTCTCCCTATCATTAAATCATTGAATAAAAATAAGTTGGAAGGATAGAAACTGAAAAATATTTAGCTTTTTTTACTTTTATTTGTATAGAATACATCCTTTATATAAAATACACTTTTAATACATCGACTCAACATTTTCTTTCCCTTTTATTGCTTAGAGCTCTTCTGACAACGCCCAGACGTGTGCTTCCGAATCGCACAACGAGATCATCGGATGGTCCTACCAAGTCTTGGTATAAACCGGTGACTTGAATATCGGTGGTCAGTAATCAGTGCATTGCAACTGCGAGAATACTGACGATTTAACTTCTTTAAGTCCCTCAGAGTTACTACCCCAACGGCACCCAATCTCTGCCGTTACTTCGCATTAACTTCACCTCCAAGGCGGCAAAAAATCACGTGGGGTCGACCTTTTGAACATTACGCCTGTCCGGTCGCTCTAATTACGTTGAGACCTTATCGTCCTTCAGGTCAGTAAATTGCGTTTGTGCCTGCCCGGAGGAAAGGAAAGTTTCCGATTTGTCTCTGACAATTTACCGACCAAAAATAAATTTTTCTCGGAAGGGGTGAAGGAGGAATATCTCCAGGAAACTTGACTATTGGATTTGTCAAAGAAGGATTTAAAATTACAGTTGAAAAGAAGAAAAATGTCCCGTCGTTTCTCAAGCTTGAATTTTAAATTACATTCTCTGTTTCACATGCTTTGTCTTTCTTTGTCAGTTTTCTGCTTCGTAGGAGGTTGTGTAATTCCGAGTAAAAGAAGATCTTGCTGTTCTGCAGTCTTGGCTGTTTTACGGCAGATATTAAATCTTACACCGTAAAATCCGAGATCGGAGAGTTATAATCCGATGCAGGATTATAACGCTAGAATGCAAAATACTGCAGTATTCTGCGGGACTGCAATGTACTCCTGGATCGGATTATAACTCTCAGAATTCGGATTTTAATTCTCCGAATTAGGAATGAAAATGTCCGAAATCGGTGACGCACCACTATTAAAGTCCGATAAAGGAGAGACTTTACAGTGTAGATGCTTGACTAACTTTGCGGTCCTGATTAGACTTTACTACTATTTGTGTTGAAAAGAGAAGATAATATTTAACACACTAATAGCCGCTGGCTGTGACAACTAAGACATTTTATATCACTTTATGAGCCTCTTCCCTCCCCAGTATTATAAATGAAAATCTGTTATTCAAGCGTCAGTTTCTTTGAGTCATCGTTACACTTAATAACATCTTCAGTTGTGTACAAAACACCTCTAGTATTCGTTTGCACCCCTTTCAGTCTTGGGACTTGCAATTCTTGGGACTTGCAGCTAGTGGAGGCTTTTTAGTTGTAATAGATTGTAGCAGGGACCCATAAATTTCCTGTAATGACTCGCCATTCAGGGGGCTTGTCATTTCCTATGCTTCTTTGTTGCTATGTTGTCCGGGCCTCACATAGTTTCCGAAAATTCCACTTGGGTCGAATCGGCGTTCTTGCTCAGGTAGAGCCAATTCTGGGCCTCCTTGGACGTGAGACCAAAGAGACTCCTCCCTCAAGGCAATATTTTATCCCCGCGGGTATTTCTCGAACCATCTGAAGCTTGGTCAAGAACGCATCAGAAATCTCTTATTGACAAGCCCTGTGAATGGCGAGTCATGACAGGAAATTTATGGGTCCCTGATTGTAGTTATATTAGAAAGGTGTCGATGAAGATTGAAGACGGTTGCTATTTATCCGTCTTATCCCGATTGTCCGAACCACGATAGTCGCGTCATAGTATAGGTTATGGTAATGCAATGATATGCATTTCCCCCATCATTTCAGTCATTAGTCACACCTTAAGCTAAGAAGGTTGACAAGGACTAACAAGTGGAAAGTGACTTCAAGCTTAGAAGGTCCATGAGGAATAAGAAGTGGAAAGGGCTGACAAAATCTTATTTATCCATTAACGCATTTGCAAGTAGTAAAGACCGGACGGACTCGCGACCTAAATAGTTTCTGTGTCACATCTCAATGTTACTGAATGCGCGTGAGTTTTACGTAGCTCGGCCTGCTACGTGACAGTACGAGCTAAGCTTGAGGTCGAAGTTCAAAAGTTCAACTTTTATCCTTGAAAGTTAAATTAATCTGAACTTCGGTCTTCAAGCTCGTACCGTTAAGCTTACCAGTCTCAGTTGCAAACGGCAGAAACCTAGCAAAGCCTCGGCCTCGGAACGAATTTCAATACTGGCTGGGACCGAGTATGAGCTTAAACCCGTTGTGAATGGTCCTTAAAGCTAGCACCTGAATAAATAGCTGTTTTTTTGCCGTCATCCAGTTAGCCGACCTACAAGATTTCCCACTAGAAGTCGTTTTCTACCTTCGGTTAACCGACCTAAGTTTTATAAGCTGTTTTTTTTTTGCTCCGTTCGCCGCCCGCCGGTCGGTTAACCGACCTGTGGAGTGTGGACTGAGGCCGGAGCTCTGTCCAAACCGACCTACGCTCTTGACACGGCGCGAAATTCAAAATTCTCATTGGAGAGATACGCTCCGGCGACGGGAAGACGCCATTTTTTCTTATAAGCCGTTTATTAAAGCTCAGTCGAACCGACCGGCAAGATGAAAAAACGGTCAATAGTGGCAAATAGGTAGGTTAACCGTCCTATGAAGAAAAGGCAAAAAACGCAGCTAATTATTCTTTGATGATGTATTTTGTCGTATTGTGCGCTAGGATATTGTTATTTTTTTCCTTACTCCCGCGAGTGCCTTTTCTTACATATCACACTCTTTTGCTACTTATCTGATTGGCGGGAAGTTATGCGCGGACCCACATCCCACATCTCTCATTTTCTTTCAGTCTGCAGTATGCGTAGAAACAACCAAATAAAGAGGGGGGGGGGTGCTATAAAGAACTTAAGATGCATTTCAAGATAAGTCTTTCTTCCCCAGGCACGACTTTTTTCGTTTCTTTTGCAATACTGACACTTTATTTCCCTAGGTGGCGCCTTATCACATCCAGTATACGTGCCTGCATGAGAATCTCTTTCATTACTTGAGTGAAAAAGTACACAATGGTGGATTTAAATTGCCGAACGTTAAAGGCGATGAGTCGTGGAAGGTTTATTTCGAAGATCCCTCCGAGGAATTGGTGGATGAGTTCGCAATGCGATATGGAATTGAACTGATCTACCAAGCTATGACGTAAGTGCTCATTTTGATCTTCTTCGTGACAAGAACACATAAACCTTAAAGCCAGGCTTCATTTACAGAATTCCCAGATATTCTGTCGTCCGCACAGTCCCGGATTTTCATAATAGTGATGAAAGCTGTGAGTTGAATGAGCTGAGCTATGAGTGAATATTAGTGAGTAGCTCCCGGCCGTTTAGCTATCGGATTATATAAATATATTAAAAATAAAATGGGGACAGACAACAGACAAACCCCTTCTGGGTTTGTTTGTTTATCCCGTTTGTCGCCCGGCTTTCGAGCCAGTCTCCCTGCTTGGGACGTTATGTAAATACTGTAAAATATGTACATTCAAACAATGAAAGAACTTGAACTTGCTAATTTCCGTTATTTTAAGTCCGAGTCGCATCCGGTGACGGTGGGGGAGTTGGAGGGGGGACGCGAACTTTTTTTGCCAGACTTCACCTTACAAATTCCCAGATATCTGAAAATTCGTCACGAAGCCAACCATTCTGGATTTTCATGAATAGTGATGAAAGCTAATTTCCGCAATTCTAAGTCCGAGCATCCGGTGACGATGGGGAGTTGGAGGCGGACGCGGACATTTTTTGCCAGACTTCACTTTACAAATTTCTAGGTATCTGGTTAGTCGCACAGTCAGGCCAAACGTTTTCGATTTACATGATAGTGATGATATACAGTTTTTGCAGTCCGAGGCGTGTACAGTCTTCCCGTAATAATTTACAACAAGAGCTCGTAGTTCTTGATATCGACCATTTCGATACACCACTTTCACCTTCTTGAAGAGTTGAAATATTTTTTTTATTAGGCTATTCGTAGGACTGTCTGGCAGTCCGATCTCAGCAGTATGAAGTCTTTTTAAAGGAGTCAGTCAACTCTATTTGAAATTCAGATACCTTAATAATGTGTGTTTCGGATTTGTACTTGTCATTTAGGGAGAAGAATTCTTAGGCCCGATTGGTCATTTTTTCCTTTTTACATCTTGCGCATTTCATTCGTTATCGAAAGCTAAATGCAATTTGTTTTTTCTCTTTGTTCCCTACTCCACCATTCCCTTTCGTTGTCTCAGATCGTAAATAGAATCCACCGTTATCGTCGTTTGCACTAGAAATATATTCCAGCGTATTTTATTCCGCTTTTGCGCTAAAAATGCTCGGTAATGAAAAATAGGTTCAGTGTAAACTCGCCATTACATGCCGTTGACTGTGGGAACAACAACGTACGGGTACATCCATCGATATTGATTAGGCTTTCATCAACATTTTCTCCGTCTCACACGATCTGTGCTACCTCTCATTTTATGAAGGTAGCCTTCATGATTATGATAATGAGATTGTTTTTTTTTTTTCTAGAGAAGGGGGAAAAATTGTTCCCACTGTAGCTTAATACATCAACGAAGAACTACCTTTACGTAAAGCATTGTTAAAATAGATGTTATAAGGTGTATTACAGATTCCTCTTTTCCTCGGGGTGCGCTGTAATTAGGTGAATAAGGAAAATATACCCGCGTTCTATTATCGCTTATGCAGAGCCAATCAGATCGCTTGGTTGGTTCCTGCAGCGGAAGGAGCAGCGTCGTCAGAGTTGCCACGGGAAGCACTAAAATTCTACTTTGTTGGAAGCTGAAGAAACAACTTTTCTTCAAAAGAACACGTTTTGTTCTGTTACGGCTGCTTATTGTTAGTCCGAAGACCAATGCTATCCGTCTGTTAATTTAGTAGTTTTTTTTACAAAATAATGGACGTCAATTTGTACTCGTGTACTTCAAGTAGTACTAAGAACATTTTTTTTCTGATCTTTAGGAACTCGGAAAGTTGTATCAGCGTGGCAACATTGAACGCTGCATTGTTTCACTTTGTATTTGAACATCGCGTATAGAATAGAATAGAATATATTTACACAAAAGCCCGAAGGCCATGGCAAAACATTGGAAAAAAACAAAAAAACATGGCATAGGCTATAATCAACATGAAAAACAAGAACGAAATGGGAATAATCTATTCAAGAAAAAACAGTTCGCGGTGACGCAGGGATCCGGAGGGATTCCCCAAACATCTGTATATCTCCAAAATGCTTACTTTTCAACAACCTTATCATCCACTCTTCCCCAAATATTCTTTGTCCGAATACTTCGGCTCTTAACTCATTCAGTTCCCTACACTCATACATAAAATGGCTCGCACTATCATCCACACACCTCCGTATCGAGCAGAAGTAAGGGCCACTCTTATCGGGAAATTTACCAATATAGCGATATTCAGCTTGTTTCACCTATTTGAACAACGCTTAAGGCTGCTAGTAATGTTATCGTCTTTCTCTCCGTCGGACGAGACCAGTGATACCTTTCCTTTTCACGGTAATGAGACCCTGCTTCCTGGAAATGTTATTCCTACGTCCTCAGGCACGGAAACCTACGCTTCTCGAGGCGGAGATTTCCATTTTTAAGTCTTTTTTGATGGAGGGAGGAGGTCAAGCATTCTTATGATATAAATCGAACGTGCTTCCAGATTTGGGGATCTGAGTGGTGCTGCTCGGGATTTGATGTCAAGAGTCATTGTGGAGCCCAAAGGGGATGTTGAAAAGGTGACTCCGTAGCAGGTTGGGCCTGCTTTGACCTGCTCTGGGGCTCACATCAAAGGGTGAAATGGGTCGAGTACGCCGATGGCCTCGTTGTCAAATACAACTCGGTTCGATACTAAGAGTATCCGACGCGCGCACGGTGGCTCTTTCGGCCGTCAGTTGTATTTTAGTAACCGCGAAGGAAAGACTTATGTCATTTCAGCGTTGTGACAGTGAAGCGAGTAAGCGACTAGCTATCAAGAAGTTCAGTTATCAAGATAATACCCCCGCCAAGGTAAAGAAAAAGTTATATTATATCGCTGGTAAGAAGAGATTTATTGATGGAATTGGGTTAAGAGGGCTGAGGCCCAAATTTTGCTAAGATAAGATTGTTGATTTGAAAAACTGGAGGCCAAAATCTTTGCGTAAGATTGTTGTCGTTCTTTGCGTAAGAACAGTGGGCATAAGATAAGATTCATTGACTCGTGTTCGAGGCCAGTTGCTTTGCGTAAGAGTGTGGTAGTTCTTTGCGTAAGAACAGTTGGCTTGAAATGAGATTTATTGGTTTGTGATCGAGGCCAGAACCTTTGCGAAAGTTCCCTCCCGTAAAATTTGTTTTAATTGCTGTGGGCCTTGGCGATGGAAAAGGATACGTGTGAAGAATATTGAAGTCCTTTTAAAGGCGCCATTTTGGAGCACGCATCAATTTGGAATGTTAAATTTTTTTGACGCCAGATGGCGGATAAGGTTATTGATTTAAGGGGTACAGTATGGGGGAAAATGATAGGCTAAATAAAAAATGTGAAGATTAGCCACGAAGCAGTTGGCGTAAAATAAGATTATTGATTTGTGATTGAGGCCAGAACCTTTGCGTAAGTTTCCTCCCGTCAAGTTTGTTTTAATTGTTGCGGGCCTTGATGATGGAAAAGGATACGTGTGAAGAATATTGAAGTCCTTGAAAGGCGCCATTTTGGAGCACGTTTCAATTTGGAATGTTAAATTTTTCGGCGTCAGATGGCGGGCAAGGTTTATTGATTTAAGGGAATAAAGTACGGGGAAAAAAGGATAGGCTAAATAGAAAATGTGAAGATCAGCCATGAAGTAGTTGGTGTAAAATAGATTTATTGATTTGTGATTGAGGCCAGAACCTTTGCGTAAGTTACCTCCCGTCAGATTGTATTATTGTTGTGGGCCTTGACGATGGAAAAGGATACGTGTGGAAAATATTGGAGCCCCTCGAAAGGCGCCTTTTTTGGGGCACGTATCGAATTTGGAATGTGGAATTTCCGGCGTCAGAGGGCGGGCAAGGTTCATTGATTAGGGGAATGCAGTATGGGGGAAAGGGACAGGGTAGATAAAAAATGTAAAGATCAGTCAAAATTGTTTTGGGGGGCCGATACCGATTGAGATTATTTTGGAAGGAGATTTGCATGGAATTAAAGGTCACGTTTTGAGGAAAATTAATAGTGGCAGGTTGTTGAGAAATCCGCGTGGCGCGATTGTCAATTTGTCGCCAGGTTGTATGATGATATGGGGTCGGAGCTTTGAGCCCCCTATTGATTGAGGCGAATAGTCAGTAGTTGTCGGAATATTCGTGGATTCGCGGAGTAGTATAGAGATTGGTTATTTGAGATATTACCCCATGGGACAAATTTGTGATAATAGAATTGAATGTGGGTTATTACAGACGGGTCGTTGAAATTTGGCTTTCTTTCAGAGTTAAGATGGCTTTGGTGCTCAGTGAGCAGTCGTCCTTAAATGGTCGGGACTATATCTCAGCCATATGCGCAGTTCGTAACGGTGACCCGGCTCCAACGACAACGGCTGTGAAGATTAAGGGGAGAAAATTGGAATCGTCCTCCGAGGTGGATATTTGGAGCGCTATTGGTTGGTTGACCGGGAAGGACAAGCCCTTCTTTGATGTTTTGGTGCCATTGGATATCGACCAGGCTCGACTTTTCATCCGTCATTTGGTCCCCTTGTTAGGGCAGGCCCAGCAAGTCCAGACGATTCCCGTACATCATGCGAGGCCGGCGGCGGAGTCTTTGACGCAAGTGGCTTCGACAAGTACTTCAGCTCCACTGGAGATACCAGAGGTTGGTGTACCCCCTTTTGTAAATGAACAAAATAGGGTGTGGCCCCTCAGGCCCCCTCCCCATTTTGGGGGAGGCCCTGGATGAGCATCTTAGCTCACCTTCTGAAGTGGTTGTGGGAGTCGGGGTAGGAGAATATGCAAGTTTGTTGAGAGGAGTTGAGACATAAAATATGGAACCGGGTTTTAGCTTCTATTTTGGTTGGTACGTTTGGATTGTACGCATGTTACCTATGAGGTAGCGCTATGGACGCCGGTGTAGGACTGACAGTTGCGGTATATAGTTATGTTTCAAATCAGGGTGACGTAGTGATGCATATTTAGAAATTTAACCGTGTAGGTGAGTTTTAACGAGAATTTTTGAATCATAGGATGTGAAAGGAATGAAATTAATAAGGGTTATCATTTAGGTAATGAAGCCGTACGTGGCGGAAATGGAGATGTTGAAGATACAGTTAGGGGCCTCAAACGGGGTTGAGCGGGCAAAACGCGAGGTGTTCGACGCCATTATGTCTTGCTCTTCGGACACGAGCAACGGTAGACTGATTGCACGGATGAGGGATTTGGTGGGGGAAGCTAAGCGTGTTGGGGATAAAAATTTGGAAAAATATGAGGTGGCGTATGCTCAGATATTGGCCTTCCAAGACCTCCCACATTATGAATTGGCCAAAACTCTGGTCAACTTGATCGGATCTGAGGCCCAGAAAGACGGTGCAAAGGAATTCCTCCGTCTTAGTAAGCAGAAGGCAAAAGCAGCGGGGGAGATTCCGAAACCCGAGAAAAAGGGGGTTGAACCTCAAAGTGTTGAAGACATGGTCCAGAAGGCCCTCGCCTCGGTTGTCGGTCAAGCTAGCCAGTTTCAGCAGCCACAGTTCGGGGCATATGGCCAGATGATCAACCCAGCTTATGGAGGTTTAAATTTCGGACCGCGAAGAGGGGGTAGGCCTCCATACGGAAGCCGGTTCTCACCGTACCGCCCGCGATATCCGGAGACTCGCACATGTCATATTTGTTTAAAGGTTGGGCACCTGGCGTCGGCTTGCGTCGATAGGCCCCGTGACGGCAACTAGTAAACGGTGTAGTGAACGTGACCCTTTGTGTGTATATGGCTGATTTTGTAATTTTGTATACATAAAAACTGTTTAAGAGGTATTAATTATTGTAGGTGGACGAAACCGATCGAATTTGGGTGAATTTTCGAGGCCAACGGGTGGCCCCACCCGAAGTTTTCCCAGCAGCGGAGAATTTTCGGTCGTTGTCGGCTTGGAAGGGGAAAGTGTACGATTCTTGTTTAGATTCAAAGAATTTCAAAGCTGGTGGGCTGTCCGAACATTTCAATGAGTGGCAAGATTTGTGTTCGACATATCAGTTGAAGAATAGCGATATGATTTTAGAATGGTTGAGCAATGGCGTACACATTCCTTCCTTCTTCCGCCGGTTCAGGGGGACCTATCGCGGGAAGTATTATGATTCGGAAATACCAGTGATAGTGGAAATCCCAAACGGGAATTCAGTCTATGCCTATGATTCTTTTGTTACCCGAGAATTGGAAGAGGGTACCCTTAATGGCTCTATTTTGCCTTGGGGTAAAGTGGGTGAGTGCGAGCCCCCCAGGATTGTAATGCCATTTACGGTCGAGCCTAGCAAACCGAGACTTTGTCACGACGAATCTTATTTGAACTGTTGGATTAGGGATAACCCCTTCCAGCTGGATACCCTGGGGGAAATTCAACCCTTTTTATCGATTGGGGGTCTGCTCTTTAAGGTAGATGACGCAAAGGCATTTAAGCAAGTAAAGTTAACCCCTGAAAGTTACCAATACGTTGGTTGCAGATGGCGTTGCGTGCATATCCCCGGAGATTCGTCAGAGTGGTACTATGTATATACGACTTTGACGTTTGGTAGTAAGTTGTCACCGTTTGTGTACCATACGATAGGCCAGCCAATCCCTACGGTTTTTAGAGAGGCAGGCGGATTTTCTTGGAGGTATTTGGACGATTCGTTGTACTATATACCTCCGGGACCGGATTGCGAGGAAATCTCAAAGATGGCAGTTAGTTTCGTGAAAGCGATGTCGGCAAAATTGGGATTTTATTTGTCTGAGAAATCGGACTTCGAACCGAAGAAAGAGTTGCGTTATTTGGGTATGTTGATCGATGTCGAGCAAGGAGCGTTCATGATCCCGGAGGATAAGGTGGAGAAGTTCGAGGTATGTCGTATCGATATGTTGAAAAGAAGCGGTTTTACGATTAAAGAGCTGCAGCGTTTTGTGGGGAGAGTAGCGAGTTTTTCCCCTGCCTTCCCGCATGCGCGGATGTTTACGAAAGAATGTAATGGCCTAATTGCCCGTATGACGCAAGATAATGTCGAGTGGTCGTTAGCTCCGAGTGAGGTATTGAACGAAATACGTTTTTGGGCCTTTTTGTTAGAATCCCCTCGGGTTTTCCCCTGGAGACAATCTTCTCACCAGTGGATTGAACTGTACACGGACGCAAGCGGATACAAGTGGGGGGCATCTCTAGTGAAACCGTCAGGAACTATCGGGTTGTCGGACTTCTTCACGAATGATTTAATGGATTTGCCAATCCACGTAAAAGAAGCACGGGCCCTGTTGGCCGCATTGTTATCGTTGGAGCAGGAGTTGGCAAACGCGCGGGTGAAGGCACGTGTAGACAATATGGCCGTGGTGTGCGCATGGAATGAGGGGGGTGGTAAGTCAGGGGAATTGAATAGAGTTATGAAAGAAATCTTCCTCCTTGTGTGCCGCATGAATGTTGTTTTGACCTTAGTATACGTCCCGTCGGCCCTCAACGTCGCAGACTCGTTGTCAAGGTCAATTGACAAACAGCATTGTAAGTTAACTGAGAAAACTTGGCTCTTGACCCAAAATCGATTTGGAGGTAAAGTAGGGCATACTTGTGATTTGATGGCCTTGTCGTCGAACGTGAGGAAAGGGTGGGATGGACGTAAGTTACCGTTTTTCTCCCCGTACCCCCAACCGGGAGCCCTTGGTATAGATATGTTTAGCCAAAAATTGCCAGTTTCGGGAAATTATTATATTTTCCCGCCATTTTGTATGATTGGGGCAGTGATATCACACCTACGGGGAACGGGTGTCAGGGTTACAATGATTATCCCAGACGTCGGGGGGGCAGTACCGTGGTTCCCGTTGCTTCGGCAGTTTGAGGTCGCGCGTTTAAGCTTGGGCATGGCCGGGAACCGAGAAGTTTTGTTGTACCCGTCCCGGAAGGGATATGTGGCCGATAAAGTCGGATTATACGTTCCTTTGGTGGCTGTTCGTTTAGAATTTTAGTTCTCGTTTTGAAATAAAGAAGTTGTTTTAAAATACGGGTCATTTTGTGTTTTAGGGTGAACCGGTGGTGGATTGGCTTAGTATAGTCCCGACCGAATGGAAAGAGCGGAAAAAGGAGCTAGAGTTGACAATAACTCAGTCTAAGTACGAACAGAAGAAGGCGAAATTGAGGACGGAGCTTCGTGATTTTATGAATTTGTTTAGTTTAAGTCTGTTAGATTGTGAACCTGCGCATTTAGTGTATTTTTTGATATCGAAGGAAAAAGACGGGAAGACCGTCTTGCACAATGTGCATTGTCCAAATTTGGCAACGGTCAAAATCGATTGCCAATGCAAAAGAACCCTCGCGGCAGGCACCGTAGATAGTTACATCGGACAATTAACGGCGATCTTCAACTCGGAAAATATGAACGGGTCATGGGATGGGAAGTTAAAAAGGGGTAACCCGGCAAAATCGACACAGATGGTAAATTTTTTGCGTGCAACGAAGTCCGAGCAAGCCGGCGCAGCTGTAGTCCCAAAGCAGGCGCATCCGTTGTTTTTACAAAAGTTGAAGAAAATATCGGGCCTTTTATCTCAGCGATTAGAGTTGGCAAAAGCGAATATAGATAGATTGAGATTGGCAAGGAATAAAGCTTTCTTCTTGGTGCAATTTTTCGGGGGGGATCGCGCCTCCGATTTGGCATTAACGAAAAGCCGGGAGATCATGTTCTTCCCGTCACAGGAAGGTTTGCTTTTTAACCACACGGCCGGGAAAACCCTTCGGCAAGGCGGAGTCAATAGCTTCGGGATTTTTCGTGTGCGTGACGCGGCCCTGTGCCCAGTTTTGGCGGTCGAGCAGTATTTGGCTCTAGTTCAGGAGTTGGGTTTAGAGCTCAATTATGGATATTTCTTTCGAAATATAAAAACGGGAAAATTTTGTAATGAACCAGTCCCGTATGCTACCGTTTATAGAGCTTTAAAAGAAGTATTAGGAAGTTTAGGGTTGGATGAGGGAGAGACGCCGCATAGCCTCAGAGCCGGAGGGGCAATCACGCTGGCAGCGGCAGGGTCAGAACTATCCGAAGTTATGTCGGTCGTCGGTTGGAGGTCTGCTGCAACAGCAGAGCATTATTTGGCCTGGAAGAAGGTAATGGAGTTCCAGCAACAGGGAGATGCCGCGGCCGCGATTGAGAATTTGTCCGGGAATTATGAGCGAACAAATAAGCTCGTCGGGTTTTCAGCGTTATTTGTATGAGTTATAAAATATAATGTTTTCAATTGATATTAGTACGTTAAATGTTGGTCAATAAGGTTGGGAGATAGATGAGGTTGGGCAAATTGGGCCCGCGCGGGGGGGGGGGGGGTACGGTGAGGTAGCCATGGCATAGGACGAGGCGGTACGGATTTACCCCCTACGCCCATATCTTATCAGGCTGACAGACCATAGTAGCGATTCGGATACAATACTATCCGACGCGCGCACGGTGGCTCTTTCGGCCGTCAGTTGTATTTTAGTAACCACGTAGGATGTGGATTTATATAGTCTGAAGATTAGGACAGAGGGATGTTTTGGAAAAAAAAAAAAAAAAAAAAAAAAAAAAAAAAAAGGAAATGGGTAATTAATTGAATGGTCTGGAAGCTATTTACGTCTAAACCATGGGCCCCTGGCCTGTAAGGTTTGACCCCCTACGCCCATATCTTATCAGGCTGACAGACCATAGTAGCGATTCGGATACAATACTGTCATGGACTTTACAAGGTAAAGGATCAACGGTACTACTCCTTCAACCTGAGCTGGCTGCTAATCAGTGTATAAACATAAATTACCGTTTAGTGTAATTTATCCATGTCGGCAGTATTTTTGCACCCCCGGGATTCGTTAGTTTCTCTTCCAACAGATGTGACTTCTTCGAAACTGGCTTTTTTACCGTCCTGGCTGTTTTAGTCGGGATCGAATAAAATCGGGAACGGAACGGAACGACACGGGGCAGGAGGAACGCGTACTAAAAACGGGAACGTGAAAATCGGGAATGTCCGTCCCCAGTTCTTTAGCACTTGGTTCCAGTTTCATCAGAAGCCAGTACTAAAAACGGGAAGGCCAGGATCCCTGTTTCTTAGTCATTATTTAGTCATACTCGGCCCATTTTGTTTTGGTGAGAAACACGGAAAAACTTGCATAGCCTAACCGGTATTTATGACCATGAAGCTCTCGGGATCGATAAGCAGGAGCCTGATGTACCCTATTAGAGCCAAATATGAAAACTGCAAGAATCAGTGTGTGGATAAACATTGCCCAGAAAGTTTGAGATCCCGAAAATGAAAATGTATGGAACGATTAGGCCCGTAGATTTTATCAAGAATGTATAGGTACGCCGGGTCCTGCAACCTACTTTCGTAATTGCATTCATTATTTCCCAAATTTTCCCGAATTTGACATGTTACGCCCGCTAACGATACCTCACTAGTCTTTGCACTTGCCATGATTCACTATTTTCCGTACACACTATGCTCCCGACGAGTGTTCGAGTATCTTGCTATTGGTGCGTAAAACCGGTTCTGTGAATTTGACTAGTTTTCGCTAGAACTCGATGGGCCTGTGAAAAGGCTTAAAACAGACAAAGCCGTGGATACTTTGTTAAAAGCACAGCCTACTCACAGTATTCAAATAGTTTCGAATATCAACAGTAAACACTGCGAGGTGTACCTTAACAAAGCTGAGTTGAACTTCTTACCAGAGACTCACTGAGGAGAGAATTTAGAGAACCATTAAGATGAAGGACTTCTCCACGGGAAGATGGATATAGATACATGCAAATTGTGCAGAGAAAAGGGAAAAACCTGCCAAACCTAAAACAAATACCTGGTCCGATTAATGAAAGGTTCAAATACCTGGTCCACTTGATGAAAGGTTCCCAGTATGCGATGTGATAGTAAAATTTTTGTATTGTTTTGTCAGTTTGTTCCGAGAGGTTACCCACTCCCCGGCACTTGCTGTACACCCTTTCCCGGCACCAGCCAAAATAGATGCTGTCGGCACCGGTGCCGACAATAAAGGCGATTATCTTTCAACCGCTTCTAAAAATGCTTATTTTATTGTTTTAACTTACGACAATCGGTGCCGGCTTGTTTCAGCCGGTGCCGACACCGACCGGGCAGCGCGGCACCGGGCAATTGCTGTACACTAAACTCGATAGTGGGCACCCCCTCGATTTATGGAACTATACATGTTAGTCTACATAGCTATTTACATTACTTTTTTTTTTTTTTTTACATTTTCTTGTTTTATAGCCTTTCTGCATGTGTAGATTACGAACCAGCAGGATAAGCGCGGTAGCCTGAAGACTGTGTGTGTCTTCACGTCCCGTTCGGGCTGAAACCTTTCGCACCGCTCATTAGCCTGGAATTTGTAATCATCGACTATAGGGGTGGGAATATGGGAATAAGACTACCAAAGATGGAAATATTGCTAATTTATGTAACGCATGGTAATGTATTCGGTTTCCGGAAATGATCATTACTTATCACGATTTCCCCCAGTCAAACCTTTGAGGCCGCCTCGTTTTCTTTTGTTAATCGGAGACGGTATGAAAACTGTGTTAGGAAGTTAATGGCGCTAAACGGATAGTCAGCTGAGATTTGCTCCAGCAATATTAGCCAGTTGCAGGTTCGTTCTTCCTGTTACAACCTGACGGGAACCCTTGCCAAGAAGGTTCGGAATAACGCTGGAATGTATCCCAGCTGACTTATCCGTTGGCACCATCGACTGTGATTGAAGGGATAGTTGTGTATGAAATTTTGTTTTTTCATCATTTATTCTTCAAAGAACAGCTCTAACAGGTATAATCTCTAAACGAGCTACACCTACCTGTTTACCTACCTAAGGCGTTTTACAGCGGCACATTTTTGTGCCACACATTACTGAGTGTTTGTCGCGGAAACAGAATTGTGCGTCACACATTCGACCCACAAGTTGAACCTCGTGGTAACGCCGTTTTTTCTGTTTTTCTGGCTGTAATTTCAAATGTCCTGATCAAATCTTGATCTTACGCATACATCCTTGCCATTCCGTACTAGATGGATCCTGAGTTGTATGTCTATCTATCATACTTGACCACAAAGCGAGCCACCGAAACCGTGTTGGTCTAGGTACAACACAGAGCAAAATAACACTAGAGAGTAGCGTAGCGTCAAGACCTAGGCTTTCCTTGCTTCTCGAACGGGCCATACTCATAGCACCGCCCACTACGCTTGCGGCATTTAAGGCGACGCAAACTTGCTGGTTTAGAAATTTCTAGTAAAGCTAAGAGCTTTATTAACGCACATAGAGGAAGCAGGGGAGGTTGTGC
Source organism: Branchinecta lindahli (assembly GCA_023053555.1). NCBI lineage: Eukaryota > Metazoa > Arthropoda > Branchiopoda > Anostraca > Branchinectidae > Branchinecta > Branchinecta lindahli. Next base: position 8,199,946 of record JAKZAO010000003.1, read on the forward strand.
CCTTTTTTTTTTACTGTGTTCAGAAAATGAAGTTATTGGAGCCAGCGCTGGTGCACGACTGATTGAGTTTCAGTAAGGACGTTCACTATCGCTAGTGGTGCTAGTGTGGCTACTATTCGGGTTTGTGTCACTTCTTTCAAGTCTTGGCGCTACTCGATAGTGCTATTTTGCTGTGGTACAACACAAACACTTAGTTAGTGGGATTACCTAATCTCAATCAGATGCTAACGGGTGAAATCTACCGGCTGAACCTAGTGCAACAAAAGTATGTTTTAAAAATTCCGATGACTTCGACCTACTGCATTGGTAGTTTAAATATGATGTGGGCAGTCGGAACAGAGTGAGATGAAGTGCAAAATAATTCAGAAAGTACCAGGAGGCAAACTTGGGCTTTATTTTCATTCACTTCGTAAATACCGTTTGTGGTGGGAAAATTACAGTGGTCATATTTGGCCAGGCTTCGAATTTTGTTGCGTAAATAGTTCCGACGAATTAGCAGTCCAGTCAGTCTGTGACAGAGCCAGAGCAAAATAACACTAGAGAGTAGCGCCAAGACTTGAAAAAAGTGACACACACTCGAATAGCAGTGACACTAGCACCACTACCGATACTGAACGTCCCTACTCAAACTCAATCAGTCGTGCACCAGCGCTGGCTCCAAAACTTCATATTCTGAACACATCAGAAAAAAAAAAAACAACTTCCCGGGTTTCCAAGATGTGTGCAGACCGCGTCTTAGCTTTACTAGAAATTTATAAATGGACAAGTTTGTCTCGCTTTAAATTCCGCAAGCGTAATGGGCGGCGCTACGACTATGGCCCGTTTGCGAAGCATGGAAAGGATAGGTCTTGGCGCTATACCCATAGCGCTGCCCACCACGCTTGCGGCATTTAAAGTGAGACAAACTTGTGGGTTTAGAAAATTTTCGCTAAGTCACATCCATCTTAGCGCCTCAGAGACATCTGTGTGGTGTACTGGTAAATCCGTTCTTCTTTTTTCGACGTCTTTTTTTAGCGACTTCCGAACAGGGGACGGGAAATAGGTAGCCTATCCCGAGCTAGCGCAAAGTCTATAGAGGTGAAAATGTTTGCAAATAGGTCGAGTTTTCTCAGTTATTTTTTATGAGCTACAGATTCTTCATGAGTGCAAGTGCTGCTTCACTGGCCTACTTTTTTGCAGGCACTTCCACTGTTTGTCTACTAAGTACCTTTGTCCCGGTGTGCCAGCGGTGATGAGCACGCTTCTCGCCAACATAAATGCCTTTTATGCCCACACGACAGCTAGTTCTGCTGTTTCCGCCTCGGATCGATTCTCAGCATCCAACTTCGGGGTAAGAATCCATACTCCCTCTTGCTCGGTCTGTGCCTTACTTTTTGGCACTTAGGCTATTGAAATGTCTTTACATATCCGTTGATTTCGACTTGTCGAAAAAAAAATATCAAACTTTCGCTTCCAAACCATTGAAGATTCGTCCCCCTCAAGGGACCTCGCCCTCCCTCAAGGCAATATTTTTATATTTTATCCCCGTGGTTATTTCTCGAACTATCTGACGCTCGGTCAAGAGCGCATCAGAAACCTCTTATTGACAAGCCCCCTGAATGGCGAGTCATTACAGGAAATTTATGGGTCCGTGATATCATCAAGATATCACTGGACAAGTCCTAGCTAAATTAATCGCTTGGCGCTTGTATAAGCTTATAGCTTAAACTTTAAAATCGTCTTTGGTTTGTAGTTACAGTAAAGACAGTCCGATTTTCGCAGTCGTAATTCGCATTTGGACTTCGCGTGCAAAATTTTATCGGACTTTGTGCGCACGTAGCTCAAAAACGATCGGGGTATTATCTGCGTAACCAAGGTTTGACGCTCTCTCTCTTATGTAGCCACAAAAACACTTCGTGAAGATTTTCCCCTCCCCCTTCCACTTTCCTCTTTCTCGAGGATTCTTACTGAAATTTTAGCCTTGGATGGAATATTCCACAGTTCCTTTTGAAAGCTGCTTTATTACAAGTATAAACGTGTCAAGCTACATCTCAGTGCACTTATCCTGTCCAACGTCTACTCGTAAAATAACTGCATCAGTGGGCCAAATAGGGAGGAAGAAAAGAAATGTTGCAACCCAGAAAGCCCTTGAAAATTTATCTTGATTGAGTCCGGGAAGTTGCATGGGATGAAAAGGAAGGAAGAGCTCTAAAACGGCGGATAATTAAGAAGAAGAGGCTAGAGATTTGTTGTAAAAGAGTCTCCACTTTATGTTTCCCGGTTCGCCATTCTTTTACATAAGATAGATAGACAACCCCTCTCTTTTAAGTGAGACGATAAAAAGTTGCCCCCCCCCCCCCCTCCGATGAAGTGACTGGACTGTCTTGGAGGCTCCAACATGGAGTCATACTGCTAGATTCAAAATTGATTCAGATTTGTTTATCACGGTTTAAGCCCCTTCTATTTATGTATTTATAACCCGTCATTTCAGCAACGAAAAAGGACTGAGTATACAGAGGCCAAGCAAAACAAAAGGAAAATATTAATCTTAGATATTCCTTCAGCCCAAGCTGACTGCGAATCATATTTGACGATGCAAAATGGATACGTCAGCTACCTTTTATTAGAGGTATATTTCGGCCCTTCTTGGCAAGGGTCCTCAGTTCAGCTGTATCTACTGTGTGCGACGCTAATTTGTAAATGAAACGAGACTCACCTGTAAGGTTAAGTTTGATAATAAGTAGCGTCGTATATTATAGTAGATACGGGTTAGCTGACTATCTGTTTTGCATTGTCAAAATATGATTCGAAATCAGCTTGGGCTGAAGGAATATCTGATATTGTGATTATCCCAAGAGAAATGAAGCTGACCCTTGTCGTGTTTTATTTAGACTAGACTGGTCACGACTGTCTTTATGGCGCGTTTCTGTAATGATCGATGGAAATTCCATTTGGAGTTAACAGAAGATCGCTTTCCTTTCAGAAAGAGAAGTTCGTGAAACTTTTGGACCAATTACACAACTCCCTGAGGATCGATCTTTCAATGTACCGGAATAACTTTCCGGCCTCCAGCCAGGAGAAATTGATGGACCTCAAGTCCACGGTCGATCTGCTCACAAGTATCACGTTCTTCAGAATGAAGGTTGGTGCCCATTATCCTTGTCGAAAAGCCAATATTTTTGGCTTTTTTTTTTTTACCCTCCTACTCTTAGTGACACACGTGTGCAGGGGCGTCACGACTGGGGGGAGGAGGGACGCCCCCCAATGTTGTCAGTCGGTAAAAAATAACAGAGTCGACGCGAAGCGACGCGATTTTTTTGTAAAAACAGTTGATTGTGTTCATGAAAACAGTAGTTTTTTGTGAAAATCAGTCGATTTTCGTCAAAACAGTCAGTTTTTATGGCACTTGCAGCCTCTGGCTCAAGTGCCATATACCGATCGCAATTCCGTCTGTCGGTCGGTCTGTCGGTCTGTCGGTCGGTCTGTCCGAATTTTTTTGTCCCACATGTTCGAGTTAGGGTACTGCCAGATGTGCTAGGACGATGAAACTTGGCAGGAAAATCAGGGACCCGACCAAACTAACCTAGAAGTAATCAGTTTCCCGATCCGACCATCTGGGGGGGGAGTGGTGGGCCGGGGAAATTCTGAAAATTAAGGAGTTTTTTTCACACTTTTTCGAGTTAGGGTACATCCAGATGTGCTAGGACGATGAAACTTGGCAGGAGCATCAGGGACCCGATCGGACTAACTTGGAAACATTCAGTTTCCCAATCCGACCACCCGGGGGGGGAGTGGAGGGCTGGGGAATCCGGAAAATTGGAGTAGTGTGTAACTTTAGAACGGGTGATCGGATTGGAATGAAACTTAATAACTGAATAAATGGCATACTTCTGATGTCCCGTTTGAAGTCCGGACCAGATTCGACAGCTATGGGGGAGTTGGGGGGGGGGGAGACCGGAAATTTCGAGAAACGGTTAGAATAGAGGGATCGGAGTGAAACTTGCTGGGAAGAACAAGCATCTGCTCCAGATAAATTGTTTATACATTTGGACTGGATCCGACCACCCGGAGGGGGGGGGGTGGAGGGCTAGGGAATCCGGAAAATTGGAGTAGTTGTGTAACTTTCGTACGGGTGATCGGATTGGAATGAAACTTAATAACTGAATAAATGGCACACTACTGATGTCCCGGTTGAAGTCCGGACCGGATTCGACAGCTATGGGGGAGTTGGGGGGGGGGGAGACCGGAAATTTCGAGAAACGGTTAGAATAGAGGGATCGGAGTGAAACTTGCTGGGAGGAACAAGCATCTGCTCCAGATAAATCGTTTATACATTTGGACTGGATCCGGACACTAGCAGGGTGGAGGGCTGGGAAATCCGGAAAATTGGAGTACTATGTAACTTTCGAGCGGGTGGTCGGATTGGAATGAAACTTAATAACTGAATAAATGACATACCTCTGATGTCCCATTTGAAGTCCGGACCGGATTAAACAGCTATGGGGGAGTTGGGGGGGGGGGTGACCGGAAATATCGGGAAACGGTTAGAATGGAGGGATCGGAGTGAAACTTGCTGGGAAGAACAAGCATCTGCTCCAGATAATTTTTTTTATACATTTGGGATGGATCATGACATTAGGGGGGTGGAGGGGAGTTTCCCGGAATTCCGGTTATGGCGGTTTTGGGGATTTTCACGACGAATCTTGGGAGGCGAATCAGGGACCCGATCAAACTGACTTATAAAGAAAAATTTACATGATCTGATAGCCGTGGGGGGAGCAACGGGAGGGGGAATCCGGAATATTGAGTCATGCGTAACTTTGAAACGGCTGATCGGATTTGAGTGAAATTTGGTAATTGAAGAGAGGACATGTTTCTGTTGATCTTTTTCATGTCCGGACAGATCCGACAGCAATTGAGGGGGGGGGGGGCGAAAATATGTGACCGACTTAGACTGGTGAGATCGGGATGGAACTTTGTGGGAATAACAAACAGATGCTCTGGATAAACACTTACGGAACCGGATTGGCTCCGGCGACTGTGGGGAAGTTTGAGGGGGGGGGGAGGTCCGGGATTCTGATGATCACGATTTAAGGTACTTCCAGATAATCTAGGACGATGGAACTTGGCTGTAATATTATAGATTTGACAAGATTGACTCAAAAATGACCACTTTCCAAACCCGACCATTCGTTAAAGTACTAATCTTGTCTGCAAATTTAGAAAAATACTTTTAAACTAAATTCATATTTTCATGATTCCCATGAGCCCATTATCATTTTTGCCTCAAGGGTTTTGTTTGCAAATGACGTTCCAGCTCCCTTAAAGTGTGAATCTGAACGGCCAGGTCGAAAAGTACTTTATTTCAAACAATACATCTCAACCCATGATCATTTGTGCCACAAGGGTTTTGCTTAAAAATTTATTTCTGTCACCCTTAACGTGCGCATTTGAAATGAAAAGCGAAAAAAAACTTTTGACGAAACGGTATACATCAAGGATCCCTAAAGGCCTGTGATCGTTTTTGCCTCAAGGGTTTTGCATACAGATGCATTTCTAGCGCCTTTAAAGTGCGCATCATTACACCCAAGTTCAAAAATAAAATACTTTTTATCTAGCTCCCTTAAAGTGCGCATTTTAACCACAAAGTCGAAAAATACTTTTGATCAAACAAAACATCTCAACACATGCAAGTGCCATATGAGCTTACAGCTCTTGTTCAGAAAATCAGTCAATTTTTTGTTCAAAACTGTCGTTTTTCTGCGAAAACAGTCGGTAAAAATTACCAGCCAGTCGGTAAGATTTCTATGGGGGTACATGCTTTTGCTGAAGGGCATGGGCCCCAACGCATGAGCACCATGCCCAAAGATTAAGGATTTGTGTATGACCGGATCAGACAGTATGGTCACTTTTGCGTTAGGCCCTCTCTAAAGAGATGGCACAGATAAACCGCAATTTTCACGAATTTTTACTCTAATTTACAACTTTCTTGAAAGCCTCAGTTTCTCGACACAGACATATGGCATTCACAGACATCTGGACGTATAGGTTGTTGTGATTAATTATCATTGTCGGATTCTTTCGTCTACACAGCCTACTGTCTCGGAACAATCAGCGTTGTTGGAGCTCCTGAATAATGTTGATCTTTTTATGTCTACGATGTTCTCGATTAATAACTTGCTCCGGTTCCCTTGGGCATCGTGAGCATAGGAATTGCTGGCTGAATTATAACTGATTATCTTGCCCCTGCGATCCACCGAGAGCTTCGACTGTTTGTACTTCAAATCGACATCTCGTTCGATTGTTTTTACAAGTTTATTGTTCGGCTTGCTTAGAAATCTGTCCTGTCAATTGTTATCCCCGCATCACTTCACTCCAAAGGAAAACAATGGGCAGTACAAATCATTCCCGAAAACTTTGACGACAATCTTGGATTCCGTGAATTCGCAGTGTTCGGTAGATCCCTTTGTTCTATTGTTTCAGTTTTGCCCTGCGACCGCCTATTTTCTGATAATTTTGGCTTAGCCCACCGAAGGTAAGATGCACCCCCGAAAAGGGCAGCAAAATAGGGGGCCGGTATTGTGCCGATTTTCTTTTCATGGTGGCTGTTTGATTCTTGGAATTCCCGGACTTGAAATTTTTGAAATTTACGAAATTTGGTATGTTTGTTTGAATTTCCCAGTGTCTTAGGTGTTTCTGAAAATTTACAGATGCTGTAGGGATGTTAATCATTGTGTACGTGGCAGGAGTGATTTTTTTTTTTTTACTGACGACTGCTTCTGTTTGCAGTATCTAGCATTGTTGCTCTGCGTTGTTGTGTCCGAACCACGTCCGACTACGATGGGGGAGTTTGGTTTGGGAGTTGTGTAACTATGAAGGGACCAAACTGGTGGGGAAATTGTGATGAAACTCGGACAAAGTTCATGGGTCGAATGTGCCATTTTGAAGCCTCGTCCAGATCCGGCTTTGGTGGGGGTAGCTGCAGGGGTGTACCGGAAATTTTTTTGAAGTGCTGCGATTATATTGAGACTTGATGCATGTTATGAGCAAATGTCATAGATATGGGATTTGTCGGTTAGAACTGCATCTGGGCATAGTGGGAGGAGCTGAAGGGGGGATTTATGACAGGTGTAGGACCAAACGAATGATTGTAATTAAAATTGGACGGTATAAAGGTCATGGGCCGTAGATGTGTAATTTTGAGAGCTAGGTCGGATACAAACCTAGGAGGGAGGATTTACCGGAAGAGCTAGAAGAGCTCCGAATTGAGTGAAACTTGATGAGTGGTTATAGCAAATGTCATAGATGTGACGTTTAAATGTCTGAAACGCATCTGGCCAGGCTGGGAGAGTTGAAGGAAGGCCCAGGGAATGGTTTGTCGTGTGGAGGGACCAAACGGCCATCCTTTCGGCAGAGATTGTGATGGAACTTGGATGTTACAAGGTCATACTCCTTGGATGTGCCATTTTGAGTTCTGGACTAGATAGGTAAAATGTAACGACCCATGGTGGAGGAGTTCAAAGGGGGTACCGCAGAGTTTCCGAAACTGCTCTGATTCAAGTGGATCTTGATGGGTGGTAGGAGCAAATGCCTTAAACATGACATGTATTTGTCCAAATCGGGTCCGTTGTATCTTATGTCCCATGAACTTTATTTCACGCGTAGGGACCAAACAAGTCGAATGTTTCCAGGAATTTACCATATTATTTTGCACCTGTTCTATCAAGTGCCGTATGAGCTCATAGCTCTTGGTTTAGTCAGTTTTCGTTAAGCCGTCTCGTTTCTGACCAGTATCCAGTCACGCACATGAGTTACTCTGCCCGTCGATTCTAACGTCTTGCACTACGATCTCGTTGGTTTGATTGGAGTTTGTTTAATTTCTTTTTTTCCAGTTGACACTCTTCTAAACTTTAGATCTTCTTTCGTTAGTTACTCTATTATTTTTATTTTGTATGAAGATTTAATACAAATATTCATACATTTTCTCTACAGGTTCAAGAGCTGTCTTCGCCTCCCAGGGCTTCTACTGTCGTCAAGGATTGTGCGACAGCATGCCTGCGATCCACGTACCAGTTCCTTTTCGAGCACTGTTACGAGCTCTACAATCGAGAATATCAGGTTAGTATATTATAATGCTTCTTACCTATGACGCTTTTCACGGTCCGGAACGAAAATCCGCTGTTCTCTGCAGTGTCAGCCTGTCAGGGACCCACCAATTTGTAGGTCCCTGGTAGTGTGTAGTAAGTAAGTAAATAATTTTTATGGCACTTGCAGCCTCTGGCTCAAGTGCCATATACCGATCGCAATTCCGTCTGTCGGTCGGTCGGTCGGTCTGTCTGTCCGAATTTTGTTGTCCCACATGTTCGAGTTAGGGTACTTCCAGATGTGTTAGGACGATGAAACTTGGCAGGAAAATCAGGGACCCGACCAAACTAACCTGGAAATAATCAGTTTCCCGATCCGACCATCTGGGGGGGAGTGGTGGGCCGGGGAATTCTGAGAATTAAGTAGTTTTTGTCACACTTTTTCGAGTTGGGGTACTTCCAGATGTGCTAGGACGATGAAACTTGGCAGGAGCATCAGGGACCCGACCGGACTAACCTGGAAATAATCAGTTTCCCAATCCGACCAAATGGGGGGGGAGTGGAGGGCTGGGGAATCCGGAAAACTGGAGTAGTGTGTAACTTTCGAACGGATGATCGGATTGGAATGAAACTTAATAACTGAATAAATGGCATACCTCTGATGTCCCATTTGAAGTCCGGACCGGATTCGACAGCTATGGGGGAGATGGGGGGGGAGACCGGAAATCTCGAGAAACGGTTAGAATGGAGGGATCGGAGTGAAAATTGCTGGGAAGAACAAGCATCTGCTCCAGATAAATCCTTTATACATTTGGACTGGATCCGGACACTAGGGGGGGGGTGGAGGGGAGTTTCCTGGAATTCCGGTAATGGCGGTTTTGGGGAATTTCACGACGAAACTTGGGAGGCGAATCAGGGACCCGATCAAACTGACTTATAAATAAAAATTTACATGATCCGATAGTGGTGGGGGGAGTAGTGGGAGGGGGAATCCGGAATACTGAGTTATGCGTAACTTTGGAACGGTTGATCGGATTTGAGTGAAATTTTATAATTGATCAGAGGATATGTCTCTGGTGACCTTTGTCATGTCCGGACTGGATTCGACAACAATGGGGGGGGGGAGAAAATACGTGACCGGCTCAGACTGGGGAGATCGGGATCGAACTTTGTGGGGATAATAAAGAGATGCTCTGGATAAATCACTTACAGAACCGGATTGGCTCCGGCGACTGTGGGGGAGTTTGAGGGGGGGGGGGGGTCCGGAATTCCGGTGATCGCGATTTAAGGTACTTCCAGATGTACTAGGACGATCGAACTGGGCTGGAATATTAGAGATTTGACAAGATTGGCTCAGAAATCGCCACTTTCCAAATCCGACATTCCTTAAAGTACCAATCTTGACCGCAAATTTAGAAAAATACTTTTAACCAAATTATACATTTTCATGATCCCCATGAGCACATTATCATTTTTGCCTCAAGGGTTTTGCTTACAAATGAAGTTTTAGCTCCCTGAAAGTGCGCATCTGAACCGCAAGGTCGAAAACTACTTTTTTTCATCAAACGATACATCTCAACCCATGATCATTTGTGCCGCAAGGGTTTTGCTTAAAAATTGATTTTATCACCCTTAAAGTGCACATTTTAACCGAAAAGTGAAAAAAAATACTTTTTACCAAACGGTATATATCAATGATCCCTAAGGGCCTGTGATCGTTTTGTCTCAATAGATTTTCTTACAGATGAATTTCTAGCGCCTATAAAGTGCGTATCATTACAGCCAAGTTCTAAAACAAAATACTTTTTCTGTAGCTCCCTTAAAGTGCGCATCTGAACCGCAAAGGTAACCTTAAAAGTACGTTTGATCAAACACTACATCTCAACCCATGCAAGTGCCATATGAGCTTACAGCTCTTGTTTTATTGCCCGTAATTTTCACGCAGAACAAAACGGAGGGAAGATGAAAGAGAAAACGATATATAATATTACTATGTCGTAATAATAAAGATTTTAATCCATAGTATCTTTAAAATACATAAAAATACCTTTAGATGTGTCGATCGTTTAAGCATTCAGTTCATACATTGAATCATAGTTTATTAAAATGTCAACAAAGACTGGTTGAATTTGAGACTGTTATAAGTCTAACAAGATGTGGTACAAAAGACGTCAGATAGAGCTCGGATGGATGTGCTGGAAAATTAGTTCTTCTAGTACCCTCTTGATTGATATTTTAAAGTGGTTAACACGGAAAATATAAAGACGCAAAAGTACAACAAAAGAACCATGAGCCGAATTATGAGCATGAAGAAAAGAAGCCGCAGAGGGACATATACACATATCAGATGCGAGACGAGACCAATTTGAGCAATGACTTCTGCTTCGGTCGAATCTAGGGAGCCGGAGGAGGAATTTTGCAATATTTGAAATATATTTGAAATAAATATTTATCTTTTTCGGCGGGTTTGACCGTCTATTAAACAGCTTGTTCGGTTCCGGGTTTTCCAAATTTAATAACCCTTCCTAATAATCCCAAGTGCGAAGGCTAAGGGCCAATATTTTATCTGGTATAAATTATCTAACAAATAATCTAACATTTAAGCTAAACTCAGAACTCTTAACTCATGTAAAGTTGCTTTGTTCCCTTCCAAAAGGCTTTTATTATCTTATATTATTCTATTTGACTTCAGAGTTTGGCGGTTTGAATGAACTCGGTGTTTCTAGGATAGATCGGCAATTAATTTTTGAATACTGGTGCGAATCTTCGGTCTCGGATGCGAAATCCCAGTACCGGGTGAACCAGGCTTAATGTACCTTTATCAAATCTTCCTCTGAGACTCCCGAATCACGGTTGAAAATCTCACCTATTTTCACGCATTCAGCGTGGCTTCAAATACCATTAGCGATCCGACGAAATGAGATCTGCTAGAAGAAAACGGAAGAAAAAGGCTGGCTTTACCATAAGTATTTTCCGAGCACCCTACTGTTCCTTCGTTGGATTAGTGCCTAGGGCAACTTTCTTCTCTGAGGTCGGGATTGAGAGTTTTTCTTATCTTTGAGGAATGTTCCTTTGGGGGTCTTTGACACGTGCCCCTTCCCCCCTTCCTCTAAATAGAAACCGGTACTGAGCGGATGAGAGATAATGCCAGTTGCAAGGAAGAGCACGAAGGAAAGTTAGTGAATTTTCCTCTGGGTATCCTTTTTGTGACCTCGCGCCCTCATCGATCCAGAGCATGGTTACAGTGGAGTTGTCAACCAGTCCGAAGTTAGTCAGCCAAAGCAATTGCCCCTTGGTTTTAAGCTTTGTGCCTGAACCCAATGTTTGAGACAAATAATCCATTATTCCATTTCCCAGTAGTTCCTCAACAGATCTTTAAGGTGTATAAAAAGGGGATGGGCTTAAAATTTCTGTAGTTCAAGACGATTAAGGGATCGGGGATTCTTTTTTTATTTTTCTGATCTTCTTTTATGTTATTTTGTCACAAACTGTTCAGCCGTTCTTTTCACTAATAACCTAAGCAAGAACTGTGAGCTCTTTTTGCACTTGCTTCAGACATTTTGTGAGAAGGCATGATATTATGCTTGAACAGTAATAACTTTTTATTCATTTTATTTTAGTGTTCGACAACTAAAATTTCAAATACAGTTTTGATTATTTTATTCGCGAAGCATGGTTAGTTCCCGGTTGAGAATATGTTTCGCTTTCCCTCTTTTTAGAGACAGACGCGGCAGCAATGTCGGAAATGAATGGTCTAGGTCAGTGGTTCCCAACCGGTGGTACGCGTACCCAAAGGGGTACGCGAGACCCTTGCAAGGGGTACGCGACGGAACCAAAACTGGTTTAATATGAAGCTTCAAAACCTCGCCTCACTAATTTTTGATGACCGAAAGCCTAATATTACCAACAGAAACATCATTAGCCAAAAAAAAATTTTGAGGGGCAAGGTGTTTTTACGACTGGCGGGTCGTTTTTACCGATTGTTTTTCACAATCGCGGCGCTTCTCGCCGACTCCTTTCTTTTTAACTGTCTGGCCGAACACTTCGGGGGGAAGGGGGTTGCCAACCCGTGCGTGACGCCTCTGATTACAAGCCTTAGTAAAGTCTATGAAATAATGTTGATTCCAAAACAGCTAGCCGACTGCCATAAATTATCTTCCTGTGTCAAACAATAATGTTTCAAGACGAATAAAGACATTGCAAGTGATATTGTCATTCATGTTGCGAATTCAGCTACCGAAAACTTTTACGATGCAGCTTGATGAAAGCAAGGAGAACATCAAAACCGAACACAGAGACTGTAAAAAATATTGCCGTTAATGACAGCGAGCCGAGATTTGACAAAATTCTAGCCACAAAGCAGCCTCACGTGTCTCATTGATTTTGTATATATTTGTAACAAATGTCGTCTTTTTCACCTTCGGAAAAAGGGGGTACGCGACTTTTTCGAACCTTGATAAGGGGTACGCGGTACGAAAAAGGTTGGGAACCACTGGTCTAGGTCATTGAAGAAATTTGTTGTACGTTATGTGACGATAGTAACGAAAATCAGAAGTAGACTGGCTAGTGCAGTGCCAACATATCCTAGGCTAGCAATTAAATCTAACGTTCCGCCAGATGCTCATTTTCTCATCACTAATAATGAACTGGTCGTAACTTTGTAAGGATTGCTTGCTTACCTAGACTTACTGGTGATCAGTGGTGATGTTTTTGAAGGAGTGTTAATGAATTTTGTTCATGATTCCGTCGAGTCTCTTTCCGTTGTAAAGTCGATATTGCCGATTCGCCAAAGAAACGTAAATAGAGGAAGAGTTTGACTGACGGATAAGTGACGATGAATCCATAGTTGCGTTTTTGATCGAAGTTTTGTTCGCCGTTGGCCTAGCCGGTTCCTTAATTTCCGTTTTCGATCGCCGTCGAAGTTCACCGTTTGCTTAATTAGTGTTTTTACGACTCCGGCGTTCCTTGCCCGGTCGGTGTTTCTTCGACGATTCAAGCAAACTTCGAACTTGCTAGCTGACGAAGTTCGACGGTCAGAGTTTGAAGGACAAAGGAACTGTGACCGGCGACCAAAAACGGTATTTAAATAGAGACCTTTTAGTTTGAAGGTAACTTCGAACCTCAATCAAAAACACAACTCTTGTATTGTGGTAAATCATAGACACACATCTGTCTGTGTCCGCAAAAGGGAAACTTTAAAGCTTCGACTTCCAAGTCTCCTGTTTAACTTTCCGAAATTCTAAGCACGGCGGTCCACTAACTAAGCCACCGAGTTTGGCTCTGTCAATCTCGGTTGTGACGACGATGTCTAGGTTCCTCTTAGAAAGTTAGCAGGAAACGAGAAAGTTCAGACTCTCGACTTCCAGTTTTTGTCCCTAGCGTGATTTATTTCTGGAAAACTTCCAACCTTACCTTCAAGTCCTCCAACTTCCCTGAACGGACGCCTTCGATCCAACCCGGACCCGAAAATGGCATATCAAGGGCGCATTACGAGAGGGCGCATCAAGGGCGTTTCTGGGAGCACCAATCCCAGGTCCAACGGGAACAAGAGAACGAGACAACAAGCGATACCATCAAATGGTTCCAGCCAACAACAGCCCCAAAATTGACGAGGAAAAGGCCCAAGCCATGCAAATGAACCGAGAAAAAATAAAATAAAATGCCTCTATTTCAACGCTGATTCTCTCTTAAACAAAATGGAGGAAGCAAAGCAGGTTATCAAACTAGAAAATCCGGATATTGTGGCAATAGTAGAAGTTAAACCAAAAAACTACAGATACTTACCTACCCTCGCAGAGCTCAGTATCGAAGATTATTATCTGTATGAAAAAAATCTAGAAGAGAATACAGGTAGAGGGATAGTCTGCTATTGTCGGAAAGGCATCACCGTTCATCCGATACCGATGTCAACCGATACGACTGAGCCCCAAGAAAGTCTATGGATCTGCATTAAGTCTAAAACGACCAGCGACACTGTTCTTGGGATCTGTTACCGTAGCCCCAACAACACTAACACATCCGACGAAGCTCTGTTCTTGCAAATAGCAGCATTCGCTAAGAATACAAATCAAAAGCTTGCTATTATAGGAGATTTCAATCTCCCTAAGATAGACTGGAATAGGATATACACCACGGAATCTACCACAAGCTTGACCAGCAAATTCCTTGACGTTATTAACGAACACTTTTTAGAGCAGCTAATATCTGAGCCAACAAGGATGCGGGGCTCTGATACGCCAAGTATCCTCGATTTGCTACTGGTAAGCGACGGGGACTTGGTATCAGATATTAAGCAGTTGTTAGCATCGCCATTCAATGACGTAGCTCCTCCCACAGGGCGGGGCCAAAGAAACTCCTCCCTTAAGGCGGAGACTTGGATCCAGCAGCCAATCACAGGCCTTCTAGAATCGGTAAATCGGATCACTCGGTAATCGTGTTCAACCTGGAAACGGAGGTTTTGAGGACAAGTATGGCACCGAAACGTAACTACTACAAGGGAGACTACGTTGCTCTGAGAAGAGAGCTTTCGGACGTCAACTGGATTGAAGAATTCGGTGGGTTGGAGTCGTTAGACACCATTTACACAAAGTTCACTACGATTGTAGCCTCAATGGAAGAAAAATTTATTTCTATGCACAAGAACTACACCCGTGTTGCATTACCTAAAGCCACTATTGAACTGATTAAAGCAAAACAAAAAGCATGGAGAGACTACAAATGCAATCGGCAAAATAACGACCGAGAGAAAACATTCAAGAGGCTCCGTAACAGGGTTCGGAAAGCAACAAGAAGAGAAGCAAAGCTTAGAGAACGTAAATTAGCTTTCTCCGTCAAAGAAAACCCAAAAAGTTTCTGGCGACACGTGAACAGCAAAAGAAAAAACAAAAGTGGAGTCTCATCTCTTTACGATCCCGTGAGTCAAAAGCTGGTACACGACCCCACGGACAAGGCGAATACTCTCAACAGCCAGTTCTCTTCTGTTTTTACTCAGGAACCTGAGAATGAAGACAACTCTAGCCGTGAAGAACCAATTCAGGGTCTAAGCGACTCGATAAGACCGATTGAGATCAACCACAGCGATGTTCTAAAGAAACTCAGAGAACTTAACCCAAGCAAGTCCACAGGCCCAGACAATCTACATCCAAAACTGCTCAAAGAACTAGCAACGGTAATAACAGAACCACTAGTCTACATCTACAGGAAGTCTCTTGAACTCGGTGAGCTACCCGCTATTTGGAAAAAAGCTATTGTCGTCCCAATATTCAAAGGTGGGAAACGTGAAGACCCATCAAACTACAGACCGATAAGCCTCACTTGTATCACGTGTAAAGTACTTGAGTCTCTTATTGCAGACCACACCCTAGAGCACTTAAAACGAGAAAAAATACTTACCGAAAAGCAGTTTGGTTTTCTTAAGAACCGATCTGCAGAAATCCAACTGCTTTGTGCAACAGATGATTGGAAGAAAAACATCGACAAGGGGTTCCAGATTGATCTCATATACTTGGATCTCAAGAAAGCCTTTGACAAAGTTCCACATAAGCGTCTCATCCAGAAGCTTATGAAATATGGTCTCTCCTCATCCGGGTCCTCATCGAGCCTTCTTCAGTGGATTATGGATTTCTTAACTGGCAGAAAGCAAATTGTGTGCGTAGAAGGTTGTCTCAGCGATACCGAAGAGGATGTTCTTAGCGGAGTACCCCAGGGGTCCATCCTCGGCCCTCTTCTCTTTAATCTCTACATCAACGACCTAGTCGAGGGCATCGAATCTGACATCCTTCTCTACGCGGACGACACAAAGCTCTATCGTGTCATCTCGTCGTGTGAAGACACCCACCACCTGCAGGCGGATCTCCAACGAATTGAAGACTGGATGAAGAAGTGGATCATGGAAATCAATACTCAGAAAAGTCATGTTCTCACTCTGGGACCACAAAACTTTACGTCCTCATACTCTCTTGGTTCAGCTGCACTTACTCTTAGTAAAGAAGAAAGAGACCTAGGCATCTTAGTGGATTCCGAACTGAACTTCAGTAGCCACTGTGAAGCTGTCGTCAAGAAGGCTTCCAAAATTGCTGGTATGATCAGAAGAAGCTTCTCATGCGAGGACGACAAAACGCTTGCTACGCTCTACAAGTCACTTGTCCGCCCGATTCTTGAATATGGGCATTGCTCTACAAGACCATACTACAACAAGGACATAGATGCTCTCGAAAATGTTCAGCGGAGGATAACCAAATTCTCTCCCGGATTACGTTTCCTTCCCTACGAAGAGCGGCTTCGCAAGCTTGAAATCCCAACTCTCGCCTATAGATTCCATCGTGGTGATCTTATTGAAATGTACAAGCTCTGCAATGAAGCTTATGACAACGTACCAGCCCAGAGAATCGTGCAGTTCAATAATAATCACCTTCGAGGACACCAGCACAAAGTGAGGACGGAACGCTTTTATAAGGACATGGGCCGCTGGACCTTTGGCAACCGAGTGGTCCAGCACTGGAACAACTTACCAGAGAGAGTAATCTGCTCCACAAATCTACTGACATTCAAGAAGGAAGTTGATGAATACTATTCAAGTGACATTTTCTCCTTGTGCAAATTTAGAAGAAATGTAAATTAAGAATTTTGTAGAGGCTTAACGGCCTGCCATCAAATTTGCGAATATATTTATTTATTTATTTATTTATTACATATACCCAAAAGGCTTCATCCAGATCCTTCAAGCCAGTGGTTCCTCCCGAGCCCCACCGTGAACGGATTATATGCCCTTATGCGCCTTGTGAAATTCGGAATGTAGTCGTTTGACAAGTTTTCGGACTCACCTCCTCGCGCATCTCTCCACGTTCGGTCAGATCCGGAAAACGGAGTCGCCTAAGTGAATCAGATCTGATTTTCCCGAAAATTAAGTCGCTTATGTGAATCAGATCAGACTTTCTGGGAAGCACCAGCGTTGGACAGACCGACCGAACGACGGATAGTTCCTAGTGCTAGCCTGTTGCAGCAAGTTGAATGTATGATCGGTCTCAGGGATAAGAAATGATATGGATCGTAGGCAGAGGGTCCTCTTTGTATATCAGGACAATATACGGTGGACAGGAAGGTCAATATCCTCCAGACGTGCGGTTTTTATGCTGCAGTTGGTTTCGAGGGGGATTCGTTGCCGAGAGCCCCTGCAAAATTCCGCAAAAGAGATGCTAGGAAGATGGAACAAAGCTTGATTCCACAGAAGTTCTCATTTTCTCACTTGGCAGGGACTAGAGCAAAACAACCAAAATTGGGTGTGTGTTTATGACATTGATGTTGAAATGGGGATAAACACGCCAGCTGACTGTAGTTTGAGAAGGGGAAAAGTGGATAGCAGGCTCGTTCGCCATATTCAAGTTGAGTGCTTCTAGGAGGACTAGTTTCTGTAAATCCCCGCGTGTCTCGTAATCAGCGCTTGTCCATAGATATAGTAAGGGATCGACTAAAAACTGGAATGGAACGGAACGAGACGGTGCAGGAGGAACGCGTACTAAAAACTGGAACACGTACTAAAATCTGGAACACGGAACAAAAATCCAGATCTCTGCACCAGGAGGAACACTACGAAAAGGGGGAACAAAGCACCATCCTTCCTTCTTTTAGTATTTTGTCTGGGAACTAGTTTCCGATCATTCCTATGCATGCAGGAGGAACAAGTACTAAAATCTGGAAGGCCCGTCCTCTGTTGTTTAGCTCTTGGTTCTTCGTCAGAAGCCAGTACTATAGACGGGAACGAGGATCCCTGTTCTTTAGCACTTGCCAAACAAGTGCTAAACAACAACCAAGTGCTAAACAACAGAGGACGGGCCTTTCAGATTTTAGTACTTGTTCCCCCTGCATGCATCGGAATGATCTGAAACTCGTTCCCAGAAAAACTACTAAAAGAAGGAAGGATGGTGCATTGTTCCCCCTTCTACTAGCCTTCCTCCTGGTGCAGCGTTCCAGATTTTAGTACGCGTTCCAGTTTTTAGTACGCGTTCCTCCTGCACCGTGTCGTTCCGTTCCATTCCAGTTTTTAGTCGATCCCATATAGTAAAATAGTTCCACAAGTTGATGAGCAGAAAACTCCTTCCCAAGTAATCAAAGCTTTGCACAGTCTCTGGAGTGTACTAGTTCAGTGATCTTTTACTAAAAGTGATTGATAAGATATGGTTTACTAGCTGCAAGCGAACCGCCGTGCAGATGTATAAGAATTGGACAAAAGTAAATAAAATCAAAATTCCCTTAAGGCGCCTAGCTCGATTGAATAGGGTTACCGTAGGTCTAACTGCTTGAAATGGTAACTTATAGTGGAATCACGGGCTATTCAAGGGTGAGAATTCCAGAGGTCTTTGGAATCATCAATATTTGTTAACCAATTTATCCTGCGTATTCTGGGCCTTCTCAGAAATGTGTGCGATTTTCCGGATTTTGCTGTTTCATTCATGACGTTCGTCTCCAGGGGGTCACGTTCTGTCAAGTGGAGGGGGGCTGAAGTGTCCTTTTGACAGTCATGGTCTCCTTATCGAGTTTCAGTTGGCTTCAGTATCTATAGGTTGAATTCCGTTGCATGCCACCGTTTCCCACATCAACTGTTTGTCCGTACGACAGCAAATCCTTCTTTCACGAAAAAAGTCGTGTCTGGCGTGCCTTTTTGTCTATTTAGGTTTACCTTTCGTGCCATTTACCATGTATGCGGTTTTGCCGTAGGCCCAAGATTGGCGAAATGATAGGATGAGAGTAATAAAAAAATCAACAAGAGTGGTTTTGTTTTGGGATGGAAATCAACAGTCTGGAAGGGTTAAAGGTTTATTTATACAATGGATAAGAACGGAAAGATTTAAAATTTAGATTTTAAGATAATTAGATAGATTTAAAATTTATTCTAAATTTGATTATTGCTTAGATATAGAGGTATGAATATATCCTGACTCCATGTCCGAACTGTTCCCCCGCCGGAAAAGTAGATTGACCGGAATCCGGCGAAAACCGGAAATGTGGTAGAATTTTTTTTTGCGTTTTTCGTCCTTTGCTCCCAGAGAAAAATAACATTAGAAAGTAGCGCCAAGACCTATGCTTTCATTGCTTCGCAAACGGGCCATACTCATAGCGCCGCCCACTACGCTTGCGGTATTTAAAGCGAAACAAACTTGTGGGTTTAGAAATTTCTGGTAAAGCTAAGATGCGGTCTCAACACACCGAGGAAAAATGGGAGGTTTCGTCTTTTTTTTTGCTGTGTTCAGAATGAGAAGTTATTGGAACCAGCGCTGATGCAGGACCGATTGAGTTTCAGTAGAGACGTTCATTGTCGTTAGTGGTGCTAGTGTCGCTGTTAATCGAGTGCGCGTCACTTTTTCAGGTCTTGGCGCTACTCTCTAGTGCTATTTTGTTCTGTTTGCTCCGTAACTTCGGCACGTCACATGCAAGTTTCTCGAAAGTGACCCGAAAGTGACGCATGTGAAGTCTTATTGGGCTCGAGGGGTTGTCCACTCTCGATTTTAGTGTACAGCGCAAGTGCTCAGTGACGGTACGGCCTGACCTCCGTCGGCACCAGCTGCCGCACGTGTCAGGACATCAAAACCAGCATTTTTAGAAGCGTTTGAAGCTTACCGATGCCGGCACCTCTTGTTCGCCAGCCGGTGCCGGGAAAGAGTGAATAAGCAGGTGGTGGGGAGTTGGTAGCCCCTCGATTGGACTGTGTTCAAGTAGCTTAGGAGTTGACAACCGCACTGAAGGATCTAAAAGAACACCTCTAGTTATAGTTCTGTTGTTTTTTGTTGTTGGTGTTTATTCTCTTTTTTCTTTCTCGTTTTTCCTTTTTTATTTGTTTGGTTCATCATTGGGTTAATCGGTTAGAAGTTCGTTACTTGTTTCTTATGGTGGTATGTATTTCGGTATAATGCTTTTCCTTTTTTGTTGTGTACTCCGTCTTTCTCTTTGTGAGTGTATGATGGGTAAAAAAAAATATTAATTGTTTTTATGATACGGGTCCACACCAAAATCGGTGACGCCATGCGAATGCCTGTTTACTTGTGGACTATGGCCATGGGCTATGTCTATGGCCATGCCCCGCGTCTATAAGTCATGAATTTCCATCAGCCAGCGTGAGCTTGTAGACCTTT
Source organism: Branchinecta lindahli (assembly GCA_023053555.1). Lineage (NCBI taxonomy): Eukaryota > Metazoa > Arthropoda > Branchiopoda > Anostraca > Branchinectidae > Branchinecta > Branchinecta lindahli. Next base: position 8,220,134 of record JAKZAO010000003.1, read on the forward strand.
GCAGTTCGTTTGTTTCCTTAGGATTGAATTTTTTGCGCTCTATTTGTCATTCTCTCCATAGAAAACCCTGTAATCTTTTTGAGAGAAAAGGTCCCTCCATAGTAATTCGCTGGTCTGCCTGGGAAATAAAAGATACGGAACAGTCAATAAATTGCTGCTGGACCGGTGCATCCCTTAGGTAATTTCAGACAGAGACCGTGTCATTACGATTCCGATAGTTGCCCAATACACACAGGGGCCGGGAATTTAATAATTCACTTAGAGATTAGGAGTGGTGGAACATGCAATGAGTAGATACCGATCGGTGGTGTGAAAAGATGAGATGCGTCGTAAACAAAAATTTGGCGCTTCCACAGTAGAGATGCTTATTTGAACACTCCTCGAAATGATTGACACTTGTACGCTTCTATAAAACCTTGGCGTCGCTTCTTGCTTACAAAATAGTTAAACGATAAGAAAAATAAAAAACTTAACATTAGCTAATAGAAACTTTTTCCGCTTTCTGCTTGCGCAAACAGTTACTTGCGGTACTATTTTTTTCTTTTTTTTCGCTTTTAAATATGCTCTTCTTTCATTGGCAGGGCGTCACGTGTTGGGGTCTGAGTCCACCGCGAAGCGCCGCGATTTTTTTTTTCTTGGAAACAGTCGATTTTTCTTTAAGACAGTCGGTATTTCGTGAAAATAGTCGATTTTTTCTGAAAATGTCGATTTTTCGTACAATTATTCGATGTTTCGTCTAAACAGTCGTATTTCTGCAAAAACAGTCGGTAAAGATGACCAGCCAGTCGGTAAATACCTTGTCCCCCCAACAAAAAACATTTTGGCTATTGCTCAATTTCTCACCGAAACTTTCAGTTGCTATTTCCTCGTGAGCACGTTCCGCAACTACCCGAAACTTCTTATCGAAGAACACTCAGAAGTATGTGGTCCACAACGATACAGCGGGAAAAAGGCCCATAGTTGATTGGCAGCAAAAACGAATATAGGCATTTTTCGTTGACACAGTTGTGGGCTACACACTTCTCAGTGTTTGTCGTGGAAACACGATTGCGTGCCACACAGTCGAGCCACAAGATGAAACTCACGGAAACACCATTTTGTCTATTTTTTGGGCGATTGGGCGAGAAAATAAAATGTAAAATCTCAATAAATAGAACTCCAGGCTTTCGTCCTTACAAAAGCCGTGCAAAAAGGTTCCTCAGTTTTATATTTACATACTTGAGAAAGTTTTAATTTTATTATTTTGACATTATTTTGCTGCTAAATTTGAATTTCCCGCCAGAGTCGAGCCACAATTTCGACCATCACCTTGTTGTTTGTCGAACTTGAGCCACAAAGCGAGCGATACAAATCTTGTTGGTCGCGGAAACACACTTGCGAGTTGCGGGCCGCACAAAAGGCTGCGGAAATACACTTTTCGAGCCACAATCGACCGACAATTTGTTTGTGAATGCACGGAAAAACGCCTTCTGTATATGTTTGTTTAAGTTAAATATTTTGGACACAGCTTTTCGTGAATAATTTGTATTTATCGTTTATTTGCTGTCAATCACTTAGGCCTATGTATGTCTATGCTGCCTCTTATACTCAATGGCTTTACTACGTCCTTGCCAACTGCTGGATCAAGCCAAGAGAAAATGGAAGAAAATAAACAAGTCTCTACAAGTTCGTCCAACATTTGTGACCCAACCAAAAATTATGAGACCATCTAACACAATGCTCAGAAGCCTTATTTCTAAGGAAACCGGAATTTCATGCTCCGCCTGTCTCGAAAAGCCTTGTCCAGCCTACCGAAAACGCCACTTCTGCTAGCCTCTAACGAAATCATTTTCCAAGGGTAACTCACATGGGTGAGCTTGTTTTAATAAAGATGCTGGAAGAGAAAAGAGAAAAAGGAAATAATATAGCACAGTGGACATTTGGAGGACAGTATCGCTGAGTGTCACTAGACAGATTGTTTTAGCGGAAAAAAAAGAACACTTTCGCTAGCTGGCAGAAGCTTCACCTATTTCAGTGGTGACTGTGATTTGATCTCGGGGCAAGCCTTGATTAAACTTACTGTGCTTACTTACTAACGTCACCAGCCAAAACGTCCAAAAGAGATTCCGTCCCAGAGATCAAATAATATTTAATTTTGTCGTTTATGTGCTAAGTTTATGTGCTATCTGACCGATCTCAGCAAACGCCCTAGGATTGCTAATGGTCATTACGGAGAGATCAAGGTTGCTCAGAGAAGGACGTGAGAAACATCTTCTTTTCTGGTACACCATCTAGTCAAGAGAGGTGGCATTTGGGAAAAACGGTACATCTCATGCACCCAGCACCACGGGACCCACATCCGTCTGTTCTGCTTATAAGGGCTTAGTTCGAAATCTGTCGTGCAAACTTCGTGTATTTCCTAGACAATGCGCTTAAAAACCGAGGCGAACTACAGACCCATAGCCAGATAAACAAAAATAAATAAATGCTTGAGGAGATTTTGTCTGTTTTGTCATATGTGCGTTTTGTCATGAGGAGATTTTGTCAACATGGACGTTGTGGGGGCGTTTTGTCGTGGGTAATATGTAATACGAAGCCTCATTAGCAAGAAAGGGGAGAAGAGTGGAATCGCTCAGTTGAGACTCAAACGGAGGAAGTCTGGATCTTCCATTATATAATGATAAATGACAATAGTTGTACGATGGGAGACCTCTCAACTGAACGGATATCCGAGAAAGGATGGGGAGTAGGTAAGTAAGTAATTAATTTCTGACCCGCCATTTGAAAAGCGGATCCATGTGTGCAAAGTAAGTCCCGAATGGAAGGAGTTTTGGCTGCTTCAACTAATTATCAGGATCTCATAACAAGTTAGGGTTTAATAGAGTAAGGATTAATAAAAACGAGAAGAAGACAAGGAATCCAACAATATACTTAATGGAAAAATATGGATGAAATGGAGAGCAGGTCCTACAAAATCGACATTTCCTTAGAATCTTGAAGATCCGAAAATCAAAGGAGTCAATTTCGAGAATTCTCCTCTGATGTTTAGATCACCTGATTTCATGCGATAGTTCAAATCAGGACAGCGGGATCATAAAAGGCAAATATTTGGTCGAATAAAAAATAAAAAAACAGCTAAATACGGAGGTGTGTCCGCTACGGTCAGTTAATAATTATCAGAACTAATCAGTAATGAATGATCCAGCGAGAAAGAGGGACGAACTACTTAAGAGGTGAAATGAATTTCTGTAATTTGTGAGTAATTTTGGCTGATGTTAGGAATTTGTAGAAATGTCAAGTTTGCGTTAGTAATAATCATTCACATCGATCGGCAATGGTTTCTCTTCCATTTTCTGTCACATCAATTCAATTATCTAAGTTTTTAAGACCGATGTGTACGAACAAGAACCCAAGAGCAGTGTTTCCACTTTTCTTTTCAAACAATCTGGAAAACCTCGGCGATTTTCGGTAGAAAATCGGTAGACGGCTCTCAGGGTTCGGTAGAATTTTCAGTAGGACTGTTTTTCATTTTGTGTTACGTTTTTGGAGGTGTTTGAGCGATTTGCGAATAAAGTACCACATTCTAAGAACTCAGAGAGTGATTCCGGAAAGAAAAGCGGGATTTCGTCGATCAATTTTTGTCAAAGTTGACTCTGTTTCGAAGGGGAACTTCGGAAGCAGATAGAAGCTCGAAAAATAATGAAATGTATTTAATTTTGAAACTATGTGTAGTCGTATTTCGTTCATTTTAAAGCTGTTTTGACTTGAGACATTTTTCTTCATCAACCCCTACTTTTTCCCACCCTTTCAGGCTCCGCAAGACTAAGTTCAGGACGGTGACAGAAAAATCCAGACGAATTCCGGACACCAGGCTTTTAACCATTGGGTTTGAGTTGAGCGGATAAACTTTTTTTTTTTACTGCCATCCCCGAACAGTCATTCACGAACGATAAAGGGAAAAAGCAAAGTCGCAGCTCATGAATATTCATATAACTGTAAAAAAGTATAAAAATTAACACAGCTTTCAAATACATATACTGCATTCCACACAGTAAAACAAAGGAATATCTGCATTCATTTCGGCCATCCATCTCCCACCGCTGTTTAAACCGGCTAAGAAAATGGTTTAAAACCAATCTATGAAAAGCAGTAAAAACGCACTCTAAAAGACTGACGGGAAGCAAAATGGCAAAAAAGGTATAATTAGGCCGTCAACACCCTTCAAAAATTCCCTAAAATACCACTGACAACAGCCGTATCAAAAACAAAGAATGACCACCAACACAAAGTAACATTTTCCGGGGATTCAGAGTTTTCTGTAGATTTTCGGTAGTTTCGGGATCTTCTTTTTTTGTCGGGAGATGGATAGGGAATTCGGTAGATCTCCCGAAAAATCGGTAGAAGTGGAAACACTGCCCAAGAGAAGTTTAAGAATATACAGCGCTGCTTGCTGTGTCTCGTGTAATTTCACCAAGAAGATGGCGTTTCAATTACAAAATAGCATATCCCAATGAACAGAGGCGTAAGGAAATTAACTTTTTCTTACTTTGACAGGTTGATCCCGCAGAAGCTAAAAGGGACGCGGAGGACTCGGGGCCTCGGTTAGACAGCGTGGACTTCTGGCATAAGCTGATCGCCCTTATAGTTTCTGTTATTGAAGAGGATAAGAACAGCTACGCTCCTGTTCTAAGCCAATTCCCACAGGAGCTCAACATCGGCCAAGTATGTAGCTAAATCTCATTTTTATTAGCCGTTGTCCTGCAGAGCCGCAGATTAAAAAGTAAAAAATCTCGCAAAAATCCCATCTTGGAATATCGAAGTATTTTGCAACATAATTAGGGTAAAAACAGTAAAATATGTAGGCTAATGAAAATATCTACGTAAAATATCAGAATCTCACCTCATTCGTAACTCAGTAAGAGTAAAAAGAGAGTAAAATGAGGGCAAAAATGTAAAAAGAAAATCTCATCGTAAAACATAAAAATCTTACTTCATTTGTAGCGTGGTTAAAGGTGAAACGTAGACGTGGTACCGTTACCACCCCACGTCCCGCGAGCAAATAACACGACCACGCCAGCTGAGCCACCTATTCGTCTAAAAAAAAAATGTTCTTATATAGCCAAAGTTGGAGTAATTTGAGACTACTTTTTTCATGATATAGTGTATCTTGTTTCCCACATTCTTGCCACTAGAAAGTTTTGGAAGGAGGCGCGATTGACTAACTTTTTTATTAGCCCGGGTCACCTTGAACTGACGGCACGAGCCGTTATCCGGTATCTTATGGACTCGTAATCCGGAAGATTTTCTGAAAGTTTTCTGAGAACTTGGCGCGTATTCCACTTGGAATCCAGGGCTTTTCTGTTTACTCTTGGGATTGTCTGAGAGCAGTTTCTGCGAACTTTAGTTTTAGAAAATAAAACGGACGTCGTCGTCGCCAAATGTTTAGAGGTAAAGTTTAGCTGAATTCCGAACATTTCCCCCTGTTCTTGGTCCTGAAGCCATGGCCGGACAAGGAAGTTTTAAAACATGGTCTCTTCTTCTTCTTTCTGGCATGGTTGAAATCAGCTGTCAGCTCTTCCCGAACACGCATCACAATAATTCCGTTGATAATTGGGAACTTCGTTTGGATGTTCTCTCAGAAAGAGCTTACTGACTCCATTAGTGTTGACCTGCTGGAACGCAGGACTGGTTTCACGCTTTGCCTTGCTTTCTATTTTGTTGGGAGTCCTCGGAGTAGGCTCAGGGATTATGTTAGTTTGCTGTCAGTAAGAACAATGGCAATCTAAGATAGCAGGAGGAGAAAGACGATTCCTTTCCAGTTAAAATTAAATTTAATTTCCCACATTTGCTTCGCGTCAATGCGAAACGCGAGGCAGGTGATAAACTTAACCCGGTTTCCCGTGTAAACCTGGGAAGACACGCGTGTCTAATGTCATTTTTGTTTGGGGTTAGGCAACTTGGAAGGCTTTTTGTGGATAGGTTGGAAGCGCAGAGAAAGAGTTTTTGGGATTCCAAAGCGTAAGTGACGGGATACCAATGACTTCGTAAAAGTTGTCCGTCTGTCAACACGATAACTCTCGAAGGGGTAGCAATAGTTTTGTTAAAACTTGGTATCAGGATCCAGTGGGTCAAAGTACAGGTCAAGTTCATAGATGAGCTCTGTAGCCCTATATTTAGGGGTTATATTAAGTGATGAAATAAAATATGTTTTGAAGCCAACGAGACAGTCGTTAAAGGGGTAAGGTGACGTAACTTTTTTTGCCGGACAAATAGCTCACCCGGAATCCGGCAAAACCCGGAAATTAAGTTGTTGTTTCTGAAGTCGTTTGGATATTCGGTATTGGGGTAAGGAGAAACGCTGAATCCAGTTTTGAACATTATTTTCTTGCCGTACAAGTAGTTCATCCGGAATCCGGCCAAAACCGGAAAAACTACAACTCATTGTTAAAAGCGTGAACGAATTTAGGGATAGAGCTATTCTGGTACCGAGAGGTGCCTCCTCTTGGGAACTCGCTTTGGACACGGTCTTACCGGACGCAACTGTTCGTGTTGGAAGGGAAGTCAGAAGGGAGAGAAAGGAGGGCCCCTGCTATGACTACAGACCAAACTTTCTGCACAACCTCTCCCGTCTGTGACGGAGGATCTTTAGTTTAGCAATTTATTAGAAAACCAGAAGGCCAATTTAGTTCCCGTATAAATAATTCTGGGAGCGCCATAATACAACACCAGACACGCATATCCAAGGAGACTTCTACAAACATACAAAATAGACTAATCAAAAAAAAAATTCTGGAGCTCTAAGGAGAGTATGTTTAACCACGGTCGTGTGTCGCAGACCTGAGCTAATCAACAACTTGTTTTGACCTTTAAGGGTCAACCGTAGAGCTTATCCAACTAGTGCGCTAGTAGGTGTCCTAATTCGGGATTGCCTCATTATTTTAAAATACGCATTGCAGGCAGTAAGATTAAGAGTGCGTCCGTTTCCATGTTGTTCCTTGGGATAAGATAGTTGGGGAACATAGGTCTGTTGCAGTTGAGTCGGACCCGTTGACTCTTATGGTTGAAAAGCGTAGATTTACGATTCGGCGTTTACATGTTTTTTTGCGCGCCTGCACCTTTCCTGAATCAAGGTTTGCCGGACTTCCGGCACTCACGAATGCGTTGTAAGAAAGCAACTGCATTTCAGTTGCTTTCGTATGTCACCTAAGGTCATTTGGGACATGGATGTATCTAAGAGCTAGTATAATTGGAGAGCACTATTAAGCGTTGCTAGGCTTTGCCTTGTTAGTTAGTTATCGTAGCCTGGTAACTAACGATTGAACGACAGAAGCAAAGGGTGAATTTTGTAACAGTAATGTTTCTTGTAAATCATTGAAGAGAACGAAATGCTTTTCTTCCTCCATTCCCCACCCCCGCGCCATCATTTCTGCTGGAAGACACCGCGAGGGCGGAGGCGTAATTTGGAAGAGGGTAGACCAAGCTACCCATGAAGCTGGAAGCTCATATGGCACTCGCAAGACTTGGTACAAGGTGAAAGTAGGAATTCGCCACTTCGTGGGTTTGTTGTGATCATGTGTAAGCAAAACCCTTGAGATAAGAATGACAATGGACCCCTGGAAATGACGAGATGAATGTAACGTTTTTTGCACTTGGCTGGGATGATGTGCGCTTTAAGGGCGCTAGAAATTCATCTGTAATCAAAACCCTTGAGGCAAACATGATCCTGGGCCCCTTAGGATCATGAGTATGTATGATTTGGTCAAAAGTTTTTTAAGTACTTTAAGGGATGGTCGGATCTGGGAAGTGAAAATTTCTGAGCCAATCTTATCAAGTCTCCAATGTTCGAGCCAAGTTTCACCGTCCTAACACATCTGGAGGTACCTTAGATTGCGATCACCTGAATTCCCGACCTCCCTCCAACTCCCCCCAGAGTATCCAGTTCTGTCACTGATGTATCTAGGGCTTACGCTTGTTCTTCCCACCAAGTGTCATCCCAGCAATTGCTACAGTCTAAGCGTGTCACAATCCCCCCCCCCCCCCTCCCTGACTCCCCCACATTGATCGGATCCTGTCCGTTCTTGAAATGGGACATCTGAGACATGATTTATTTCCCAATATCATGTTTCATTAAAATCCGATCACCCGTTCAAAAGTTGGACATACCTCAAGATTCCGAATTCCCCCTCCCTCTAATCCGTCCACGATGGTCAAATCGGAGAAATGACTGTTCTTAAGTAAAAATTGTCCCTGATATATATACCTGCCAAGTTTCATCGTCCTAGCACATAATGTATAAGCATCTTAAGTCGGGATTACCGGAATTCCGAAACCCTCCCTCCAACTCCCCTGCAGTGCTCGGATCCGGTCCGGTCTTGTCAGCTATGTGTCTAGGGTTTGTGCTTGTTCTTCCCACCAAGTTTCATCCCGATCCGTCCACTCTGAATATGTCACACGATTCCGGTTCCCCCCTCCAACTCCTCCCAAAGTCACCGGATCCATTCCGGACTTGAAGTTCGATATCTGAGACACGAGGTCTTTCCAAATATCCAGTTTTGTTAAGATCCGAATCCTCGTCCAAAAGTTATAAATACGTAAATATTCCGGATTCCCCTTCCCTCCACTCCCCCCACGGTGGTCGGATCGGGGAAATTACTATTTCCAAGTTAGTTTGGTCGGGTCCCTGATATGCCTGCCGAGCTTCAGCGTCCTAGGACATCTGGAAGTACCCTAACTCCCGATCGTCGAACTGACCGACTGACCGACAGACAGACCGACGGAAAAGTGATCGGTATATGGCACTTGGCCGGAAGGCAAGTGCCATAAAAACCATAAAATCTGCAATAAAGCGATTTGACAAAATGACATGAAAAAGCGCTAAAAAGGCGTAGGTATAACACGAATGTGGGGTTTCCAGAAGCTTATAATCCCGTGAGAGAGCTAGAGATAATATAAAAGGTAAAATAAGCAAGAGGGGTCCTTTAAAGTCCGAATTCAAACATGGACATCCCATGTCCTAATCAAATTTGATGCTGCTGTTTGACACAAATCTGTCAAACCTGTTGTGGACCTTGTGGTTCACATTTAGGTTGCGTTCCAGAACTAAACGATTGTTAAAAAATTGTTACCAATTATTAACTTTTTGCGTTCCAGGTTTCTGATTTCGAAATTTAAGCTCCGTCCACGTACGATTTCCGTTCCAGAGCTTAACGATTGTTAACTATTGAATGAATGTTCGAGCATCGTTGGGAAAAGTTAACAATCGTAGAATTGGGAAAAGTTAACGATCGTTAAAGCTGCAGTTAGCTCTTCCCTGAAATAAAGTTGACGATTGTTAACAATTGTTAAGTTTCTGGAACGCAACCTTAATTCCAGCCAGAATCTGACGGAATCCCACAGCGCAAAATAGTCGCGCCGAGACGTACCATTGCAAAACGCAGAAATGCAGCACTTTGAAGTCCGTATCAGAACCTCGAACATACTAGACCCAGTCCCGTCTTCAGCTGCTTCTTGACACAAACCTACCCTCTCTACTCGTTAAAACCATCCAAGATCTCATGCATGAAACTTAATTGTCTTACATAGCGACTAGTTTTGAGCAAGAACAGAAATAAAAAAGGAAACGATGAAATTTTTCGCAAGAATGTATTTCGGATATGCTGGTATTAAGAAATCACATACATTAAATTGCTTATTATTCTATGTTGACTCAATATGCTTGTGGAAGGAAATTAAGAATCCCGGCATCGCGACCTGAGGGTGGCAACCGAAGGAATTGAATGTATATCCGGTTCTTTCAGTGTCTATGGCGGTTTTGTGGAAAGGAAAAGGTTGTTGGTATCACTATATAGTTGGTTTTGAGCATTAACAGCGTATTTTGAGGCGTCGTACTTATTACAGCTATTCATTCTACTTCTATAGCATGTCCATCCATTCTCGTTCCCGAGATTCCACACTTCATAAGCTTATCCTATCTTGTGTATTAGCATTGCACTGTGTATTACGCTTGCCACGTTTCCTCTCTTTACGTGACGTATAAAAGGCTCCCGACAATTATTTCCTATAATCTAACTGGTCCGAAGACCAGCTATGAAATTTGTGCGAGGATTGTCATCCAAGGCAACAAACATGGGAAAAGGCTAAAAACAGCCTTGCATAATTTTTCTGTATGCATAGCTAAGTTTGAAAGTGGTGAACTCTCTCAGAACTCTTGGCAGAAACACAATGGAGTGTAGGACATCTACTCATCCAGCTCATCGTCTACATGATGTTTTCCATGAGTCTTTCAGGCCTAATGAGAAATTTAGTCCAAGTTGTCGTCATAGATGTTGATTGTTGTTTGTGTTTGTTTTTCCATATTTCCTTTTATTCCACTGTCGCCACGTGCATTTGGTGGATTATATATTAAATATATATACCATGGAGTGCGAGATGTCCCTTAAGATTGTGGCGGACGCTCGACAGTTTCAACATTAAATTGCTTTGCAGTAGTTATTTTTAATACCTTTTCTTTTTCAGCTCTCAGCCTACATCATGTGGACTCAGTTCGCAGTCGATATGAAATATGCGCTTGAGGAGCATGAACAAAGTCGACTTTGCAAATCCTCGCAGTACATGAACCTCCATTTCAAAGTGAAATGGCTGTATAACCATTACGTCAAGGACCTTCCTCAGTACAAAAGCGCAGTGCCAGAGTACCCAGCGTGAGTACCTCTCTTCCAGACCTTATTAACCTAACTCTAAACAAGAGTGATATCCGAAGAATGAACAGGGGGATTACTCGCCGGGCGTAGTTAAGGGGAAACTGTCGGGATGTAGTCAATTGTTGGATGAGTCACCGGGAAAACGAGATAGATTTCCACGGTTGTGACATCCCCCCCCCCCCCCCCCGAGTTCTGTCTTTGTAATTTCGGCAGCGTTCAGTCTACGTAGTTATCGTGAAAGAAGATAGAACGAATCTTGGGCTGATAAGGGGAAACTGCCGGGATTTCAGATAGGGAATTGTTGCAGATGAGCGTCGGGGAAACTATAGTTTTGGGTATTTACGTTTATGCCCTTTTCGGCAGCGATCCTGTTATCCTGAAAGGAAATCTTGGCGAAAGTAGAAGTGTTTTTTTTACTCTTCTCTTTTTAATACCGCCTCTGATTTCTTTTCTTGCGTATATAATTAGAAAGGATGATTGAAATTCCCAAGCTGCAAGATCGTACCACCGTATGGTAAGCACCGAGAAAAAGTCGTGTCAAAATAAAAGCCTATAGTAAAGTGGATGCCCAGTGTCCCGAAATCTCTGTGTAAGAAGCCAATGAGGTCATATCATTCTTATACAGAGCCTGAACCTGTCAAGAACATATACTAACAAGAGAAAAACTAGACAGTGTGAAGCGTGAATGGTTCCACTGAAAAACAATACGATTCTTTCGCCGACAAATTACGACCGTTATCGCAGAAAAATCAGACTGAATGTTCAGCAGTATAGGTCACCCTCAACTAGAAGTTATTCTTCCTTGATCTCATTTGTTTTTTTTAAGTAATTACTTTCAGCAGCTCTTGTCTTACAAGCTGTACACTGTCAGAAGTTTCATAACAGATCGCGCATAACACTTTCAAGAATAACACCTTTTCACTTAGAAATAAAGTGTTATGACCAATTAAGTTTACACTATTTTCGTGCCTAGATCTCCAACAACTCATTCAATTGGTAAAAATACTACACTGTCACAATAAGTTACATAACGACAACAGAAGGATGCCCGGTTTCAACAGATAACACTTTGGGATGTTATCTGTTATGTTTCTTTCGTTCCCGTTAGTATTTTTACCAATTGAAGGTTTTGTTGGAGGTCTAGGCACGAAATAGTGTAAACTCAATTGGTCATAACACTTTATTTCTAAGTGATTAGGTGTTATTCTTGAAAGTGTTATGCCCTATGTGTTATGAAACTTCTGAGAGTGTACCGTTGCCTTGTTCACATTAGGAAGCGTATCGAGTGTACTAAGCAATGTTGAAATAGGTGTAATATGGCGTATGCAGTTTCGTCTTTTTATCAGGGCGCGCTGTAAGATAAGCTGTAGAAGGACTCGCTTTAATGAATTCCCGAAAATACACGAAACTGGGATCGCTTGGTTGGGCTCTGCCAGTGGGCCGAGGAAAGAGTAGCTTCCGCAGGGTTCTAAAAGTTCTACTTAGTTCGAATTTGAACTAACAACTTTTCTTCGGAAGAATACGTTTTGTTCTGTTACTACTGCTTGTTGTTAGTTCGAGGAACTCAGCTTCCCATACGTTATAATTTAGTAGTTTTGTACAATATAATGGTCTTCATATCGTACTTGTGTACTTCAAGTAGTACTAAGAACACTTTTTCTGATCTTTAGAAACTCGAAAAATTGCATTCGTGTCGCAACACTGAACGTCGCATGGATAAGAACTTTCAGTTTGAATAAGGTCATGTAATAAGGCGTAAACATCGCGTATAGCGCTACGCAGCTTTTTACACCTATTTGTGCAACGCTTTACATGTTCAATGCGACGTGCGAATCTGTTCTAGATTGGCGAGTGTTGTGACCTTTGAGACCCGGATGTGAATTTTAAGTTAAATATTGTGGCGGATACCAAGAGTATTTATGTTATGACCTTTTCAAATGTTATATTTACGTGAAATATAAAGCTTTAAAATGTCTTAGAAAAAATGTCATTGGCATCCGCCATAACATTAACTCACGGATGTGCATCCAAGTGTTAAATTCTATCAAACTTTTGAATTGTACCTATAGATAATTTCAGCCAGTCACCTGATGTTAATTTTCTAGATGGTTCGAACCGTTTGTCATGCAGTGGTTGAATGAAAATGATGATGTTTCGTTGGAATATCTCCATGGTGCCTTTAAAAGAGATAAACAAGACGGGGTAAGTTCTCGTTTATTCATTAATTACTCGTGATCCAAGCTTAGATACTAAGGCGTATCCATTTCTTATAAATAAATAGATAGATACAAGGCCGTGTCCAGGGAGGGGGCTAGAGAGTTCGACCCCCCCCCCCCAAAAAAAACCCAAAAAATTAATCGTTTTTTGTAGGCTTTAAAATCTGATCTATGTATTTTTTGTACTTTTTGGTCCCACCCTCTGGCAACCCCCCAAAATAAATTCCTGGATACGGGCCTGGATAGATAGATAGATCAGTGCAGTCATGCAGAAATCCTCAATTTTTGGGCATGGTGCCCCAACGTCAGGGCATGCCCCAAGGTATGGGCATGGTGCCCATACGTTGGAGCACCATGCCCTGGCGCATGGGCATGGTACTAGCATGGCACCCCCATGATATTTGATACCTAAATAGGGCTGTCTTCCTCTCCTAGACCACAAGATACTTGATCTTATGTTCTATCTAACCTCTTTTTTCCAATTTTAAAAATATTAGAGAACTTCCAAGAAATTTAGCCTTTAATGAATTCCCCTTTTTCCCTGGAAATGGATAGGTAAACCAATAGGAATAAGTGGCCTTCATTAAAGGCTAAATTTCTTGTAAGTTCTCTAATATTTTTAAAACTGGAAAAAGAGGTTTGATAGAACATAACCCGTACGGAAAATCTCCACGTCGAATCTAGGTCAAAACGGCCTCGTACATTTGAAACACAAACTAGGCCGTTTTCTCTCTCGTTTTCGCTGCCTATTCGCTCTCGTTTTTCACCTCAAAACGACCTCGTACATTTGAAACACAAACTACCTCGTTTTCTCTCTCGCTGTCCCTGGACAGCGAACGCGACTTCGCGGATGGACCCCGGTTTTCTCTGTCTGTACAACGAGAGCGCTGCGCGAACTCGCCTCCGCGGATGAACCTCATTTGGTAGCGAATCGAATCCATCTCATACATTTTGATAGATAAACGACCCTGTTTTCGAGGTCGAGACTGTTGGTAATAATCGGCCTTGGTAGAAACGAAAATTCGTGTCCATTGATTGACCATGACCAGGTAGTGCCGAATCCTCAAAGGTCGATTCCTGTTTCCTATCCTATACCTCCTATCAGTCCTATCCCATCTTCGTATATTAACGATAGACGCAAATTTGGACTTAATATAGATGACAAAACTATGTTTCCCCAAATTATCGACTTAGGACTAGTAACTCTCAAAATTTGTCGGGTGATGCTTTTGCACCATCGAACAAGGTCTAAACACGCAAGCTGCTTCAGAAATTTTTTGAACTTTACAGTACAGCAATATTTTCAAAACTATAGACGGCAGGGCTTAAATTAAAGCATTTCCTTGGCTCTTACAATTAACACTTTTATTTCCCGACTCGAAACAAGCAGTTAGAGACTACTGCGTACATTGGATTTGATTAATATGGTGAACATACAAATCGAACTGGATGGCTCTCATAGCTCACCAAATGCCTATAGGCGAGATAAAAAAAAAAAAAAAAAAAAAAAAGCCTCTGCATCTCGTCAATTACATTGACAGCGGAAACAAAAATCGAAGTATTATAGGATAAGTTTTTCGCCATCACCTGATGGCAACTTCGCAGTGAAACTATTCACTGCGAAGTTGCCATCAGGTGCCCACGCACTTCACCAAATACGAGGCGGAGATGAAATCTCAATGATCTTTCGCTACCATCTTCGCAGCGAGAACAAAGCCGAAGTTGAATACACCCTCGCCCTTCGCCAAAGATGAGGCGGGGATAGAATCGCCCTGTCCTTCGCCTTCATATTCGCCTTCGCCCTTACTAAACACGATAGCGAACGCGAGATCTCCCTCTCCTTCGCCTTCATATTCGCAGCGAAATTTGGGTCGAAGTAGAATTCGCCATCAATATTCGTCCTCGCTATACTTTCGCCCGCATTTCGCTACCAAAAATTACGTTTCGTCCTCGATTCGAGGTGGAAAATGGCATTCGACGTGGAGATTTTCCGTACGGGAAGATCAGGTATCTTGTGGTCTAGGAGAGGAAGACAGCCCTATTTAGGTATGTAATCAATCTCAGTTCAACCAAATATCATGGGGGTGCCATGCTAGTACCATGTCCATGCTCAGCATGGTGCCCCAACGTACGGGCACCATGCCCATACCTTGGGGCATGCCCTGACGTTGGGGCACCATGCCCAAAAATTGAGGATTTGTGCTTGACTGGATCAATGTAAGTCAAAAGCCCAAGGGCCATGCACACCAAATAACAACAAAAATATAACTTAAACGCTCAGACTTCTTCTTAATTCCAAAAATTTATCTACAGCCTATACACATACACTCGAGTAACGACGGTAGGGTTAACATTGCTTAGAATGTCAGGAAGTGATAAATTAGCACCGTCTAAATAGATATATGATAATGTTTATATTTAACTGAGAGGCCATACAAGAAAAAGAACATGTAGGCCTATAACAAAACAAAAAATAAACAGTGAAAACTTCGCCATTCTAAACTAATCAGTCTACATGACATTTGTACTTTATTTTAATTATCATTCTCATAGATATTTTTAATAGTTTGACAACACTTTCCTTCTTCTGACACTGGAGGTGAGGTGTGCCAATTCTTCTCCCCAACCTTGAAAAGGAGGCTTAGGTATATTTGCCTCGGGCAGCCTTTCTTCCAATTAAAAAGTTTGTTCCTAGGGAGGAGTGGCAAACTAGGGAGTGGAGCTTGACCTGGTTTTCAAAATGGCAGGGCCTAGTCTAAACTTAAAATAAAATTCAAACCCAAATGATTCCTTGACTTTGCTGTACAACTTCAAAGATTAGGGTCACTTGTCAACCTTGAATTTCTTGGTCTTCAGTTATTTTTTCGTCTTTCCTTAAAATGCCCTCGTGATCTTGTGTCGGGTCGAAACCCTCAACCCATGCGCCATAACCCTGCTGTGTCTTGGAACGGCCGTGATCTTTGCCCTCCTTTTTTACCAGTCTGAGTGCGTGCCTTTCATCTAGCCGTGTTTTCGCCATGTATTACCCCGATTTGTTTGTTGTTGTTTTTCTAGCAAGGGAAGCGGGAACATCTTTTAAATTCTGAGACTCGATAATGTGCGTCCACCCTTTCTGCTGCATATAAACTTCAAATCTCCCAGACATTTTCACCTTATGTAGTAGGTATTCCCCCCCCCCCCCCCGAGTGGGAGAATATTATCCATCTTAGCTGGAAAGAAGAGACACGTGATACCAAAATCAAACGACCCAATGGAACAGCAAAAACAGCAGCTGTGTCCAAAATGAAATCGGAGTACAAGCTTTAACTCAAAGCAGCCCCCACAAAGAAATTCACAAAATTAGATACATAAGCAAGAATCTTCAGTTGTTCCTCCGTAAGGTCATTTTCCAGCCGAAATATAGCTAAAAAAATGTAGCTTACGTATCCGTGTTGCAGTGTCAAATATAACACTTGGACCACGTAAGCGTTCAGTGTGTCAGGGTCAGGTGTAAATGACCACTTTGCAATACGGGTGAAGAGGAAGACACGGACAATTTTCTCGACCGACGCCACGAGCTTTCGAACCTAAGGGTGTAACATTTTTGTGTCTTCTCGATATCCTGAAGAGCACCACGGTAAATGTAATGATCATAATAGTTATGTGATTGTGTGGATAGAGCGCTGAAGCTAAGAGCCATGAAATAACGTAGTGAGGCCCGTAGCTGCATGTAAGTATTGCTTTTTTGAAAGTGTTTTTGTTTTGTATGGACTTGGAACAACACTTATTATTATTATTATTATAAACTCGGACTAATCGTTTTCAATCCTTCTAGTTTCAACGAAGTTCGGAGCATACCTTGTTCTCTAACTCTGTGGTTGACATATTCACACAGCTGACTCAGTGTTTCGATGTAGTGTCAAAGTTAGAGTGTCCTGACCCTGAGATTTGGAAGCGGTACATGAAACGCTTTGCTAAGACAATTGTGAAAGTGCTCCTGGCTTATGCGGATATCAACAGAAAAGAATTCCCCAATCAGACCAATGACGAGAAAGTGGTAAGTGACTATTTCTGTACCCCCCTCCCCTTCCTCCACTGAATTGTCGTAACGCAGATCGCCTGGGGAAATCCTAGACCTGTCGGCTGCAACTGGATAACGCAACCTCTTAGCGCTCGAGTTATACATAGCACCAGCCCCAAAATGACCTTTTTGGAGAAAAAATATTGAAATGAGTCCAAGATTTGGAATGTTTATTTTTTTGAGGCCTCAGTCATCGAACCAACAGTTAGTGAATAGTGAAAGTGAATAAACACAACTTTTAACACTCTACTCAGGCTCTACCCTCACTACACCTAAATATCGAGACAGAAAGTCGCCGAAAGCGACCGAATCAATAACCGGTCTTTATTTTCCCGTTTCTAGTTCTGGGGCTTAATATCTTGCTCATTCTATGGAGCGTTCTCTTTCCTCTGGATTAGGAGATATTCCTGTCAGTCACACAGAATTATGCTAACGCAGAAGAGATTCGAGCCTATTACTTCTCTGGGCATTTTGTGTCAAGGTGGTGTCAACGGTTCCGATTGTAGTATGTGAACTATCTAGGGTCTAATTGTACGGAGGGCCGGGTGGGAGGGGGCTCAAGTTGTGACAGAGGGGAAGTTTTAGGTGGAAGTGCCACGAGACCCATCCGCGATTTTAATATATTTACCTTGTTAAGGGTGAGATTTGACAATACTGAATTTTTGCGCCGAAGACTAATAGAAAAAGAAAAACAAACAACAGAAACATTGGAAGTACAATGTCCGAAGTTTCATGACAGATAACACAAGGATGTGCGGTTTCAACAGATAACGCTTAGGATGTTAGCTCATATGTTTTTCAAACGTTACGAATCAGGAAGAGCCGAAAAACCGCTGAAAAAATTTCCGCTGGCTTTTCCGACGACAAACAAAAAAGTTGGCAGATTTTTATTCGTCGTTGTTTCTGCTCTTTTTTCCAAACGTCCAAGTGTTATCTGTGGAAACCGCGCATCCTCGTCATTAAACTTCTGAAATTGTGGTAGCGACTCCACCAATTGAGGCGTCGATGCTTAATACGTATTGGAACCAGACAGGCTGCATACTGGCTGCATATGTAATCCCTTGAATCTAGGAATTAAAATAGTAGCCTACAGCGAAAGAGACATTTCTACATTGTTGCTTCGTTGTAGTATTTCTGAATTTTCTTTGCGCAGAGTTGAGCGTGCGATGAGATAACGCTGCGATTCATTTGAGGAAGATTTGAGTCATTCTTCAGGCGTGACAAAGTCGAGAATGACTTTGTCGCTTCAGATCTGTCTCAGACGAAGCGCACCCTTATCACCAAGTCCAACCACCCTAGCTTTGGGAGGAGAGAGAGTGAGAGAGGGAGTAAGGGCGAATCCGGAACCTTGAAGTCTTGAAGTGAGCGTTATGGGAACAGGCACTAGATCTACTATTTGAATTTCCGACCTACCATGCAATGCTGCCACTGGTCGCAGATTTCTGCGACCGGTTTCTTACCAGTAAATACAAAAACGAAGCAAAAAGGTTGAGGCTTATAAAGGTTCCTCATTAATAGTTCGTAAAAAAAAAAAAAAAAAAAAAATGATTTTGTAGAATTTGTGCGTCAAAGAAAAGTGGCAACACTGCTTCCGTGATCACTGTGAGGCAGCTGGTAGACAAGCGGGAACATACGTATTAAATATTCCTTGAGCCCAAGCTGACTTAGACTCATATATTCATATAATGTATACAAAAACGGATTCGTCAGCTGTAATGCTTATGAAGCGATATTTCCTCCCTTCTTGGCAAGGGTCCTCTTCAGGGTGTTATTCTTTTCTGCCAACACTGGGGAAAGAAACAAACCTTTATTTCCAACAGGTGGATTGACGGGAATGAAGCTTGGCAGTTAGAAAGGTAATGTCCCGAGATGGGTCGTTTTGGGTCCTAGCCAGAAGGGTGACAGGCAGTTATCGAACCATTCCCTTACCATCTTCAGTTTTTGTGTTTAAACACCCACAGGCGTTGCTAGTCAAAACGTTGGTGGGGGGAGGGAGTCAAGATATTTTTACCGAATGACTGGTCTTTTTTACCGATTGTTTCTCAGAAAAACCGGCTGTTTTTACCAAAAATCACGGCAGACTCATATTGTTTGGGGGGGGTCCCAGACCCCCCACACACTTGACGCCTCTGCTCCAACCAGCTTCATTTTCCCAGAGCAAAACCAGGCCTTCATCCTAGTTCCAAGTCCTGAATCCGTTTTGCTCGTGCCAGAAAATTTTTGTCCATTTAGGTATTGATCCACCCCTCCCATCCCCAGCGTTTGAAATGTTTAGCTTTCTACTTCTCGAGGTGCCCCGAAAATTCTGAACCAGAAATTAAATTACCTGTATTACGCTCCATGTGCTTTTTCTATCTTGTGTGTGCTTGTGGTAAGAAAACTAAGGTCGAATGAGGGGGGTCAGAGTTAGACTGGCTTTGCACGAGGAAAATGATGATTCGATTATGACTAAAACCCGTCTAGTCTGATAACGTCCCTCAGGTCTTTGCAGTTTTGGTAGTTGGAAAGCAGTTGTGATGGAGATGGTTTTGCACGCTTCCGTTAAAGTTTATTTCATCTCTTGATATCACATAGCTCATTGACACCCTGGAAATCGAAGAACCGTAATAAAAAGCATGAAGAGCATAACTGCACTAAAACAAAGCACAAATTACAACTAAATTGATTGCATTTGTACTTTCAGCAGATTCCTGGACAACTTATTTTCGCTAATATATCGTTCCCGCGTTTTTTGCTGACTGCCATGCCCCGATTTACTAGATTCGACAAATATAAGCGGAGTTTATTTTTTCTAATTCGTTGTTATTATAGACTCCGGATTATTTATATTGTTGACAAACATTCATATTAACGGTGTTAACTGAGAATTCCTTGTAAGCTCTAGAATCAGCTGTAAGTAGGTCGGTTTTATTTGTACATTTTTGGCAGTTTTGTAACTTTACATCCGGAAAACAGAACTTTTCCTCGGTACTACAAACAACATAAGGTTTCATCAGATAACACTAGAGCAATCTTTCAGCTACAGAGACGGTTTATTTAGCAGTCATGGCACTCTCATTACTCAGCTCTACAAAGTTACTGATTTTCGTACATGGCCGAGAGTTTTTGAATTTCCGCGCCTTGCAATACCATGCTCTGAAATTGTCTTCGCCGATACGCCGAAGAATCAATGACAAGCGATAACAAGAAAATGGCTTATTTCTGAAGCGCTCTCTATTGGAAGTCAGAAACGTGTATGTGTGAAGCATTTTATAAAAATTAAAGCATAGTTAGGGCCCATTGTACTTTAAAAGCGCGTTCAGTGTAGGATGTTTATTGATTTATTTATTTATAAATAAATAAAATGTACCCAGAGGCATCAAAATTGATGCTACTTCTACTCCCACTGCTCCTTCTGCTTCCTTCAGCAAATCAAATTCCGATGCTTCAGACCGAAGATTTCTGGCCTACAACCCCTCGTTAGGGCTTCATTTATTTCCAGACTCTACTTCCTTCAACGGCTATGCCGACATTCATTTGCCTAGGATACACATCCGTAAATCAGAAACATACTTTATGTTGTGAAGGCTGATTCGTTAAGGAAGGAAATGAGATTCTAAGACGGAATCTGGAAGTTAGGAAATTGTGACAGGCTATTTATTCTTACAAGGACAGGGTAGAAGAAGATAAAGCAAACTTTATAAATAGAGATCGCCTTCCTTAGGACCCCATACAAGAAACTTGAGCCCCTATACAAGAAACTTTATCCCGACGTTATGAAACGTTCCTAAAAGATTTACGGGCGCTTTGGGCGAGAGACATTGGCCGTTGTTTACTGTTGTCGGTAACTTGGCTCGGTTGACGAAAGGAGGTCTCGACAAAATTCAATTCTGCCCTTTATTTCGAAAGTTAGCGGAGCTTGATAATCTGAGAGTTCGATGAACAAAACTACTGTATATTTACGGGCTAAAGTTGTGAGGATTAAAAAAAATTAGTTTCGACCAAATAATAATTTACTTCTAACCCGCTTTTTTGAGCGGAGCAACACAAACTTGGAAAATGGCACGAACGATTAAAAAGAACTAAACAATTTTAATTAAGTAAATAATTAATTCAACATGAACACTATTAACGCAGTTACACACACACCCGCCAGAGCTGGGGTTCGACTGGGAGTCCCCAAATGATTTCTGCCTTCCAGTTTTCCTCCGTCCATACCCTTCCTAGTCCAATGAAAAGTACCTGGATTCGTCGCTGGACAGACCGATATAGCTTTCGATCGGTACATGACGGGCCACAGCTGTCATAAACTAGACTAGATAGATTTGCTGGCGGAAATTCAGATTTGCTTAGTGTCCCTGGGGTCACTCTCCTTTTTGCTACTTAGGAAAGAGAATACCCTCTCGAGGAGACATGACATTGCTTTCCCATCGTCTATATCCTTTTCCACACAAACTCAACTCCCACAATTGCCGTACAATAGTGATAACGCCTTCTGCCATTACTCCTCCCTCCCTGTATAGTTAAGGTCAATTATTCAGGAGCTGTTGGCACCCTGGGTGAGGGATCCATTTCCTTGGGTGATTTGAGCCCTAAGCGATGGGTGCATAAAAGGTCATGAACTCGCGAGAAGGATGGCTCTGATCCCTTGAGCATATGAGGGAGAAACCACATGTAAGTTGTCTCAGGTTCGGAAGTTGACGTATTTGACGAAATCAAGTGGACTGCGTCATTTTCTGAATTTAATCAGGCGTAGAAGTAAGAAAATCATTTTCTTCCAAGATGAGATGAAAAAGAAAAATGTCATCGTTTGTTCTCGGTGTCACTAGGAGTGGGCGGCTGAAATCACGCATGGTTCAACTAACCGTTGGTGGAACACGCGGGTGGCGTTACTTTCGGACTAGCGAGGTGGCTGGATTGACGGGCATTGAAACGACAGTGTTTCAGCTTGGTCCACTTCAAATGACGGTGTTTCAGCTTGGTCCACTTCACGGTGGCTGTTGCGTGGTTAACCAACAAAAAACTTTTTGGACTTTACGGTTAAGATGTGTACTTTAAAGTTTAACTGCAAAGCCAACTTATTTTACACCTTTGGTTTGAAAACACTGAATTATTTTGACTCCGCGTAGTCTAGTAGTGACGTTGGGAATCCCCGCTGCTTGCACGACTAATACAAATTCGTCAAGTGGCGGAGAATTTGAATATCTGCAAAAGCGTGCGTCTCAGTGGCCAACAAGGTGAAGATTCTGATATTTTCTATTCCTGACTGCAGAATCACATCAGAATCAACGTGTATGAGCAAATGCCAAGGGCTTCCTGTCACTTTCCATATTCAAGTCACTTTCATCTTTCTGGCTTGAATAATGAAAATCCGCCATTGCTGGTTATTTTCGGCAATTGTTTGCCGCTGTAGATGCTAAACATTTCAAACATAGAGGTACATCCGTATAGAGGTACAACAATTGCGGAAGAATAAACCCACTAAAATTCAGTACTGGTGGATAAGAAATCAACGGAGTACCGCGTTTTTGTCGGGTTTTCTACCCTATTTAGATACATATATTTAATAGGTAACCAGACTGTACAGTCCCATCTCAGCCCTGTTCGGTTAAGCTTCAAGGGATGGTCGAATCTGGGAAGTGACAATTTCTAAGCCAATCTTGTCAAGTCTCTAACGTTCAAGCCAAGTTTTAGCGTCCTACCACATCAGGAAGTAGCTTTAATCGTGATCACCGGAATTTCGGACCCCCCCCCGTCCAATTCCCCCAAGAGAGTCCGAATCCTATCCGGTTCTGTTCCTGATGTAATTAGAGCTTCTGCTTGTTCTTCCCAAAAAGTGTCATCCCAATCGCTCCACTCTAAGCGTGTGAAAAAATTTCCGGTCCCGCCCCCGACCCCCCCCCCCACATTGATCAGATCGGGTCCGCACTTACAGTGGGACATGTGAGACATGAGTTCTTTCCAAGTATCAAGTTTCGTTGAGATCCGGTCACTCGTTCAAAAGTTGGACATAACTCAAGATTCCGGATTCCCCTCCATCCCCCCCCACAATGGTCGAATCGGAGAAACGACTGTTCTCAGTTAAAATGGTCGAGACCCTGATATGCCTATCAAGTTTCGTTAAGATCCAATTACCCGTTCAAAAGTATACATACGTCAGTATTCCGGATTCCCTCTCCCTCCAATCCCCCCACGGTGGTCGGATCAGGGAAGTTACTATTTCCAAGTTAGTTTGGTCAGGTCCCTAATATGCCTGCCAGGTTCCATCGTCCTAGCTCATCTGGAAGTACCCCAACTCGCGATCACCCGACTGACTGACCGACCGGCAGACAGACCGACGGAAAAGTGATCGGTATATGGCACTTGGCTGGAAGGGAAGTGCCATAAAAAAAAAAGACAGGCTACGTTCCACCGACTCTTCAAGTTTAGTAGTCCCTAAGCTGATAGGCTGGCGATTTGTTCGCAGACAATGGTGCGCTTTGCCTTGAGATGGTGATGATACATTGCCGACAGATTAAAGAGTTGCCGCGGGATGCTAAGAGGGGAGAAGCCAAGAGGGGCTTAGCAGATAGGTAATGCATCACTCAGGCACCGTTACCGTTTTTGTCGGCTTAAATGGGTTCCTATCTGCGCTATGAAAGTCACGCTAGGTCGTTTGCTTGATCCCCTGCGATAAAGGAAGAATAAAAGGATATAGGGAAGTGTTGTCAGGTGATAAATTTGTGTTCAGTCAATCATTCGGTCAGCGAATTTTACTGGCTGGTGATACTTTCAGTCAATAAAGTTTGATTGGCTGATAATAGTCCCGTCCATCTTATCCCAAAAAATGGACACTCAGCTTGTCCTGCAAAAAATAAATCAAGACCAAAGGTTTCGATGGGATCCCAAAGAGGAATATTGTATGTTTCTTGATACAGACAATCGGGTAATGCAGGTCGTTGCAAGAACCCGAATACATGTCATATCACCCTATAATAGACCATTTAACCAGATGTTATAAAGGTGATAGTTATCGCTGGAAAAATTATCAGATAATTAAGTTCATCCGGAAAGTTCATGACTTGTTGCAGCCTCGGATGTTCATGACTGGATTCCGACTGGACCTTCCATCCGAGGCTGTAACAAACGGTAGTGGCGTTTTTGATCGCCGATTAGTTCGGCGATAGCTTAGCCGTTTGACTTTTTGGCGTTTTTGACGTTCGCCGGAAGCCGATAGCCGTAGCTGTTTCTTCTAATTTCTGTTTTTGTGCTCAGCGGCTAACGTCTATCGCCTAAATTCCTGTCCAACGCCTATCGGCCTAGGACTCACCGATAGGCGAGCCTCCAACTCCAACAGCTATCGGCTATCGAAAACAGTAAATAAGCACGAATCGGCAAACTTCCTTCGTCTACCGGGAAAATTTCATCGGCGGTCAAAAACACCACTAGTATTTGAGGATTCACCAGTTTCTTTTCCAATTATACCAACCTTGCATCAGTTTTTATAGGAAAACTTTTAATTTTCCTAATCTATAAGCCCCTCCCCCGTTCCCGAAATGTCCTTCTCTGGCCTGCTTCTCTATCTTCCATCCTCGTTTGTCATAATTTGTTCTGTGCAACAAAATAAAACCCTTATTTTCATACCTAAGTTAACCAATACGAATAATAAACCTTTTCGGTAACTAAAAATTGCCAGTGAGGCTAATAATCTAGCAGTGCAAAGCCTCCGCGAAATGTATACCCAACATAAGTAAAAATCTTTATCTCCATCTGTCAGGTCCCTACGTGTGTCGTCGCAACATTTCTTAGGTCCCCCTTCCAGGTTGGAATTAGTTCGGACACAGCTAGGTCATCTGATCCTATCTCCCACTAAGTTTCACCTGGATCGGATCAGAATATCTTTTATTGCTCTTCCTCCCTCCAGTACTCCCAAACCTTCAGACCCATCAGCACATTGCTCGATCGATGCGCGATCAAGTTATACTGGTCAACTAAGCCTAATCATTCGCCGCTTGAAAATAAGCTACGTGGTGCTACCATGGGTATGTGGGTTCGTGGGGGATTCGGGACTTCGGATCATGGCTAGTAAGATACGTTCACATACTATCCGATTTTCGCAGTTAGATGCGAATTTACTCCTTTGCTCCGAAATTTTGACGCATCGAGTGCAGGTTTCCGAATATTCAGGCGAATTTCGCATGCGTGTTTTCGCATGCGGAATGTTATTGGAATGTGTGTGCACGTAGCTTTAGCCGAGACATGATATAGCATAACACAGGCGCACGGTTAATACCACCTTCGTACCTCTTCTTCGGCCAAGATTGGCCTGACATTTAATGTAAGATCTTGTCTTGGAGTGATGTTTGGGTGGGTGGGGTAGTGAGGAGAAGGTTGTTGGTGGACGGAGTCAAGAGGGAAGCCTGTGCCTGTAATTTTGCCTCTTCGGAATTGTAATAGAAACCGGAATTTGTTCTAGGCCTGTACGATGATGAATAATATTCAGCAGCTGCGTGTTCAGTTGGAGAAGATGTTTGAGCAGATGGGTGGTAACAGTCTTGAAGAAGATGCAGCCAACATCCTCAAAGATCTTCAGAAGAGCCTCAATGACGTGCTGGACGATCTTGCTCAGCTCTTTGCTAAGAGGTACGTGTTGATAATATAAATAAGTAGATTAAAAGAAAATCCTGCAATAGCCTTCAGCAAGTCCCTGCCCTTCGCAATTGTTTCGTTTTGCACCGACGGCTTTTAAGCGTCATTTGGCCAAGCCGAGTTTGCCAGTTAACTGAAAAGTCAGCTTATTTTTGTATCATTTAACTCACTATATTCTTTGTATTGTGTTGAGTTTTTTTTCTCTATAGGCTATGCCCTGGCAGTGGCGTATAGTGACGTGGTAGTGGCAAATTTGTACTATGACGCGGAGAATTTAAATCTCAACACAAAAGAGGCGGTTTTTCAGTGGCCGCAGTAGTGAGGTTGGTGAATGCTCTGGCGCAAACTTATATATGAACGAATTCCAAGCTCTATCGTCACTTTCGCCCGTCTCCCAATCGATTTCATTTACCATTTTATCTTTAGTTTTCGAAACAAAAGTACAAGCGCATAGAGGTACCACAAATCCGACAGGTAAAGTCCACTTTATGAAAATCGATATTCGCGAATAGTAGATCAAAGATTTAACGTATTTCGTCGGGTCTTCAAGCCTATATAAGTGGTAGCCACATTGTCGCAGATTGTCCTATCAAAACCAAAAAAAAAACCTTACCGAACTTCGTCGAAAGCTTCCAAGTCCGCCGACAACTCTTTCAAAAATGAAGGGATGAAAAGCTTCAAAATTGTGCTTTTCATTTGGAAGGCCAGCAGTATCTTCCCTTTAGGTCTCATTGGCTTTTGTTTAGCTTTCACTGCTAGCTCCATTATAGTGCAAATATCACGGTATTTTGGGAAAATGTTACTGCTGAGCCATTTCATCGTGAAAAGACAATTGCAAGCAAGAGTTGTACTTTAAAAGTGTTCACATGGGAATACAAAACACTTGAAATTCAGGAATCCTTTTAAGTTCTTCTTATCTCTTCCTAGAACTCTTGAGAGTAAAGGAAATTAAATTGGGAAGCCACCAGCACGTGCCCACAATCCTTTAAGAAAACTTAATCGGTTGTTTACAGAAGCAGCATTTTTATTCCTTAGAACATTAACAGTTTGATCCTAAAGATCGCTCTGAAAATAAGTAATATAAGTTAGTGGTAACATGTATAGCTCACAAAACACGAAACACCAGCTCAACTAAACTTTGTCCCGCTTTGTTTGGGGAACCTGTTAGAAATGCTATTGCGTTGGTCTAAATGGTTCGGCTTCAAACCCAGTATTTTGGGGCCAAGAGAACGAGGACGAGAGACGGAAAGATGGCCTGGGTAATAAAACGGAGAAGAAAATTTACGCTGTGCATGAAATCAAGTATACAATGAAAATAATCAATGAAAGTCTATATAGTCTTCACAAAGTTCACAATTAACATCTTCAAAAGACCTGTTTTATCAAAATTTCAAGTTTTCAAATTTATGACGATAAACTACAAATACATTAGACAAGCACTGTGGAGAATACAAATTCGTACCCTAAAATCTTTAATAAATAAAAAAAAAGTGTAATCTGACCTAATATAATCTGACCTGTATAATCTAACTTGCCATCTACCAAATAGGTATTGCGATTACCACACGTACAGGCTTCGATAGAATGTGTGCTGTCGCCACACACCTTGTGTGACCTGTCGAGGGTCTTCGTGGTTACGAGGGCACTTGTTTACCTCCCAGATTCTCTCCACTTTCAACGTTAATTTGACAAATGTTTCCGTGCGAAACCCGTGATGATACCGAAAATCCTGGCAAGAACCCCCCCCCCCCCCCCGAACTTCATCGTTTGTCGCAGCATAGCCAGATTAATCAGAAGCTATGATTAGAAGAAGTGCAGTATCTTTGTAACTAAAAAGAAATTTCTCATTTCCTCTGTACATAAGACTATAGCTAACAAGGGCCTCGTAATGTCTGTAGAGCTGGAAAAGACGTCAACTGATTCCATCAGGTTTCTCTCTTGACTGAAATTATGTCGCTCGTCTTGTTCTGTGAAGATTGCCTTAGGGATAGTAGCTCGTGAAGGTCAAGGGATGTTTGTCTTATCCCATTTAGTTTACACAAGTCTTCCCTTGGAGATGGCGTGAGGTGTAGCAATTTTATGGAGGTCGTCGGCGTGTCATACCATAGAACTTGGCGATGCTTTTAATACCTAGTCCCTAGCTTGCTATATTTATGGCGAAGTGAACGTAGATTATGCTGATGGGTACGTTGGCCTTTTAGAAAATTAATTCCGATAGTAAGAGGGGTCTTGTGACGGTTGGTCGGGATGGTAGAAACAAACGCGTGAACAGCTCAGTCAGGTCCGATATATCCACACACAAGGCCGTATCCAGGGGGGGGGGTTAGGGGGTTCGGACCCCCCCGAAACCCACAAAAGTAATAGTTTTTTGTAGGCTTTAACCTCTGATCTATGTATTTTTGTACTTTTTGGTCTGACCCGTGGGCGAACACCCCCCCCCCGAAATAAATTCCTGGATACGGGCCTGTCCACACAGGACAACCAAACAACCCAAAAAAATTCGTGCGGAAGTGACGTACGTACCATGTACCAGTCTTCCAGCGGACAAAGGCCAAAGCTCTAAAATATATTTTAGTATACAATTGTTTTGAAATAAAAACGCGAAAATGTCTATGAGGGTAGACTCTTTCGACTTGTGTTTTGACATAATTGGGTTGGCTTCGATTGGGGCCTTGATAAGGATAGCATAGCGTCGAAAGAGTAAACTTCAGGTAAACTCTAAACTGTACCACCTACCATTCGCTAGTCCGCAATTGGTGTTGCAGTAAAATTGAACCTGCATTGAAACAATCGGATGGCGAAACTACGGATCAAGTCTATCTTGAACGCAAAGTCGTCTCACCCTTATATCTTCCTATCCAAAACTTGCTTCAAGACTGTTTATTTTTTTCGAAAGAGCGACCTCTTTGGAAGCGAATAATACATTATTTTAGGAAGTCGTAGATCCCTTTTCTATGAAGACGAGGCACCATTTCCATGCCAGAAACTTTCTGCCACTTTTTCTGAACTTATGGAACAAGGTTATAGGATCCTTTTTGTCTCTTGAACATCTGCTCGGCAGAAAGAGAGAAAACAAAAGTTTTCCCTATATTTTTGCTAAGGAATGGAGGGGCTTTTCCTGCTGAAATTAGGAAGTAAATTAGGAAACTAAGGCCAATCAGTTGGAATCATGTAGTATGTTTAGGTGAGGTGAAACTTATGAACTTTTTTGTTTTAAAGGTAAACAATGTAGTGCAGACAGAAAAAAAAAATTGGAACAAACAAAGTTGGTTCCTTGATAGGAAAAGCAGGGGTGGGGATTAGGCTAACCAAATCGTCAAGTTGAAGTTTGAAACATCCTGGTGGGCCAAATTCCTTTTGTGCTGCAGTAAATTAAGCCTTCAAAAGGAACAACTTCCAGTAGGCCTCTGATGTATACTTGTAATGCATACTTTATGCATACCAATGATTGTGGACTTTATGCATACCAACGATACTGGAATGATTGGTAATGCATACCAATCATTCCAGCAACACAATGAACCCCTCAAATGCGAAAGCTCCTGTCAACTGAAGAGAAAAGGGTCTAGACCAGTGTAGAATTAGAAAATTTTACGGATGAATCCCGAAAATGCCTATGAAGGTGGACTGGACGCGAAAACATTCGCTAGGCGATGCGAAAAATAAATTGGCAGCTACAGTCTGAATCGCGTGTAGCGGTTTTTTCTCCTAGGCTCTCCGAACAAAGCTTGAGATCTTACGTTGCCAAAAAGTCAATGGGCTATATTTCATCATGGCTATTACAAATAGGTCCATTAGACTTTGACATCCTTTCTATACCATGTCGGGGCTTTCGATCTTGAATCCCATTAGTTCTTCCGACCTTTTGCAAATAGAACCTTGGACAGCTCGTTAGGTCAGGACGTAAAAGAGAAGACGTGATTCCTGCTCCATCTTATATTCTTGGGAGAGCGATCAAGAATTCGATCTGGAAAAACGCTAAACAGCTGTGAATCTGTCAAATGATCGATAAGATAATCCTGAGGCAGTGCCGTCTTTTACTTTTGTTGGACCCTAGGCCATTCATGGGTTTTTGGCCCCTTTTCATAAGTCAACAGTCAACAAGACCTAAGGTTTCGATGGGGTCCCATCAATTGAATATTTTGATCCAGACAATTGGGTCTTGTAGATATGTCTTCGCCAGACTGCTTAAACATTTTTGCTATTAAAATTTAGAAACAGGCTAAGGCCAATGACTAGTCATCTGAGAAACCCAAGTTCAGATATGCATTCAGCATGTGTGTTTATTATCTGTACATTGTCAGAAGTTTCATAACAAATAAACACAACTATGCGCAATTTCAACAGACAAGACTTGGGATGCAGTATATTGTGATTTTGAAAATGTTGCACATAACAAGCATTGCCAGGAAGAACAAAAAGAAACGCCGAAAAAGCATCTGCTAACTTTTCTGATATCATGACGACAAACAAAAAGCTGCAATGCTTGTTATGCATAACATTTTCAAAATCACTACAAATTACAAACCAAGTGTTCTCTGTTGAAACCGCGCATCCTTCCGTTATCTGTTATGAAACTTCTGACAGTGACGAAATCCACATTGACGAAATCGATCAAAACTTATTCTTCAAAATTTCCGGCTTCGGGCGGATTCTGGGCTAACTACTTGTCCGGCAAAAAACTAAAACTCAGAAAGCTTCAGCATTTTTCCTTCCTTGCCCCTACATCGAATCTCTAACCAACTTCAAGTAAGTCTTCTACTTTTATTAAAATTTTCGGTTTCGGTAGGATTTTGAGCGAACTATTTGTCCGGCGAGAAAATAACCTTCGTATACCGATTCAACATGCGTCCTTACTTCTGCATCGAACCTGTAATGAACTCCATATCAGACTGTTAGTTATAACATATTTTCCGGTTTCGGCTAGATTCCCGGCGAACTATATGTCTGGGTAGAAATGAGTTTCGTATACGGATTCATAAACTGAACATCAAAGCAGCTTCAAATGAAACTTTTATACCTTTAGCAAATGTTACCGTTTTGGTCGGATTCCGGGCGAACTTTTTGTGCTGCAAAAAAAATAATTTTCGTATGTGTTCAGCATATCTTCTTACCCCTAAATTGAGCTGTTCATTAGCTGTTAAAAAAGTATTTAGTTCACTCTTAACTGGAACCCCCTCCCCCACCCCTAAATATAGGGCTACAGAGCCCATCTACTAACTCGATCTGGTACTTGACCCAATGAATCCTCACACCAAGTTTCATGAAAATATCTCGTTCCCCTTCGAGAGTTATCGTGCTTAAGGACGGACGGATAGACGGACAACTTTTCCGAAGTCATAGTTATCCTTCCACTTACGTTTTGGGATCCCAAAAATCTAATATTTGATTCAGACAACTAGGTCTTGTCTTCGCCAGATCTAGTCTTCGCCAGGCTAATCATCTGAGAAAACCAAGTTCAGGTATGCCTGTATAAGCCATATCTATTTTGACGATACTGATCTAAACTTCCTGCTTTACTTCTGCCAAATTTCCAGTTTCGGCCGAATTCCGAGCGAACTACTTATCCAGCAAAAAAAAAAAGATAGTTCAGAAACGAATTCAGCGTATCTCTTTATCCCTTTAAAGAACATCAGTCTAATCAACTTAAAATAAAAATTTAGCTTATAAAAAAAAATCCGGTTTCAACCGTCTTCCGGACGAACTATATGTCTGGGTAAAAATGATTGTCATATACAGATTCAGCGTTTCTTCTTACCGTTAAATCTGTCATCTAATCAGTTTCAAATAAAAATTTTGCTTTTGACACATTTTCCGGTTTTGGCCGGATTTCGGGCGAACTACTTGTCCGGCCAGAAAATGGTTTTCACTATCGTGTTTACCATGTCTTCTTAGACATAAATCGAACATCTAATCAACTTCAAATAAAACTTCTTTTTTTAACAAATTTTCCGGTTTTGACCAGATTCCGGGTAAAATACTTGTCCGGCGAGAAAATGGTTTTCACCATCGTGCTCAGCATGTCTTCTTACCCATAATCGACCATCACATTAGCTGTTTCAAAATATTTTGCTTGCCCCCTTAATTCAAACCCCCTCCCCCACCACTAAATGTAGGGCTACAGAGCCCACCTACGAATTCAACATTACTCTTGACCCAAAGAATCCTTACAACTTACCACGTTTAATACGCTCTTGAGCATGGTAAGCAACTGTAGTTACTTTAGTTACTATTTCGAGAAGGTTGGAACGGTCAGCGTAGTAGCTTTTCGTGAGGTTGGAACGGAAATAGTAATTAATAGTTACTATTGTTAGAAGGGTGGAACAAGCTCCATTGAGTGTTACAATGCTCTTCATGACTAACTCTTCGTGCCGATAAAGACCAGCGAAGAACCAGAAACGTCACCACAAAAAAACGTAGTTGATTGGTTTACAAAGGATTTAGTCAATTTTGAGGATTCGTTTGGGTGACGTTTCCCGTTCTTCCCTCGGATCACTTGGCGTGTTTCGGATGTGTTTTCAGAAGGCGTTTGACAAACCGAAGTATATTTACGCCCAGTTTTACCCACGCCATCGCATGACTAGGGTCCGTGCAACGAAAACAAACAGTTTTAATTTTTTTTTTTTTTAAGCACAATATTAACTTTGCGGGAAGTGTAACAAGTTTATCGTTTTTTGCTCCATACTCAAGGCTGACGACATTGCGTGCTTTTTGTCACTGAAAATATTATAAATCAAAAGCTTTCGGCCACTCCCTTTCAAAGTAGAGCTTAAACCTGCATTGTTTTATCGTTTCGTTTCTCATCAGTCTAATTTCTTGCCTTGTTAAACCTGTTTTTCTCTGATTAAAGATTT
The DNA here is from genome assembly GCA_023053555.1 of Branchinecta lindahli. Classification (NCBI taxonomy): domain Eukaryota; kingdom Metazoa; phylum Arthropoda; class Branchiopoda; order Anostraca; family Branchinectidae; genus Branchinecta; species Branchinecta lindahli. The sequence goes on from JAKZAO010000003.1 coordinate 8,252,550, forward strand.
TTATCCGACCGACGGTACGGCGCTGTTCTTTATTCTCTAGACACGGATCTTCCAGAGACATATATTCAATAGCTCAGGAAAAGATAGTTCCGGTCGATTCATTCGTTCATTTATTGTGCCACACATAATAACACACATATATGACCAGAGACGAGATCCCCTGAAGGTATCTTGTTTGTTAACACGTTGGTGAAACGATAGTCAGACACTGGACATGATCAAGCATTTCAGTGCATGTCGAAAACCAACCGTCAGTCTGAGGCTCTTCCAAGCCAAGCCCTGTTGAGGTCCATATTGGAAAGCTGGAACTTCCTTGTCTTTCCTTCTACAAACAAACGCTGATGGAAGGCGTCCAAAGGCGAGCAACGAGGCATGGATACTAAAAGAAGGCATGGCATAGCAACATCCGTGTTTATCGTAGCTACGAAATGACGAGGTTCCGTTTCATACCTACTTTTAGGCTTCAAACGACATGTTCCAGAAGAGCCCACGAACGTTAGTGGCGTGCCTTCTTTTAGGCGTCGGAGGTAGGGCACGTATTACATTTGCGCAAAAAAGTAAAAGAGATCTCACACACTTATTTCCTTTCTTTCCTTTTGGCTCATGAAGGAGTTTCCGAGCAAGCCCTCACGAAAAATCATAAATGATGAAGAAGAAAGACTCACGTTACTTTAGTACTCACCCGGAAACGATACCTCGTAATTTTTCATGCGAGAATCTTAAGAAGGCATGTACTGACACATAGCGAGAGTTCGTAACTCTAGAACCTAAAGTAAGGCACGTTGGAATGTTGTTCCTGCCCCCCCCCCCCCCGTTTTTTTTCACGCAAACATGCTCAAGAACGGGAAGAAGGCACGGACATGGGTCCGTTTCGAGGACTCAGGATCCTAAAAGAAGGCATATACGGTGCGTGGCTGCTGGTGCCAGCATGCGTTAGTTTAATATGCCGCTCCTCTTTTTAGTACTCTCCTCTTTTTAGTACTCGCGCCCTCCTGCACCATGCCGTGCCGTACCCTGCCTTCTTTTAGTCGATCCCGAGAAAGAGAGGAGGGCATGCTACTGGTCCTTAAACTAATCAACTCTAAATGTTTCCCCTCGCACTTCGCTCGCGACTGCCAATCGCTGGCCTGGGGCCAGTCACAACAGCTGTTCCGAAAAGCGTGTTCTTCTTGTGTGCGCCAACACTTCTTCTCGACTATAGATACGTAGCCGGCTACCCAGACTACAGAGCTAGTCAGGAAAAGGAGCATATCTGCCGTCAATACTCTATATGACTAAGTCCAAAACACGCCAGAGATCCTCAGGAAGAAGGAGTAAACGTCTCTGTAACGACTCAGACTCAACGACTCAGATCCTGTGTCAAACAATCACGGCGATCTAGGAGCAGCTGTGATACCGCTTCTTGCTTTCTTCCCGGTAGGTCCCCAGAGATTTTGCATCGGCAAGGAGAGATAGTCATCAAGAGTATTACGGAACAGGAGTCACTGCTGGAAGTTTTTCCGAAGGTCCTGTCCTTCTCGTGTATGCCAGTATTGCCAATACTTGGTCGTCACCCGAGCCGTCTCTGTAGAACGGCGTGTCCGGACATCTGTCGCCAGCGAGGCACCACAGTCATTAAAAGTTTCTTGATCAGGACTGGATCGCGCAACCATGATGGAGCCCCCTCGAAACTGTAACCCAGAAATATTCCCCGTCATAAACTGCAAGCTACTCATAGGGATACCATATCCTCGTTGCTCGCAACTGCAAATTAAGATGGACTTACTTTGCTCTAATTTTAAATATTTTTTTATTTGTATTCATCGAAGCATATAAATAGAAAACTACACTAATAAATAAACAAAGTGCTCATCTTGGTAAGATAAATGCTTTTTATAGCTCTTGTAATTATTTTTTTTTTCTTTCAGCTTGGAGCAAAGAATCACTGCCAGCATGAAGGTGGTTGGTGACCTCCTATCGCAGATCAAGGGAACAGGACAGTTTGCCGCCAATCAGCCGTCGCAGCGCAGTGTCATTGCCGCAGAGGCGGACGAAGTTCTGCGACCCCTTATGGACTTGCTAGACGGTTAGTTCATCTCTGCTATCCCCGTAGTGCTAGTTGATCTTGATGGTGCGTCACTAGACTACGAATCACTAACACTAAGACTGCACCAAAACGTCAGTGATCGAAGTTCAGTAACATCCAAAGCAGAATATTTCATCTGTGCAATTGTAGGCGGTTAAGTTCGTAGAAAATTGTTCGTTCCGTCAGCACACACATCGGTCTTTTGGGACTGGTAGGGATGTATGTGAGCTAAAGCACGTGTGATTACGTGTGAACTGAATAGATGTTGTCTGCTACTTTTCTGGACCCTTAGCATTCTAGGCTTGGCACAAGGAGAGCTTTTCCTCCAGTCCAGAGTTATGTCTTTCGAGCAGATAACACTCAATTTTGTATCTAAGTCGGGTACACTTTTTTTTTCCTGCTGTCATCTGACGTGTTTCCGAAAACTCCTTCTGATTGGACGAAGCCAAAGCCACGCCCTAATTTACCCAAGCCTGCGAAGAAACGAGCGTTTGTTAACTGCTGAGAAGAGAGGAAATGGCCAAGTTCAGCCGGGCTTTTGAGGAGTTTGAAGAAGTCTGGATTCTGGATTAACTGAAAAGAATGGCTTCGCTTGTCATTCGGGATTTAAATAGGTTTACTCTAGCAGCAGAGACTTTTAGAAGCTCAGAGCCTGCAGGTCGGTAGCGCGTTAGCCTGGTGGCGGGAAAGCTACAGACGTTAGGCGAAACGCATGGTCCTGGACCAGATAAAAGGGGAAAACGTTTTGCGTCGTAGAGGAATCTCTGTAACCGATGAGTGCGAGCTTTTGCCCTCCGCTTACACACCATGGCTGTCGACCGGGATTTTCTTTACAAACAAAAGTTCGGTTTCGATCATTTGTTCCCTCCAAGATTGAGAACTAAAATAAGAAACGATACTAGCATATTTACTACTTAGACAAAAAAGCTAAAAGTCGCTGAGAATGCGGTTCCCACACAGCCTGCCAGGTTTCATCGCCCTACGGGAAATCAGTCACGGCCGGAAAACCGCTCCGTGTCCGTCGAGGGGTTCGAATCCGGTTCCAAAGCGAAAACTGCGAGGTGTGGGAAAATGATTTAAGGGGAAATGTCTCACCTTAACAGCGTCTGACTTCTCACTGCTGCTCTGTGAACTTTGACGCTGGGGAGGGCAGAGTTGGTATTATTTATTTCCTCCTATTTACTTGAATGCTGTCAAAGTTACAAGTTTAATTTCAGACCATGCCTCTCTTTGTCAACCATCCCCATCCTAAATAGCTTCCCTCGCACAAGCAAAACTATTTAAGCTGGCTGTCAGCTTTCCTGTCACTTTCAGAAACAAGCCTATTCAGTAGTGTATTAGTACGCCAGTCATGGCAGATCTCTGGTTTCTTGACGCTTGAATCACATAAAAGAATTGGCTCGGTTGAGAATATAGCAGGCAGGAAAACATAGCCTGCTGTCTGATCTCTCTGTTTTACCGGACATTTTTTTTTTGGGGGGGGGGATTGAAAGAAGTCCGGAAGCGTTCTGGCTTTGGTATTTCCGCATTCAAGTTGCTCTGTCGGTACTGAACAACCAATGAGTCGGCGTTGAGATGGATACTTTGCGTTTCTATTTTTCCTGGTAATTGTGAAAATGTTTGGATGATGTTTGGATTTACAGAAAGACGCACGGTTGTGTTCACAACAATGGTTCCGGTTGACAGGTAATAGTTACTCCCGCATGCCCCCCTCGTCAATCAACTCCTTCAACTCGATAAAGTTACTGTGCGATGCATAAAACCCTAGCGTTATTTACGACCGTTACGGTTGCCAGAGAATCTTTCTAGCACACTAAAAACTAAATAAGCTCCGATTTGCACGAAGTGTAAATCCAGCATAATGGGTATGAAAGTTGTGTGCGCTTATCTTAAAATCTTTATTAGTGACACTGCCACCTAGATCGCTAGGATTTCGGCGCAAACATCCTCCCGAAAATCCCGACGGTAAACGATTGCCGGACGAATATCCCAGTAACGTCAGTATGAATGAATGAATGAAATATTTTACTACCCAACGACACACAGGAGAAAGAGATGGAGTATGGGGAAAAATGAAGGAAACCAACGACTACAAAAACAAAACAACATTAAATTAGATACAAAATCAAACAAATCGTATCAGAAAATAATACCCATCCAGGGGTGTGCAACATCCTTATTATTAAGGTTCGCAACCAGATTATCGACACTTGGTATAGGGTCTGCGGCAGCATACTTCTGGATCAAATACCGGTTGCGAGACAAACTGGGAAGTTGAAGAAGAAATTTAGCAAATTTGAAGAATAGCTTTCTTAACTCTTTCTTATCCGTGGCATATCGTGTTTTTCTCGTCAGATTTCTCATCAAGAAATTAGTATTATAAGATAAATTAGAAATTAGTATTAGAGTTACAGCCCACCTCGATGGGAAACCAGATTGAAGGCGGGCTCATGACACGCTGTTATGAAACCCACTCCTCTCTGTTACAGGAGAAAGTGCGAAAACTAATGAAACAGACGCACATGCATTCCCTTACACACAAATTGCTAATCCATTTGCTAACCACCTGGACGCGTCTCGTTGACGCCGGAACTATTATTTTATTTCCATGAATCACCATTTAATAATTAGCAGTGTAATATCCATGAATTTTAGATGTCAACACTATGGTCATCCTTTTCTCAGTATTATAAATGTTCCATTTCAGTTATTTTTCTGTTCTTGCTCTAAATTGGTTGCTTTGTAGGACAATAATGTTTCATGCCTGAATTCTTGGCTGGTATTGACGGTGACCCACAAGAGAGGGTAGGTTTGTGTTAACCAGAAGCGAAGGTTGGATGGGATTAGTAAGACTAGGTTGTGATACGAAGTTTGCGATTCAGCACATAGCGGGACATGTCCATGTGGTAGATTTTGGATGGCTGAAAGCACAGGGAAACACACACTTGTATGACGTGGTTGGAGGGAATTCCTTAGCTAATTTCATTCCAACTTTAGAAGTACGGTTCTAGCAAGTGATCTGACGGATCTTTCATTTCAGGATCCTTATCGCTATACGCCGATTCCTGCGAAAAATCCGTATTGAAACGGCTGCTTAAGGAACTCTGGAAGATAGTTATGCACTCTATGGAAAAGACGGTTGTGCTGCCACCAATGACGGACAAGAGCGTAAGTCCTTTTCCTTTATGCTGAGAACAGAAAGTCAGGTTTTTCCCAGTCGGTTTTTCTGCATTTCTGCAACTACCAGAAACTACAAAAATCCACTCATGCCTTCTCTCGCCTGTAAAACAAATTATTTATTCCATACCCTTGTTCCAAGATGAACGTTATGTGTCCAAAACAAAAGTCCGGCTTTATTATCTAGACATTCGTACAAGTCTACACGACAGGCGGATGTTGATTGAAACGCTGGCGACCAAGTTAGAGCTCGATAGTAAATTTGGGATGCCACGCTGGAATTCCTTATTGTCACGAAACTAAACTAAAAGCCCCCTCTCCCCAAGCAAACGAGGTAGAAGCATGAAAATACGACCGACATGCAACACCCTTTCGTGTTATCTCAGTATTCTCAGTCAATCAATCTACTTTATACTTTAACCAAATAGCTTAAACCTAGAAGAGGTTGTCCAAGCAGTCACAGACATGCGAAATATTTACGAAAGACGTTAAAACAATAGACAGCAAATTAACTAATGCACTTTACCAGAAACGACCTGAAACAAATGTTAGAATAAAACTATCTTAAGGACTGTCAGTTTAATAACAAGAGCGGTCCAAACCCTGTTTCACGGTTGGTCTGTCAATAATATTATTTCTCCCAAAATGCACCAATCGTAGAAAAGTACTGTAGCAAGAGCTTCATTCTTTGTTTCCTCAGAAAAGCATATTCCGTGAGAGTCTGGGCTATGTTTGGTTATTTATTTATTTCAACTATTCAGCGGCGAGCAAGGGATGACAGCAGTTCGAAGAAATACGCATAATTTCTGAAAAAGTATTAATAAGCATGTAACTAGGCACCCTTTAGGCTCGTCCGGACTCCTCTCCTTTCCCAGGCTTTAATCGGCTAGACCCACACCTCCTCCCAACACACAGTGTTGAGAATATCGGTAATTGACAGCTTTGAACGTGTCCGAAAGCTTTTTTAGTGTTGTAAATGCTGCATTCAATGCTGCATTTTAATTTTTGTTTTTTGTCCGAAAGCTGTACCTTTATTTCTTCTCTGACACTTCTAAAATACCGAAATTTAGCCTCAATCGCCTGCTCCCCAGTTTCGTCTTGAAAATTCAGCGGAAAATTTAGCATCTTTGCTGAATTTTCTGATGAATTTCATGCTGAATTAATGATGCATTAAAGAGCGAAAATTTAAGTCCGAAAGCGAAATGCTGCATAAAATCCTGAATTATTTCAGCATTCTCGTTCGTTTCGGAGCTTTCGGACACGTTCTTTATAGTTTGTCAACTGAAAGACGAAAATTGTTCTAAGGCGTGATATGAACCCAGGCACTTCGGCTTGAATTGCCGTTCCGCTAACTAACTGTGCCGTCGAGGGGCAGTGAAAACACAACTGTCACTAGAAATGACCTTTTCACGATGAAATGGCTCAGAAATATCGTTTTTCGAAAACACTATTGCTCGCCATGTCAAATTAGCGATTTTCTTGTTAGCGCTTGTTGTATCTGTCCAGCCTTACTGCTCTCCGACGCGGCGGCTGGACGCAAAATATTTGAAAACTGAATGCGCCGTGGTTTAAAAGTGGGAAAACCAAGAAAAAGAAACGAAGTCCAGAACAGGAAGATACACCTGATGGCCTACCATGTCTCCCAAATGAACAACACTTCGAAGCTTCTCATGTCCATATGTGTGACAGAGTTGTCGGCGGACCTTAAAGCTTTCGGCCAAGTTTGCGCTGCGTAATTGGGAAAACCCGGCTGGAAGCGCTAAAAAGTCGTAGTTACAAAACATTAAACTTCGCAAAGCTTCAAATGGGTACCTGGAGAAATCCGGGGAAGGTGACAGGAAGGGTGGGCGAAAGCACAGGATGGCTGGCCCCCAACCCCCCATTGCACTTCATGGCTGAGGGCCAAGAATCGGAGATCAGCACCGCCAGCTTGGCCTGTCAAGGCTAGTGCTAATACCTTTACTTTTCTTTTTCACCCCTACAATGGACAGCTAGAAGCGAGCATCCGCGATTCTGGCCGAGGAAAGGTTGTCTAAACAGCTCCAGTTACCCGAGTCAGGGAAATGAATGAAATTTAGGATTCTAGGACTCGGATGTCGGAGCCTTGTAGACTAATAATCAGTAAATAAAATCACAGTTGAATTGACAGTGAAATGTATAAATACAATATTTAAGTTGTATAAATCCCGTCTTCACGTAAAAATCAGTGGATACCGCACACTGTCAGAAGTTTCATAACGGACGGCACAAGGATGCGCAGTTTCAACAGATAAAATTTAGGATGCTAGCCGTTGTGATTTTCAAATGTTACGCGTTGAATGCGTACAAGAGCCTAAACACCGCAGAAAAAACATCTGCTGACTTTTTGTTTTGTCCTCATGATACCGGAAAAGTCAGCAATTGCTTTTTCGACGTTTTTTTCTTTTCCTGGTAATTCATGTCATGCCTAACGTTTAATTCGTAACGTTTGCAAAATCAAAACAGATAACATCCCAAGTCAGTTGAAACTGCACATCCTTGTTTTATTTCTTATGAAACATCTGACAGTGCAGCTAGTATGTTACTTCAGCGGATAGAGCTCCCCCGACTCCACCTAAGACGATATGGGAAAATAAACACTGGAAAATTCCTTGACTACTACATTAGTCGCTCTGCTGTTTGGACGACAGGTTTCTCACGATCCTCCGCTCTCTTCTTCCCCAAGATTGAATGATACGCTTTCGCTTTTGCTGACATATCGTCGTTCTGCTTTTTTTTCTTCCTCGTTTCCGCTCTAAAGAATGAGTGAATACCATCTCGTTTCAGGAGATTCTCATTCCTAAACAAGTTACCAATAAAAGCCGGAGAGTACTGCTATTTTAATGGAATAACGCCATGCGGGGCGAAAGAACTGCTTAAGGAACGCATCTTGCTTATGACACTAATTCTGTTTACTTTAGTCGTATATTGGTCTTATTTCCATCCATTCTCGTTCCCGAGGTTCTGTACACTTTATAAGCGGGTCATATCTTCCCTATTGGCATTACACAGATTATCACGCTTGCCACGCTTGATCTCTGTGCGTGACGTATCAGACTCCCGATCATCGTTTCCGAGAAGCTTATTGGTCAGCAGACCGGTCGTGCAAGTTTTGCCACTTTCTCATCTCAAGTCAGTCAAAGTCCAAGTCAAAGAGGCTAGAAACAGTCGAAGCGTTGTGTAATTTGCAGGCATAAGCAAGTTTTAAAGGGGTCTTGGTGAAACCCCACTGGCGACCTACATGGGCATACCCCCCCCCACGATACCAACCCCCTGCGATTCCCTCCCGCCCCCCCCCCCCTCGTAATGCAAATATGTAGGAAACTAGAAAATCTTATTGAAAACTGCAGTTTGGACCACGAGCACTTAAGGATTTTCCCTATTAGACACGGGAGTTAAATGTAAACGCCTGACGGCGGCTCGCTTGCCGCTCGCCTCTATGTATACTTTTCATGGAAATATACTGCTTTTTGTTAATATAACAATGTGTCGGTTTTTGGTATGGGGCTTTGGTATCCGGGTGGTTTTCTACGGAGGTTTTGGCACCGGGGGGGTGGGGGTGGTGGGGGATTATGTCACATAGAGGGCTCGTGGTTGTTCTGAAAACTGCGGCGGATTTTTAAAAATGTTACGTCAAGGCTGAGATTCTTGACACTATTTACATTGCATGACTACCAGCTAATCGAAACGTGGCCATTTCTGTTTCCTGTTTAGAAATTTTTTAAACAAATTTCAGAAATTGTGACTCGAATGATCAGAATTTTTTTTTCTCACTTGCTTCGTTTTCGATTTTCATGTTTATAACCACATAAAATGATAATCACAATGTGTCCTGTCTTAGAAAACCCCGAAGTCTTTTGACATTGTTTGTATCCAGATTTTCGTTATTCATCGGGTTCAAACCTTCTCATGGCCAAATATTTTGCTTATCCACGTGCATGGGGACCGATTGCGATTCTGGGTGTAACAGAAATTTAGTAATAATTACAATTTAGCAACTGAAAATACGCGACAGGAGTGGCGAAAAATAGCGAATTTGCATTGTTACCCTCGTTGTTACCAGTAGGGATGCTTCAACTGTTATTATATGTAGGAGAACTTGTGACGAAGATGCGGAACCGGTAAAGTGGTGTAGGGTAAAAGACCTCTCTTTAACAAATATGTATTCGAAAGCGCGGATGTTCCCCATAGACATCTCGACTAGTCGGGACTATTAAACGGAAATGATCGTATTGGTTATCAACCGTTTGGGAAATACGAAAGATCCAACTGGCTTTCAAATACGTTTATGAAACGATTGTAGGATGTTACTGAACAGCAATACCAGTGAGGTATTCACCATGGATTGAAGGCACTTACACAGAGTGTTCCAAGAAGTATTTCGAACAGGTCTTTTGAACGAACTACACGGTTATTTGCTGGGAAGGGGGGGGGGGTGTTCTATAGAGAACAGCCACGCATCGATAACTTGAAAATTCCGCCTGTCCAACCGAGTAAGATTTGTGTACAGAATACTATTCAGGAGTACACCATGGTCTTGAATGAACTAACGCGAAGACGCCTGGGGAAAATCCCATGAGATATTTTCCTTGGTCCAGAATATATTGTGATTTCCAAGAGTTTCCGAATCATCATGCAAGAAAGACCGCCGGCTCCTTGAGTTTTCGAGTGGAACTCGAGTGGGAGAAAACATGAAAGCAATAATTCCAGATGGTTGTTTTCTCGTGGCGTGTAGATTGGTGGTATATAGAGGAAGGAGACAAGCCCCTAAGTCGGATTGTCTAGTCAAAGTCCGTTAAATAAATAACAAAAATAAAAGCAAAGTTTGTTTTTCCTAAATTACCAAAAAGGGGCTCTGTTAACTGCCTAGAGCCGTGGATCTCTATGTCCGGGACTGGCCCTATTTGAGTCCCCCATGAAATGTGTTGCCGAAACGAGTGACACCAGAAGCGAAGTTTGGGACGTTACGAACCTCCTCAGGGATTTACAGCATGCTCGACTGACCGAGCGTAAGGACAAACGACGTAAAAGGTTTTTTGCTGCAGTGTTTTAGCTGCTATGTAATTTATAGCGACCGAGAGCCTCGTACTTGTTATTCTTAACATCCATGAAATGGATTAATGCGACCCCCCCCCCCCCGGTTCCAAAACAACCCGGGTACCAAAACGCCCCCGATCAAAAGCGCCTCACACTGTGTTAATAAAAAAAAATAAAAAAAAATATGAAAAGTAAATATTTATTATAGAGGCGAATGGCCAGCGAGCCCGCCGTCAGGCGTTTCCATTTAACTCGCGTGTCTAGGGAAAGTGCTTACGGTCCAAACTGCAGTTTTCAATAAGATTGTTTATATTTCCCAGATATTTGCATGGGGGGGGGGGGGGTCATCTAGACCACTTTGAAATACGCTTTCAAAGCTTATCAACAAAAGCAGAAATGGATTTGGAATAGCCGTTGTACTAACGAGTTACTTTTCTTTCTCAGATGATCCTGAAAAACCTTACGGATAATGCGAAAACTCTCGCAGCCAACACGAAATCGAAGATGTCTCTCGTCTGTTCAAAGGTGGCGCCAGCAAACAAGATGTCAAAAGTGCCCTTAGCGGTGTTATCGTAAGTATATGCTCAATCGGAGGGCGTATCCAGGGCGGGGCTAAGGGATTCGAGCAATGACACATATTATTCCGTTCATATTTCTGATGTGGAATGCAGTACGGAGGACAATGCATCTATTGCCTTAAAGCCAGGCTTAACCGTCGAAAACTTTCTTCAGGATTCCAGACGTTTTCGTCGAGACTGATCTGGAAGGTGAATCCGGTCAAAAAACATCTAGAGCGTGTTCCACCCTTCTAAAGATGGTTACCATTTTCGTTTCAGCCTCGTGAAACGTTCCGATCTTCTCGAAATAGTAACTATATGCTTACCACGCAACTATATGCTTACCACGCTCGTGGGCGTCGTAAGCGTCGTAACTACGATCTCTGTGACGTGATTGGCTCGATTAGCCCGTGGCAAGATTTAGGCACGATATTTTGCCGAAAATAGAAAAATTCGTTCCAAGAAGCCGGTATGACGTCATGCGTAGTAACCATGGTAAGTAGGGTTGAACGCGTTCCTAGAAGTCTGGGATGTTGGACACCTCGGATTCCCAAAATATGGAAGGTGTCATAGAGGCAACACATTTGAAAGACCTAATAAATGTGCAAACGAATGGAGCAGGAGAGAAAGGGAGAGTGATTGACCGTTGTGACTGGGAAGCAAAAGATATTCGACATCTAGGAAATGTTGACGGACAATGACATTATGTTTCATCATTATCATGAAAATACGGAATGGTTGACCATGACTCTGCTGAAGCCCCAGATCTCTGTAAGTCTAGGCGAAGCCTGACTTTTACAGAATTCGGTGACTTTCCCCTGTGACTCTCAGTGTGAGTGGAAGCTTTGTCGTACCAGCAAAAATTGAGCCCTTTGTTTTCCGAATCAGTGCTCTGAAGGACACATTGCGTTTGAGAAGACTCTCTTTCACAAGTCTTTAAAGTTTAACTGAAAAGCCAACTTATTTGTGGGTCATTTAATTGGATACATTGAATTATTTGGATTCTGCAAAGGGATTTTTTGATTTTCCACTATCTGCTCTAGTTATGAGGCTCAGAATATCTCCAGCCGTCCCCACAGCGGAAATTCCACTATGACGCGGGAAATTTTAATCTCAACACAAATGTGGCTTTTCATTGGGCAGTGGTGAGATTGGTAATGATTGCTTAGTGCCTGAAAAAAAAAAAATGATAAATCTTTCTCGTAAGGCATACAACAAAAATACAAGCGCATAGAGGCACCACAAATCACACGGAAATTCCACTATTTGAAAATCGATTATTCGTGAATAGCGGAACAACGAAGTAACTCATTTTCAGCGGGTCTTCAATCCAATTTAAGTGAATAAGTGATGGGTAACTAGATTGTCCTATCCTAGCCCTTTTCGGTTAAACTTTAATTTTCCCGCTTTGTCACCGAATTCGGCAATGCGACAACCTTCTATTTTTTGTCCTTATTTGTTTACGAAATGTTGACGAAATTTAGCAAACCTTCGCTTTCTAGTGGGCAAGCTGCATAACTGAAGAAATACTCGGCCTGAATTTTTTGTTTGAAGATCACGAATATTTTGCAAGTATATTTTTCCTCGTATTCTGCTTCTTTGATTATTTTTCCTAACATTTCCCTCGGTTTTCGTAAGTATTCTTACGATTATTTCCCTTCCAGGAAATCTCCAAAGAATTCGAGAAGAATCTCAGTCCCAAGCAGTGTGCTATCCTAGAAGCAGCACTTGACACAATTAAGCAATATTTCCATGCTGGAGGCAATGGGCTCAAGAAGAGTTTCTTAGAAAAATCCCCGGAGCTCCAATCCCTCCGTTATGCCCTCTCCTTGTACACTCAAACGACGGATACGTTGATAAAGACATTTGTGACTTCCCAGAACAACCAAGGTAAGTCGATTAACTGATAACTCGTACTTGGTGACATCTCCCTTAAAGCACAAGTAGCTGTATATACATTTTCTATTCCAGTATTCTAAAATGTTGGAGATTTTGATAGGTATCTTAAAGGACATGTCTTACATATAATACTAACGCAACCTACTTCCGTAATCACTCCATCCATTTCTGAACCCGGAGACCCGAATTTCGTACGGTACATTCTAACCCCTCTAACAAAACCTCGGTGATTTTCTCACTTGCCGTGTTTTGCTACCTTCGATTCGTATGACGCTGTCGACGATTGTCTGCGAGAAGTTTTTCCATCAGAAAAAACGGTTATGTAAATTTTTTCCCTGTTTTCGCTGTAAGTCAACGGGTCTCGAAAAGGGTTTAAAACAGCCAAAGCTGCGGGTAGTTTGCTGAAAGTTGAGCCTAGTTTCAAAGTATTCAATCATTTTAAAATACTGGAAGTTGAAGAATAAGTAGTGCGAGGGGTCCTTTAAGGATTGCAACCGGCTGTTGTTGGCGTTGCGCGGCCCCTTGGTTTGGTGAGAACCACAGAAAAGCTTGAGGAGGTGGTGGCGTCACAGCTTCATTGGCATTTTGAATTTTGTAGTACTGGGAACGGTTACGTCAGATGGTTGATGATAACAAGGCTAGTGTTGGCATTTCAAATTTTGTATGATTGAAATAATTACTTCAAACATTCGTTGACGACAAACCTAGTGTTGAAATTGTACAGAATAGGGAGGGGAACTTTACATTAGAAAATTGATGAGGTTAGAGCTCGTGTCGTCATTTTGGCTTTTGTGGGATGTCAGAGCTTGAAAAGTCCATTTAAGATAACCGTACGTAGTAAATCGAGGTCATGGATTAATGAAACTTCTCCCGTGAAACCCATTAATAATCGTTTCCCTTTTCTGATGATGCGGCTTCGGGCCCGGCTTTTTATTTTTTCTGAGTTTGAACTGGCGAATATTATTATTTTTAATATCTTTCAAGGAAGTAATTGTTTTTCATGTATCATTCCCCTGCTCGTGTTCTCTGCCGGGAGTAAATGATTATTTATGTGTGTTAATATTGCCAGAAATCAAGAGCCGGAACCCGAACCTGAATCTGCTTGTAATTTTACTTTGTTCTTTACCCACTGCGCGTACAAATGTGAAGAAGAAAAAAAATACTACTGAAACAACATTAAATGAAGCTGTGATACTAAGACGGCCTTTTTGACAGGTTTTAGCTTTTATAGATTTCTCTTGTATCAGTGAATTTCAGACCATGGCTTTCGAAAAGCGACTGGATCGGTTCCAGCTAAACTCTAAGTGCCAGGATATTTGAATTTTGCGCCTCATCTGTCTTCGATTAGAGAAAGTCATTTCATTCCCATTTCCTTTTGTATCTGATTAGCTGTGACGCAAGTTCGCAAACGGGAGCAGATTAGAAAGGGGGAGGGTAATTCCTGAGTCTAATCCTCCGAGACAATTATTTGCGCTTCGGTTGTTTCGGAAAGTTCGAAAAGCGGTGCACTTTGAAGTTAATTATTTGATTGTCGGGTCTTTCCGCCCGGAAAAATATCAAAATCCGGTAAGGATTTCATTCCTCACGCTTCGAAAGTCGAGTGAGTCTTAGGTGAGGGATTCGAGCCTTGAGGCTTAACATTGCTTGATCTTTAGGAAGAACTATGATTTGTTGAAAGTAGTTGAGAGTATTTTCCGGCTATAACTGAGCTCTAAACAGGAAACTTCCGGGAACCAAGAATTAAGTGGGGTAGATTGTTATTTTCTGGAAAAGAATTTCCATTGTTATCTTAATAATAATAATGATAATAACAGATTTATTTCCAATCATAGTGCACAAATGTACAAGAAGACAGAGTAATTAAATATAGAAGAAGAAAAAAAGAACAAAGAAAGAAAGAAAAAAAGAATATCACATTACTTATAGGGATACAGGAGACTCAACCTGATAGTCGGCTGCTTGATACAAAATCGATGACACTTTTTTTTCTTCCCTGGACAACTATCCAACACGTATCTAAATAGGGAAACTATGGGGTTGTCTGAAACTCCGTGTTCCAGATTGTCCGAAACCCGTACCTATCTTTCGTGTCCTAACTGTAGTGTCGCTCAACAATAACGCTTGCAAGCTGACTGCGATTCATGTTTGATGGCAAGAAACGGGTGTCAGCTGAGGTTTATTCTCAGAGTCAACCTGAAACTGTCGCTAGGCTGCACAAACAAAAATCTCCGCTTTCAGATAACTTAATCTGCAGTATTTTTCCCTCTAGCGTTTCAATCCTCCATCGCATTTTAACTCTCCGAATTCAGATTCTACCCTTTCGAATTCGGTGATGCGCAACTACTTTAAGTCCGATGTAGGATAGACTTATTACAGTGTAGACTAAACCAGCGGACCGATCCTTTAGCACACCGACGGACCGACCGCTTCCAAGGGGTCCAGTTTCTTTCCTTTTAAGGGCTGGAAGGTCGGGAATCGATATTGGATAGGTGCCAAGTTGCCGAAAGTTTTGCAGTACGTGCAGGTTTCTCACTATTCTCTCTGATTATGTTAGTTAGAGAGACGTGGTTGGTGTCAGCCAATCTCATTTTCTGAAACTGGGTGCGTGTTCCTGATTGTCCGACACTCGTACCTATCTTTTTTGTTCTAACTCTAGTCTCGCTCAACAACAACGCGTCCTGGCGGAAAGGTCAGCGTGAGAAAGACGAGCATTCGAAAGCGGAGACTAAGAAATCTAGAGACAGACAAGACAAAGAGCTTGAAGTCGATTTAGATACAGAGGACGCGAGCTTGACGAAAGAGGGAGAAGACCCGGTCCAAATGAAACCCAAACGGGTGCTCTCTAAAGAGCCCAGTAAAGGTATATGGTAGCAGCTAGTAACATTAGAAATTGCCAGCTATCGTAGAAGATCCTAGTATTTCTTCATTAAAGCAGGTAGATGAACCCTAGCTGTAGAACTTAAAGCTACCATAGAATTCAAGTAGTCGGAGCAGTCAACCCCCAAACATCCTTTAGCATCGTAGATAGCATATAGTAACCGTAGCTTTAGAGCCAAAAAGTTATCGTGAACTTGAAAGTTTGTGATGCGAAACATCTTACTGGTGATGATTGTGTTTGGTTGATGTGAAAAATGTCCATATCTGTCCATGTCATGTCTTTTGGCGCCAAAAAACTTTTGCATAAAAATCTCAAAGAATTCCAACCGTTCCGGTATTTTATTTGCAGTAGCAAAACAAACCGAAATTGATGTAATGTACTTTTCTTCAAAAGTTTATTCTGGTCTATTTTCACGGCTTTTCAGTTCCCAAGCGAAAAGAAGGGAAACCCAGGGGATACCTTTGGTATCGTAAATATACCGGTCCTCCGTCTGTTTGATCCCGAAACTTCCAGACTGATCATGAAATTTTGTTGAAAATTGGTGGATCGGTTCTTCAGGTTAGGAGAGAGGTCGAAATCGTCGACGGCGTTTATTACTGTTCTTAGCCTAATAATAGCCAAAAAAAACGCAAGCCTCTTAAAGTACCTCAGGTTTTACCTCATGATCTAGGGGGTGGACTTCAGAAGGGACCGTAAAAGTTTGCCGATCAAATTGATTTAAATTGATTTTAGAGCTAAAAGAACACAAAAATTCGTGCTATTAGTTCTGTCCTTGGAAGGATATTCAGCCGGAATCCGTGAAAACCGGAAATTTGCGAATGGTCCTTACAGAGTCTCGATACTGTTGAAAAGGTTGATATAAAGGAGGATAAAACAACGTTTGAGTTTGGGAATGTCGTTCGCTTTTGGTTCGGGGGGGGGGGGGAATGGCAGGTATATCCAGAAAATGCTTGCCCGTTGTTTTGAGTGCAATGAAACTTGTTTCGTTTCTTCGTCGGGCCAATGCTTCGTGCACATCGTCAGAGAAAAACGAAAACATCGAGAGCCACACAGCGTTTCTTGAAAAATTGTTAGATCTCTTGCAATTGAGAAAGAAGTCGTGTCAATTTTGAATGTCGGAATGACCAGAAACGTCGCAGAGCTACTTCTTGATCAAGATTTTAGATTTGGAGATACAGAGTGAATCAGTCTTTTCTTCCAATCTTTTTTTTCACCTGATCATCAATCTAACCGTAGTTTTGGGGAAATGCCTTGGGATATAGTTGTTCGGCGCATGCTGTTTGTGCATGGCAATCGAACACGTGTTTCGAATTATTTTTTTTCCCTGCCCCGATCCGATATTGACTGAAAGCAGATCTCGTGCAGTTTGGTATCCCGCCGGTTTTTTTTTTTACTTTCTTTATTTTGAATCCTTTTGTCTCCGTACTCTCCGACATTCAACAAGCGACTGAGGGCTAATTTAAAGCACCCCTACCTGCTCTACGATTCTTGCTTAGTACGTTGTCTTATCTGTTAACTCCAGCATCAATCAACAGAGAAAAATAAAAAAACTGGAACAAAAAACCTTACGGATAGAAATTACCGGGGCTCTCGACCGACTCCGTCGAGCATGGCACAAATACAATAAAAAGCCAGTTTTCGGATGCTACTAAACCCCTCTACTAGCCCCTTTTCATTCCACGGGCATGTTTGTCGCTGTTGTGCAACTTGAGTTTTTTCACAGTTGTCAATAAAATTGTGCCTTACCTCTTCCGGGTGCCTCCATTTTGCTTGGAGTTAAAGGGATCGGGAATTCGGGCGTCTGCAAAAATTTCACTCACGCCGCGGGCGGGAAGTCGGAGCATCACTTAGAAAAATTGTCGTTTTTATACGACAAGTAATTAATTGTACTTGTTATTAAGTAAATGCACCGGTGTCCGCGATTAAGAAAACAAACAAGACTGTCGTTGGTCCAGCCGATAAATAGCAACTACACTACTTATGTCCGTCAAAATCACACTCAATCCACCGGATCAAGCCGTAGCCAAGGTGAGGGAAGAGGAACAGTTCGCGACACTCCCCCTCTGTCCTTTATTTCTTCCCCAATCCACCTGATATGCGCTTGTTCCCGCCTTTGCCCGATTCGTTTCCATTACGTCTGAATTTTGCCAATGGTCTGTTTGGCCAGACATAACTCTCCAGCGGTTGTCCCCTTAAGAGAAAAACGCTCTCTGAGATCAGAATTTTTTTCTTCTTTTTTGCCTGTTTTCATACGTTGAAATTCTACACGGAAAATGTACGGAAATGGTGTGCATAATTGGTTTTCCCGGGCAAGAAAAGGGGAGAATAAGCTTCTCTCTTTCCGCTTCTGGCAGTTTAGCAACAATGAAACATGCTTTTTGCTGAAGTAGTGTTATAAATGGAAGCTGGTTGTAGGTTAGCGTGGTCGTATTCGTGGGTGGGCTTGTCGTAGGGTGGTAGTGGTACTGCGGTTACGTTCGTTCCTTCATTTTTATTGGGGCCCTACATAACACACATGTATAACCACTGACAAGATCCCCGAAAGCTATCTTGTTGGGGGATCAACTACCTATAGGCCTACGCTAGCCTACATTACGGATTATCATATTACATAATAATCAAGTGCACTATTTCAAGTATAAATAAACTACACACACATACGAATATTAACGGCAAAAAAAGAAAAACGCAAAAGACATTAAATAGAGAGAGAAGAAAAAAGATACAAAAAACATTAAAATAGGGGTTTTATTTACGCTCACTTTTTACAGTGCCTATCCATTATCACCTGTGATGAAGCACTGGTATAAATTCAACTCGGACACGAGTTTCGTTTGCCAACGTAAGAGCCGTTAGCCATATCACTGCTCCACAGTTGGAAAATTTTCAGATTTTTTTCTGCATTTATGAAATTTGTGTCAAAATATCCAAAACAGTAAATTGGTCGACCTGTTGGGGAGCACTGGTGCTTCTAGTCCTTTTCCCACGCCTCAAGAGAACTCAAAACTAGATTTCGTCCAACTTTATTAGAAGGGACAGAATTTCTAAGTGTTTTCCTTTGTCAAGTAAACCCAATTAGGCTAATGTCAGTCTTCCAACCGTAAAACAAATTTTGCTGCCTGAAAGAAATATTCCCCCAGAGTGAAAAAAAAATGGATTTATTATCAATGGTTGAAGTAGTTGAATAGCACCGCCAGAAGATATTTCTGCTGAGCTGAAATTGAGGAAAGGGCGAAAAACTAGAGAATTTTTTGTTTCTTGCGCTGAGAGCGAAGGAATTTTTCGGTGTAAGAATTAACGGTTGGAGAAATATCAGATTGCGCTGATGTTTCTGCCGAGCTGTAGTCAAGACTAGGACGGAAAAAGACTTGCTTCTAGCAGTTAAGAACGAAAGAATTGATGATTCCGTTGTCTCTCCAAAAATGAATTGTCTCCATAAAACTAAATGCAGGATTCATGCATTTTGGGCCATAAAAGTAAGAACATTACATGTATATAGATATAGAGATTCTGTATTCAAAGCCAGCGGCCATATGATACATGAACAAGTTGTACACTAATTTAGCAACTAAATTAAACAAAATATAACTAAAATTAAACTTCTATTCTCACGAAACTTCGCTCCTTCTTCGATAAATCTACACACTTTGCATATTATCTGTGCCGATGTACACTCCAAGATGTCTGGAAGCCGCAAATTCCACCCAAGCAAAGACACCCTTCAATCAGGAAGCTCATGACCCTTTCAGCAAAAAGTGTTCCAAGTCATCATTCCCTTCATTACAAAGAGGGCAGGGTGTCCCTGTACTCGGTTCTCCATTTTTTCTTTTTTAAAATTTATTTTTCCTATGTACTGGTAGGCAATTCGCTCTCAATCCAATAACTGAGGTACTTATTAGGCAAATTTAATTTAAAATAATACTCCGCACCAATTATAGATTTTACGGATTTATATAACCCTAGCGATTCTGACCTTTCAACCACGCCCCGCCATTGCTGGTCCTCCTGGTCCTGCAAAATCTCAATCACCTTCTTAATAATTCCGCCGTGATCCGTTCTTGGTACAAGGCCATCATTCCACACAAATGATAGCCCTACTTCATCCAGTTGTGCTTTATCTGGAACGGCCAAGTTTTTCTTACCGATTTTAAGAAGGTCACTATACGCAGCCTTGACTAATCTAGTTTCTGGCATTCCAACTAATTTAAGCCAGAATCTAAGCATCTGGATTAGCCTAGATTTTCTAACGGAAAATAGTCCAATGTCTCCTTTTAAAGCTTGGGAATGTATTGTCTGGTGCAATCCGTATACTCTTTTGTAGTACTGCAACTGAATCGACTCTAGTTGCGTGGCGGCATCAAATCCCCACAATTCAGCCCCATGATAGTTTTGAGATGTGTTAAGTCTTGAATTAGATGAGTTAGTTTGAAAAAGAAGAGATTTGAACAAAAAAAAATAAAAGTTTGCTAATAAACTGGATGCAAATGTTGTCTCGTGCAAATGTGTGTTATGAAAGTGGAAAATGCGTTTTCAAGAGAAAAAAGCTGACAAATGCTACAAGAACAAGAGCTACGAGCTCATATGGCACTTGTTACGAGTAGTGGTACGAGAAAGTAGAAGAGAACTTCACAATAAACACCCCGCCATTCAAAAATGCGGTTCGGACCTAGAATTAGGATATCTAGGTTCATTCAATCTGAAAGCTCTAGATGACGTATTTAGAACTTATGCTTGTTCTTCCCACCAAGTTTCATCCCCATCCCTCCACTCTAAGCGATTTCAGTTCGCCCCTCCAACTCTTCCCAATGTCACTGGATTTGGTCCGGATTTAAAATGGGACGTCTGAGGCACGATACCTTTCTAGATATCAAGTTTCGGTTAAACCCGATAACCCGTTCAACAGCTGAGCTTTGCCACTGGATTCCGGATTCCCCTTTTGTACACTCCCCGTCGACGGTCGGATCGGGGAAACGACATTCTCAAGTCAACAGTTCGGGTACCTGACAAGCCTGCCAAGTTCATTGTCCTTGCACATCAGGAAGTACCGAGCTCGTGGGATTACTACAAACTCGGATCCCCTCCAACTCCCCCACAGTGAGCGGATCCATTCCGGTTATGCTATTCACTTGTTCTTCACACCAACTTTCATCCCGAACCCTCCACTCTAAGCGTTTCCCAAGATTTCTGGTTCCCCCGTCCGACTCCCCCCAATATCACGGATCCGGTTCGGATTTAAAATGGGGCGTCTGAGACACGAGGTCTTTCTATGTATCAAGTTTCATCAAGATCCAATCACCCGTTCGCAAGTTAAAAATACCTTACTTTTCGGATTCCCCCTCTCTCCACCCCCACCCCCCAGATGGTCGGATCCGGGAAACGACTATTCTCAACTCAACCTGTTTGGGTCCCATACATGCCTGCCAAGTTTCATCGTCTTAGCGCATCAGGAAGTACCGAACTCGCGGGATCACTAGAGATTCGGATTCCCCCCCCCCCCCCCCACTGTGAAGGGATCCGGTCCGGTTATGTCAATCACGTATCTAGGGCTTGTGCTTGTTCTTTCCACCAACTTTCATCCCAATCTCTCTACTCAAAGCGTTTCCCAAGATTTCCGGTTCCCCCCTCCAGTTCCCCCAATGTCACCGGATCCGGTCCGGATTTAAACTGGGATGTCTGAGACACAAAGTCCTTCTATATATCAAGTTTCATTAAGATCCGATCACCCGTTATTTTTCCGGATTCCCCTCCCTCCAGCCCCCCCCCCTGATGGTCGGATCGGGGAAACGAATATTATCAAGTCAATCTGTTCGGGTCCCTGACATGCCTGCCAATTTTCATCGTCCTAGCACATCAGGAAGCACCGAACTCGCGGGATCACTAGAAATTCGGATCCCCCCCCCAACTCCCCCAAAGTGAGCGGATCTGGTCCGCTTTTGTCAATCCCGTATCTAGGACTTGTGCTTGTTCTTTCCACCAACTTTTATCCAGATCTCTCCACTCTAAGCGATTTTCAAGATTTCCGGTTTCCCCCTCCAACTACCTCCCATGTCACCGGATCCGGTCTGGATTTAAAATGGGAGGTCTGAGACAGAAGGTACTTCTATGTATGAAGTTTCATTAAGATCCGGTCACCCGTTCGTAAGTTAAAAATTCCTCATTTTTCCGGATTCCCCTCCCTCCGCCCCCCCCCCCGGATGGTCGGATCGGGGAAACGACTATTATTAAGTCAATCTGTTCGGGTCCCTGACATGCCTGCCAATTTTCATCGTCCTAGCACATCAGGAAGCACCGAACTCGCGGGACCACTAGAAATCCGGATCCCTCCCCAACTCCCCCAAAAAGAGTGGATCCGGTCTGGTTATGTTAATCTCGTATCTAGGACTTGTGCTTGTTCTTTCCACCAACTTTCATCCAGATCTCTCCACTCTAAGCGATTTTCAAGATTTCCGGTTTCCCCCTCCAACTACCCCCCATGTCACCGGATCCGGTCTGGATTTAAAGTGGGAGGTCTGAGACACGTGGTCCTTCCATATATCAAGTTTCATTAAGATCCGATCACCCGTTCGTAAGTTAAAAATAAATCATTTTTCCTATTTTTTCCGGATTCCCCTTCCCTCCACTCCCCCTCAGGTGGTCGGATCGGGGAAGTGACTATTTCTAATTTAATCTGGTCCGGTCGCTGATATGCCCGCCAAGTTTCATCGTCCTAGCTTATCTGGAAGTGCCCGAACTAGCAAAACCGGGACCGACAGACCGACTGACGGACAGAAAGTACGATCGCTATATGGCATTTGGCCGAAGGGCAAGTGCCATAAAAATTTGGAATAGACGTTAACTGTGGAACTACATGTAGTACAGTCAATATAAGGTTTGACCGCAAACAAATTGCAACAGAAATTATTTTTACACCGTCTTGTAGAGAAAAAAAAACTGTACAACATGTCGAAAGTTGAGAAACCTAGCGGGGTGCAAAATTTTTTTTTGTTAGCGTTTTATGTTTTAGTTTTTATTTTTCAGCTGAAATTTCCGATTTTCTGAAGGCTTAGTGTTTGCTTCATGGGATACACACTTCTGATGTAGTTTTATGTGCTGAACTCGAATATCACATCAGATTAAAGATACGGTCAACCGACAATGTTTCACATTCATCAATATTCAAGAAATCCACATTTTATTGCATTGTCCCGATGTTCGCACTTAGGACCGAATACAGAATCAAATGGATATGTTGAATGGCTAATAAATAACTGAATTATTATATTCCTCGTTAATGCCGCTTGTGTCGATGATCAGTTACTAGAACTATAACGTGTTTTCCAGATATATCAAGTACCGAAGAAGGGAGTGTTGGCGAGATCAGCGTGCAAGTCGACCTCTTCACCCACCCCGGATCTGGGGAGCACAAAATCACTGTAAAAGGTAAGAAGAATTTCCAGGGTAACGCAAAGTTAACCTATCGCCTTTTTAACGGGATCAACTAAAAGGAGGCACGGTACGACACGGCATGGTGCAGGAGGCACGAGTGATAAAAAGAGATTAGCAAGTAGTAGAAGTAGACAAGTAAGTGAGATTTCGTAATTTAAGAGCCTAAAAGAAGGCACATTAGAGCATTGTTCCTATCCCTTACTTTGAGGCCTGAAAGGCCGGCCCTTTTTGTCTTCGTGCCTCTTTTTAGTACTTGTGCCTCCTACTCTATGTCGTGCCGTGCCTCGTTTTGGTCGATCCCTTTTCTAACGGGTGCGCCGGCGCCAAACTGGCAAGCCTGCTGGTGGTTCCGTCTGTGCGCATATTTCGACGTTGTGCTTTAAGCTGCGTGCACACACAGTCCAGTTTTCGCAGTCGGATGCGAATTTCCATCTTCGCTCCGACGTTTTGGCGCATCAACAATATTTTGTCCAATTCGATAGTCTGGTAAGGTTTCGCGAAAATACGCATGCAACATCTTATCGGACTGTCCGTGCACATAGTTTTGGTGTAGGCAAATGAGCTCCTTTTAAATATTGTGACGGAAGTGCGCGATTTTTTTTGGTGCGTGAGGCTTGAATGCGCGGAAATATTTGAACACACGAGACAAGGAATAGTTAAGTGTCGCTTGCCACGAAACAGAGAATTGGGCTTAATCTTTATTTTTTTGGTTTGTGAAACAGTAGGGTACTAGCGCCTGTTTCCACACGGCCACGGAGACTCAATAAAGTAAACATCAGATGCTAAAACTGATCTTTTGTTTGTTAATGATGTCAGGGAAGAACACAACCATCCTCCCCATCTAAGGAATTGAAGCCTCACTTGACTCGATAGTTCCTGAATAATACAGTTTACTGGGCACGTTAATCTGAATGTAATAGTCTACGCGACTAATTCCTCTGTCATCCCTCTTTGAACTCGAGGCCCTTCGTTATTCGCAATATAACAGTCTACGCCACTACCTTTCCTCTTTGAACTTGTGGACCTCGAGTCTTACATTAAAACCTCCTGGAAGTGGGTCAACTTCGAACACAGAAGAGTCGTCCTTCGGATCTCAAACATCAAACGCTTGACGAAGCCCATCAGTCTTTGAGTGTTGGCGTCCCTTGTCTAATCAAAAGTTTACCATTGTACTAAAAGCTTCATATCTTTTGAACTTCCCAAAGTTAAAGTCTAAGGGGTTGTGAAGTGCGTAAATTCGTTCGCAAAGTTGCCCGAGTATTGTCCATTCCGGCGGTAGGCAAGAAATTCATCTTTAGTTAACTTTTTGCGTGAAGTTCATAAGGAGCGTGTTCCACCCTACTTATCGTAGTTACTACCCTAGTTACCGTAGTTACTACGCTAGGCTGGAACGCTTTTTTTTTTCGGTCAAATATCAGGCCACGGTCTGATCGGACCAATCACGTTGCAGAGATGCGTAGTTACTACGCTCCTGAGCGTGGTAAGCCAATAGTTACTATCTTGATAAGGTTGGAAAGGTCAGCGTAGTAACTTTTCGTGAGGCTGGAAGGGAAATAGTAATTAATAGTTACTATTGCTAGAGGGGTGGAGCACGCTCAATGTTGATCAATAGTAGTAGGCTAGAGATCCAGAGCAATCTTAAATGTGAAATATGGAAGCTGAAAATATGCCACTTAAAATCCCTACCCAGATCGGTCCGGAACAGAAACCTTGTAGACAGCTAGGAGGCTTCCAAAATTGTAGGTTTGTTGGATGCTCTGCAGACTAAACTTGGTGCTGACGCACGTTTCCGACTTGATGCGCACCACGGCCTCTGCAAGTCTTTTCCTTGAGTGTTTTTCAGTAGTTGTTTTATTATGTTTTAGTGTTTTCTTTTTATCTCTCATGACTCCATAAACTTAAACTTGTACCCTGGGTCAAAAAATATAATTATTTTTTTTCTCTTTTTCTAAAATTGACAACTCTTCCGTATGGTGACACATTTTAAACGGAATAGAGTAGGTCATGCGAAAAACTTTACGAAACTTGCAAACACCGTCTGTGCCGTCCTTAAAGGACCCTTCTTGCTTATTCTGCGTTTTAATTTATCCCTAGCTCCCTTATGAAATTATAAGCTTCAGAAATCCCCGCCTTTCGCCATTGTTTCGTTTTTTAACCTGCGACTTCTTAGCGCTTTTTCTGACTAGCCGAATTTTGCCAGTCACGCAACGCAAACTTCGCCGAAAGTCAAATTCCGCCGACAACTCTTTCAAGCATAAGGACATGATAAGCTTCAAAGTGATGTTTTTCATTTTAGAAGACATGGTCATGGTCTGGTACCATCAGGTCTATTTCCTGTTTTGGACTTGATTTGTTTTGCTTGGTTTTTCCACTTTTTAACCACGGTGCATTTAGTTTTCAAAAATGCGCCCTTCCGCCGCCGCATCGGAGAGAAGGAAGGCTGGATAGAGCCGACAAGCGTTAACAAGAAAATCGCTAATTTGACGTGGAAAGTAATGGTGTTTTCGAAAAACGATATGGCTAAGCTATTTCGTCATGGAAAGATCATTTCCAGTAAGAGTTGTGCTTTAAGTGGAAAGTAACAAAGGATTGTTGTTTTACTTTTACTGACAGGCAAGGGTTGGACGCCTTCATTTTAAGGTCGTTAGTCATTCCCGTCATCTGCTTTTAGTATACAGCGCATTATGAAGGATAGATCGTGGAAGATCGATGCAAAGTCATTCGGTGAATTTGTTAACCCGGATTTTGTTTGTACTGCGATTAATGGGTCCAGCCTTGACAACACTAGAGGGCGATTCTGGCGGTCTGGAACCGCGGTCTGACACGCGGTGTGGAACCGCAGTCTGGCGGTCGTCTGCTCTTGCGACTCGGCTGAAACTTGCTTCGCTTTTCGAAGCTATTCTTGCGCTTCGCTAGTTTTGGAAAGTGACTGCGCGACGTAAGTAGAAAGTGGCGAGCCAGCTAGAAGTTGGAAAGACCCAATGACTTTCCGTTAGTTCTGGCGCTAGGCGCATTCTCGCTTTCCTTTTTCATGAGGTCGCCAGAATCGTCCTTAGGTCTTGAGACCTCTCCACTGCCTGTCTCCTAATTTCTTAAAGCGTATTTACAATGAGCTTGTAACTGAGCAATGAGCAATTGTAATTACAATGAGCCTAGCAACCGATTTCAGCCAGTTCTGAAAATTATTCTAAAACTCAAGTTCCGCTTGGTTTTTGCCTTAGGTTTTCATGTTCCGTGTTGACATTGGTCTATGACAGTACCAGCTGATCCCGAGATCGAATTAAAGCGAATCCAACTTTCAAGGGTACTAGCCAGTCGCATTATTTCTGCGGGATTTGTTTGATTGGCTACTGACGAACTAAGTCAGGTGGCAAACACCGCATCCATTGCCTTCCTTTTTTGAAAACCCATTGTGAATTAGTTTCTCAGTTTTCTATTTGACTTGGAGCATTAGCCAATCAGAAATTTCCTGAGAAAAAAAATCTTATTGGCTAATACCCTTAAAAGTTGAATTCAGCTGTAGGCCTACTTCTGTAGCCAGATTCAGGCGCGGCTGGTACAGTCAGGCAGGCAAATCTCCACTGCGACGGCATAAACCCAAGAATGCCTCGGCCTCAGCAACGATTTTCCAAAATGGCTGGGATCGAGTTTTGCTAAAACCCGTTGGGAATGGAAGTATAAGGATTTCAGCTGTCGGAATGAATGAACATCTGTCTTCATGTTCCTTGGGCTATCGCAATTTCCGGAAAAGTTCGAGAAGTTGTAAAAACATTGCCCGGATAATTGTCAGTCAACAGTATTTGCATCCATTGGCCATAGTAGTTTTTTGACAGCAAGAAATAAATACTCCTTCAGGGAATCACATATTAAAAATACGCAAAACGGAAATGTCAGCTACGATGTTCTTCAGGGCCGTTCCGGCCTGTCTCGGCAAAGATCCTGTTCAGGCGGTTGCTGAAAAAAGAATCTGCAACAGTCATCATTGCAGGCTCGTTTCGGCATGGCCGAAATTACGCAGAAGAACAGCGTAGCTGATATTGCCGTTTCGTTAATATTCGAGAGCGATGCTGAAAATATTTGTACTGCAAATACTATCCCTGTAATAACAGTTTTCGGCACATGTGGGCGTTGGACGGAACTTTTATCGCAGCCTATATCTGTTTCATAATAATTAACACAAGGATGCGCAGTTTCAACAGACAACACTTG
This sequence comes from Branchinecta lindahli, assembly GCA_023053555.1. NCBI lineage: Eukaryota > Metazoa > Arthropoda > Branchiopoda > Anostraca > Branchinectidae > Branchinecta > Branchinecta lindahli. The sequence continues at coordinate 8,279,815 of JAKZAO010000003.1, forward strand.
GGATGTAAACTGTTGTGATTTTGAAACGTTATGTATTAATATTATGCATAACAGGCATCTGCCAGGAAGAAAAACCGCCGAAGAAGCATTTGCTGACTTTTCCGATATCGTGACAACAAACAAACAAGTCAGCAGATGTTTTTGATGCTTTTTCGGCTCTTCCTGGCAATGCTTGTGATGCATAACGTTTTCAAAATCACAACAGATTACATCCCAAGTGTTGTCTGCTGAAACTGCGCATCCTTTTGTTATCTGTTATGAAACTTCTGACTGTGTTGTTATCAATAAAATATTTTAGCAAAGGTAGGCGTGGAATACCATGATTTCTCACATCCTGCATAACTATCTCATGTGTGGCAATTTTCGTGTTGCAAGTTTTTGACGGGGATAAAAGTAAATTTTTTGTCGGGACATTGACGGAGCAGCATTTCTTGTTCGTGGGTCCCCGTCCTTAAATGAACAATACAAGAAGATGAAGAAAAACTATGAGGTCCATAAGCGTAAGCACATCTCGCCGGACAAATTGGTCTCCTCGCAATTTTCTTTTCTGGCATTCTCCGCAGTTTCAGTGATAAATGGTTCAGTATGATATTTTTATCTTGAAGAAACAGGTTGGCGGAAATGGATCTCCAACATCCCGGAGTTTTTTTGTGCAGTTCCCTCGGGTAGAATGACGACCTCGTCGAAAAAAATGACTAACCTCCGAAGAGATTGGTCGTACCGGTCAAAGACCTCAGCGGTGGGAAGGACAGGAATCAATCAATCGATTAATCACATTTATTTTTTCCAAATAAAGCTAGAAGAGGAATACAAAAAATATTTTTGCAAAATACACAGAAATGGAACAATTTAACTAATATACTTACAAGATTTGACCAGAAATAAATGATGGAATGAAACTATGTAAAAAAAAAAGTAGGAAAATCCCTTAACTTGCAACTAGACTTCGCGTAATCGTTACCAAGAAAATAAGTGAATATTTCTTTTTTTCCAAAAAAGTGCCCTGATTTTTTTGTTTTATATTATAGAACTTTGATTGTGTAACTTAACTCCAAGCAACTCTCACAAGGGAATTCACCAAATCAGATACTCAAGGCTAAGCTATAATCTTTAGTTTGTTTTACCACAAGTTGATTTTCCAGCTTGAGCCTGAAGAGGACCCTTGCCAAGAAGGGCCGAAATATAGCTCTAATAAAGTTCAGCTGACGTAGTTTTGGACAAATGCTTTAATTTTGTTGTAACTGTAGGTGTTGTTATCTAAAGACGGATTAAGTGAAATATTAATACTTTTTTGGAATCGGTTTTAGTCGCATCTTAAAATTCGCCTTACACGGGGCTATCTAGAAACAATCCAGGTTTGTTCAAAAGCAAATCTTTCCAGTTGACTAAATGCAGAATTCAAGTACCTGCGTCATGGAAGTTTTCATTCAAATATGGAGTTTATGATTTGGGAAACCCTTTAAGCATTATCCTTTGTTCTGTAGACGAAGATGTTTTGCAGCATACAGTCGTCTTCAACCAGAAAATCGTTTGCTTTTAAACAAATCGGCTACAGCGCGTCGCCCGTTTGGGGGTGGTCGTCGACATATAAAAGTTGGCGAATCGAACGCGGCATTGTTCTTCTTCTTTTGTGGGAGACAGGCGTCTCTGCCTCCCCGGCATCCAGCAATTTACTTTCTCTCAAGGAAACCTATTTCCTCGAGAAGTAGTTTTCTTTGACCTTACGACTTCCGACTACATTTCCCCCTTCCCTCAGCTGTTGCTGCCTAATAACGCTCAGGGCTATTTTGTTACTTTTATATGTTTATTCCGCCCCGTAACATAAACCATTGCTCTCAAATGTCCCAATTTCGGCACAAAATGAGCTTCACGAGTCGTTTCTTCCAGTCGTTGCAGCGAACGATTTGAAATGGCCCGTCGCGTCTGGAATGTTCCGGCCGTTCGTGGAGATTAATCTCATCGGGCCTCATCTAGCGGACAGGAAGCGGAAGTTTGCGACCAAGACCAAGTCGAACACGTGGTCGCCCAAGTTCAACGAAACGTTCCAATTGTAAGTATGGTCAGAATTTTTGTGGCGTACAGGAAAGGACTTAAGGTGTATTCTCGCCGTTCCCCGAGGACTCCACTTGAGGAGTCCTCGCGTTTTTGTTTGTACCATATTCTCGCGAGTCCCCACGGACGGGGAATGCACCGATTATCATCACCATCATCAAAAAGGACTCCCTTTCAGATTTGGAGGGGAATCAATTTTTGCTGGTGTTGGTACAATGTAAAATTAAATAAAAACAATCAGAATAAACAAAACCAAAAAATAAAGTGGATCCGGATGAATTTCGTCAGCTGCATATATAAACAAGAGCTGCAAGCTCATATGGCACTTGCAAGCTTTTTAGCTTGTATTCAAGTTATCGTAGTAGGATGGGAATGGATAGTAGCTTTGTCAGTGTGATGGGTTGTGACATCTTATGGAAAAATCAGTGAAATTTTCAAGCACTTCCTTTTCGACGGTGACGCTCGGGCGGTTCCGATCGCTCCATTCTAACCGTGTCACATGATTTTCGGTTCCTCCCTCCGACCCCCCCCCACATTCATCGAATCCGGTCTCGACTTGAAATGGTATATCTGAGACATTTCTTTCCAAATACCAAGTTTTATTAAGATTCAATCACCCGTTCGAAAATTATGAATGTCAATAAAATTCCGGATTCCGGCTGCCCTCCCTCCCCCCACTATGGTCGGATCGGGCAATTGATTATTTCCAAGTTAATTTGGCCGAGTCCATTATACACCTGCCAAGTTTCATCGTCCTAGAACATCTGGAAGTAACTTAACTCCGTAACACCGGAATTCCGGAACCCCACTCCAACTCCCCCCGTAGTGCACGAATCCAGTTCGGTTCTGTCAATGATGAACCTAGGGATTCTTTTTGTTCCTCCCACCAAGTTTCATCCCGATCGCTCCACTGTAAGCGTGTCACATGATTTCCGGTTCCCCCCTCCGACCCCCTCCCCACATTCATCGGATTCGGTCCGGACTCGAATCGGGACATCTGAGACATGAGGTCTTTCCAAATATCAAGCTCACCCGTTCGAAAATTATGCATGTCACAAAATTCCGTATTCCGGCTCCCCTCCCTCCCCCCACGATGGTCGGATCGGGCAAGTGATTATTTCCAAGTTATAGAAAATCATCTGTAATCAAAACTCTTGAAGCAAAAAAGATGATCATCAGGAGCACGAAAATGTATATTTTGCTCAAAAGTATTGTTTGTACTTTAAGGAATTTAGTTGTAAGCAAAACCCTTGAGGCAAAAATGATCATGGGCTCATAGGGATCACGAAAATGTATATTTTGCTTAAAAGTATTTTTTGTACTTTGCGGTTAGCATTAGTACTTTAAGGAATGGCCGGATCTGGGAACTAACTATTTCTAAGCCAATCATGTCAAGTCCAATTTTCAAGCCAAGTTTCATCGTCCTAGCATGTCTGGAAGTACCTTAACTTGCGATCACCGGAATTCCGGACCCCCCCCCCCCCCTCTAACTCCCCCACAATGCCCGAATCCGGTCCGGTTCTGTCACTGATCTACATAGGGCTTGTGCTTGTTCTTCCCACCAAGTTTCATTCCGATCGCTCCACTCCAAGCATGTCTGAAGGTTTCCGGATCCCCCTCCAACCCCCCCCCCCCCAGCTTCATCGGATCCGGTCCGTACTTGAAATGGGACATCCGAGACATGTTGTCTTTCTACATATCAAGTTTCATTATGATCCGATCACCCGTTCGGAAGTTATACATACCTCAAGATTCCGGATTCCCCTTCCCTCCACCCCCCACGATGGTCGGATCGGGAAGTTGACTATTTCCAGGTTAATCTGGTCGCGTCCCTGATTTACCTGCCGAGTTTCATTGTCCTAGCCCACCTGGAAGTAACTTAACTCCGTATCACCGGAATTCCGGAACCCCACTCCAACTCCCCCCACAGTGCACGAATCCGGTCTGGTTCTGTCAATTATGTATCCAGGGGTTGTGCTTGTTCCTCCCACCAAGTTTCATCCCGATCGCTCCACTCTAAGCGTTTAACATGATTTCCGGTTCCCCCCTCCGACTCCCCCCCCCACATACATCGGATTCGGTCCGGACTTGATATGGGACATCTGAAGCATGACGTCTTTCCAAATATCAAGTTTCATTAAGATCTGATCACCCGTTCGAAAGTTATGCATGCCACTAAATTCCGGATTCCGGCTCCCCTCCCTCCCCCCACGATGGTCGGATCGGGAAAGTGACTATTTCCAACTTAATCATTTGGGGTCCCTGATATGCCTGCCAAGTTTCATCATCCTAGCTTATGTGGAAGTGCCCGAACTAGCAAAACCCGGACCGACCGACCGACCGACAGACCGACCGACAGACCGACCGACGGACGGACAGAAATTGCGATCGCTATATGGCACTTGGCCGAAGGGCAGGTGCCATAAAAACGTGGAGTACACCTAGGGCAGATACGTGGCCTCAGCACTTGGAAGGTAAGTACAAGGAAACAGAAGATAATAGATCTAAATCGGATGAGTCAAGACTAGTTCACCAGATACAGATAGTGGAGGATACGGTTGACAGGCCGCTATTAGAGGAGGATCAACAACTGATAAAGTAGGTCAGTTACGAGGACGTTTGGAAGGTCCTCAAGGGTATGCGAGGAGGATCAGCACCAGGGACCGATGGTATCCCGACGAATCTTTGGAAGTTTGCTCGAGTTTGGGTGTTACAAATAATCGCAACTCTTTTTTTTTCAATGATCAGTTTGGCCCATTGGCCGGAGCAATGGACAACATCTGTGGTTATTCCGCTTTTCAAGAAAGGTGAAAGGCATCAGCACAAAAATTATCGAAACATAACACTAGCTAATAGTCTCAGTAAGTTGTTTTGTAGGATACTTTGTTTTAGGTTAGATAATTGGTTAAAAATTAAGGGTAAACTTATAGAATGTCAGGCAGGATTTCGGGAAAATTATAGTGCAGTAGACCAGATATTTTGTTTGAATGTTTTGGTTAGAAAATATACGAGAAGGAAAAATAACAAACTGTTCGCAGCATTCCTGGATATTCGAGGAGCATTCGATGAAGTATCTAGGAACCTTCTAGTTTTTAGTTTGGTGGAGCTTGGGCTCCCAGTAAGTTTTGTTAGAATAATAATAAGAATGTATGAAGTAGTTAAAATAATAGTAAAGGTAGGATCAGAATACTCTAGAGCAGTACTAACTAGGCTGGGTGTTAAACAGGGATGCACACTGTCCCCAAGTCTTTTTTCTTTGTATATAAATGATATAGAAGATTATTTTACGGAGAGTGGAGCCCCAAGGTTGCAACTGATGGCATTTAATTTATTTTGTTTATTGTTCGCAGATCACATAGTTCTTCTAGGAAAGACAGCAGATGATCTGCGGAGGCTGCTGGGTATTTTGCAGGATTATTTGGATAAGAAAAGGCTAGTATTAAATACTGAGAAATCCGTTATATGGTACTAGTTTTTGGTAAAAATGAGGAATACAATGAAAGATTTTATTTTAAAGGGATAGAACTTAAAATAGTGAAAGAATTTGTATATCTAGGTCGTAAGTTTTCGGCTACGGGAAAGTGGAGTGCACAGTTGGATAGTATAGCGGCGAAAGGTCAGAAAGCTTCATGGATGGTATTGAAAAGTACGATAAATTGTTTAGGCCCAGGAGAAATGAAAACTCAAAAAGTAACATTTAATACAAAAATAAGCCCAATATTATCATATGCAGCAGAAGTGTGGGGACATGAAAAGGGCGAGAAAATTGAGCGAGTGCAGCTAAGCCACTATTAAAGGTTGATCGGGGTAAGTGGTAAGTTTAACGGATTAGTACTAAGAGGTGACCTAGGTATTCATTCATTGAGAGGTAAGAGACTAGTAAAAATGGTGAAGTACTGGGAAAGGTTAACAAGTTTGCCAGATAATAGACTTGTAAAGGCTGCACTGCTTGAGGACCTTAAGGATAACAGGAAAGATGCTTGGCAGAGTAAGGTAAGGTCAGTACTGAATAATTGCGGGCTTTCAGGTCAGTGGAATGTAGGATTGGGGGAAGGTAAGGTAGTTGGTACAGTAAGTAAAGAAGTGCAGAGAATTCTGGAGTGTCAAGAAATCCAAAAGTGGACGTGTGAGGTCTCGGCGTCGCTGTCTCTCAAGTTGTATGCACAGTGGAAGAGAGTGTGGGGTGAAGAAGTTTACTTTAAAGCGGGCCTTAAGAGGGAAGAGCTAAAATCTTATATGGGTTTAAGGGGAAATTTTCTTCCGTTGGGAATAAGGAGGAAATACCTGGGGAGGGAGCGTGCGGTAGATGATCTTTACTCGTGCCCTATGTGCGGGGTACCGGATGAGAATGTGGACCACTTCATGTCATATTGCCAGGAACTGAATGATCTAAGGTTAGAGCTGCTCCAGAGAAATACAGGTGATGAGGAGTGGCTCAACGGTCTCCTTAGGAGTCGATCTTTTGGTACAATTAAAAACCTTGCAGTTGGCAACCGGTGCCAGCTGCTATCAGACGGTGGGCACCGCGGCACCGGGCACTTGCTGTACACTAAATTTGACAGTGGGTAACCCCTGGGGGCTGCTTTCGCACCACTAAATCTTCGTAGGCTAAATAGTTTGATCTCCCGTTTATATGGGTTAACTTATCAGCGCGGAAAGTTTGAGAGCTCTTAGAAATTTCTTCATGGCGTATCAGTTATCTTTCAGAATGCTTGGATGTTTGAACAATCAAGTTTTACTTTGATCTAGATTATCTTAAGTGGAAAATATCAAACCAGGGAACCGGAGAGCTCCCTCCACCATTCATGTCGGCCATAAATCTTGAGGGAAAATCTTAGGAATTTCAATCGCAGGTTATTTAGCTAGAATGAAAATGAAGTACGCTCCTGTCAACGGAAAATAGGAATTTTTGAAATTCCACTTCAAATTTATGCCAAAAGGGAAGATTCTTTTAAGTAGAAAATTTAAAGCTGGAGCTACGAAGAAAGATTCGGTGGAGTTCATCAGACTGTGTCAGTCTTAAAGCTAGGTAATGCAAATTTCGAAATTAGGCCGATTTTTTTTCTGGTCGAGTTGAAATTTCAGCTGGAAAAAGAAATCAAGCATTATTATATTCCGTTCATAGAATCTATTCACTCACGGGAATCTTCGATTTTGATCTTTCTTCTTCTTTTGGCACGGAAATAATGCTGTGTTTGGCGATTTTGGCGGAACAAAATATCAGAGAAAGAAATCGAGTAATTTTAAAATTTCGAAACGTATAGTTGCGTTTTTGCAGATACCATGTTATCTGAAATACGGTCTAAAGTCGTTTTTGCAGTTATCGTGGTATCTGCAGATACCACGGTCAAAAGGCGTTTTTGCAGTTGTCGTGGTATCTGGCCAGTTACCGTGATAACTGATATTCAGATATCATGGTCCGACCGTGGTATCTGGTCGTGGTATCCGAAAAGTCATCTCAGTTTCATCAAATTTTGTCAAATTGGAGAGAAAGAAGTTCAGCACTTACTGATGTAACTGGATATCAGTTTTTCTTTTGGGATGACTTCCAAAAGTGCAATTTCGGCAATAGTCGTTTTTGCAGTAGACCGTATATCAGATACCACGGTAAGTGCAAAAACGACTTTTTGCAGATTCAGTTACCGTGGTAACAGATACCATGGTATCTGCGAACACGCAACTAATGTAATGGCTCCGGGAAAACTATTCTGAGTGTGAAACAAGTTCGCTTTTTATTTCAAGTATAGCTTAAGCGTAAAGTGGGGTGGATACCGCTGAGTTCAAGTTTAAGACCAAGACCTAACAAAAGAGTCATTAGAGTGAACGGGGCTTTAGACGATCGCGTTCCGGACGAGTCTGGGTTCCGTTGTTTGCCTTTAAACTTTCTGTTCTTGTTTTCAGTGTTGTTGGCAACGAGGAGGTGCTGGATTCATTTGAGCTACACGTGTGCGTCAAAGACTATTGTTTCGCCAGAGACGACCGACTTGTCGGTGTCGCCATAATGCAGCTAAGAGATATTGTTGAGCAGGTAAATTTTATTGACCCTTGGATTCGTCACCGGGCGCTAGGGCGACTTGTTTCATTCCGTCAGTTTGGATTTGTTTTATTAGTGTTCTGTTGAAGAAGAGCGGATAATTTATTTATTGATTTTAAATGGTCCGCCTTGAAAGACAAGTAAAGATCGATAAAAGATTATAGGAAAAAGCCATAGTACTATTCGAAGTTAAACTCATGTAAGATAAACAACTCGTAAACAATGTGCAGCCTAAAATTCAACTCGTACGGGCAAATAAATAAAAAATATGAAATCGAGTATTGATAAAGCATGCTGCGATTGCGATTCCATTGTTGTTACTTATTAATGTCGTTACGGATTCTGTTTTATTAATTGGTATCATATTATAGTGCTACCACCAAAAGTGATTTGCAGTCAGTCCCGGATTAAGTTACCATCTATCGAATTACAAATCTACATACAAAACTACATACAAATTTGGTAAAAATAAAATCAGTAACACCGATTACTACAGTAAGTAACACGGAAACTACATAGGTACAGATTTGGAAAAAAAATAAAAGTAATTAACAAGGAATTTGCCAAAATCGAAAAGAATTCCTTAATTAAAAAAGCTTGGTATTTCATCCATGTAAGTGTCCAGGCTAGCCCATTGGTCAAAACGAGATGCAGAATTCATCTCAGAAAGAAATCTCCTTCGCTTTCTAATCGACCAGGCGTCCTATGGCTTGTCCACCATAGCTTGTGATCCTGCAAGCTATGCCACTGCTTGCGATTCACACTTCAGTGCTCTTAGAATTCTCCGAAAAAAGAAGTTGCCGAAACACAAGAATGACCGAAAATCTTACAATGAATCAGAAGAAGCAACTGATTCCTCCTCCAATACATTCATCAGAGCGTTACCTAAAGTCTTTTGTACCATGTTTTGTTAAACATTTTAACTGTTCCTAGCTACGATATGTAATTTTGACCTGTTCCTTAGTTATTGACGTAATTTTTCTGTGAACTGAGTGCTGTTATTTAAACGCCAACATTTAAATAGTGACCTGTTGATTTGATTAATAGTACTAGAAATGTCCTTATTTGAATTGACATATCCACAGCTCTTTTTATACATTTAAAGATATTACGGATTAAATCATCATTATCGTTATCATTCGAACGCACTGTCCCTTTTTCATGACCATTGTCATCCTGAATAAGCCCACGCGAAAAACGACGAAGGGCAAGATCCCTGCCCGAAGGGTCATGATGGGAATGACAAAAATATACCACAAACCAACTCCCACAAACAGGGTCACCACATGACAAAATTTAGAGGGTGATTTTTGGTCCAAAACAGAGAGGGAATTGGGAGTGATATTTGTTTTCATGAAAAAAACTTGAAATGTTACTTTTGGTCGGAATTTGCAAATATCTATTTCGGCGGAATCTGAATCGGTTTGGAATCTTCTAGAGCATCATGAGTGCGAAATAATTCCAGTCTCACAGACCTCAACATATTTGTAGCTGGACTAGCTGCTGTATCAAATGAATAATGGAAAATCCAGTACCATAGAGCTGTGAGAGATTATAGATTATATAATCTTTTCTGTTCAGGCTTTGATAATGTGATTACGGAGTGTGTCGTCAGTTTTCTTGAAGAAAACAAAAATTCTCCTTGGAACATACCATTCTGAAAGTTTCGACGGGTTGACGACCGTCAACCCGTAATTGTCGCACTATTGCGCGACATATCTGGACGTTTTCTTAAATATATTCTAACAATAGCTTAAAGCGGATAAGTGAATTTGATCAACAGCAAAAACCTCGGCAAAAACAAACCACTCTATCTCCACTCCTTACCCAAAAAATGCTCTCGATGCTCCATAGCAGAGCAAATAGCACTAGGGAGTAGCGCCAAGACTTGAAATAACTGACACACAGTCGAATAGCAGCGACACTAGCACCACTAGCGATAGTGAACGTCCCTACTGAAACTCAAACAGTCGTGCGCCAGTGCTGGCTTCAATAACTTCATGTTTTGAACACAGCAAAAAAAAGATGCAACATCCTCTGTTTCCTCGATGTGTACAGACCGCATCTTAACTTTACTAGAAATGTCTGAATCCGCAAGTTTTCTCACTTTAAATGCTGCAAGCTTAGTGAGAGGCGCTATGATTATGGCATAAGGGCCAGTTTGCGAAGCAAGGAAAGCATAGGTCTTGACACAACTCCCTAGTGTTATTTTGCTCTGCTCCGTAGCCTGTTTGAGAAATCCCCCGAACCGTTGAAGGTCGAAGGCTGTGTCTGATAATTTAAGTCAAATAAAAAAATTAAACGGTTTGCTCAGCTGTTGGTTGCGAGCAAACTGGCTTTTTTGTTCCTCCATCGAGAGACAGCGTCTGTAAACAAATCTTTTCTTTAGGGCTCCTGTGCTTGCTGGCTGTCGCTGGGAAAACGTTGCCATATGGACGAGACCGGATGGACCATCCTGAGAATTTTATCGCAGCGCACCAGCAACGATGAAGTAGCGCGCGAGTTCGTCAAACTGAAATCCGAAGTACGACCGGAAAATCCGGCTGACCAACAGTGAACAAGTTCCAAATTTGGAATGATATCAGAATCGAAAGGGTACCGGAAGAATACCCGCTCTATTATCGTCCGGGGTCACGGTCAAGTTAGGCATGAGACAGAAAGTAGTGTCTGACCACAGTATCCAAATGAACCTGGACAACAGAACTGAGGAACGAATAAGCTGACAGGCAAAGCAAACGAATGATCTCACAGCGTCGGAAAGTATCGAAGGGAGGAAGGTGAAGTGTGTCGAGATCGATCTACAGGACATCACAGGTCACTGCATAAACTGAGGTACTCAGTTTGATTCGCATTGGAACACAGATCATGCACGAAAAACTAATAGCAAGCGGTCGCAATATCTCTCACGGAATTCAATTTCATCCCGTTGGCTAAACTGGGCCAATGCTACTAAACATATGATCCTTGACACCTTCACTAGGAAATCAACGACATCTAGTGACGCTGTTTGGAACTAGGATTCTCAGTGGATGAATCAGCAAGCTATTCTATGATAGACATTCCGGAAACAATAATAGTGCCAATTTATAGGACTTCTTTCTTATGAATGGTTTACATATCGGATTCGCTTTCCTCTACTGTAGTTAGTTTTCGGATTTGTTTCTACCTTGTTGAACTAGTCGTCAGATCCCAACTTATTGCCTTTCCATGGTTTGTAGTTGATGTATATAGGTCAGAATGTATAGTGTGTGGAGGGGAGGGGGGTAGAAGAGTTAAGATCGAGATCTAGTTAGAATCTTCTTCAGTCTCGCCGTATTCGCCGGTCGTGTGTGAAGTGTTCTTACAATCGTTCGACAGCAAAGAGGGAAGAAAATACTTTGTCATGGAGCACCAGTGAGGTACTTCTTGCGCTAGAGAGGGTGCGTTGATTAAGATGATGCCTCGCTCTAGCAGCGGGTAGTGAATAGCGTCCTTTCATCTGCTACTTGGATTGTCTCGTGGACGTTTCCACTCGTAGGGGACTTCAAATCAGAAAGATGGTTCTCATTTGGGGTTGATTCGGGAAGGTGGAGCAGGTGACATCCTGGCCAAAATTTGACCATGTGAGCAATGAGCATTATACGCCATCAAATGTTTGTGTGCTCCATTTGGGAACTATATAAGCCATGAAAATACATTTTTATTCGCGACGCTCCGCACCTTGCTCCCCGCTTCCATATTCAAACATCCTGGATCTTTTGGGAAGATAGGCTTTTGAGCAAGGAGTCAGTCTAGGCAGCGTTCGAAAGATAGTTTCTTGTGGAGGAACCACTGAAGATTTGTGGACCTGTATAAACTTTAAAGGCGGGAACATAAGGTTTAGCCTCGCTCCTCTTTTCTTTTCGAGGAATGGATGACTAAGGTATGGTTTGGGTTAGATTATTCGTCAGTGCACAAATGTGTTGCGAGCTTAGATTACCCCTGTAAATATTTAAGCCATGGAAATTCGTGCCTTGCGTTCAACAGCTTTTCCGAATGAGTACATGGTAATTGCACAATTGTATGACCAGATTTATTTCTAACGGAGATTTTCGATGGGAAAAATAGAGTGTTGTGACAATCAGAACCAACAATTAACCCAAGTAGCTAGTGTTCCTTGGGCTATACTAAGTTGTAGATTCAGAAGATTGGGGCGTAAGAAATGTACGATTCTGCTATTATGAAGTGTTTGGTCTAGAAGCTTGCGAGTGGTGTGAAGTGACAGATGCTTATAGTTTATAAGTATTCGTATGTTCTTGTTATCTCTTCGATTTCATATCATTTTTTAATCTCTTTCATTCCAGTAATGTAGATTAGCACTGTAGCTAGATTTTCACGTTATCGCAGTTTTTCTCGTGTCTCGTTGTTCTGTGTCCGGTTTAAGGTGAGCGCTGTTTCTAAAGCGTATTGGTTGAACTCATTCCAAAGTGTTTAAAATAAACACTGTTTCCAAAGAAATCTTCCGTACTCGGATCAACCTTCCTAAGATATCCAGTCAGGAACCTCCGACATCCTATGGTGAATTTTAGTTGCGTTTTTGCAGATACCATGGTATCTGTTACCACAGTAACTAGATTTGCAATTAGTCGTTTTTGCAGATACCGTGGTATCGGATATACGGTCCATTGCAAAAATGACTATTGCCGAAATTGCACTTTCCGAAGTCATCCCAAAAGAAAAACTGATATCCAGTTACATCACTAAGTGCTGAACTTCTTTCTCACCAATTTGATAAAATTCGATGAAAGTGATATGACTTTTCAGATACCACGGTCGCAAAAACGCAACTTTTGTATTTCAAAGCCAGGGTTCACCTTCCAGATATCTCTTCCGGATTCCAGGTATCCGTTTTCGTCGAGGCGGATCTGGAAGGTGAACCTAGGCCAAAAACTTCTGGAAGTCGGGTGTTTTGGACGCTCCAGATTCCGGAATTCGGGATGATGTCATTATAGAGCCAACCCATTTGAGAGCTCCAATAAGTTACAAATGAATGGAGTAAAAGGGAGAGTCATTTAGCCTATTCGGTTGTGACTGGGAAGCCAAAGAAATAAAAAGCGGACATCAAGGGATGTTGAAGTATAATGACATCAGAGTTCGTCATTATCATGAAATTCGGAAGAGGCCTGACAGTGAAAAATGGCCACATATCTGGTCTGGAAGTCTGCAATGTCTTGGCTTTAAGACGTGTTGGTGGTTAGCAACAACTATTAATGTAAATTACTGCCACAAGCAGCGTGAAAATTATGAAAACTGGTTGAAGTCCCTCGTGATTCCCATGGAAAGTTTCTCGGCTGGTGGCGTTTGGGTGGCTAATGAAATGCTAGATGTTCCTTCAGTCCAAGCTGACTGCGAATCATATTTGACGACGCAAAATGGATACGTCAACTACATTATATTAGGGCCAAATTTCGGCCCTTCTTGGCAAGGGTCCTCTTCAGGCTCAAGCCGCTCCAGCTCTTCGCCCTCAACAACGTTTACAGAAGACGGCGTCATAAAAAGAGCGAAGATTAACGCCGCTGGTGGCGTTTCATACTCGTCCGATTCTTACGTATTGCCGCAGGAGGCGTTTCCGCATAAGATTTCAAATGTATATCCCGCCAAATGAAAGAATAATCTCGAACACATCTGCGTACCAATTTTCAAGAAATTTTCGCACGAAGGAAATTGTTTTAAGAGGAGTAAAGGGTTTTATGAGTGACAAGAGCATGAAGATTGGTGACATATAGGCTAAGGAGGGTTTTCGCGAGATTCCTGGATCACTTCCAGCGAGCAAAGCACATCGCGAAAACTGTGAATATCTGATTTCTGGAACTGTGTTCCACTTTCCCGTTGGATTGGTAGCGGAAGCACACGGAAAGCTGAATTCGACGGGAGAATGTTGAATTCTTAGCTTTTAAAATATATATGGATAACTGGACATTCTTTTGATTCTCGTATGTACCAACGAAGTCTTATGCACACTCCCAAAATTCCAACCGAAGCATTCAACTTTCCGCTACTTACTGGTATCACTTTCCGAGAAAGCTGCTTCGGTTTCCAAAGCCCGAAAACCAAGCGGAAAGTTCGGGAACTTTCCGTAGCAGCGCGGAAGGTGATTCCGCGTTCCTTTCAGCTCGCGCCTCACATCGTAGCCTCGTTTTTGTTGCACGGCCGCTTCCGGACTGATTCTTTCTAAATCCATTTCTGCACTGCAGTACTTCCGAGGAAGATGGCAGCGCTTCTCGAGAATCGCGGACCAAGCCCGGGACCAAGTCCGGGCTTCCCCTGCAAGATGCTGCTGCTGCCGAAGAAACAGTGAAAGCAAAAACGCACTTTGTGCAAAGGCAAGGAAATGCTGCAGCAGCGATGCGGCAGCGCTGTTACAACAAAAACGATGCTCCTATCGAAATTTCAATGAGCAACGGCGGTCACCTGTTTGTCAGATTGCCGCAGCGTGTTTCCACTATAGTTTCAAATCATGTCAAATAAACTGAGAACATCTGTGTACCAATGATAATTTGCTGACATCTGTTTCGGACCCTGTTCTTCCTTGTGAAGCGTCGAACGAAAAAAAATTTCGCCACTAAGCACCGCTGGGGTCGTTTTCGGTGGCTGACGGAATCTGAAGTATAGCCACCAGAGGCACTTGCAACCAAAATTCTTTCAGATTATTTTGCTAAGTGGAAGAGCCGAGTCGAAGACCCAGTCTATCCACAAAAAAAGATTTTACCACAAATGGAAATGACTCAGCACTTTTTGCCTCAAACTTTTCCTTTGCAGAGTTTGAAGGAAAAGGAAAATAAACTCTGAATTTATTCTAAGAAGCGATCCACAGAAAAGTCTTGAATAAAAAGTTCAAGACAAAAAGCACGTCGTCAGTTGAAAAGTTGTCTCGGCGCATACCTCTTTGAGGGGTTAAGGGACCCGTAGCAGTATCACTCAGTGAAAATTGGTGGATGTTTTAGACCGTACTGCTTTCCCTTGGAGCAACCATTTCCGGCAACAGAACGAAGCGTTCCGTTTCTTTGGTAACTTCCTGTTTTTCGGCTAGTCGCATACAAGACATTGCCGTTCCAGCGTGATGCTTCCCAGCACACACGTACAGTACCCTAATCCGTCTCTTTGGAAAATATCCTCCGTCGATCCAGGAAACCGTGATCTGCTGGATCATAGATAAGCTTCTTTGAACGTTAGTTAAGTTTGAACAGTACAGTTTTGATAAAGTGAAAACCCAAAACCCCCATTCACATGCTTTTATGAGTCCTTAAAGCACAACTATTACTAGAAATTAGTAGAAATAATCTTTTCCCTATGAAACGGACCAGAAAAAACGATTTTCGAAAACACCATTACTTTCCACCTGAAATTAGCGATTTTCTTGTTAGAGCTTGTCGACTCTATCCAGCCTTCCTGCTCTCCGACGCGGCGGCTGGGCGCAAAACGTTTGAAAACTGAGCGCGCCGTGGTTAAAAAGTTGGAAAACTAAGCAAACAAAAGAAGTCAAAAACAAAAGGTTATCATAACCTTAAATATGAAAGAGTTTTCAGTTGACATTGAAGATTCCGGCAAACTTTGCGTTGTGTGACGAGCAAAACTCGGCAGAGCCGAAAAAGCGCTAAAACTCCGTAGTCACAAAACGAAACAATGGAGAAAGGTAGGGATTTTAGTAGCTTCTGCTTCCACAAGGGAGCTAGGTATATTATAAAAGGCAGGATAAGCAAAAGGGGTCCTTTAATTAGTGACTTTGGCTGACTGCTAGTTGACTTTTGCCACAGCAAGTGACTGGAAATGGCATTGTTCAGAGTTAACAAACATTGAAAGAAGCATACCTTTACTGTATTCGTCGACCGCAGGCTGGAAGCGCACTACATCCTTGCAACAGTATTTTAATACCAACAATAAAAACATAATAAGGCACAAAAATCACATTTTCCCGAACACCATCAAATATCAAGGTAGAGATTGTACCGTTTCTAAAAAACAAAACTGCAAACCGCTTCCGACCATGATCTGGAGTATGATCTAAGGGAACTTAGTCAGCTTCGGCAAGATAAATGGCATTTACGGTAATACATTATGCCCCTCCGTAACGGAAGGGCCAAACCTCGTCGTTTGGCCCAAACCTCGTCGATCGACCTATCGAAGCTAAGAAGATTCCCCCATATCTTCGTGCAAAGCATGGACGGACAAAGGTCGGAAGAAACACCTCCGACCAAAGAATCGGCAATAAAATTTGCACAGTGACATAGCACCGCCACAGGCTCCAAGGTACGCCGGATATCTCCCGGTAGACTGATAGTCCCTCATTCAGATTCTTTCCTCTAAACAGTCCGTTTTGGGACTGATAACCACGCTTAAACTTTGAAAGTTAAAAAAAATTAAAACGTCTAGGTATAAAAAGGACGGCAAACGGAATGTAAAACTGGCGCTTAATCCTAATAATTAAAAGTATCAAAACGAACTGGAACTCGTCACAAAAAGAGGGAAAGCTTTTTAAACGGATCAGAGCCTTTCTGTAAACACGCTGGTTGTCAAGAAGCGCGGAAATTTGCACCGGACTCAGCGAGAACTCCGCTTAAACAAAGTTTGAAGGCTGCTAGTAGCTGCTACCTGCCGTGTATACCAGCACCAGTATTGGAAACGAACGAACACCTGACAGATAAAGTGACATGTCATCCTAGCCGCGTTTTGTTTGAAGTTCATAGTACAGCGGACTGTCCGTTGTCGTTTTATTCGCCAGCGGGCCGTACGCTGGGAGGCGCGGGGTGCACCCGAAGTCGTTTTATTTGCCAGCGGGCCGCCCGCTGAGTGCCAGCGGACGGACCCGCTAGTTTGTACGCTGGGTGAGGCAGGGAGTTGTTCAGCGTACCTTCTGACGTAGTCCGCCAGGAATAAAACGGCTATTTACAGTCCGCCATCCGCTCCCTCTGTACTATGAACTTCAAATAAAACGCAACTCCTGTTAACGCTTTCAATACAGGATAAGAAATTCCCGGCCGGATTTTCTGAATATTTTGTTGAAAAATCTCAACTTTCCCGTACGGAATTGGTGCTGATGCCGAAAAATCCTGTCAGGAATTCCAATTCGCGAGCCCCTGTTCATCTGTTCGCAACATAAGCGTATGAAGCCCTTGTTTAACATTCCAGAATGAGTAATTGTTGTTTGTCTTTGGCGCTATGCCTCTAAACACTGAGGCTTGTATGTTGTTTTGACAACTAGTTCAAGATAACAAAACAAAGATACAAGCCAGACAAGCAATCTTCGGACGATACGCAGTAGTTTGCAACATGACAGTCGGAACTTACAGGAAGAAATCACATGAAAATATTTTCAAAGAAACTATTCAAGGTACCACGTATCTTCATCCATCCTTTGTGACAAGTTCCAATTCAATACGAACAGCCTAAAAATTCAACAATGCTACCTTTAACTTTTATGAATGATAAAGTCCCAAGATTCTCTCCACTTCAGATCCAGAATTTCGTTCGCGGTACCCGCACCGATGCCGTATATAAGGGGCATGAACTTGACAAAGACGTAAATCACTGATCCGACCCAAGTCAGGAGTAGTCCCGTCAGAATCTGATGGATCCATTCTTTGTCACAAACGTCCCTAGAAATTAAAAGAATAACAGTAAAGATTATGTTTGCGTACAGCCCATCCCGACAGGTCACCAAGAGAAAACACAAACAATTTCTGACCCCTCAGTTTTACTGGGGTAAGCTGACCAAGCGAGCTCTTATGAGCGGGATATTCAATATATGATTTATATAGCCCTTGTTGGCGGTTGATTGAGTTAAATAAACAGATAAATAAAAATAGAGATCAAAGTAGCCCATTACTAGCTTGACATTGTAGTGGCTTGCGAACTCTGTTCACAAGCTCCTCGCTAGCTCAATTGGCTAGAGCGTCGTTACGTGAAGCCAAAGGTTGCGGGTTCAAACCCGCTTGAGGGTCAGTTTTGTATTTAAATCTTGAGTTGCCACACGGTTTTTTAATGACTCTTTCTAAGCAATTTGCGAGAAAATCGAGCAAACTCATCGCTGAAGATAACATATGGATTTCATACTACATAATATAATATGACGGAATCCATCATATAACATGATGGATTTCATATTACATACATTCTGCATTCTACAGTGCGCAAAGAGTTGTGTCGCGGCTGCACTATGACGAAATATGAACGTCTCCAAAAAGCACTACCCTTTAAATTCAAAGGTCCCTTAATTCTTACATTGATTTTCTCCTCTAAGGCGACTAAAACTTCCCCCGCCCGACCGAAAATCTGCGTCGCCCGCATTTCGCTCCGAGCCTCCAAATGTCGCCCTCAACTCGATGGTTGGCTGGCGCGAAGAAAGAAAGAGACCGTTTAAAAAAATGATTGCATCGTAGCATGCTTCAGTTCCAAAATTGCAAACTCTCCACTTTTTCTTTTAGTCAAAGTCACGATCACAAGACGTGTTCCTCTCTTTGCTTTTTTTCACTTCCGCGAGGTCCACTTCAAGCGGTGTTACGGGACACTTTTCCCCGTGCGAATTCGGTTCACCTGTAGCTTGATAGCTTGCTTTTTGTTGCCCTCGGTAGCTCGACTAGCCACACTGTCAGAAGTTTCGTAACAGATAACACAAGGATGCGCAGTTTCAACAACAATCTGTTGTGATTTTGAGACTGTTATGCATTATATTTGACAAAGCAAAACGAATAAGTCAGCTACATTTTACTGGAGCTGTATTTCGGCCCTTCTTGGCAAGGGTCCTCTTCAGGCTCAAGCCGCTCAAGCTGGAGAATGAACTTGTAATGAGTTTGTGACCAAGGGAAAGGGGACGTTTCGCCAGGGGACGTTTTGTCATGGGGACGTTTCGTCGGTAAGCCATTTTTTTAAGCAGGGCGTACAGTATTCAGATAGCTTTGGATACTGGAACATGGGCAGTAAGTAGTGCGGGTGTGCTTTAAGCAAGTTGCGTTACCAAAACTGACGTTGCCACAAATCCCGACAAATCATCACAAATCACGATCACGTAAGCCACGACAGGTTTCTGGTGAATAAAAAGACTTATCTAGAAAAAGTGTGAAAAGGTCAGTGAACGTACCTAATAACATTGTGAACATGTTCCGCCATGGCTGCAGCCAAGAGTATCTTGAAGGCGTAAGAAGGGAGATAGTGATGCAAGAACAAGGTGTGATCCACGAAGAAAAATGGGGAGAAGTGAATCGCGTAGCCAACCAAGAAGACTTCGCCGATAGTAACGAACTGCGTCCAGGTTTCTGTAATCAAACTTTTCATTAAAGATTTTTACTGGGGTTTGATGTCGGATACTTTCTTTGAAAGTAAGTAACCACGTGAAAGTAAGTAACCACGCTCCTTTGGGTAAAACTACCTTAAGGGCAAGGCTGGTGCAGCAAAGACAACGACCTTTGCACGGCAACAATTTTGTATTGTTGTCCATTTTGTTTTGTATTTGTCATTTTGTCTGACAGTTTGTACCGCATATGTAACACGCCAAACTAAAGTTGCCTATATTCTCTGTTTGCCACACGGCCCCAGATATTAAAAAAAAATGATGAAAGCGAGAAATTAGCCAGGATTCTGGAAAAGCTTCCCGGTAAGCTGAAGAAACAGGTAGCGGAACTACTTGAGGTTGAAATACAGACCGACAGTCGAAAATCTGAATGGCACTAGACGTGACAGGCTCATTACCTGGATCGATTAATATTAATTCGTGTCTCTTTCCTAAAGACAAAAGTTGCGTTTTTGCTGAAACCATGGTTTCATACAACGGACACTACGGTTGCTTTGCAAAAGCGACAACTGCCGAATTCAAACTTTTAGAAGCCACTCCAAAAGAAATACTTACATCCACTCACAGCAGAAGTACCAAACTTCTTTTAATCAATTCAATTCAAATCAATTTTATTGCAGCACCAATTACGGACTGGCCGAGTAGCAGGTGGCAGAGTCAAACATAAATTAAAGACTAACCAAAATAATCAACACAGAATAGAACGCGGTCAAATTACATACAAAAATACTGAAAACGAACTTTATTAAAATATAACAATTGGGTAACAGACAAAGGGGGCAAAACAATAACCTACTAATTTTTTTACGTAGGGAAAGAAAAGTAGGGACAAAACTATTCTGGTATCTCACATGTCAGCAAAAAACTGTTGATGGGTAGGGACTGGTTCGGAAGCTTGTCTTTGAGGCCTCGCCCTTTCTGTAGCAAAGTCGGGGGGCAGGATGTCGCGAAAAACTAGGTTCAGGAGAGTCTGCCCACCAAGCTTCAAGCACAAATTCTCACGACGTTGAGAGATGGTTGTCAGATTATATTTTTTTTTAGAGAACTGAGATTTATCAGTTATTAGCAGAGCTCGGTACTGTATCCTCTCTAGAGCATCCAATTGCTCGCGATTCACACCAAAATGCCATACAGACAGCAGTATTCTAAGACTGGGTGAATTAACGAGAAAGAAATGCGCAATAGTTGTTCGGAAGGGACTTTACGTCGGGAAAGAAGTTTGAGTCCCCAAAGGCCCATGTTAGCCTTCTTTAAAATGGAATCTACGTGCTTTTTCCACTTCATGTCATTCGTGATGTGTACACCCAGCAGCTTTATTTCTTTGACATGTTGCGAACTGGGGACTGAGGACAAAATTCGGGTACACTTTTTTGAAAAGAGCTTGTTAGGACTACTGATTTTTCCATGTTTACAACCATCTAGTCTGCAGATGCTTCATCACAAATATCATCTATGATATGTTGTGCTTCACTTTTTACATTTCTATGGCAGGGAGAGGTCATCTACATATTTCCAATGGTCGTCTTTCAATGTCGCAAGCTCATTAACCATAACTAGAAACAGGAGCAGACCCAAAAGCGTACCTTGCGGAACTCCACAAAAAATCGGAAGGAGGAAAGAGTATAAATTCTTATATTTAGTATCGAGTCCTAGTAGATAGAAAATTTGCGACTATATTCTGACGAGAAATGTTGGCACATCGAACTGAACTTTCAATTTCTCTATTAGTATTTTATGGTTTATTAGGTCGAATGCTTTTCGTATATCGATGGCAATCAGATTGACCCAATGGTCGGGGTTCTATAATTTTTTTAAAATGGTATCCACCAAACTAACCAAGTAATGGGCTGTGGAGGTTTGGGGGAGATTACCAAATTGTTTTGGATCTACTAACTTTAGAATATTTTCTTTAACCAAGAGAAAAGGAAACCCTCGTAAATTTTGCTGAAAATGGGTGTCATAGTTATTGGACGAATTCCAGAAAAATCATTGGGAGAACCTTTTTAGGGATAGAAGTGATATAGCTTTTTTCCAGATTGAGGGGTACTCCCCTGTTTTTGTTATAGAATTAAAAAGATCGCACAATGGACCAGACGGTTCGTCCGGGAAAGCTTTAATAATTTCAACCGGAATGTCAACAGGCGTAATCATAGTCCTTTAAGCTTTTTAATTTTCTTGGAAATTTTGGCTTTTTTAATTTCAGGAAAACCACTAAAACCTTCCGCTGGCTGCGGGATTTCTTCTTTGGGCAAAGGGGGGAGGGATTGGACGATTTCAGAAGGTGCGCACTGAGCCAGTTTGCTGTCTCTAACTCACTTCCTCCACATTAAAATCAACCCCTTGTTAATTTATTCCCAGCATTTGCTTTACGTTCGCGTACCAACTGCTCTGGACTAACAAATGATTTACTCTTTTGTGGTAATGATCTTTCGCTGCAGCCCTTGTCATTTTACGAATTTTATTTTCATTTTTAAGGCCTGCTCTCTTTTTTCTTCTTAAAACAGGCACCTTTTTCAAAAAGGCGCCAATTTTACAAAAGCCTAGGCTCTTGTGTTGGCGATGATGAAAGTGAAATGACTTTTCCAGATACCACGATAACTGGCCGGATTTTCAGTAACTGCAAAACGACTTTAGACCGTGGTATCAGATATCATGGTATCTGCAAAAACACAACTAAAGAATAACAAACCTTCGGAAAGGTCGTAACATTCTCTCCTCTGACGCAATAAGTAGAGGACCAGCAAGCCAGCAAACAGTGTCAGCAATGCCGTGGAAGTGTACCAGACGCCGATGTTTCCAAGAAGCTGAATCTGGGTCTGAAAAGGAGAAGCGACCACATTAAAGTTTAGCTGGAAAGCCATTATTTTTTTGCATCATTTAAGTAAACACACTGAATTGTTTGGATTATGTTATATATATGCCCTAGTAGTGAAGTTAAATTTTTACGGCCGTACCGACAACGGAAACTACTGTGACGCGGAAAATTATAATCTCAACAAAAACGCGGCTTTTCAACGGTTGCAGTGGAGAGGTTGGTGAATACGTCGGCCACAACGCCATTTGGACGAATATCAATCACTTTATTTTTATTTTTCGTAAACCATTCTCGTCAAGCATGCAACAGAGGTGCAAGCGTCCAACTATCAGCATTGTTTGCCCTTTTTCCTAAGTTTTATCTACAATATAAGTAAGTAAGTAATTTATCTTTAACCCACCATTTTTTAAAAGCGGAGTAAGTGAAAAAGAATAAATTAAACATATAGCAGACAGAGGAAAAAAGACATCAAAATTTCAATCTTCGCCAGAAAGCAGTGGATAACGCCGTGCGCTGGCTGGGCCCAGTTGATCGTAATTTTTTAGAGTTGCGACGAAACATCCAAAAAGGCAAAAGGGTAATATGTAAAACTGAAAATGCAAAAAATATCATAAGGTATAATGCACTATCTAAGCGAAAAAAAAATGCTAACAATGTGTGGAGGTAAATTTTCAGGGACCCTTCCTTTCTTCCTTTACCTTTTGTCTCACGGTACTCAAGAGCTATAGCTCTTATCCGGATTCCAGACTCGAAAAAAACTAACCGACAAGATCAGAGCAAAGACATATAATCTGAACTGAAGATAACGATGAGTAATGATGAAGAGCGGGTGTCTTTTGTCTATATGGTTCGTGTTATGGACACTAGTGATAGTCCTAACTTTCTTGGCCCGTGCCAGAGCTGGATCGAAAAAGGTACATCTCTTCATAATCCTGACATCGTCATTACTGGGATATGCTCTTCCAGCATCTGTTATCACTGTTATGTACATTGTTAAACTGTGCCGTCTTTTCTTCACCTGGTGTCTCCAAGAACGGGACGATGATCAACCTTCTGGCATTCAAGAGAACGGTAGGCCGCTTGACATAGTTGAGAAGAATGGAGACCAGCTGGAGGACGTGATCGTCTGTCCAACGAAGGATCTCAAGGAGGAGTCGCGGGATAAGTATGCAGTACGTGACACTGCTATCAGATCGAAAGACGGCACGGTAGACTTTCAAGACATCCTATTTGGCGAAGGACCTCTCTCGCCGCCCAAGGAAAGTCAGGGAGAACCGCGAGAGAAGTACGCTGTTAGTGACACCGGCGTTGGATGGGGAGACGGCAGTGTAGTCTTTCAAGACATCCTAGAGACACTTGACGAGATGCACGACGATCACCAAAACACGGATCTTCTTCGTCTCCCAGGCGACAATGGTTGAAAACTGGCTCAACGGGATACCAGAGCAGCTGACTTTCGTGCAGCAGCAGCCAGAGTCTTTTCATGTCGTAAACAGATCGATGAGGAGGATTAGGGCCCTATCGCTGTAAGTTCCGTTGGAGGTATAAGAGGAAAAGTGTAGGCGCTCATAAACGGGATTGTGGTCGAAGCGATGAAATTTTGTAGGAGTAAGGGCTACACAGGCTAGATATACATCGAGTTTTCGAGGTTCGGGCAGTCGATTTGTAAGACAACTTCGAGTTTCCTCACGTGTTTGCTGCTCCCGCACTGCTGCGCGTTAAGGATGACAATCCTTCGGCACTAATATTTTGTAAAATGAGGTTGTCAGTGGTAGGAAGTTCAATCTCTTGACAAAAACTGGAACCAGGCTGGCTTCAGTCTGACATGGTACGACCCTCAGACCCCGGTCTGAGGGCGCATCAGCGGGGATGCGACATCTTAGGGATCGAACCCAAGCCGCGTCATTTGAGGTATTCCGGGAGTTTGTCTTATTTATTGCACCTAGCTATGTATCTATGAACCTTTCGTTGCAGGAGTTTAGCTCGTCATATCCTGGAGCTGTGTGGATTTCCAACCTGAAGTTATCTTTCTTCGCTTACACTGGATATTCGGTGCGGTTCTGGTCAGAACTCAGAAGCTGGGTCAATGCTGTCAGCATTGGCGTCTTGCAGCAAGCCAACAGTTGTTCCCGGGAGTCGTTCCCGATCATGTGAACAGGACATGATCGTACTGAGGAGGATCAGGTCGAAAGGCTTTCATTGGACTCGCATCTTCGGTGAATGAAGAAGTTTGACTGCCCTAAACGGATAGGTCAGCAAAATTTTATTCTAGCGCTATTTCGGCTCTTCTTGGCAAGGGTCCTCTTTAAGGCTCAAGCTAGAAAAACGAAACCTGTGACCAATGGTTGTATTTGATTCAAATGCTTCGTCTGATATATCAATGGCTGTGTCTGATTGAAAATTCTTTGTTCGATCAGCTAGCAGACGCTAGCCCATCAGAAAGTCGGAGCCTTCTTCTTTCAGTGTTAAGACTTATTAAGCTTGAGCCTGAAGAGGATCCTTTCCAAGAAGGGCCGAAATATCGCTAGAATAAAACCTAGCTTACGTAGCACAGTCAAACATGATCCGCAGTCAGCTTGGGCTGAAGGAATATTTGTTCAAACAATTCGACATGACAGAAGGGGACCATGTGAGATGGATCTGCAATTGTGTTGAAACCTACCTACCTACCTACCTGTTCATCCTAACCTCCAGCGAAAGAACTTTCGGTTGTGATCTTTTGAAGCGCAGTTTTATTTTGCAGGTGATCTCTTCGTTTGCATTGGCCCCTTTGCCATTATATTTCTTATCGTTTCTGAGCTAATTTTTTAAATTCTGTGTCTTTGAATAAATCCAATTTTGAAGCGTGGTAGGAGACTTCTCTAGGATACATTGTCCGCAGAGCGAGTTCCCCCACTCCCATGCTGAAACATGTTGTTTGAATGATCAACCCCGAGCGGAAAACTAATATCCTCTGTTCTACGCATCTGTCATTTCTACCTCACAATATATTGATTGTTATTTTTTTATTATTCGTTTTTTTTTTTTTTTTTACCGGACTGCGGCTCACTTCTATCCGGAACTTAAATATCACGTTAAACTGTTTACCAACGCCCTAGTTTGATAAATCGAGCTGCTATCCATTATGAGATTTCCGGTGTCCCGATCTCGACCGGATTCCTCCCGAAACAAGAATCAACAAGCGTTTCCTTTTGATCGAATTTTGTCCTTTCGATGTTTTAACAACACTAAATTTCCAAGCCCCCCCCCCCCCCCCCCAGCCCCTAAGTGGTGAGGTTAAAGGCCTAGCTACGTGTCATACGCTGAAGCCTCACACCAATTAAGATCGATGTATCTTACCTCGTTCGAAAGTCTCGCGATCACAGACAGACAGACGGATGTAAGGACAGACTTACTACATCATAGGTCTCCTCCGGTATCATTTGGAGTCACAAAAAGGCAAAATGAGGAAATTGGAAACAAAAGGAAATGAGGAAACAAAAGAGGAATGAGGAAACAAAATTCAGAGATTTACTTTGCAAACAAAAGAGAAAACGTTACAAAACAAAAGAGAAATGAGAAATTTACGTTGCAAAACAAAAGAGAAATGAGGAAACAAAATTCAGAGACTTACGTTGGAGGTCGGGGAGATCCAGTAGGCGATCCCTCTGTTCATAAGCAGCCACTCCCAAGGACTTGAGGTGTACATATGGTTGGGTACGTTTTCGTTGGTAATGAAAAGCATACGGATCTGGAGTTCGACGAACTTTTGGAGGAAAGACAACTTTACGGGTTCCAAAGGAATAAAGTCGGTATTCATAAGCTCTCTTTGGAGGTCCTCCTTCTCTTCATCTGAAAGATACAAAACATGTTGCTAGCATTTTAAATGAAGGAATGAATAAATATCCAACAGGCCATACAAAATGCATAAACATAATAAAACAGTACATTTTACATCAGTCAATACATCCCCTTATTAAAAACGCTGTTTTAAAAACTGTAAATCTCAATTATTTTAGCTGTATTTCTCGTGTCGAGGACATTAGTGAACTCAATAGTAACGGCACCAGATTCGGAATTGTGCACCCACCCGTGACGGGAGGTATAAAAATGATGAAGACGGATACTGGGATAATCAACATCGCTGAAAATAGATATCGCAAGACACATTTCCGCCACTGGTGCGTTTCCACGATATTATATATTATCGCCCTTGCTGAGGGTGATAGCGGAAAAATTTGGCCCGCGGGTGGCATGAAAGGCTGATATCGCCCGAGCGCAGTGAGGGTGATATCTGCCTATCATGCTGCCCAAGGGCCACATTTTCCGCTATCGCCCGAAGAAAAGCAAGGGCGATAATGATTATAACACTATTACATTTGTTTTAATTTTCTGGTATTCCCCTGATGTTGAAATAAAAAAAATTCTACCGTGCGTTTTCACTTGATATGGCATGGTTGGCCGGGCGTTATCAAAATAAATAACGCCCGGGCGTTATTTATTTTGATAACGCCCGGTTGGAACTTTTTTCTTTTAACATCAGGGCAATACCTGAAAATTTTGGCACTGGGTAGGATAGGACTGATATCATGGGACTGCACGGTGTACTGGTGTTATAGGTTACAAGCATCAACTTTAGCCTATACTGCATTGCAATGCTTCCATTTTTTTGTTCAAGAGCTAGGTCAACGACATCATTTATAATCGTAGATCAATCGAAAGAAGAGATGGAGTTCCACAAGAAGATGGTTTTTAACTTAAAACAAACCTTTTTGAAGCTCCACTTTCCAATGTCTTTTCGAAATTTGTGCCACGCAGTTTCCACCCGTGACCTCTGAGACCGTTGAAGATAAGGACATCATCAGGGCATAGTAATTACGATTAGTCTTATTATTAGTCTGCGTTCAACGGATACGTCAGCAGTTTTATTCTAGAGACATTTCGGTCTTTCTTGGCAAGGGTCCTCTTCTGTCTCAAGCTAGAAAAACGAGCCTGCGACCGCTCGAATAAAACTCAGCTTACGTATCAGATCCACAGTTGGCATGGGCTGAATAATATTTGTGATGACTCTTGTATATGTGAGCAGTCATCGTAAGTGTTAAATCCCGATCATAAATCAAAGCTTTCTTAGAAAAATGAACAGCAACATGAAATGGGCAACTTTTATCGCAACAGATTGGAGTGGACCTGGCTGTCTGGTATATCGTGAAAGATGTTCCAGTTTACTCAGAATATGTTTCTCGCGCACGAGGTCAGCTGGGTCGGTTGCAAATTCAAAAAGGAATCAGTTTCTATGCCAGAAACCGAATTCAATGTTTACTTAAAAAAAAAAAACAGTCTTTACTAGTAGGGCGGAGATTTAAACGACACTTACATGATGAAGACAAATTACTGGCCTCCTTGTACCAAGACCCCAACACTCCTCATTCGTCACTGACAAATAAGTAGGTGTATTCGGACTTATTTCGGATTTACTATCTCTCCGACTGACAGGAAAAAAATAGCGCAGTTGTTGGTGAAATAAAGTGGCTCAGACAACCTACCCCTTCCCCAACTCCAATCAAAATGCTAAATACGCTACTGTTGTCTGTAGCGTTCAGTTCTAAAGCAGTCTTGCCATTCCCCATTCATTTTCGAACAGCTGGGTGTCACAATTTATTTTGGTTAACAGTAATATCTGAATTCATAGACGGAGAACGACAAGATCCCTCAAAAATACCGTGGAGAGGGGGGGGGGCAGAGTATCTACTTTGTCTGGCACTTATCACAAATCAGGAATGGAGAAAGGAAATAGTGAGAGCCCGAAGGCTTACGGACTTACTTCTCGTGTAGCGATGTTCCTCAACGTTCCAGTTATTGTCAGGGTTGGCAAGCAAAGGGTCTGCGACTACCTCCTGCTGGCTGAACGCCCACTCAGGTAACGTTCTGCCAGAGTAGGAGAGACTTGCACTCGTGTTAACATGCACAAGACGGACCTAGAAAAGAATATTCCACTAGAAAATGGCCAAGTGCGTAGGCGCTCACACGTGCAGTTTGAACGTATGAATCGAGTTTAGGTATTTTCGGCCTTTCACTAGGGAAGACATCACTCCAAAAGACAGCAAGATTGCCATTAAACTATTATGTGTTTCTTGTCATTCTCGAAGCCTACCGGCTGTTCCCTGCTGCCATCAAATTACCTTCGTCGGCTTACATAACAAGGGCGTAGGCGTTCACAAAGACAATGTGAGTAATATGAGATTCGCCAAGGTCTGACCTTAAGTCTGGTAGCATGTCTCGAAGCAGGATTCTCAAATTGGCCCTTTACAGGCTCTTTTGGCTTCTGCGTTACTGATGGTTCATATCTATTAATTATGAATGAACTAGCTATCCATTCATTTGTCCTATCCACGAACACTATAAGAATAAACCAATAACCCATTGCCATAAATACCAAACCCATCTTCACACGCGAAAACACATGTCAGAACTCAGACTAATCAAAATGAGACAAGTTAACCTGATAACACAGCCTTTAAAACCTGGATATAAACAATGCTTGTCACATTGACGAGGGATCGGCGTAGGATCGTACAAAGATTTTGGCCTAAAGATTTGAATTTATCCTGGCCGAATTTAATACTTAGACAACTTTGCCTCGTATGAGATCCACTGGTCAACTTCACGAATTTCCGCAATTTAGCAGCTGCTTTTCTCATTCGCGGTATTCGCGCCCATGGCCCTGTCCATCCACAACGTGCTTCAGTTAGCTCAGCATAAAGGTTTCCTTCGTCCGAAACCAAACCGTTGAAGAGTTGCGAAATTTAAGTTTCTAGTCATTGTGAGCCCAGCTGACTACGAACCAGGCACGTGGGGAAGAGGAAACCTCCGAAAGGTCCTCCAAAGATCATCATTTTCTTGCATTTCGGGGAAATGTCCGATGCGTCCTAAAACTTTCAGCACGTGATCGGATCAGGCCCGGGTTTTAAAACGGCATAAACAGGGGCATAAGGATATAGGCCTAATGCCCAAGTTTCATCTCAATGGCTCCACCCGTTCGGTCCGTACATGTGAAAAACCATGTGTTCAGACAATGGATAAAACTGATACACCAGTTACGATGCTTTGGCAGCGATATCTCGGCGATATTTTAAGAGTGTTATTTTATTTATTTTTGTATGACGAAAAGGTCAAATTCGGCGGTATCGCTGTGACAGCTACTTTTGAAAAAATAAAATTCTATTCTATTCTTCTTGGCAAGGGTCCCCGTCAGGCTGTCGAACGTCAGGGACAACGTTGGGGAGTGGATGAAATGAACCTGCAATAAATACCTGAAGCCCTTACCGACTATAAATATCCTATTCGGGGCAATTACTTTTGATGACCACTCCAAACAAGTGAGGCTGAGTTTTCCAGCCAAACAAATATGATTTCTGATTTCTGTAAATTTTGTGGTTGAAGGCTCCCTCGTCTTGCAAAAACAGAAAAAAAACTTACAACAGACTCCAAAGCATGCCAGATCGTTCCTACTTCGTCCTTATTGACGATGTCAACTCTCCACAAGATCTGGGGGTCCATGGATACGTTGTAGTTGATGTAGCAACTTACTTCCTAAAGAAAAAACTTTGCTCAAACAAAGTTTTGTTGGGATCATTCACTGCCTAAATTTTTTTCAAATCCGACAATTTTTTTTGCCATGCAAATTCTTCCCTATTTGTCGGTTCTCTGGACGGATTTGTTTTCAAATCTGGGCATGCTCTACCGGAACGGCTACAAACATAGATTTACTCGATGACCTGGTCTTTCGGGCAAACTACCCAGATCAGACACTCTCGAAATCTTACATTACAGTTGACGTTCGATCACGAAGTGTGATCGAGTAAATCGGTGGATAATTCAAAGTTCAGGAAGTACGCCTTATTCTAGTTGATCGCTTAAAGCGGACTAGTTTCTGAAAATCCTCCATTTTCTCAGACAAAAAGCTAGTAAAATACGGATCCATAACGTAAGGAGCAGAAATTAATAGCTTTCACTTTCTACTCATGCAGATTTTCTATTCCTCAACTTGTGGATCTATTTTACTATACCTGTGGACAAGTGCTGATTTTGAGACACGGGGGATTTACAGAAACAACTCCGCTTGGAAGCGCTGAACTGGTATATGGCGAATAAGTGCCCGTAAGTGCGGCATAAGCAGAACCGATTTTTTTGCGGAATTAATGGCGAAACTGGTCACATTCTGAGCAGAGGCGACCGAACTGGCGCGGCGAGAATCCATTGCCTGAGCGTTCGAACAAGGACCAAATTTCGCGGCACCTAAAATGATGTGCCAGTCCTGAGTTGTCGTTTACAAACTTTTGTGGACCTAAAAATAAGTTTTAAAAAGCACACGACAATAGATTTATCCTTGCCTTTTCGAAATCTTTCCCCTCAAAAAAAGCGCCCAAGAACAACTCAGTTCCACACGAACATTTCGTAGGCGCTAAGACTTCAGTGTGGAGGACTTTTCAGCCTGGGAACTAGGCCAAAAATCAATTACAAATATTTTCCCACCAGAATTACTTCGCGCCTGTTTTCATTTTTTCACTTGTCCAAAGCAATTTAGAACTGTCGAGGCAGTGTAAGTAATGGTGTGTTCTCGTCCGACGGAAACAAGGAACATGTTCCCATTTCTTTCGTGGCTTTGTTGCCATGGTCGTAGCTCTTTGCTGTAATAAATTTCCCCAAATAATAATCGACTTTTCTTTGAATGGGCTCTCTTAATTTTGGCAATTTGACACGGAGAGTCAGCTGAATTTTTTTTTACTGGGGATATTTCCGCTAGATAATCGCTGAACTGCACTTTCGACTCCAAGATCTAACGAGGTCCCTCGAAACAAAAGACCCAATATTGTACCAGGCCAAAATTGTAAATCGACCGTTCTATAATAGTGAAGCTGCGAAAATACCATTGCGCTGTCAGTTCGTGTACAAAGAATATGCACAAAGTACACTGTAACCCATTTCTTAAATGTAAGAACGCAAGTTCATTATTTCGTTTCCGTAGTACCTTCACCCCGCGGTTGTGACCAATTTTGGTTTACGATGAATTCTGAGCGCGGGTGAAAGTAATATTATTTCGCACGGAATGTTCGGGAGAATTGAATGGCAGTCGGGTTTGAGCTACCATCGAGGCAGCATGAGCGCTGCAGGAATAGTGAGAGGACGCGGATTTATGGGCTGAGTATCGTTGTTATGTTTTAGTATAAAAGGCCACACTACAGTATTCTGTTATTATATCTCTGCCGTAACTTCTTGTAATAAAGCTATATTTATTCCTCCAAGATTTACTGAAGCGATGTTCCTTCCCAAGCCGGTCACCTTATTTGATTAAGCCAGCAGCCGCTCGGTTGGTTTATGATACGCTACCAATTATTATTATTATTATCATTTTGTAAGGAAATAATAACACTTAAACCAACTTTTATCCTGGCCGGAGATAAAAAAAAAAAAAAAATGTGTTTTCTTACGTGTTTCGTTTTTATTTATTTATTTTATTTCCTATACTCCGATTTCCAAAATGGCGGGTTAAAAATAAATTACTTACTTATTTAGGCCTAGGCTACTTACTTATTATCATTCGTCTATCGAATATCAATTCAAAAGCGACCGACTCGTTCGAAGCCAGCCAAAGCCTCGCCAGGATGGTAAATAGGAAAATTAAAAAAATAAGATGTAAGCTACCTGTTTCGTCGCAGTTACCGGTGCAGCAACGTTGTGGGTGTTCAGGGGTCTCCCACTCAAACCGTGAACAATCTGGACGATATCGCCATGACGGATTCGATCGATGGGCGCAGACACCATGATATCGTCTCTGCGGATGATCACAAATTAGTCCGGAGACAGAACAAGATTTGTTCCGTAAAAGCACAAAGGAAACACGAAAACAAAACAAAAACAAAACCATTACTCAACATCTATTTACAAAAAACTTTCCATGTGACTCATGGCCATCTTTAGGAACCTTCCCGAATATCTTGTATCTGTATAACTTTTACTTCCTAATGTTTGTTTAAACCATTGCTCCCCCACACCACTTCCCCAAATATTTCCTTCCTCGGGTCTTTTAATCATTCACAGTCACCCATTAAATGGAAAATCCATTTATTCGTTTTTCCCCGCACACATCATAGAACAGTAAGGAAAACGCAGCACTCTAACCTCACTCCAAATATTTCCTTCGAAATCCTACCGGCAAACAATAGGCTAATTTAGGTCCTTAGGCTAATTAGTAACTGAATTCGATCTAAAGGAATTAATAATATAATTGCAATAATAAGGCTTTCACCTCTATAATTCCTAACTTAAATTCCTAACTTAAAATAAATCCACAATAGGCCTTTAGGCTAATTAGTAACTGAATTCGATCTAATGGAATTCCCATCTTAAAATAAATCCCCCCCCCCCCATGTATCCTTGGCTGCGGCATAAAACCTCCGGGAATCCAAGGCAGCCAAGAGCGCGTGTGTCTCTGAGGTAGACCGCTGCTGCAAAGAAGTAGCCATCGCCGAGAATTTATGTGTGGTTGGAAACGCTATTCAGGAACAATTTTCAGAGCGGGAAAGCTGCTGCAGAAAGTTCGGCGACTTCCTCTACCAGCGGGAAACCTTTGCTTTTCAGCACGAGAAAACCTTCCTTCGGTTATTTTTCCTTGCTGCTTCTTAAAATTTAACTGAAAAGCCAATTTTAGTTGAATACACTGAATTATTTGGATTCTGCAAAGGGATTTTTTTGTTTTCCACTATCTGCTCTAGTTATGACGTTCAGAATATCTGCGGCTGTCCCCACAGCAAAAATTCTACTATGACGCGGGAAATTTTTATCTAAACACAAACAAGGCTTTTCAGTGGGCAGTGGCGATATTGGTGAAGATTGCTTAGTGCCTGAACAAAAAAAAGTCATAAATTTTTCTTGGAAGGCATACAACAAATTAGAGGTACCACAAATCACACGGAAATTCCACTATTTGAAAATCGATTATTCCTTAATAGCGGAACAACCAAGTAACGCATTTTCAGCGGGTCTTCGAGCCAATTTAAGTGAATAAGTGATGGGTAACTAGATTGTCCTATCCCAGTCCTTTTCGGTTAAACTTTTATAAACAAGAGCTGAAAGCTCATACTCATCCTTCTCATTCTGTGACCATTTTATTATTTTTCTATCTGGTGTTTATCCTGTCGTAAAGAAAAAGGACATTAAAGCTATATGATCCTCTTACTTTCGTTTTTGTAAATTTCTTCTTTTTCTACCTCCTTTGGCAAAGAAATTCTAAAGTTATTCGTAAGTATTCGCTACCGGATATTATGGAGAAATTGTCTGTTCTCCACAGAAAACTGTCCGAAACGGCGTACGCGCGTCTTTCGCCCTCTCATGGTCTTATTCGTCTGTTTGACTCTTGAATAGATTTTGTTTCTATGTGTTGCGTTTTCGTTTTCCCTTTTATGTCTTCTTATTTTCTTTTGTACTCCACTGTTTTCGTCTTGCACGAATTTTGGGTTAAAAATAAATTACTGATTTTTATTATATGGCACTTAGAAGGGTAATACGCCTTAAACAATACGTAAAGATGGAATGTAACGCAAGGGACTTTTATCAGGGGCGCCATTGGGGAGGGGGGGGCGGGGCATGCTCCTTCTATATTTCAAAATCTTCCTCCTTGGTGATTTCCTCTAAATAGGTTTCAAAAATTCGAAAATTATTCCCAGTCAAATTTTGAGTCTGCGTAATAAACCTTGGATTCGGGCCTAAAATTATTATTTTCTCCCCCCCCCCCCCAAGGTTTACTGAAATGGCGCAACTGACTTTGCAGGGTTTGGTATGGACATAGTATGATCAACGCTGAACTTTGAAACCTACTGGTGCAGACACCTACACTATGAAAAAAAAATCTTGCAGTATCTGCTACTGGGATTAATCTTATCTCTACTGAGATAATCTGATTTCCAATTCAGATTAATCTTATCTCAGTAGTAATAAGATAATCCCAGTAGCAAAACTGCAGGTAACTTTAATCCTTACTCGGAGAATCTTTTTACAGTGTAGTCTATATCCTAATAAGTATTTTCAGGAAGAACGCTTTAAGTTTGAACTAACCTCTCGGGTCTTTTGACGATCCACCAATTGTTCACATCCTTGTGAGCATAGCAGGTAACCTGTTGCTGATGAGAAGACCCTCTGCCGTCCTTGTACCTAGTAAGAAAAACCTCCGTTTCACTTTTTGAAAAACTACACCGTTTCATCAAATTATTTCTCGATAAGAGCTGAAAGCTTATATTGTACACGGACGGGTGGGATATGAGCAAGGACTTAAAAACTTGACTTATTTATACTACTATTTATATTCTGTTCAGCTGCACATTTCTTTATTTTTATTTTATTTTTACTGAACTAAGGGCCAACTAGGCCCACTCACACAAACAACAAAACAACTGATAAAACGATAAAATACATCATCCAACACAAACAAAAATGGTGCTCGAACATCGAATTTGCCTGTGCGTTAATCTTAATTGCCAGACTTATATTGTACACGGACGGGTGGGATATGAGCAAGGACTTATGAGAGTAAACTTGTTTATACTACTATTTATATTCTATTAATATATACTATAATATATTAATAGTATTAATAATATACTATTTATATTTAATTTTAATTATATTTTATATACTTTAATTTATATTTTATTTTTTTATATTTATATTTTAATAATATACTATTAATATATACTATTTATATTTATATTCTATTTATATTCTTTTCAGCTGCACATTTCTTTATTTTTATTTTATTTTACAGAACTAAGGGCCAACTATAGGCTCACTCACACAAACATACAAACAACAAGATAAAACGATAAGTACATCATCCAACAAAAATGAAAATGGTGCTTGAACATCGAATATGCTGTGCGTTAACCGTAATTGCCATACTAAGTCCACAAAGAAGAAGAAACGGGCGAAAAACGGCCGAAGGACTGGACTGTCCGAAATTCGCATGTTAAATCCGCCCTGGGGATGAAAGTAAGTGAGTGTTTTGCCTCGGGCCCCATTTAGTTGTTATTCCCAACCAAGGTGGAAACACATACGCCATCTAGGCATTAGTTCAGAGTATTGCCGGTAGATGGTCTTAGTGACATAGTATTATTTTGTAACTTGGATGATGCTGGTCCGTTAGCATCATCACGTTTACGGGTGTGAAATCCATCATCAACAAGAGCTGTAAGCTCATATGGCACTTGCATGGGTTGAGATGTAGTGTTTGATCAAAAGTACTTTTAAGGTTACCTTTGCGGTTCAGATGCGAGATACGTACATGATACGTACTTTATAGGCACTAGAAATTCATCTGTAAGAAAAACTATTGAGACAAAACGATCACAGGCCCTTAGGGATCATTGATATATACCATTTGGTAAAAAAAAAACTCACTTTTCGGTTAAAATGTGCACTTTAAGGGTGATAAAATAAATTTCCAAGCAAAACCCTTGTTGCACAAATGATCATGGGTTGAGATGTATCGTTTGATAAAAAAAAAAGTAGTTTTCGACCTTGCGGTTCAGATTCGCACTTTAAGGGAGCTAGAACTTCATTTGTAAGCAAAACCCTTGAGGCAAAAATGATAATGGGCTCATGGGGATCATGAAAATGTATAATTTGCTTAAAAGTGTTTTTCTAAATTTACGGTCAAGATCGGTAGGTACTTTAAGGAATGTTGGATTTGGAAAGTGGCGATTTCTGAGCCAATCTTGTCGAATCTCTAATATTCCAGCCCAGTTCCATCGTCCTAGCACATCTGGAAGTACCTTAAATCGCGATCATCGGAATTCCGGACCCCCCCCCCTCAAACTCCCCCACAGTCGCCGGAGCCAATCCGGTTCTGTAAGTGATTTATCCAGAGCATCTTTTTATTATTTCCATAAAGTTCCATCCCGATCTCCCCAGTCTGAGCCGGTCAGGTATCCCCCCCCCAGTTGTTGTCGAATCCGGTCCGGACATGACAAAGATCACCAGAGACATGTCCTCTGATCAATTATCAAATTTCACTCAGATCCGATCAACCGTTCCAAAGTTACGCATGACTCAATATTCCGGATTCCCCCTCCCGCTACTCCCCCCACGACTACCGGATCATGTAAATTTTTATGTATAAGTCATTTTGATCGGGTCCCTGATTCGCCTCCCAAGTTTCGTCGTGAAAATCCCCAAAACCGCCATTACCGGAATTCCGGGAAACTCCCCTCCACCCCCCCCCCCCCCCCTGGTGTCCGGATTCAGTCCAAATGTATAAACGATTTATCTGGAGCAGACGCTTGTTCTTCCCAGCAAGTTTCACTCCGATCCCTCCATTCTAACCGTTTCTCGAGATTTTCGGTCTCCCCCCCAACTCCCCCATAGCTGTCGAATCCGGTCCGGACTTCAAATGGGACATCAGAGGTATGCCATTTATTCTGTTATTAAGTTTCATTCCAATCCGATCACCCGTTCGAAAGTTACACACTACTCCAGTTTTCCGGATTCCCCAGCCCTCCACTCCCCCCCAGAAGGTCGGATTGGGAAACTGATTATTTCCAGGTTAGTCCGGTCGGGTCCCTGATGCTCTTGCCAAGTTTCATCGTCCTAGCACATCTGGAAGTACCCCAACTCGAAAAAGTGTGAGAAAAACTACTTATTTTCAGAATTCCCCGGCCCACCACTCCCCCCCAGATGGTCGGATCGGGAAACTGATTATTTCCAGGTTAGTTTGGTCGGGTCCCTGATTTTCCTGCCAAGTTTCATCGTCCTAGCCCATCTGGAAGTGCCCTAACTCGAGATGAGTGGACAGACCGACCGACCGACCGACCGACCGAAAGGTGATCGGTATATGGCACTTGAGCGAAGCTGCAACTGCCATAAAAACTGACCATCTTTGTTAAACTGAAGGAGACCTTTTATACTTCTGAAAAGTATACGTTTATTTTGTTTGGAGAAAAAGAGAAGTGTGTCTGAGCCTTAGGCTACCTAGGACATTCCTCCACCTCGTTTGTAGAAAATAAGGTCAGGCCCGCCGGCTTCAGAAAATTGTCACGCTATCCACAATGTCCCAGCGTTCAACACTTAGCTAATACTCTTGACGACTAACCTTGCCGATGCAAGATCGTCGGGTACCTAGCGGAAGAGCCAGAAGCGGTATCACAGCTGCTCCCAAAGATCGCCGTGATTGGTTGACACAGGATTTGAGTTGTTGAGTTTGATTCGTTAGAGAGACGTTTACTCCTTCTTCCTGAGGATCACTAGCGTGTTCTTGACTTAGTCATATAGAGCATCTCCAAACTCCAAACCCACATTAGGAAGTAAGTAAGTAATTTATTTCTAATTCGCCATTTTTAAAAGCAGAGTAAGTGAAAGAAACAAATATGCAGGCCTTATTGTGTTTGATATGGATCCAGCTGGAGCGATTTTAAGTAAAGCTTCTCAAAAAAGTAAGCAAAATAAAACGGTTTTGCTGCGTTACCAAACAAACAGCCAAAAGCTTTTTTCCTATTCACCGAAGAAAAAGTTTAAGCTCGTCTTCCTGCCAAAGTCTACGTCTCCTAATTATAATCAACATAGCAGGTTCGCGAATAAGATGTCACTTACTTGACTGGATATTTAGTGTCATGTGAGTGCAGCCAGCACGGCTTTCCTGTGGTGTGGCGAAGAGTGATTTGTGATCCGTGCACAACTTCCAATGGCTGACCTTTGACGATCGAGCTCAGACCACCCTAAGAAATAGGAATAGTAGAGCTCTTTAAAAATATTCCTTCAGCCCAAGCTGACTGCGAATCGTATTTGACGAAGCAAAGCGGATACGTCAGCTACATTTCATTAGAGCTATATTTCGGCCCTTCTTGGCAAGGGTCCTCTTCAGGCTCAAGCTGGACAATGAACTTGTGGAAAAATAATTAAAGATCTTTCCATAACTGTGTGATTTTGTGAACGTCTTCTCTGAAAATTGGTTGGAATTAAAGCTGGTGCTGTGATTTCATTCTGGACACGCTGCTGCTTTTGCTGATCGATTGTGCTAATGTGTATCTTTATAACAACACAGGCTATCTACGGAGGGGGGGGGGATAAGGACTGTTGAGGTTTTCACTGGCCCGTAGCTATTAACCACAGAGAAATCGTGTGTGAGACGCCATTTCTGCATGCCAATAGGCCTACAGGCTACCTTCATTAGTCGTTGGGCTGATTTTTGTACTGGGGAATCGGAGGAAGTATTCGGGGAATAAATTGGGACGTACCGGTCCCTACTTCTGCCCGATGAACAGAGATTATGTTGCACCTGATGTGTGAATGTCTCCAGTTAAAGGACCTACGGGTGAAGTTATGTGGGAGGGTTTGTGGAATAAATGATATAAGTCTGGATGAGCAGAGTCTCATAATGTGTGGCAACACTGGCATCCACACATAATTATATTTAAATGATTAATAAGTGAATTAGCCAGGTAAAATCTCCTGAATTGACTTAGTGATGTTGCAAGAGTGAACACAAAAATGGAGCTGTCAAGGAAAAAACAAAGCTAAGTGACCCATATCACTGAATGTATGAAAAATACGCTAACAATATTTCTAAATTTGTGTACGCCATCTAGTTTCATAAGTTCAAACTAGTTTTTCGCGTGGCAACGCTGCCTTGCCTTGTTTAACTTTGTTTGCGAGGGAAGGTTTGAATCTCGCGCGTGAATTTGAACCGCCGCCATCTAGTGACGAAAAAGTAAGCGTGAGTGGTTTTGAAAGAAGACAGTAGAGGCTGTTGTGCTCTGATTACAGACATCCTGCGTCTGAACGTGAAAAGTTCTCCCTAACGACTTCAAAGCATAGCTGGGGATCTGAACGGAAGAGCCTAGCAACGCTCGGAGTAGAGCGTTAGTCGCTCCTCCTGCCGACTTCAGAGCATAGCTGGGGATCTGAACGGAAGAGTTCTCCCTAGCAACGCTCGGAGTAGAGCGTTAGTCGCTCCTCCTGCCGACTTCAGAGCATAGCTGGGGATCTGAACGGAAGAGTTCTCCCTAGCAACGCTCGGAGTAGAGCGTTAGTCGCTCCTCCTGCCGACTTCAGAGCATAGCTGGGGATCTGAACGGAAGAGTTCTCCCTAGCAACGCTCGGAGTAGAGCGTTAGTCGCTCCTCCTGCCCACTTCAGAGCATAGCTGGGGATCTGAACGGAAGAGTTCTCCCTAGCAACGCTCGGAGTAGAGCGTTAGTCGCTCCTCCTGCCGACTTCAGAGCATAGCTGGGGATCTGAACGGAAGAGTTCTCCCTAGCAACGCTCGGAGTAGAGCGTTAGTCGCTCCTCCTGCCGACTTCAGAGCATAGCTGGGGATCTGAACGGAAGAGTTCTCCCTAGCAACGCTCGGAGTAGAGCGTTAGTCGCTCCTCCTGCCGACTTCAGAGCATAGCTGGGGATCTGAACGGAAGAGTTCTCCCTAGCAACGCTCGGAGTAGAGCGTTAGTCGCTCCTCCTGCCGACTTCAGAGCATAGCTGGGGATCTGAACGGAAGAGTTCTCCCTAGCAACGCTCGGAGTAGAGCGTTAGTCGCTCCTCCTGCCCACTTCAGAGCATAGCTGGGGATCTGAACGAAATAAGTTCTCTCTAACATCGCTCGGGGTAGAGTGTAAGTCGCTCCCCTTGCCAATCAACTACATCTGACAACTCCCTTAGAAGGATGGCTTCAAGAAAGAAGTTCTTATGTCCTGTGTGCAACGTCAAAGTGACTACGAACTCAATACAGTGCTCAAGGTGCCAGAAATACATCCACGCTAAGTGCAGCGGTACATCGGTGAAAGAACGTCTACAGGGAATTGCAAACGGCATCCCGTGGTATTGCAAAATCTGCGATGATCGCAATGGCATGGTCGCCAAAACAAATCCCCCCATGACCTACGTTACTCCTGAAACAAACCTCATGAAGCACTGTACAAACCGTGCATTCCGGCTGAGACTTGCGTCAGCAAGCCGAGCTTTAAGTGATAATTCAGAAGTCCTTAGTTCAACGCCACTATCAGTACATAAAGATAAACCCAAATCTGAACCTTTTCTGCATGTACCATCTACGTTAGAGTGTTCAATCGCTAGTGGTTCCCAGGTATGTTTTTCGAGTGTGTCCGAAGATGAAATGGTCACTGACCAAGACTGGCATGTGAGCACACACGTTCTAGATCAAGTCAGCGCACCACCAACCACCGCTGGCTCTATACTCGACATCTCTAAGGAAGAAATTAGCACCGAGAAAGACCGGTGGGCGAGCACACGCGTTTCCGACCACGCGTCACCTGCCATCGCTGACTCTACACTCGATAGATCGAGTGAAAGTGCAATGGATCGCCCTCAACCTGAAAAGGCAGATACAGAGAAACTACAAATGTTTTCCACGCCGAGCATTCCAAGAAGTGACGTTAGCGAGCGCTCCGAAATGGATACGGAAATGTGTGCGTCAGACAACATAGCAGCAAAGTGGGTCTTGAAGAGATGCTCGAGTCTACCTGACAGAACCACTCACCGTACAGCCTTGAATCTCTTTCCAAACGGTCTGCAAACTGACGCCTCAAATGCGGAAAACCTCAGTATGGAGTGGGACGCTGTAGGCATGACGCCAATCGCTACGATGAACAAAATGACAGAAGATTTGTTCGAAGATTCCTTCCAAGATTCCCCTCTGACAACATCTTTACTCGAGGAACGTGACTCAGTCATAAGGACCCAGCAGAGCGTTATTAGGCAGCTGAGCTCGCTTGTAGCCGAATCAAATCAGTTATTACGCGACTCCATTCGTCATCCAGAGTACGTATTAGGTTCAATACATACGGCGCGTTGTGTTGCCACACAGACAACTGAGTTACTCACGCTGGGAATAGCTGATCCTTCGATGGCAAATAAAGCTCAGCAAACGGAGGGATGTGACTCTGACGGAGGACACCGAGCGCTTCTGGCAAAAGCGGAAAGACTCCTGGATTTAATGAGGAATAAATACCCACAGACGGGTGACACGGTGGCAGCTTGTAAATCGCTTTTGATAGAAGCCGATGGTTTGCATCAGCGAGGAAGTACCTTGGTAAGAAAAGTAGCCCGGATATGCCCCAGTTGTCAAATATCTGACCCACGGACATCATCTGTACAAGCATCTGAAACACTACCTTCGGACCACAGCAAGTCACCACTTCTGTCCGGAATCTCTTTCACAGAATGCTTTTCTCAGCTCTCTGGCGAGAATGAACGTGTCACTGCCCAACCTGAAACGGACCAACAGGACGGAAGACCCGGTAGGGAAGATGCGACGCCCCCAACTACATTAACATGCATTTATTTCAGACAAGGGCACTGCAAAAACGAAAAAAAATGTGCTTTCAAACATCCAGATAATCTACCTCCCATTTGTCCAGACCATTTCGACATCGAAGGCTGTACTCTCGAAGCAGATACCGGCTGTCCGAACTTGCACCCCGAAAAGTGCAGAAGAAACTTGTCTGGGAGCTGTAAAAAAGGACAAACCTGCAAATACTTCCACTGTAAGAAACCGAACTCGCTCGCCAAAACCACCGAAGATGGAATACCGGTTGAACAAGTGGCACCACCAAACATAACCCATATCGAAAAAACAGTGGAAAAACACGCGCATGCACCGTCTACTGTCACAGAAGGACTG
The DNA here is from genome assembly GCA_023053555.1 of Branchinecta lindahli. Lineage (NCBI taxonomy): Eukaryota > Metazoa > Arthropoda > Branchiopoda > Anostraca > Branchinectidae > Branchinecta > Branchinecta lindahli. Next base: position 8,321,677 of record JAKZAO010000003.1, read on the forward strand.
GTCAATATCATGGGCAGTAGATACTGGCGACCATGGCAGGATACAACATCAACCGGAGATGCGTACCGCAGTAACACCGAGCGTGGAAAATCACGAATCAATGCTACTGCCTGCTACTTTTTCACTATGGGCATATGTCGCTACGGGGAAAAATGCAAGTACATGCATCTAAACAATGAAAATTCACTCAACATAGACGAAAACACAACAAGACCAACCGGAGAGGCGCACTACAGTAACACTGAGTGTGGGAAATCCCGAATCCATGCTACTGCTTGCTACTTTTTCACCAGGGGCATATGTCGCTACGGGAAAGAATGCAAGTACACGCATCTAAAAAATGAAACTTCGTCCAACACGGAACATAGCGCACACTCCCAGCCAAAAAACTTGCAAGAATGGGACAAGCGTCACCGGCTGAAGAAAACACAGATCTACTACAATTCCAGATTCCATCACCATCCCAGGACGAAAAACTAAAGGACTGGCTTGAATTGCACCAATGCACACCACCCCCTGATTCCAGCTTTCAACATGCTTTTTCAGCCAACCTACACTGCGAACCGGATTTGCAGTCTAAACAATCGGATAACCAGCACCAAACACACAAAACATACAATATCAACCTACTACCAGTTTCCAAATCTAGACACTCAACCAAACTATCCGCTATAAAAAGGTCAAATCTTCCGAAAATCTTGCTCGCAAACGTCCGCTCAGTAACGAACAAAATCGACGAGCTGAGCTGTGTTCTACTGCAAGAAGACATAGATGTTGGATTTCTCACAGAGACCTGGCTTGGTCAACCTGACATATTGAGCTTCGATGGGTATGATTGTTTTCTTCAGCCTCGCCTAGACCCTGAGCTCCGTCCTGTAAGCCATGGTGGTGGCGTGGGAATCATCTGCAAATCAAATATCGTTAAGAGTTTGTTAGACCCACCTATACCCAAAGACAGAGAATTTGAGATTAGTTGGCTATGGCTCAGACCGAGAAACTTACCCAACGAAATCTCATCTTTAGTACTTGGAGTTCTTTATTTCCCACCAAAAGGACCCTTTCGGAAAAAACTTCAGCAATATCTCCAGTACTGCACTGACTACTTTAGGGGCAAATACCCGAGGGCGGGGATAACGATAGTGGGCGACTTCAACGACCTAAAACCGCAATGGTTAGAGAGAACCCTAGATCTAAAGCAGGTCGTAAAATCCCCAACAAGAGGCAGCAATATACTGGACCTAATCTTTACCTCTATGCCTGAGATGTACGAAGAACCGAAAACAATGGCGCCAGTAGGGAACAGCGATCACCTGACCGTCATCTGGAAGCCTAAATCACACGTCCCACAGCCTGTCAAAAAGGAGGTATCATACAGGTCCTACAAAGAAGAGACAATAGCTGAGTTCAAAAATGCACTTCGCGGGTACAACTGGACTGCACTCTACAAAATAACTTCTGCTGAGGATATAACGGATGAGTTCTGCAGTATACTCAACGCCATATTTGAGGAATACTTCCCGCTGAAAACTAAATATGTCAGTCCGAATGCAAAGCCGTGGATCACAGACGAAATCAAGGGACTGATCAAGAAGCGCAATATCTACCACGAAGAAGGGAACATGGCCAGCTTCAAGAGATTAAGGAACTCAATATCAAACAAAATAAGGAAAGCCCGAACCAACTATGGACACCAGATTCAGACAAAATTCCAGCATACGGACCCTCGAAAGTTCCACAACACAGTCAAGACGCTCCTCGGTAAGGACTTGCGACATCCAGACATCCGAGACTGCAACGGAAATAAACTATCTGCGGAGTCAATAAACCAACACTTTGTCACCATATGCCGGAAGCATAAAGGTCTTGAAAATCTACCTGACCTACCACCAAGCAGCGATGTACCTGTCATCGACATTGCTCAGGTTGAGCAAGCTCTTTCCAAGATCAACGCAAGAAAAGCTTCGCCTCCAGGCGAGATTCCAGGCCGTCTCGTGAAAGAATGCAGCAGGGAGCTCGCTACACCGCTTACTGCAGTTCTGAACCAGTGTGTGGTCGATGGGATTTTCCCCAGAAGGTGGAAATTAGCCACTGTTACGCCTATTCCAAAGAAGCCAGCTGCTATGTCTGTAAAAGATCTCAGGCCTATATCAGTCACTTCCACGTTTGCTAAGATCTTTGAGGGATTCATTTTAAACTGGCTCCTGACTGAAATCAGTACAAAGCTGGACCCCAGACAATACGGCTTTCGCCCAAAACATAGCACAGTGCACTATCTGACACGGTTTCTGCACGATATCCTATCACACCTTGAACTAGAAGCAGCATACGTCGATAGCATCATTACAGACTTTGTTAAGGCGTTTGACTATCTCGACCACCTTACTGTCATCACTGAAGCGAAAATAATGGGAGCCAGTGAATTTGTCATTAGAATGCTCGCCAGCTTCCTGTCCGAGCGGAAGCAAATGGTTAGACTTCATCAAGGTGGAGAAGAGTCGTCGATGCAGGACATAACATGTGGGGCCCCTCAGGGAACCAAACTAGGTCCTGTTGCCTTCCTGATGGTAGCAAACCGTCTGGCCGAGGCAATCAAGCACCGTTACAAGTTTGCTGACGATCTGACACTAAATGCTATGCGTCTTCGCGGTGACCCTCAGTCGAATGACCCTGTTATGCAAATGCTTACCATCCTAAAATCTGAAGCAGAAGAACTAAAACTGAGCATCAGCGAAGAAAAAAGTACACTTTTCCGTGTTAGTTTCCTGCGACAAGATCTGCCTCAAACCGAAGACACCCTACTGGAATATTCTGATATCATAAAGCTGCTTGGAGTTTACATCAGTAATGACCTACGTTGGGCTCCACATATAGACTACATAGTAGGGAAAGCAGGTGGCCTTCTCAAATCCTTCTCATACCTAAAAAGATTCGGTTTCAGCGCTCATGCTATGGTGGATTGCTACAAGACGTATGTTCGGCCGGTTTTTGAATACGCATGTAGCGTATGGCATAGCTCTCTCTCCAGTGAACAAAGCGACCAATTGGAGACCCTTCAGAAGAGAGCTTGCCGCATTGTCCTCGGTCACATGTACGTTGATTACAACACCAGCCTGCAGACTCTAAAGCTAGAAACACTCAACCAAAGGAGACACGATCTCACCATGGCATTTGGATATTCCCTCCTTCTGTCTCCAGACCATCGCGACATCCTACCGCCTTTTTACACCCCTGAACCAACCGTCGACACGCGGCAAGCAAGAAAAGTAGCGAAGAAACAACTCCTTAGAGAACCCGATTTCAAGTCTTCTCAGCGTTTTTTAAAATCTTTTGTACCATATTTCGTATCTAATTATAACAAAGCAGCGTTTGACACTTAGTTTATTTTACCTTGCATTAACCGTTGTTTTATGTATTTTTAAAACCATTTTGTCTTGACGTACAAGGTTATTTTTGTCATACAGAAATATTATGTGAAATATACTTATTGATTGATATTGATTGAGTGATTGGAAGTACGTGTTTTAACGAATTAACAGACTGGTAAGGTTCCAGAAGGTAGCTTAGCTCGCAGAGAAAATCTCCTTTAGTAAGTTTTCTTCTGGTCGAGTTCTTTATTTTCGTTAAGAAGTACTTTTTGTGTTGCTTAAGAGCAACACTTTGGTTTTCTCGTTTTTTTTCCTATAAATAGTCCTCCGATTTCATCTTATTACTAGAAGACGGTAAGGGTCTAACGTCTTACTGAAAGTGTGGTCCCCTGGCCGGAATGATGAATATGACATTACATTTTGGAAAGCTTCGCAGAGCTCTTGCCTGCGGCCAAAAAGGACGATTTTCGCTTGTCGTCGGGCCAGAGTCTGCGATGTGTGAAATGAGAGTGGAATTCTACAGCGTATGTTAAAGAGGATTATCTGTAGTTATGCAGCCAAGCTTTCATTTCTTCAAACCATGTTTCTGCTTTCGGGTGGAAAGCTCCGTTTTAGCAGGCAAGCAGGTCCAGACACGATTATTCCCGCACAGGCACCCTGGCTACAAGTGCCATAAAAACCCGAAAATCACGTTTTTCTATTTCTTTTGCAATGAAAAGTCAGCTTGGCTTCAAACCTTATACTAGAATAAACTGAATTACTTTAACTCTACTGAGTTTTTTTATGTTTTTTTTTTCACCTTTGGCACTACAGCAACGCCGTTCAGACTGATTCACTGCTGTTCCAATAAGACAATGTTCATCCTGACAATAAATTTGAATTTCAACAAGAGGGTGTATTTCAATAGCTAATGAAGCAATGCTCATATCAAGGTCAAATAATCTGATAGAACTTCTGTATTTAGTCCCATGCAGCGACTATGAATACTCCGACAAAACTGAGCGGACCTAAAGGTATTTATTCTAGCTCTGAGCTGATGTTGATGCCCGTTTACTCATCTTCCGTCTTCGCCGTTGCTTATCGCAGAAAAAAATAGTGAAGGACGCTGGCAGGAGGCGTACTCCGCGCGCTGACCCGCTCTAGGGCGCGTCCATAGAACCAATCAGCTTTGGCTCCTACTTTTCCTCACCTGCGGGTTCAGCCCGAAGCTACTAACCTCCGCCCGTTCGTAGCGGACAGGGTAAGGGGAAATATTCGACTCCGCATAGTCATATTACAGAGATAGGGAGACTGAGGTTCTGTCAGTTTATTTGTTTTTGCTCATATTCAATTCCGGATTGTAAGGTCGCTTCTGAAGAAAGCCCACTATTGCATGTGACCGAAAAAGATTTATTTTTCGGCAATCGTCTACTATTGTAGTTCCTAGACAGTCCTATCACAAAGGTACACGCACACTGAGGTACCCCAAACGCGAAAAGAAAAGACATTGCCAAACCACGAACGTTAATTAGCGAATCCCATGGTTTGTCTGACCACATGCTGCCATACTATTTGATGGTAAAACATAAATAGTTTGACCTTTTCATCTTTGATTAATTTTTTCCATCTCAATCATTTTTTTTTTTTTATATTAGAATAGTGATGACAATTATGACGAATTATTTCTGTAATTGTTTCCAAGACTTGTCATTTTAATTCGCGTTCGTATTTTGGTTAATTGTATTTTAAACAGTGAACTGTATACATAAATCACAGATTACAATCAGGATAAAATTGTAAATATATCCCTTGGTTGATCTTTTTAACTGTAATGACATATCCAGCACTATTTGTTTGTAAAAGATATTTATGGATAAATAAAATCGAATTGGAATTGCAATTGCAATTGTAACTGTATTATCAAAATACCTTGACCAGCCTATCGGGCCCTGGGGCGCCCTGAATGACTCGTGGTACTTGGATCCACAGATTCTTTTTTTTTTTTTTTTTTTTTGATAGGTATATACGCTACGGACATCATAGCTTACGCTAAATTATGCCGTGCCCCGCAGCCATAGATTTGGTACTACGCGCGCTGAAGCTGTTGTCCAGTTTGCCGCAGGACATACGTTGGCTAACCGTTTGTATCCAGAGCTTGCCCAAGGCTCTGCCGATGTTTTCAGGACAAACGTCCCTAGTCCCCGTGGGGACTCGAACCCTCAACCTTCCGGTCAAGAGCCCGACGCGCTAACGACTAGCGCCATCGGAGGTCATACTATTAATGGGATTACTATTAATGGGCCTTAAACTCTTATAGAAATTAAAAGGAAATTACTTACGATTTCGCTTAACCATAAGTATAATTATTTCTGATTTGCACAGAGCAGACATGTTGACTCACCAGCCTCGAAACTCTTCCTCTTTGTTTTAATATAGGCCTAGCTTGCACGGTAAGAAAACAAAGAATTCTCCTCACAGTCCAATCGCATCCACACGCTCAGTTAAGTGCGTCGCGAATCACTGCCAGACCAATCAAACTGAGTGGCAATAAAGCCTACTCGCGTCATAAACTTTGTCTGCATTTTTTTTTTTGCGAAAGTTGGATACATTTGTTGGTTTAAGTGGCACTTCCCCAAAAGAATGTTCCAGTTTAGTACATGCAAAAAAGCGGCAAAAGGAATGAAAACTATTCTCGTAGATGAAATCCGGAAGAATTCTTGTTTTCTCAGTTGGTAGGCTAGGGCATTAAATTCAGAATGAGGCATGTAAGATCGTAGAAACAGCGGTTGAATAAACCACGAGTTGCAACAAACCAACGCACATCTCATGGATAAAGCTTGGTTTCGATAAAGTCGGGTTCAAAATTGGGATACAAATATTCTGGTGAGCTCATCACTTTTAGTATAAGCCAGCAAAAGATTTATTGTTTACCTTTTTCTGTTGTCGTTTAATTAACATTCAGTTTTTTGTTTTGTTCTGCTGTCGTGTGAAAGTGTAGTTGTCTCACATTTAGTGATTAACTTCTGTATTTGTCTATATGACGGCCATGTTTTATATTGTGTTCGAGTCAGATCTTCAACTGAGGATAAACTTTATTCTTGATACCAAAATCTATCGACAATTAAATAACAATCGGCACTATTCCCAATAAGGTTTCTGAAACAAGCGCTTTGACTGAAATGATAGATTTTCCGGTCCGACTGCGAATCTACAGACTCAGTTGCGAGTATCGATAGGTCGATAGTATTTTAATTATTTGATAATAATTAATAACCGAGCGCTTGAACCCGTTCGCGACATCAAAGAGTTTCGGAGCGAAGTCAAAGATTCGGCCCGAAATTTGACGGAATGGGCCGATGTCGAGCTTTCCCGTTCTTGGTCCCTGGGCTTTCATTCAGAATTTAGTATTGAGGATAAATGTTCGGTGGGGGGGGGGGGGTCTACCTGCGTTGTAATGATGAAAATAATGCTAGACCTGGACTCCCTCCCATTCAGGCAAATTCTAATTGCTTCTAACATCCCCTCTCCCTTCACTAGGTCGCATGATCACAGTACGATGCATAATACATTCTCGTTGTCGTCTGAACTTCCTCGGACGATCAAATCTGAAAACCACAGGATTCTGATTCATGTGCGTAAAATGGGGTCCAACCTTGTTAGGCATACCTTCTTGAAGCTTGTCTAACTCACTCCCTCCCCCCTAAAAACATCTCCCAACAGCCAACAAAAAGTATAAAAAAAAAATTAAAATAATTGACCAAAACTGCAAGCGACTTACCTCTAAGCTAGCCTGGAATGCGCTTGACATCGCAGAATCGTGAGGTCCGGCGTTGGTCAAAATGCTCAAATGGACATAGAACACACCAACATAGATGGCGGTCGGGATGGCGAACAAAGCAAAACCACGTGCGAAGGTGTGCTTCCAAAGGGCCCAACGGCCCATGTCCTTTCCAAGAACGTTAGACCAAAATTCGCGTCCAATTAATGCTGCGCCAAGTGCTAACGAGTAGAAGCCGACGTATTTGACACTACGGTGCAAAACGGACATAAGCACAAGCTGGGACAGCACTTTGGACAAATAAGCAAGTCCTATGAAGAAGCGAGTTGCGACCAAATTCGCTCGACGATTCTTGTTAAGCTCTGCTCTGTAGTACACGATTTTGGCTTTTCACGTTCATTATTACTAATGGCAAAAAAGGCCACAAACCTACGCAAAATTGCATTAACTTGTTGTTTCCAAAACGTTCGTCTAGGCTACTACTTTTCTCGATGACTCTTCACAACAAACACGAGGGGTAGAAAGCGAGGGGCATAGAAAGTTCGTCTTGAAGTCGCTAAAACCCTATTAAAATATTAAACAATGAGATTCAGTACTGTGTTTTCTGGGCTTATTTAAATAATTTTGCAAGATTGTCTGATACGACTGAACTATACACTAGTGACATAAGGCGTTTTTCCGTGACAATCTAGATTGACCATTCAAAATCCGGATTCTCCGAAATGCCTTTTCTCCGATAATTCAGATTATGAAAAATCGTTTTCTCTGACAATCTGACAATCCGGATTCATTATCGATCGTCGATTCGGGAATTTTGCAACGGGGTGAGATTCGTCGGAATACCATTATGTAAAATGAAATAGTTAATTTGCTGTTTTTCTCATGAATCAGTTATCTAGGATTATAATCCGAGACTGTCACGGAAAAACAGCTATAGTCAACACGCAACTTGACCTCCGGCCACGCTCTGTGTTGTTGGTCAGAAGTAAACGATATTGCCCAAAATATTTTGGAATGCATAAACTCCGGTTAAAAAAAAAAAAATTAGAACCACAAAACGGTCAACGTGCACAGTCTGAAGCCAAAAGACGAGTACAGACGCCATCAATAACTGATTTCACCTGGTGATGCGAGACGATCAGGTTTTTCAGTCGGATTTTCTTCCCTTTCAATATAAAGTTGAAAAATCTCAACTTTTCCGTAACTGATGATGGTGCCGAGAATCCTGGCAGGAATTCCAGTCCATAACCACCTAACCAGGGACCCATGAATTTTGACTCGCCATTCAGGGGGCTTGTCAATAAGAGATTTCAGATGCGCCCCTGACCGAGCATCAGATAGTTCGAGAAATATCCACGGGGATAAAATATTGCCTTGAGGGAGGAGTCTCTTTGGTCTCACGTCCAAGGAGGCCCGGGATTGGCTCTATCCGAGCAAGAACGCAGACTCGACCCAAGTGGAATTTTTGGAAACTAGGTGAGGCTCGGGCAACATAGAAGCATAGGAAATGACAAGCCCCCTGAATGGCGAGTCATTACAGGAAATTTATGGGCCCCTGGCCTAACCCTGTTCGACGGTCCGCAGCATAATTTTAAGGCTGTCGATTGCAAATGAACACTTACCACATAGCGCAGGTGAGCAGTGCCGTTCCGGTGTTGAGCCAGAACCACCAACTAATCGAAAATGGCTTGAGGTCTCCCTGGCGGAAGCGGAGAATGCACATGATCCCACTCAGCGAAAAAAACATCACGATGGACTCCATGAGCATAAAGTGAGACTGAGTGACCAGGGAATTTTCTGAAAATAACAAAATGATATTACAGAAAGACAGGTAATTTCATCCGAGCTGCCAACAAGAGCACATAACCCTATGCTACAAAGGACGGTTCACGCACTGACCAGAGCAAAATAAAACCAGGGAGTAGTGTCAAGACCTATGCTTTCCTTGCTTTGCAAACGAGCCATACTCACAGCGCCGCCCATTACACCCGCGGCATTTAAAGCGAGACAAAGTTACGGAATAAGAAATTTTTAGTAAAGCGAAGATTCGGTCTGCACACATCAAGGAAACAGGGGAGATCATATCTTTTTTTCGCTGTGTTCAGAATATGAAGTTAGTGGAGCCATCGCTGGTGCACGACTGATTGAGTTTCAGTAGGGACGTTCGCTATCGCTAGTGGTGCTAGTGTCCTGCTATTCGAGTGTGTGTCACTTTTTTCAAGTGTTGGCGCTACTCCCTAGTGTTATTTTGCTCTGGCACTGACACAGCTCTGACTGAGGGATTCTAAGCGATCGCTCTCCATAAAGAAACGAGAATTATATGAGAGAAGACGATTACACTGTGTTTTATCACGAGTTTGCCACAGTGTGTGTTCGAGAAAGGCGAGTGAAGATCTTAAAAGCTTCAACACAACTTAATTAGTCCATTTTATTGTAGTGGCTACCTAACGGAACTTCAATAAACGGCATGAAGATCATGATAGTCCTATTAATTTACGTGTGCACGGTGCCCAATCTGATGTACACCACGTGGCCGGGAGTCACAACCCTTTCTCATTGAGACGTTACGAGGGGTCTGATACTTCGGTTGACATTTGCTTTTTTCGTGAACTGCCAATGTCAGAACTGGTCATTCGATTCGATAAATTTCATTCCCTTTGATTTTTGGTAGGCGACTAGGGCACATGTCAATTACCCGCTGTAGGTAGCCTAATTTTTGCGTCTCAGGTTTTGTAGTACTTAAACAAAGTAAAATGAACGACCATACTTTTGCAACCATAGATATTCGTGGCGGAGGTATCCACAGCATCGATATACTCGGCTAAGTTTGTTATAAATACCTAGATAGGACACACGCCTATCCCGCAATGTTAAACTTTCGGACAAATCTAAAATTCCAAAAGCCGAAAAACACGAAAAGTGGCGTTTCTCCATAAGCCGTAATGTTAATGTTCGGTATTGTAGCTTAGGCCTATGACGTCGGCAACAGGTAGCCCCGAACCTCCGACAAAATGACAGTGGACACAAAAAGTGACCTGACCCCGATCAGGACCAGGCCAGGGGGGGGAAGTGGGGGTAGGTCAAAAACACCCGGGGAATCCCCTCAGGCACGCAAAACGAAAAACGTGTTTCCAAAGGGAAAATTGCAAAAGGAGACGAAATTCATTTGTCGCTGATAGGGTTTTCAGACACGGGGAATGCGAATACGGAGTTGGTTTTCGTCCCCGAATTTCCCTTGACCCTTCACGGTCCTAGGGTCTAGACCCTAAATAATGAAATTGCTGTGTCGGCCAAGAAACACATGTTTTAGGGGTATTTCAAACATCCTGAATGCGAAAATGACACTTTTTTTTCACTTTAGACCTACCCCTGACCCGTTTCCCTAGGGTCTAGACCCTAAAAATGAAATTGCTGTATCAGCCAAGAAACACATGTTTTAGGGGTATTTCAAACATTCTTAATCAGAAAATGGCATTATTTTTTACTTTAGACCTACCCCTGACCCGTTTTCCTAGGGTCGAGACCCTAAAAATGAAATTGCTGTATCAGCCAAGAAACACATGTTTTAGGGGTATTTCAAACATTCTGAATCCGAAAATGAATTTTTTTTTCACTTTAGACCTACCCCTGACCCATTTCCCTAGGGTCGAGACCCTAATAAATCAAATTGCCGTATTAGCCAAGAAACATACGTTTTAGGGGTATTTCGAACATTCTGGATCAGAAAATGACATTTTTTTTCACTTTGGACCTATCCCTGGCCCGTTTCCCTAAGGTCTAGACCCTAATAAAGAAATTACCGTTTCAGCCAAGAAACACGCGTTTTGGGGGCATTTCGAACATTATGAATCAGAAAATTAAGTGTAGAAAATGAATCAGAAAATCTAAACCCGAAACAAAATTTAAGCAACAAGCAAATATTCTAGGTTTTTTGGACCTTCCCAGCCTGAAAATGACATTCTTTTCCACCGTAGACATAACCCAGCCGAGGGCCCATTCTGACGGTGGCTACCTCAACATTTACATTTGTCTTCATCTACGTGTATATGCCGACCCGGAGGCTTAACTAAGTGGGATTAACACATTTTGAAACATAGCCTATCTCTAGCTGTAGTTGGGTCTACCCTAGGGAAACGGGTCAGATGTAGGTCTACAGTAGAATAAGTGTCATTTTCCGATTCAGAATGTTTGAAATACCCCTAAACGTGCTTTTCTTGGCTGAAATGGAAATTTTATTTGTAGGGTCTAGACCCTAGGGAAACGGGCCAGGGGTAGGTCGAAAGTGAAAACAAGTGTAACTTTCTGATTCAGAATGTTCGAAATACCCCCATAACGCGTGTTTCTTGGCTGAAACGGTAATTTCTTTATTAGGGTCTAGACCCTAGGAAAATGGGTCAGGGAGAGGTCTAAAGTGAAAAAAGTGTCATTTTCGGATTCAGAACGTTCGAAATGCCCCTAAAACTTGTGTTTCTTGGCTTATACAGCAATTTCATTTTTAGGGTCTAGACCCTAGGAAAACGGGCCAGGGATAGGTCCAAAGTGAAAAAAAAATGTCATTTTCTGATCCAGAATGTTTGAAATACCCCTAAAACGTATGTTTCTTGGCTAATACGGCAATTTGATTTATTAGGGTCTCGACCCTAGGGAAATGGGTCAGGGGTAGGTCTAAAGTGAAAAAAATGTCATTTTCGGATTCAGAATCTTTGAAACACCCCTAAAACATGTGTTTCTTTGCTGATACAGCAATTTCATTTTTAGGGTCTAGACCCTAGGGAAACGGGTCAGGGGTAGGTCTAAAATAAAAACAATGCCATTTTCTGATTCAGAATGTTTGAAATACCCCTAAAACATGTGTTTCTTGGCTGATACAGCAATTTCATTTTTAGGGTCTAGACCCTAGGGAAACGGGTCAGTTGTAGGTCTAAAGTGAAAAAAAGTGTCATTTTCGCATTCAGGACGTTTGAAATACCCCTAAAACATGTGTTTCTTGGCCGATACAGCAATTTCATTATTTAGGGTCTAGACCCTAGGACCGTGAAGGGTCAAGGGAAATTTGGGGACGAAAACCAACTCCGTATTCGCATTCCCCGTGTTTGAAAACCCTATCAGCGACAAATGAATTTCGTCTCCTTTCGCAATTTTCCCTTTGGGGACACGTTTTTCGTTTTGCGTGCCTGAGGGGATTCCCCGGGTGTTTTTGACCTACCCCCACTTCCCCCCCTGGCCTGGTCCTGATCGGGGTCAGGTCACTTTTTGTGTCCACTGTCATGTTGTCGGAGGTTCGGGGCTACCTGTTGCCGCTGTCGGAACTAATTCCCGACGTCATAGGCCTAAGCTACAATACCGAACATTAACATTACGGCTTATGGAGAAACGCCACTTTTCGTGTTTTTCGGCTTTTGGAATTTAGATTTGTCCGAAAGTTTAACATTGCGGGATAGGCGTGTGTCCTATCTAGGTATTTATAACAAACTTAGCCGAGTATATCGATGATCCACAGCCTCTCCGCCCAACCTTTCAAAATTTCCCTCACAATCTCGCGGCCTTGAGCCAGAAACACTAACAAGGCAGCGTGATTCTCAATCGGATAACAGCTGCGTCTCCACTTATAATTGGGAGAAATACAAATCTCGCCAAGCCCAGCTGCAAATCTGGTCTGAGCTTCCGACGAAAGCAGATCCAGAGTAGATCTTAAAGGAACAGAAAACCTGACTCAGACTTGGCTCAGGGAGCTAGCTGACATATCAAGAATGTACCCTGAGTCGATATTGAGAGTTAGAAAAATTCTTGTTACGACCATTGCAGTTTCCAGGCAGTTTCCGAGAGTTCGACTTTTGAGTTAGTAGAAAAAAAAAAAAAAAAAAAGGTTTGTGTGCCGGGAGTAGGACTCGAACCCACGATCTTTGCCCCAACAAACAAAGTAATACAATGTATGTCAACAGGGTTGCCACCGGTAGTACAATTGTGCTCACAATAGAATTTTATTTTTACTTTGGCAGCAGATCTTAAGAAAAAAGTAGTTGTCAGGTTTTATTTCCAAGGTGACTATGACCCAGCAACACGTTCTGAGTACTTTTCTTGTTTGGTATTACTTTTTTCCTTTTGCCCAGTGAATTTATTTTAGTAAAGTGGCAACCCTGTATGTTGATAACACAGACAATCGGAACTTTTACAGTGCATGAGTGCGTAACTACAGTGCATAAGGGGCAAGGCCCTGCCAGCTAGCTCTGGGAACAGTAAGGAGGGGTTTCGAGATAACAAAGATGGGGGGTCCTGTCGACAATAAGTCCCTGTACATTTATCTAAGCCCCCCAGGCCGGTTTGATGGCCGAAAGTTGCCTAGTCAAGTTTACTGTTCCTTTAACGCTTCAAAAACTTACCAAATGCAAATAGGAAAGCTGCAAGTGCTGCAGTCCACTGCTGGAACCCAAGAAGTAGCATAATCTGGTATGCAACTGGTATTACAAGCGAGCCACAAACGGCGGGAACCAAACGCATAGCGTATACTGGTACTGATTCGTTGTAGGCGTTGCCAATCTTTTCAAATTTGTAATCAGTTGCTGAAACAAATAAATAACTTTATTACGAGCTACCTAGTGCTGGGGTACTGGGTTCGGATTACATACAGAACAAGAGCTACGAGCTCATATGGCACTTGTTACGAGTAGTGGTACGAGAAAGTAGAAGAGAACTTCACAATAAACACCAACGCCATTCAAAAATGCGGTTCGGACCTAGAATTAGGATATCTAGGTTCATTCAATCTGAAAGCTCTAGATGACATATTTAGAACTTATGCTTGTTCTTCCCACCAAGCTTCATCCCGATCCTCCACTCTAAGCGATTACAAAGATTTCCGGTTCGCCCCTTCAACTCCTCCCAATGTCACCGGATCTGGTCCGGATTTAAAATGGGATGTCTGAGTTACGAGACACCTTTCTAAATATCAAGTTTCGGTTAAATCCGATAACCCGTTCAATAGCTGAGCTTGCCACTGGATTCCGGATTCCTCTTTTGTACACTCCCCCTCGACGGTCGGATCGGGGAAACGACATTCTCAAGTCAATAGTTCAGCTACCTGACAAGCATGCCAAGTTCATTGTCCTTGCACATCAGCTGAAGTACCGAACTCGTGGGATTACTACAAACTCGGATCCCCTCCAACTCCCCATAGTGACCGGATCCATTTCGGTTATGCTGTTCACTTGCTCTTCCCACCAACTTTCATCCCAAACCCTCCACTCTAAGCGTTTCCCAAGATTTCCGGTTCCCCCGTCCGACTCCCCCCAATATCACCGGATCCGGTTCGGATTTAAAATGGTGCGTCGGAGACACGAGATCTTTCTATACGTCAAGTTTCATCAAGATCCGATCACCCGTTCGCAAGTTAAAAATACCTCACTTTTCGGATTCCCCCTCTCTCCACCTCCCCCCCCCCGATGGTTGGATCCGGGAAACGACTATTCTCAAGTCAACCTGGTTGGGTCCCATACACGCCTGCCAAGTTTCATCGTCTTAGCGCATCAGGAAGTACCGAACTCGCGGGATCACTAGAAATTCGGATCCCCCCAACCGCCCCACTGTGAACGGATCCGGTCCGGTTATGTCAATCACGTATCTAGGGCTTGTGCTTGTTCTTTCCACCAACTTTCATCCCGATCTCTCTACTCAAAGCGTTTCCCAAGATTTCCGGTTCCCCCCTATAGTTCCCCCCATGTCACCGGATCCGGTCCGGATTTAAACTGGGATGTCTGAGACACAAGGTACTACTATATATCAAGTTTCATTAAGATCCGATCACCCGTTCATAAGTTAAAAATACCTCATTTTCCGGATTCCCCTCCCTCCAGCCCCCCCCCGGATGGTCGGATCCGGGAAACGACTATTATCAAGTCAACCTGTTCGGGTCCCTGACATGCCTGGCAATTTTCATCGTCCCAGCACATCAGGAAGCACCGAACTCGCGGGATCACTAGAAATCCGGATCCCCCCCTAACTCCCCCAAAGTGAGCGGATCCTATCCGGTTATGTCAATCCCGTATCTAGGACTTGTGCTTGTTCTTCCCACCAACTTCCATCCAGATCTCTCCACTCTAAGCGATCTTCAAGATTTCCGGTTTCCCCCTCCAACTACCCCCCATGTCACCGGATCAGGTCTGGATTTAAAATGGGAGGTCTGAGACACGAGGTACTTCTATATATCAAGTTTCATTAAGATCCGATCACCCGTTCGTAAGTTAAAAATACCTCATTTTTCCGGATTCCCCTCCCTCCAGCCCCCCCCCCCCCCCGGATGGTCGGATTGGGGAAACGGCTATTATCAAGTCAATCTGTTCGTGTCCCTGACATGCCTGCCAATTTTCATCATCCTAGCACATCAGGAAGCACCGAACTCGCGGGATCACTAGAAATCCGGATTCCCCCCCCCCCCCAACTCCCCCAAAGTGAGCGGATCCGGTCCGGTTATGTCAATCCCGTATCTAGGACTTGTGCTTTTTCTTTCCACCAACTTTCATCCAGATCTCTCCACTCTAAGCGATTTTCAAAATTTCCGGTTTCCCCCTCCAACTACCCCCCATGTCACCGGATCCGGTCTGGATTTAAAATGGAAGGTCTGAGACAAGTGGTCCTTCCATATATCAAGTTTCATTAAGATCCGATCACCCGTTCGTAAGTTAAAAATAAGTCATTTTTCCTATTTTTTCCGGATTCCCCTTCCCACCACTCCCCCTCAGGTGGTCGGAGCGGGGAAGCGACTATTTCCAACTTATCATTTGGGGTCCCTGATATGCCTGCCAAGTTTCATCGTCCTAGCTTATCTGGAAGTACCCGAACTAGCAAAACCCGGACCGACAGACCGACAGACCGACCGACCGACCGACCGACGGACGGACAGAAATTGCGATCGCTATATGGCACTTGGCCGAAGGGCAAGTGCCATAAAAATAAATACATACAATCATCTCTTCTAATTTTGTAGTTGGGTCGCAATAAAACCTTTGCCGAGATGTGACGATTAGTACGGATGCGGCGAGAAAGATAAAGTAAGAAATGGCAGTAATTTGATATCTTTCTTTCCAGGGATAGGGTAGAAAGTAGAAACAAGCAAGGGAGAGCAGGACGGAGGGGCAAAAGTTAGTGAAGATTTTGACCAATCCTCGCCGACCACATCTGGCTGCTGGGAAAATAATTCCATAGCCTAACATCGTACCGTTCATAGAGAGAAAAAGCCGCTTAACAATTTATACTAAGGGTTGCTTGCTGAAAACAGTCAACCCTAGGCTTTAGTTCAAATTTCAAGCAAACGGAATAATCAGTTCCATCAAATAGACCCTAGAAAAGTTATACTGCATTACAAGGCTAGAGTCACAATTCCTAATGCGTTACGCGTTTACATTATCTTGACATTATTTATGGCGTGTGTAGACGCTCAGTGTTCTTCAGAAGAAGTCTTTAAGTATTTGACCCAACTAACAATTAACCCTGTAATACGAACAGAGTAAGAAGTATAGGGGGTGGTTGAAGATGTAAAGCCTGCATCTAACTTACCATTGAAGCCTGAAAGATATCCTGCTAAAGCAATCATTTGTTTTCCAAGAGGTGGATGTGAATCGAAAAAAAAGGTCTGTTTTAAGTAGAGTCCAGCGTACCGGCCATAGTGTAACTCATCGAACCTGAAAAAGAAATGCTGCTTTCACAATTAGCTACGCGAATTCTGCACCACGTTTGCGAAGACACAAACAAGCTTTGCGTTTGGGAAATCTACGCAATGCGAGAATGTGATTTAAGTTCGTTCGTTCTTTCGTTCGCGCAACTCAACCCACAAAAAATCTATCCAAGCCCACATAAACTTTAAAGCACAACGCTTACTACAAATGATCTTTTCAGAATGAAATGGCTCAGAAATACCTATTTTCTAAAATGTCATTACTTACCAGGTGAAATAGCGATTGTCTACTCTTTTGAGCCTTCCCACTCTCAGACGTGGCGGCAGGACGCAAAACATTTGAAAACCGAACACGCCGTGGTTAAAAAGTGGGAAAATCAAGCAAAAAAATAAGTCCGAAACGGAATAAAGACCTGATGGCCTACCATGTCTTCCGAAATGAAAAACATGACTTCAAAGCTTCTCGTGTCTCATGTCCTTCTCATGTGTGAAAGCGTTGTCGGCGTTGGAAAGCGGGGATTTCAAAAGCTTATAATTCCATAAGGGAGCTAGGGATAATATAAACGGCGGAATAAGCAAGAGAGGTCCTTTAACGTTTACAGAACTGTATATATAATACACACGCATAGCCTATATATAGTTTTATTATTTAAATATATATACCACCACAGTAATTACTATTATGTACTCATGAGTAGTAGCCATTTCAGTTTCGTGCGGTTCTTTATGTGAAAGCCCTTACACACACAGGGTAAGTAATCCCGTTTCAACTTCGGTTTTCGGTGGTCTATATTGGTAACAGAAAATCAGTTTTCAGACCTGATGCTGTCCGACTTTACTGGTACTCTAGTCTGGACATGCATTTGACTGTGACCGACTCTGACGGATCCCTTACTGTAGTAAAGGCACCAAGCCTCTGGCAGGGTTAAGATAATCAGTTCTCTGCGCAACCAAAATTAATACACAGGATTTTCATACAAAGTAGTCCGTAACTCTTTTCTTTTTTTTTCTTTTTTTTTCTCTCGAGACTTATTGCATCATGTGGATTTCCTGACACAAAAAGCTGAACATCTTCCAAAAGTCGGAACAGGATTAATAAGCTAGCCTACCAAAGTAAACACGGATCCCAAAATATAGGAAAATGTATCCACACTATCGAAAAACCCATTCACTTTCTATTTAACTACCTATAGGCTGCTCGATAATAAATGATATTTTTGCAGAGGCTTTCAACAAGCAGACTAGGCTGTCTTTGGAAGTGATAGATAAGACCCAGAAAGTGGCCAACTGGCTTACTTCCTAGAAAAAGTTATCTTCTTCACTAGAGCACCATTTCCTACATTCCATTCCCCCCTCAAAAAAAAAAAAAAAACAAGACTTACACTATGCTGTTTGGTTCCGCAAGTTTGTATGTTCTCAGGCCATATCCAACAGCGAACAGGATTATCACAACAAAATCTAGACGACAGGTGAATGTCAAAGGTTCATTCCTTTGGTCTCCTTTTGATTTTTTCTCACTTTTGCTTACTTCTGAAGCAATGTCCTAAAAATAAAGTTACTTTATACAATTCTGAAGAGATTAGGAACTGCGATTCCGCAACTATAGATAAAATGATCCCCTTTAAGATATTGCTAGAGGGAACACTTTATACAAGAAGTTTCTAGTTTTGACAGAACAATATAACAAGGGTATGAGAAACCACTGAGCAGAGCGATACCGAACAAGACAGCCTTATATGAGACAGAAAAAAAAAATCATTCTATACATAATTAACAGACCTCGTTCTTACAACTGACTATGTAGGTCATCCAAAGGTTGCCTTGCGAATCGGAAAATGGAATCTGAAAATGGAATAATAGTTCCAAAACTATTCTTAAAAAATTGATACCAGTTCTGCATTACAAAATCTTGTGATAATCCGGTTTGTAGACCCATAAAGAAGCTGGAAATAACCACAGATTGATTATGGAAATCAACTGCTTCAAAGTAATAAAGTAACAAGCTAATGTTAAAAAAAAAAAGTGATCTGTCTTACCCTTTTCACACTGGCATTTTCTGATACATCTTTCTGAATGCCATCATTTGTCTCTAGTGCTTCACCATTCTTTCTATTTTTCTTTTTGTTGGCAACAGCTGGCTTTGGACTTGAATTTGTGGCAATTGCCATTCTCCCTGGAGGTCAATCACCCTTCGGGCCTATGAGGTTTCACCACTGAGAATCTTTCAAGCAAACCTGGAAAGTAAAGTAGAATTGTATGTTAAGAATTACGATGTAGAACAAGTTTATGTGATAGCAGCCATACACAAATCCTAAATTTTTGGGCATGATGCTCCAGTGTCTGGGCATGCACCAACATACGAGCACAGCGCTCATACGTTGGGGCCCAATGCCCTGGAGCAAGAGCACAATATCCCCATACAAATCTGACTGAAAAGCAGATTTTCATTGCAGATTTTCAATTCAACAGATTTGTATGGGGGTACTCTGCTATTGCTGTACGGCACACCCTGACATTAGAGCACCATGCCCCAAAAATGAGGATTTGTGCATGAATGTGTGACAGTGACTAAGATGAAACCAATCAAGAAATCAACTACCCTAGACACCAATTCTAAATTTGCTGACAACTGATGTTTCTGCAAGTCAGGGTTGCCTCAGTCCCTTTTGTCTTGTTTAGGTATATTCGAGATTATGACGGCTAGGTTTGGGTCTTCTCAGAGTTTGGACCAGATGATAGCTTATGCAGCCAACCTGGGTCATCCCCGAACCACTTCTCAAGAACCCACCATATCCCCCATACTAACACCCTTAAAGGACCCCTCATACTTATTCTGTCTTTAACAATGTCCAGCATTAGCTTCAGAACTCCCTTCTCAGCATCACTGTTTTTATTTTCCATCAACAACTGTGTAGCACTTCTCGGTCAAGGGAGTTTGCCAGTCAAGCAGCACAAACTTTGCAGAAAGAAGGTAAAGATAAAATCAATTAAGCTTCAACACTTGGTGTTTCATTAGCAGACATGGTTTAACAGCAGATTGACCTTGACCTTATGCCTTGCAAGTAGCATTTCCTCACAAATTCAGATGCCAATAAGAAAATCTCTAAGTTCAGAGGGAAAGTTTTGTTTCTTTTAAAACAATATGTCTGAAGCTGGTCTGAACCAGTTCATCATGTAGCCTAAAGATCCTTATTTCTAGTAAGAGTTGTGCTACCAGAAATGATATTTAAAGAAGGATCTTTAAGTGTTTTTCTACAAGTTCATTTTCCAGCTTGAACCTGAAGAGGACCCTTGCCAAGAAGGGCCAAAATACAGCTCCAATAAAATGTAGCTGACTTATCTGTTTTGCTTTGTCAAATATGATATTTTCACAATAAACTCGTTCAGAAATAATTTTCAGAAAATACCATTGCTTGCCCTATGAAATTAATGATTTTCTTGTTGGCGCTTGTCATCTCGATATTGATTTGCTGCTCTCTGATGTGGAGATTGGATACAAAATAATTGAAAAGTGTGCACCATGGTTAAAAAGTGGGAAAACCAAGTAAAAGAAGAGGGGTCAGAAACATAAGATATACCTGCCAGCCTACCAAGTCTTCCAAAAGTGAAAAACACATTTTGAAGCTTCTGATTCACTTGTTTCTGAAAGATTGGTTGGCGGACCTTGAAGCGTTTGGTGAGGTTTGTGCTCAAAGACCATTCAATGACTGACAAATTCGGGTCAGTGGAAAAAGTGCTAAAAGTCACAGGTGTAAAGGGAACAAAAAAAAGCAAAGGGCGGGAATTTCTGCTGGATTTCTGAAGCTCATAATTTCATAGAGGAGCTAGAGATAACAGAAAAGGCAGAGTAGCCCTGGAGTAGCCTAGTTTAGAGGGGTCCTCTATGTGCTCTATGGCTTAACAAATAACAGTCTAACACTAACAGTTATTAACCTTGCTTAGAGTTTTCGAACAAACAAGTGGGCAACAACACTAAGCTACGATTAGGACCTAGGCTAGCACAAGAAGCAGGCTAGAAGTAACACAGCCTAGAGCTGGCCTAGCCTAATCTGGCCTAATCTACTGGAAGAGCGCCTCAGCAGACTGGCCTCAGACTGTATTCATGCACAGAAGGCACTTAAGAATGTACAGTACCAAACCAGAAAAGTCCTGAATTTACAGTAGGCTATTACATACCGAAAATTAAGTGTGCCTAGGTCAGGCCACCCAAGTATAGTCAACACCAGCCTTCACCAGAACCTTAACCTTGTTTTGTTTGGAACTTATGGAGGTGACAAGTTTTTGCCATCAACTTGGCAGAAATTACAAATGACCCTGTTGGCCGTGCGTGATGATAGTGACCGGCAATTTTTGCCACAGATCACGGAAAATCTGTCAAAAACAGAAGTAGGTCCTGAGTAGGTCTGACCAGGATTCATTCCAAATACCTTTGTGTGTCCGCTGCTCCAATCTCAGTTTATCTCCAAGAAAGCTGCAGCTTATCTTTGATTTTCACTGTACGCAAACTTAAAGTTTACACAGTCGTTTGCTGATGGATACTGAATTCTGACGTCACTGTTACGGGTTGTTGAACCTTCTTTGCTCAAGACCGGTTTCTAGTTTTGCTAGTAAACCAGAAATGGAACTTGCATAATTTTGACTTCGAGGCTCAGCAACTGAATAATACCGAAGAGTCTCAAATGGTAAAGATCAGTCTGACGTTCTGATGGTGAACTTCTCTTATGATCATGATACACCGACAAAACCGATATTGCGTTGCATCTGACCGGGTCGGTGGGTCACTAATACGCCTGCCAAGTTTCATCGTCGTTAGTACATCTGGAAGTATCCTAACGATCACCGGAATTTTGGTAAACCTCTCCAACTCCCCCCCGCCCAGTCCGGACTTGACTTGGAACATCTGAGAAGAAAGCTCTTACCACTTCCCAAGTTTCATCCAAATCCGATCACCCGTTCAAAAGCTATGCATGCCACAGGTTACAGATTCCCCTCCACTCCCCCCAGATAGTCGGATCGGGGAAGTGACTACTTCTAAGTTTATCTGGTCGGGTCCCTTATATGCCTGCCAAGTTTCATCGTCCTAGCTCATGTGGAAACCCGGACCGACCGACCGACGGACGAACAGAAATTGTGATCGCTATATAGCACTTGGCCGAAGGGCAAGTGCCGGAAAAACAAGAGCTGTAAGCTCATATGTCACTTGCAAAGATACGTAGTAGCTAAAGGTACCGGCTAAGATTTGCGCTGTCTTGAGGCACAGACGATTCTGCGCTTTTCGCGTTTATGAAAATGTATGGTTTAGTCAAAAGTATGCCATGCACTTTGTTGTTACAATGCGCACTCCATGGAGGATAGGAATCCATTTGTGAGCAAAAGCACTGGTACACAAATGATCATGGGCCCTTGGGACATGAAAGTGTATCATTTGCTTGAAAGTACTTTTTTTTCATTTTGCGGCTAAGATGCGCACTTTAAGGGGGCTAGAACTGAATTCGTAAGCAAAATATTTGGGGCACAGATGATCGTGGGCCCTTGGGGATCTTAAACTATATCGTATATTTAAAATGTTTTTTTTTCCACTTTGCGGTAAGATTACGGCGCTTTAAGTATGTTGGAAAGTCATTTGTAAGCAAAACCCTTGATGCAAAAATGACCATGGGCCCTTGGGAATCACGAAAATGTATCTTTTGGCCCAAAAGTATTTTTTTCACTGCAGTTAAGATATGCACTTCAAGGGGGCTAAAAACTCATTTGCAAGCATACACTTCAGGTACAAATCAGCATGGGCACTTGGACTCTTAAAGTGTGTCGTTAGACCAGAAACATGTCCTCTTGTCAATTATCAATTTTCCTTCGGATCCGACCAACTGTTCAAAAGTTATGCATGAAACAAAATTCTGGTAATCCGGATTCCAGTTTCCTCCACTCCCCACAAGATGGCCGGATCGGGGAAATGACTGCCTCTAAGTCAATCTGATCGGGTCCCTAATACACCTGCTGAATTTCATCGTCCAAGTGCATCTCTAGGTAGCCTACCTTAACTCGCGATCACCGAAATTCCGGGAAACCCTCTCTCCCCCCCCCCCACAGTGCGCCGATTCGGTTCGTTACTATCAGAAATGTATTTACAACTTGCCCTTGTTCTTCTCGCCAAGCTTCATCCCGATTCCTCCACTCTTAGCCTGTCCCGACATTTCTGTTCCCCCTCCAACCCCTCTCCCCAGAGCTGTCGGATCCGCGGTCCGGACACGATATGGGACATCCGCGACACGAGCTCTTTCCAGCTGTCAAGTTTCATTTGTGTCCGACGCCCCGTTCGAAAGTTACGCTTGCCTCAAGATCCTCGACTTTCATCGTCCTAGCACATCTGGAAGTACCTTAACCCGTCAGAACTCCGGGACCCACCCTCCAACTCACCCCACAGTGCCCGAAGCTGAACCGGTTATGTCAACGATGTATCTATGATTTGTTGCTTGTCCTCCTCATCAAGTTTCATCCCGATCCCTCCACTGTAAGCGTGTCACGGTATTTCCGGTATCCCCCCTCCAACTCCCCCCATAGTTGTCGGATCCAGTCCGGATGTACAACGGGACATCTGAGGCAAGTGTTCTTTCCACTTATCCAAGTTTCATTCAGATCCGATCACCCGGAAGTTAGCATGCCTTAATATTCCGGATTACCCTCCCTCTGCTCCCCGCCCGATGGTTGAATCGGGAAAGTGACTATTTCCAAGTCAGTTTGGTCGGGTCACTGACATGCCTGCCAAGTTTCATCGTCCTAGCACATCTGGAAGTACCCTAACTAACGATCACCGGACCGACCAACGGAAAAGTGATCGGTATATAGCACTTGGCCGGAAGGCAAGTACCATAAAAACTCTAAAGGGAGCTAGGACCTACCCCCTTCCCCTCCCACCGCCGAAAACGAACGGTTGTCTCCGATTTTCACTGCAGTTTACGACTATATTCTTGATGACTAACTCTGTCGGTGAAGAATCGCCGCGCGCCCAGCGAAGAGCAGGAAACGTCACGAGTACACGACAATTACGTAGTTGATTGGTTTACATAGGATTTGAATCAATTTTGAGGGTTCGTTTGGGTGTTCTTCCCGAGGTTCACTGGCGTGTTTCGTACTTCTCTCACTACGATTACAAAACGTGCTTATTGCACTCAATAAAAGCAAGAGCTTATTTAGCACTTCTCTTAGGTTAGTTTTTGACATGTATGCACGAGTGTGAAGAGTTCCAATAGAATTTCTGCTAGGCTGCTTCGCTTTTCCATTTCTTTTGTTTTGAAGTTTTTTCGACAATGACACTTGCTTTTCATGTATGCACGAATGTGAAGAGTTCCAATAGAATTTCTGCTAGGCTGCTTCGCTTTTCCATTTCTTATGTTTTGAAGTTTTTTTCGACAGTGACACTTGCTTTTCATGTATGCACGAATGTGAAGAGTTCCAATAGAATTTTTGCTAGGCTGCTTCGCTTTTCCATTTCTTTTGTTTTGAAGTTTTTTGGACAGTGACACTTGCTTTTCATGATTACCCAGTTTACCTTAAAGGACACCTGAACGATGAAACCATACCTGAACACACCATGGAGAATGCATTTAAAGACATGGCCACGGAGAGCGTTCTTCTCCTGAGCGTGACGTTTTCAAAATAGGGATGTTCGTTTCTGGAGGTTTGCACATGCAGACTCCAAGACAAAAAGCGCAATTTATTCAAATCTTGTACAGCGCTGGCCGGATCGTATTGGAATTTCTTCTAGATACACGTTTGGGATTAACTGGTTAAAAAATATTCCAGAAGAAGGGTTGATTGGAGACATTTGTTCATTTCTAAAATTGTTCGGTACTGAAATAAGGACAGATGCA
This sequence comes from Branchinecta lindahli, assembly GCA_023053555.1. Classification (NCBI taxonomy): domain Eukaryota; kingdom Metazoa; phylum Arthropoda; class Branchiopoda; order Anostraca; family Branchinectidae; genus Branchinecta; species Branchinecta lindahli. Next base: position 8,346,337 of record JAKZAO010000003.1, read on the forward strand.
AAATGGAGCAAAAAACGTAGCTTGGAAACACTATTTCGTATTTGGATCCGGTTTTCTGCAGGCACTGTTAACGCAAGTCATACAGATAGGGATGATACTTGGTACTCTTCATTCAGGTGTCCTTTAAACACCGTGGCACTATCGTTTTCGGTTGCAAATTCACTATAGTCAGTATGGATTCCATGGAACGTGCTAATTGTGCTCAAGAAAAACAAGAGCTTATTTGGCACTTCCTCATCGGTTGGTTTTTGTCATGTAAGCACGAGTGCGAAGAATTCTAATGGAATTTCTGCTAGGCTGCTTCACTTTTCCATTCCCTTCGTTTTGATGTATTTTGGACAGTGACATTCGAGGTGACACTTGCTTTTCATGATTTGGCAGTTTATCTTATACAGCGTGCGGCTCTACCCTTTTTGGTTGCAAAGTCAGTATAGGAGATTCCCTTAGCAGTTAGCCTATCTACAGGAGAGGAGCTGAAAACTCTTAAGCTGTTAAATTTGAACGTAACTGGCAACGGTTTCATTAGGTTACGGCATTTTGGTGTCCGAGTCCGAAACGGTCTGGGTCATCCTCCGAAGGAAAACTGAATCCTGTCGACCTGCCAAGTAGTTTGTTTAACTTTCGTATTCCCATCCGTGAGAAAGGCTTTTCGTGATTGTTGTAGCTCATGGATGTCACAAACAATTTGGCTATCCCCTTTCAGAAGCTAAGTCTGGAAACGCGAAGGCTGCAATGATATCTGCTAGCATTGCCATCTACACGCATACCCACTTCTTTTTCTGCTTTAGAAGTGCAAGTTCTGCAGATGCCTCTGCCAGATCCTTCTTTTCAACTTGCCGAGCGACCGATGCCATGCGGGCTGGTGGCAACGAGAGCATGGTATTCGAGGAGCATGGTATTTAAAGTAAATCGTTAACTGTTTGATGTTGTTATGTTGGTTACATTTTTTGGGTGGATTCCTCATAAGTTGCCGGCCATTGATTTCCTTTGCTTGCGCATCGTTGTTGTTTTTTTGCGGGTTTTCGGGTTGATCTTTGCCGAGTGTCGGTGTGTTTGAGGGGCGGGTTCCCGTCTACTGTTGAGTCATGGAATTATTAATATTTATTTATATGATTATTATATGTTAAATAGATTTGTTCTTTTACTGTACCGGGTTTTGGTCAATCGAACTTGTGTCTCCGGCTTGACCCTATGTATTATAATTTTATAATGAAGCGTAAATTAAAACCTTGAACCTTGAAACGAGACAGTGATTTTCATACAGAACGTTCAACCTAGGGGATGGCACACAAGCTAATGGGTCTCTGGCCTGCTTCTTATGGCAATTGGCTGCGATTTTCGCCGCTGGTTTGCTTCCGCCCATATGCGTTTTACCAGTAACCAATTGCCAAGGCTCGGGTACAACCAGAGACGTCATTTTGGTGAGGGGTCTGAACGGTTCAGGCCTACCCGAGCACGATGTATGGTCTACTGAAGGAAAGAGAACTCAATTCATTTTTGTATTGATTGATTGGTTGATTCATCGTCAACTTGACAAAAAACATTTATCAACGAAAAGATTCTTAGTTCTTCTTTAAAACACGGTGGTAGTGTTCCGAACACATAAGCCCTGTTAGGTGGTAGTGTTTTAAAGAAGAACTGAGAATCTTTTCGTTGATAAATGTTTTTGTCAAGTTGACGATGAATAAATCAATCAATCAGTCAAAAAATGGATATTTAAAATCAACTATAACTAGCAAATATTATATTACACTAAACAATTAAAACAAACAACTTTCTCCAAAACGTAAGTGACCGGATATGACTTCGTAAAAGTTGTCCGTCTGTCTGTGCGTCTGTCAGCACGACAACTCTCGAAGGGGTTGAGACTGGGTTGAGATATTTTATTAAAATAGGCGTGTACATCCACTGGGTCAAAGTACAGGTCAAGTTCAGAGATGGGCCCCGTAGCCCTATATTTAGGGGTGAGGGAGCTGGTTTTTGGGATCCCAAAACGTAAGTGGAGGGGTACCTATGACTTCATAAAAGTTGTCCGTCTGTCAGCACGATAACTCTCGAAGGGGCAGATAAATTTTCTTCAAACTTGGTATGAGGATCCATTGGGTCAAAGTACAGGTAAAATTTGTAGATGAGCCCTGAAGCTCCATATTTCGGGGTGGGGTGGGGGTGTCAAATTAAGGGACGAAACAAATATTTTAAAAAGCCAATGAGATAGTCGATCTACGGGTAAGGAGACATGCTGAATCCATATCTGGAACTTATTTTCTCGCCGGACAGTTAGTTTGTCCGGAATCTGGCCAAAACCGGAAGATTAATTAAAAGTAAAAGTTTTATTTGAAGCTGACTAAGTGTTCGATTTAGGTAAGAAGACATGATGAATCCGTATATGAAAATCGTTTTCTATCCGGACAAGTAGTTCACCCGGGATCCTGCCGAAACCGGATATTTGGCAGAAGCAAGGCAGGAAGTTTCGATCCAGTTCGTCAAATTAGATAATAATAATAATAACGCTTGTTTATTCAGCCAAAAGGCCATACAAGTTTTACACGTTTCACTTTACAAATAAACCATTACACCCCTATAAACTACTATGCTAAACTTTCATTCCTAAGACTAAATCCTCTAGTCACATATTTGCTTATATCTACGATACACTTGGGGTTCGTAGATTTCAGGATACGGGGAAGCGATACCGACCCTCCCCCAAAAATTGTTACTCTCAAATGCGAAAGCGCTTGGCACTCTAAGAGGAAGTGGTTCAAATCTTCCTCCTGCACCTTGCAAAGAGGGCAAAGGTAATTCTCTCCCGTGCCAGCTTTCCTCCTATTGAAAAGACACATGCTGAATCCATACCTGAACTTGGTTTCTCAGATGACTAGCCATTGGCATTAATCTGTTTCTAAATTTGAATAGTAAAAAGTTAAAGGATTCTGGCGAAGACCGGATATCTACATGACGCAATTGTCCGGATCAAATATTATAAGCTAATATGACAGTCGATTTAGGGGTAAGGAGACATGCTGAATCCAGAACTCGGATTTTTCTCACCGGACAATGACGCCCGAAATCCTAAAAAAACCGGAAATTTCGTAGAAATAAAAGTTTTATCTGAAGTTGAATAAAGGCTCGATATCAGGCGACAGGGACATGTTGAATCTGTTTTTGAACTTTCTTTTTTGACGGACAAGTAGTTTGCCCGGAATCCGACGAAAACCGGAATATTGGTAAGAGTGGAAGTCTTATCTGAAGTTGATTAAAGGTTAAACGTTGGTTGATTATAGCGTTGATATAGAGGTAAGAATATATTCTGAATCCATATTTAAGGTTTATGTTCCCACCGAATAATTAGACTGATCGGAATCTGGTAAAAAACGGAAATTTGGTAGAGGTAAAAGTTTAGAGGTAGAGGTAGAGTTGGCAGAGGTAAAAGTCGATCGCAGTATCGACATAGGGGCAGGGACCCATAAATTTCCTGTAATGCCTCACCATTCAGGGGGCTTGTCATTTCCTATGCTTCTATGTTGCTATGTTGCCCGACCTACTCCTACTTTCCAAAAATTCCGCTTGGGTCGAATCGGCGTTCTTATTTGCCTCATTGGACGTGAGCGCCAAAGACACTCCTCCCTCAAGGCGCCAGCAGCCAATCCCAAATTTTGTCTATCTGGATAGTCGCGTATTCTATCCCCGTGGGTATTTCTCGAACTACCGATTGGTCGGTCAAGATCGCATCAGAAATCTCTTCTTGACAAGCCCCCTGAATGGCGAGTCATTACATGAAATGTATAGAATCCGGCTAAAACCGGAAAGTTTGTTAAAAGTAAAAGTTTTATTTGAAGTTGATTAGATGTTGGATTTAGGGGTAAGAAGACATGCTGAACACTTGTGTGGAAATCTTTTTCTACCCGGACAAGTAGTTCGCCCGGAATCCGGCCCAAACCGGAAAACTGTTAAAAGCAAAAGTTGTATTTGTAGTTGATTAGACGTCCGATTTAGTGGTAAGAAGGGATGCTGAATCCGTATATGACAATCGTTTTTTACCCGGACATATGGTTCGCCCGGAATCCGGCTGAAACCGGAAAAATTTTCATAAGTTAAGTTGTTATTTTAAGTTGATTAGATGTTGGATATAGGGGTAAGGAGATACGCTGAATTCGTTTTAGAGCTTTATGTTTTCGCCGGACAAGTAGTTCCGAAATTCCGCCGAAACCGGAGATTTGGCAGAAGTAAGGCAGGAAGTTTCGATCGGTTTCGTCAAGATAGATATAACTTATAGTGGTAAAAACACATGCTGAATCCATACCTGTACTTGGTTTTCTCAAATGGTTAGCTATTTGGCCTTAATCTGTTTCTAAATTTTAATAGTAAAGATGTTCAAGGGGTCTGGCGAAGACAACACCCAATGTATCAAAAGTTGAATTTTTGGGATCCCATCGAAACCTTTGGTCTTTTTTTTTTTTTTTTTAGATAAATACAATCTGGTTACACGGCAAAGATTCCTAGGCATTCCAATGAGCATTTTTCAGGACAAAGCATAGAACGACAAGACCTGCTGTTACAAAGCTGTTCAGGTAGTCGCTAGCGCCCCTCCCCGTGAGTTGAGCCACCACTCCATCCACTTCCTTCTGTTGACGTGCTCCGATCCGACAATGGTGGTGGAAACGGGGCCTCCGAGGAGCATCTTATTGTAGCAAATGATGTGACGCGATTAGGATGCAGAACTGGTATTCTTAGCTTTCGACGAGAGCGTGCTGAAAATGTTGTGGGTTTGCGGATTTGTTTGGATATTCACTTGCTTCTCTGGTAAGTTGATATTTATTGGTGATAAAAAAATCCTTTGCACATTTTTTATCTCGATTCTCTGGCCGTATTTGTCTATAAATGTGTCTTTTTTATTTTATTCTTTACCTCTTTTTGTTCTATTTTCTATTTAGTTTTGCTCATATATTAGGATTTTATCCTCCAATGAAATTACTATAAAATTGCTATTAGCTTTGTTTTTTTTACCGGTCGGTCCTTGTTCCCGCGCAATAAAACAATACAAATCTGTCGAACGCTGTATCAAATTTAAAATAATAGAAACCAGAGATCGGTGACGAAATGCCGAACTTTGTCACCTACGTTGACTTCGCCGTTGACAGCCTGTTGGAAACAACGTCTTATTAAAGTTTAACCGAATAGGGCTGGGATAGGACAATCTAGTTATCCACCATTTATTCACTTAAACTGGTTTTAAGACCCGCTGAAAATGCGTTACTTTGTTGTTCCGCCATTCACGAATAATCAATTTTCAAATAGTGGAATTTCCTTGTAATTTGTTGTACTCTGTGCGCTTGTATTTTTGTTGTATACTTTACGAGAAAGATTTATGATTTTTTTTTTTTTGTTCAGGCACTAAGCAATCTTCACCAACCTCACCACTGCCCACTGAAAAGTCGCATTTGTGTTGAGATTAAAATTTCCCGCGTCATAGTAGAATTTACGTTGTGGGGACGGCAGCAGATATTCTGAATGTCATAACTAGAGCAGATAGTGGAAAATAAAAAAAATCACTTTGCAGAATCCAAATAATTCAGTGTATTCAGTTAAATGACACAAAAGTAAGTCGGCTTTTCAGTTAAACTTTAAACTCCGACCGAGCGGAGCGGTACTAAACGAGATCAGACCTCAGACACGAGTAGTTTTATAGTTTATAGTTATGCTATAACGCTCCGACAAATAGCAAACCTATCCTATAAGAAATTTTACCATGAAGGCCTACGGACGGCAAGTGTTTTGTAGACTACGTAATCAGAAAACTTTAAATTTTCCGCAACGACGAAATGCAGAAAATCCAGGCAGAATTAATCTGCACATTCGTCAAAGATGTGCCAGTGACAGAATTCTCGCTTCGACTTACTACAAAATATTAGCTGCGCTTTTGCAGATAGGATGGTATCTGATACCGCGGTAACTGGATCTACGTTTTGTCGTTTTTGCAGTTACCGTGGTATCTGATACTACGGTTACTTTGCAAACACGACAATTGCCGAATCTGTGCTTTTAGAAGTCATCCCAAAAGAAAAACTAGTACCCACCCACATCACAAGTGCCAAACTTCTTTCCTACCAATTTGACAAAATCTTAGGCTCTTGTGTCGGTGATGATGAAAGTGCGATGAATTTTTCAGATAGCCTACCACGACCGTGATCTGAATGTCAGATACCACGGTAACTGGTCAGATACCACGATAAGTGCTAAAACGACTTTCGACCTTGGTGTCAGGTACCACGGTAACTTCAAAAACGACTTTAGACCGTGGTTACGCATCTATTGAAATAAGCCTCTTCGAGGGGTACCATCTCTATTCCTTCACGACAACACTGCAGCATTTACGATAGAACACTGAAAGGGCGATACGACATCATCGCATCATCGCGAATAATCAGAATCTGACACGAAACCAAGACGTTTGGTGAACTAGACCTATACTTGTCATTTTACGCAAATTAAGACATCAAACTAGATCTATAGCGTCATTTTACTAAGCCGAGTTTCACTGATGTCTCTCTTCGTCTTCCTTTTCTCTATCGGAGCATCTTACGGGGAAATCCGAGATGGACCACCGGTAAAGTCCCTACGCCTAATAGATGAAGTTCTGTCAGGCACGACAGTGCTCAGCCTCCAAACTATTCGAGTTGATTTCTCTCAGTGGATCTTCCGGATTTTACAAACGAAATTCTGCAAAGTAGGCTAGTAAACTAGAGCTTTCTTTTTCTTTTACAAAGCCGAGTTTCACTCAGGCCTCTCTCTGTGTTCCTTTTCTGTAACAGATGGTCTCCGGGACAAAAGCCGAGATGATCCTCATAAAGTAGTTGTCGTAAGCCTTACGCCTAATGGATGAAATTATGTCAGCACGACAGTGCGCTATATCTTTATTTTTCATTTTATGAATGCGAGTTTCACTCAGCCTCTCTTCGTGTTCCTTTTCTCTATTAGATGATCTCCCGGACGAAAGCCGAAATGATCATCGTAAAGTCACTGCGATCAACCTTACGATCCAAAGCCAAAATTATGCAAACAATACAGTAAACTAGGTCTTTACTTGTCATGTTGCGAAGCCGAGTTTTACTCAGGCCTCTTTTCGTGTTCCTTGTCTCTATCAGATGATCTCCCAGACGAGAGCCGAGGTAATCCTCGTTGCTGTCGTAAACCTTAGGCGTAACAGATGAAATTATGTCAAGAACGACAGTGAACCAGATCTCTACTTCTCGTTTATAAAGCCGAATTCTGTTCAGCCTTCAAACCTCTTCGTGTTCTATTCTCTGTCAGAGAATCACCGGACGAAAGCCGAAATGGATTCTCGTAAAGTCCGTGTCATCAACCTATGCGTAAAAGGTGAAACGGTGCCATGCAAGAAAGCTGTAGTTCTTTACTTCTCCTTTAATTAAAAGCCGAATTTTACTCAGCCATCAAACCTTTTTTCTCTATCAGAAGATCACCCGAACGAAAGTCGAGATGAATCCTCATAAAGTCCCTGTAATCAACCTTACCGCTTGACAGATGAAATTATGACTACCTGTATAACAATTTGTAGTGGAATTCCGTAATGAGGAAAGGGTGACAAACCGGGATGAAATATGCTTGATTGCGAATCCAAAGTGAGTGATGAAGACAACTATCGGATCCTCTTTCGTTGCACTAAAGCGTCGGGGCGGATAGAAGGACGAACAGATAAAGGTATCGTTGACGAGGTGTCCGAAATGATTCCCCCTTCCAAAGCGCCTTGGGGATTCAAAGAACTTCTAGACACAGCACTGGTCCTGGAATACAACGAAACTGTGATTAAGCATTTGTAGTGAGTTCTTCCGTTGAAAACTGGGTTCTCACGAACACATGGAAGAACCAGCGCTGATCTCAAATGAAACATCTAATTTGTAATACAAGGGATAAGCTACTTCGGCAAGTTAGCTCCAGCAGACAAATGAGGAGGACTGATTTGAGGGGATTGACATTATTTCAGTTTCCATTGCCTTGATTAGCAAAAGATGATCCAGTAGTTTTACATGCAGGTTTCGTTGGTGAAAATTTGACTAAGTCCAGAGTAGGAGCCGGGTTCGTGGGCTGAAATCAAAACAGGGATCCTACCTCAGAACAGGGATCCTTACTCAAGGAAGAAGAAGATGAAGACCAAAAGAAAAGGGATCCTCACTTTCTCGTATTTCTAGCTGATTTGGACGTCGCCTAACTTAGAACGGTGCCGAAGAATATGATGAAAATCAAACCTAGCAAATACTCGTGCACATGTACTGAGTGGAATCAAAACATCTAGTAAAACGGAGAAAAAATTATACCCTCAAACTGTTGTTTTCTTGGTCTTTGCTGCTCAGCTTCCGCTTCACTCTTTCACTGCCAGGTTACGGCGTAAGGCGTTTTTCGTTACTTTCATAAGCCGTCCAAAATATCCCACCAGAACAAAAAAAAAACATTCGAAAAGAAATAACGAATCTTGCCAGAAGGTTGTGATTTGATTCTTTATGTCAAAAGAAAGCAAAAACACTCGGCTCTTAACTGACGTTAGTTCTTAATTTACCATTTGACTGTCTTAGGAGCGAATTACAAAACCAAGGTGGTCTATAATTTGGAGAAGTGTTCAGAAGGTTGGCACACCATTTACAGTTCGTTTTCGTCATTAATCTGTCGATCTTGCGATAAGTCGCTTTGTCTTTTCTATGTTTATAGTTGCGTTTTTGCAGATACCATAGTATGTGATACCACGGTCTAGAGTCGTTTTGCAGTTACCGTGGTATCTGATACGACGGTCAAAAGTCGGTTTTGCAGTTACTGAGTATCTGGCCAGTTACCGTAGTATCTGATATTGAGATACCACGGTCCCGACCGTAGCTATTGACCGTGGTATCTGAAAACGTCGTCTCATTTTCATAATCGACAACACAAGAGCACAAGTTTTTGTCAAGTTGGTGGGAAAGAGGTTTGGCACTAGTTGAGTGAGTGGATATTAGTATTTCTTTTGGGTGACTTCTAGAAGCACAAATGTATCAGGAACCACGGTAACTGCAAAAACGACAAAACACAGTTCCAGTTACCGTGGTATCAGATACCTTGGTAACTTCGACAACGCAACTTACGTCTTGCCACACTGATAGGAAAGCTTCGAGGGGATACCCACTCCCCGGTATCTGCTGTACACCCTTACCCAGGACCGACCAGAATCAGCAGTGCTGGTACCAGTGCCGGCCAAAAAATAGGCCATTCATCTTTCAAACGCTTCTAAACGTGCTTATTTGTTGTAACACGTGGCAACCGGTGCCGGCACTGGGCACTTGCTGTACACTGAAATCGAGAGTGGGCAACCCCTCGGAGAGTTTTAGATTAGTCTGTGCTCTCATGGTACTAATTCTTCTCCGTAATCACCCTATCGCGTTTTCCCTCCCTATTCCTCTGATAAGGAAATATCATGGCTATATGGACCTTTCCCTTCGTGTGGTCTATACAGCCATGGCTCACGACCACAGCTTAAGCTGTGCTCACGACATACTTCGACGATTGTGATCTAATTAACGATCCAATTTCTGGGATCCGCACTTGGTTTATGAACATGCAAACTTCAATGACTGTGATATAATTGACTATGTTCTTTGTAAATCACGGGTATGGTTCAAAGATAGGCACAGAAAGTGGATCTGAAGGTTTAAATTTTTTAATTATGTCCAAGAACCACAGCTCACGAAGCCTGTATACAAATACATGATTGCGCATGAACATACTCCTCCTCGTTCGTTACCACTTTTAAAAGACAAATGAGCGTTATTTAGTTAATGAATGTTTTTTTTTAGTCAAGTTGAAGATGAATAAATCAATCAGTCAGTCAGACATATACTCTTTGTTTGAAATACGATTGCAATCTAACTAGCAGTTTCTTATATTTTGAAGTTACGGGTGTGGTTTGAAGATAAACAGAAAAAGGTGACTGAAGCTCTCAGCTCTTTTTGTTTCGGTTATGGAGATGGAAACACGCAGTTGGCTTACTAGACCGGTCACGCATCAAAGATTCAAAGGTGATCGGTCCCCAGAAATCCATTTCAATACTCTTGGTGATTAACTCTTCGTGCCGATAAAGAATCGCAATGTGCACAGCGAAGAGCCAGAAACGTCACGACAACAAACGTTGCTGATTGGTTTACACTGGATTTAAATCAATTAGAGGGTTTGTTTGGGTGACTTTTCTGGTTCTTCCTGAGGTTTACTCGCGTGTTTCGGACTATTAGTATGTGCATGGAGTTATGTTCACACAAAAATGGAGACAATTGTAAACCAGTATAAGAATAATTAAAGAAACGGATTTCTTCCGAGGTAGAGTGAGGCAATCAAGAGCCCGGACTCTGAGAAATGACTTGTGCATTTAGTAACATCGATTATTAAGTTTACATGATGCCTGCTAAGAGAGCGGTTCATGCGGCCACCGAAAATATTAAACGCTTAATATGTGGAAATACCATTTGATCGCTCAAGTTGCAACAGATTGCTGCAAGCAGGTCCGTATCCAGGAAGTTGTGTCGGGGGGGGGATTACCCGCGGGTCGGACCAAAAAGTACACAAAATACATAGATCAGAGGTTAAAACCTATACAAAAACTATTATTTTTGTATGTTTCGGGGGGGTTGAACCCCCTACCCCCCCTGGATACGGCCCTGGCTGCAACTAAGCACATTAATTCGACTCGTAAAGTTTATTTCCACCGAGTTTTCTACGGAAGTCCGGCCAGCTACCTTACCTGAAAGTTCAGTCGGTCAGATTCCTCTTTCATCCACTCATTTTTTTTTTTTTATATTCCGTCCAAGAATAAATGAAAAGGAAAATTCATCACAAATTCAACGCTTTAAAAATTAAAACATAACCAATGCGTAGCCTACAAATTAAGTCATAGACTAGCCTATGAAGAAATAACTGAGACAAAATACCTCGCAAAATATACACGGACTTACTCATGTTGATTACAGGGTCTTACTAGTGGCTACATTTCATAAATTAAGACGACAAATATTGGCTCTAGTTAAGCTTCGTGTTATCAGCGCCTGAAGAGACGGAAATCAAAAGCGCTCGCAAATGTCGCGGGAAAACCTTGTAATTTCAAACCCAGCGATTTGTAATTAATCTTTGAACTATGGAGTTTAAAGGTTTTCACCCAGAAGTAAGTCATTCGCGCTCCAGTTGACCGCACTTGTAGCCTCCATTCCTGCCTGAACCGAGTATAATAGCCAATAACCTCAACTCTCGCCTCAACTGCAGAAGATTACGTGTAATCCATGATCCCCCCAGCCATGTCCATGGAGGAAGTATTGTATGTAAACAAGACACAACAAATTAAACAGTCTGTCAATCATGAACAACTCCGTTATCTTGGTCAGCTTGTCAGTCGCTTCCTTTTGTCTAACACAGTAGGGGTTGCATAGTCTAACATGAATGGGATAGAGGGAGCGTCGTGTTGTTTGTTTGCTAAGTACCACGTGATGCGCACGTAATAGGAGACGATGAAGTGTGTCTGTGTGGCCCTAGTTGGTCTCTAGTAAAACAAAACATAAATAGATCAATATGCTGTTTTAAAAAACATTATTTTCATCACTAAAATCAACAATTCATATATAAAAAAAGAGCTGTAAGCTCATATGGCACTTGCATGGGTTGAGATGTAGTGTCTGATCAAAAGTACTTTTAAGGTTACCTTTGCGGCTCAGATGCGCACTTTAAGGGAGCTAGAGAAAACGTATTTTGTTTCAGAACTTGGCTGTAATGATACGCACTTTATAGGCACCAGAAATTCATCTGTAAGAAAAACTATTGAGACAAAACGATCACAGCTTAGGGATCACTGATACGTACCGTTTGGTAAAAAGTTTTTTTTTTCACTTTTCGGTTAAAATGTGCACTTTAAGGGTGATAAAATAAATTTTCAAGCAAAACCCTTGTGGCACAAATGATCATGGGTTGAGATGTATCGTTTGATAAAAAAAAGTAGTTTTCGACCTTGCGGTTCAGATTCGCACTTTAAGGGAGCTAGAACTTCATTTGTAAGCAAAACCCTAGAGGCAAAAATGATAATGGGCTCTGGGGATCATGAAAATGTATAATTTGCTTAAAAGTATTTTTCTAAATTTATGGTCAAGATTGGTACTTTAAGGAATGTCGGATTTGGAAAGTGGGGATTTCTGAGCCAATCTTGTCGAATCTCTAATATTCCAGCCCAGTTCCATCGTCCTAGCACATCTGGAAGTACCTTAAATCGCGATCACCGGAATTCCGGACCCCCCCCCCTAAAACTCCCCCTCAGTCGCCGGAGCCAATCCGGTTCTGTAAGTGATTTATCCAGAGCATCTCTTTATTATTCCCACAAAGTTCGATCCGCGATCTCCCAGTCTGAGCCGGTCACGTGTTCCCCCCCCCCCAGTTGTTGTCGAATCCGGTCCTGACATGACGAAGATCACCAGAGACATGTCCTCTGATCACTTATCAAATTTCACTCAAATCCGATCAACCGTTCCAAAGTTACGCACGACTCAATATTCCGGATTCCCCCTCCCGCTACTCCCCCCACGACCATCGGATCATGTAAATTTTTATTTATAAGTCATTTTGATTGGGTCCCTGATTCGCCTCCCAAGTTTCGTCGTGAAAATCCCTAAAACCGCCATTACCGGAATTCCGGGAAATTCCCCCCCCCCTAGTGGCCGGATCCAGTCCAAATGTATAAACGATTTATCTGGAGCAGACGCTTGTTCTTCCCAGCAAGTTTCACTAGAGCTCTCCATCCTAACCGTTTCTCGAGATTTCCGGTCTCCCCCCCAACTCCCCCATAGCTGTCGAATCCGGTCCGGACTTCAAATGGGACATCAGAGGTATGCCATTTATTCAGTTATTAAGTTTCATTCCAATCCGATCACCCATTCGAAAGTTACACACTACTCCAGTTTTCCGGATTTCCCAGCCCTCCACTCCCCCCCCCCAGGTGGTCGGATTGGGAAACTGATTATTTCCAGGTTAGTCCGGTCGGGTCCCTGATGCTCCTGCCAAGTTTCATCGTCCTAGCACATCTGGAAGTACCCCAACTCGAAAAAGTGTGAGAAAACTACTAAATTTTCAGAATTCCCCGGCCCACCACCCCCCCCCCCCAGATGGTCGGATCGGGACACTGATTATTTCCAGGTTAGTTTGGTCGGGTCCCTGATTTTCCTGCCAAGTTTCATCGTCCTAACACATCTGGAAGTACGCTAACTCGAACATGTGGGACAAAAAAATTCGGACAGACCGACCGACCGACGGACGGAACTGCGATCGGTATATGGCACTTGAGCCAGAGGCTGCAAGTGCCATAAAAACAAGAGCTGGAAGCTCATATGGCACTTGCAAGGCTCGGTCAGAGGGAAAGTAGGAATTCGTCAATTCGTGGGTTTGTTTTGATCATCTGTAAGCAAAACCCTTGAGATAAGAATGATCACGGGTCCTTGGAAATCACGAGACTGTATCGTTTGGCAATGCATTTGGCTGTGCGCACTTTAAGGGCGCTAGAAAATCATCTGTAATTAAAACTCTTGAAGCAAAAAAGATGATCACCAGGAGTACGAAAATGTATATTTTATTCAAAAGTATTGTTTGTACTTTAAGGAATTCAGTTGTAAGCAAAACCCTTGAGGCAAAAATGATCATAGGCTCATACGGATAACGAAAATGTATATTTTGCTTTAAATTTTTTTGTACTTTTTTTGTAGCATTAGTACTTTAAGGGATGATCGGGTCTGGGAACTCACTATTTCTAAGCCAATCATGTCAAGTCTCTAATTTTAAAGCCAAGTTTCATCGTCCTAGCATGTCTGGAAGTACCTTAACTTGCGATCACCGGAATTCCGGACCCCCCTAACTCCCCCACAATGCCCGAATCCGGTCCGGATCTGTCACTGATCTACATAGGGCTTGTGCTTGTTCTTCCCACCAAGTTTCATTCCGATCGCTCCACTCCAAGCATGTCACAAGGTTTCCGGACCCCCCTCCGACCCCCGCCCCAGCTTCATCGGATCCGGTCCGGACTTGAAATGCGACATCCGAGACATGTGGTCTTTCTACATATCAAAGTTTCATTATGATCCGATCACCCGTTCGGAAGTTATACATACCTCAAGATTCCGGATTTCCCCTCCCTCGACTCCCCCCCACGATGGTCGGATCGGGAAGCTGACTAATTCCAGGCTAACCTGGTCGCGTCCCTGATTTGCCTGCCAAGTTTCATTGTCCTAGCCCACCTGGAAGTATCTTAACTCCGTATGACCGGAATTCCGGAACCTCCCTCCAACTCCCCCCACAGTGCACGAATCCGGTCCGGTTCTGTCAATGATGTACCTAGGGGTTGTGCTTGTTCCTCCCACCAAGTTTCATCTCGATCGCTCCACTCTAAGCGTTTAACACGGTTTCCAGTTCCCCCCTCCGACCCCCTCCCCCCACATTCATCGGATTCGGTCCGGACTTGATATGGGACATCTGAAGTATTACGTCTTTCCAAATATCAAGTTTCATGAAGATCTGATCACCCGTTCGAAAGTTATGCATGCCACTAAATTCCGGATTCCGGCTCCCCTCCCTCCCCCCACGATGTTCGGATCGGGAAAGTGACTATTTCCAACTTAATCAATTGGGGTCCCTGATATGCCTGCCAAGTTTCATCGTCCTAGCCTGTGTGGAAGTGCCCGAACTAGCAAAACCCGGACAGACCGACCGACCGACAGACCGACAGAAATTGCGATCGCTATATGGCACTTGGCCGAAGGGCAAGTGCCATAACAAGAGCTGTAAGCTCATATGGCACTTGCATGGGTTGAGATGTAGTGTTTGATCAAAAGTACTTTTAAGGTTACCTTTGCGGTTAAGATGCGCACTTAAGGGAGCTAGAGAAAAAGTATTTTGTTTTAGAACTTGGCTGTAATGATACGAACTTTATAGGCGCTAGAAATTCATCTGCAAGAAAAACTATTGAGACAAAACGATCACAGGCCCTTAGGGATCATTGATTTATACCGTTTGGTAAAAAGTAATTTTTTTTCAGTTTTCGGTTAAAATGTGCACTTTAAGGGTGATAAAATAAATCTTTAAGCAAAACCCTTGTGGCACAAATGATCATGGGTTGAGATGTATCGTTTGATTAAAAAAAAGTAGTTTTCGACCTTGCGGTTCACATGCGCACTTTAAGGGAGCTAGAACTTCATTTGTAAGCAAAACCCTTGAGGCAAAAATTATAATGGGCTCATGGGGATCATGGAAATGTATAATTTGCTCAAAAGTATTTTTCTAAATTTACGGTCAAGATTGGTACTTTAAGGAATGTCGGATTTGGAAAGTGGCGATTTCTGAGCCAATCTTGTCAAATCTCTAATATTCCAGCCCAGTTCCATCGTCCTAGCACATCTGGAAGTACCTTAAATCGCGATCACCTGAATTCCGAACCCCCCCTCGAAATCTCCCACAACCGCCGGAGCCAATCCGGTTCTGTAAGTGATTTATCCAGAGCATATCTTTATTATTCCCACAAAGTTCCATCCCGATCTCCCCAGTCTGAGCCGGTCACGTATTACCCCCCCCCCCATATGTTGCCGAATCCGGTCCGGACATGACAAAGATCACCAGAGACATGTCCTCTGATCAGTTATCAAATTTCACTCTAATCCGATCAACCGTTCCAAAGTTACGCATGACTCAATATTCCGGATTCCCCCTACCGCTACGCCCCCCACGACTATCGGATCATGTAAATTTGTATTTATAAGTCAGTTTGATCGGGTCCCTGATTCGCCTCCCCAGTTTCGTCGTGAAAATCCCAGAAACCGCCATTACCGGAATTCCGGGAAAATCCCCTCCACCCCCCCTCCCCCAGTGTCCGGATCCAATCCAAATATATAAACGATTTATCTGGAGCAGATGCCTGTTCTTCCCAGCAAGTTTCACTCCGATCCTTCCATTCCAACCGTTTCTCGAGATTTCCGGTCTCCCCCCCCAACTCCCCCATAACTGTCGAATCCGGTCCGGACTTCAAATGAGACATCAGAGGTGTGCCATTTATTCAGTTATAAAGTTTCATTCCAATCCGATCACCCGTTCGAAAGTTACACACTACTCCAGTTTTCCGGATTCCCCAGCCCTCCACTCCCCCCCAGGTGGTCGGATTGGGAAACTGATTATTTCCAGGTTAGTCCGGTCGGGTCCCTGATGCTCCTGCCAAGTTTCATCGTCCTAGCACATCTGGAAGTACCCCAACTCGAAAAAGTGTGACAAAAACTACTTAATTTTCAGAATTCCCCGGCCCACCACTCCCCCCCAGATGGTCGGATCGGGAAACTGATTATTTCCAGGTCAGTTTGGTCGGGTCCCTGATTTTTCTGCCAAGTTTCATCGTCCTAGCACATCTGCAAGTACCCTAACTCGCAATCAGCGGACCGACAGACCGACCGACCGACCGACCGACCGACCGACCGACCGACCGACCGACCGACAGACAGACCGACCGACCGACGGAAAAGTGATCGGTATATGGCACTTGAGCGAAGCTGCAAGTGCCATAAAAAGAGCGAAGACAAAGAAAGAGCAGAAGAAAATGGGAAGAAAAAGAGACGAAAAGACTGCAAGGAATGGAAGGCACAAACACACTATATGACATCATTATCAAGGCCGTCATATTGAAAGTGAATAAGTTTCCGATCGTTTTTTATGGCACTTGCCTTCCGGCCAAGTGCCATATACCGATCACTTTTCCGTCGGTCGGTCGGTCGGACTGTCGGTCGGTCGGTCAGTCCGGTGATCGCGAGTTAGGGTACTTCCAGATGTGCTAGGACGATGAAACTTGGCAGGCGTATTAGGGGTCCGACCAAACTAACTTGGAAATCGTCACTTGCCCGATCCGACCATCGTGGGGGGAGGGAGGGGAGCCGGAATTCGGAATTTAGTGACATGCATAACTTTCGAACGGGTAATCGGATCTTAATGAAACTTGATATTTGGAAAGACACCATGTCTCAGATGTCCCAACTCAAGTCCGGACCGAATCCGATGAATGTGGGGGGGGGGGCTCGGAGGGGGGAACCGGAAATTATGTTAAACGCTTAGAGTGGAGCGATCGGAATGAAACTTGGTGGGAGGAACAAGCACAACCACTAGGTACATCATTGACAGAACCGGACCGGATTCGTGCACGGGGGGGGGGGAGTTGGAGGGAGGTTCCGGAATTCCGGTCATACGGAGTTAAGATACTTCCAGGTGGGCTAGGACGATGAAACTTGGCAGGAAAATCAGGGACACGACCAGATTAACCTGGAAACAGTCAGCTTCCCGATCCGACCATCGTGGGGGGAGTGGAGGGAGGGGGAATCCGGACTCTTGAGGTATGTATAACTTCCGAACGGGTGATCGGATCATAATGAAACCTCGAATGAAACTTGATATGTAGAAAGACCAAATGTCTCGGATGTCCCATTTCAAGTCCGGACCGGATCCGATGAAGCTGGGGGGGGGGGGTCGGAGGGGGGTCCGGAAACCTTGTGACATGCTTGGAGTGGAGCGATCGGAATGAAACTTGGTGGGAAGAACAAGCACAAGCCCTATGTAGATCAGTGACAGAACCGGACCGGATTCGGGTATTGTTGGGGAGTTAGGGGGGGGTCCGGAATTCCGGTGATCGCAAGTTAAGGTACTTCCAGACATGCTAGGACGATGAAACTTGGCTTGAAAATTAAAGACTTGACATGATTGGCTAAGAAATAGTTAGTTCCCAGATCCGACCATTTCTTAAAGTACTAATGCTAACCGCAAAGTACAAAAAATACTTTTAAGCAATACATTTTCGTTATCCCCATGAGCCCATGATCATTCTTGCCTCAAGGGTTTTGCTTACAACTGAATTCCTTAAAGTACAAACAATACTTTTGAGTAAAATATACATTTTCGTGCTCGTGGTGATCATCTTTTTTGCTTCAAGAGTTTTGATTGCAGATGATTTTCTAGCGCCCTTAAAGTGCGCATAGCCAAATGCATTGCCAAACGATACAGTCTTGTGATTTCCAAGGACCCATGATCATTCTTATCTCAAGGGTTTTGCTTACAAATGATCAAAAGAAACCCACGAATTGACGAATTCCTTACTTTCATCCTCTGACCCAGCCTTGCAAGTGCCATATGAGCTTCCAGCTCTTGTTCTTTTTCTTGTTGAAACTCCGCATTAGCTGTTCGACAGCTGTTAATATTCTGTTTCTATGTTGTATATAAACATGATTCTATATGCACAGCACATATGTTATATGAGCTGTTTATATGTTATTTTTATCAGTTATAGAAATGTTGTTGTTACGCGGCCCAGGATGAAACAGGTATATAGCAAAAATATAACTATATAGCTCGATTATTTCCGCCCTTCTCGACAAGGGTCCTCTGACCTCAGAGCCTGAAGAGGAACCTTGCCAGAAGGGCCGTTATATCGCTCTAATAAAATTCAGTCGACATGTCCGTTTAGCGCTGTCAACGATTTATCCGTAATAGCTGGCATTTTCCAGAAGGGTACACGGCGGACAAGCCCGGACATAGAGATCCAGAGACCCTAGACACTTAACAGGGTTTGGTAATTCAGCAAAAACAACTTTTCTTTTTTTTATTTATTTATTACTTTGACTTTAGAAATTAGACAAGCAGACTTGGAAATTAAATAGACCATCACCAACTATAATTTCTCAAAATTTGCCAAAATTCGTCTCAATTTCTCAAAATTTGCCAAAATTCGTCTCAAATTCGCTGACATTAAGATTTGAAACTAACTGAGATCCCAATACAGTCCTCACGTAAGGGTTCAACTTCCATACAGGGGTAGGCTACGCAATGTACTGTTCACGATCATCCATAAAGTACTAGCATGATTTTTCGCCCCCTGTAAGTTTTATCTGTTTCTACTAGATGGCGCGGGTCTTCAGCAAAAAGTAGATGATGATGCTCTGTGTGCTCTGTCTGGACAGATGGAAAATTTAGTGTTACTTAAAGGAAGACGGATTTTACTGAAAATTATGGTAATAATTCCAGTGGCATAAAAGCGTCATCCATGCCAATGGCAATAGAACAATGACGCTTTGAATTAACTAATTGATCTGTAATCAAGGGCGTCACGACTAGGGGGAAGGCCAGTCAGTAAAAATAGCTGAGTCGGCGCGGAGCGCCGCGATTTTTTTAAAAACAGTCGATTTTTTTATTGGAAACAGTCGATTTTTCTTAAAAACAGCTGTTTTTTTGTTAAAATTGTCGATTTTTTTTAAAATAGTACTTTTTCCTCAACACATGCAGTCGTTTTTTCTTCATAACAGTCGTTTTTACCTGCAAAAACAGTCGGTAAAAATGACAAGCCAGTCGGTAAATACGTTGCCCCCCCCAAACATTTTGGCTAGTAATGCCTATGTTTCTAATACGAAAGAACAAAACCCTAGCTTGAGGTATTAACAGTTAAAACAAACAAACAGTAGCACGAGGATTTTAAGACAAGATAATTAAAGATCAGAACCAACACAAATACCAGCACGAGAATGTCAAGACAAGGTACATACATTGAAAGAAAATGAAAAAATCGCCATATAACCAATTGACCAATCTCCTTCTCATTTATCTTGCATTTATTTAGGGCGAATTCCTGCCCTTTGGCTGGTACGGTGTTTAAGTTTTCGTGTCAGATAGAAAGAAAGTAGTAATGAAAGTAAAAAAAAGGTGGAAATAAAATGTGGGCTACCTTTAGTAGTGCCTTAGAGCCACTGAATTTTATCGGTTCACAGTAGTGGAAGTAAATTCTGAATAACTTATGTTAAGAACGACTTTTATAGGCTCTTACTTCCATCCAGCGGCAGATTGCAATTACGAGTCTGGATCCCTTTTCTGGGTATCTCTATCAATACAAAGAGCCAGTCGCTTATTTAACGACCCATAAAACAACCGCCCAAAATGATTTTGGTTTTCGGTTTCTTGTGCGTCTGGAAAATAAACGAAAAGCGTGCGAGGCCGAGTTTAATTCTTCTGTGACGAACCGCCGTAAGGTAATGAATAGTTTATTTCTACGATTATTTTTTTTTTCTAAGAGATAATATTACGTTCCCAACGGTTTATTCACTGCAATGCAGCGACGGGGAAAGAACATTTGTGGTCAACCCAGCTTCCCGTTCGTTCAGTGTTCAGACAGAACATCCGGACGGTTTATTAATTATCCTCAGGATTTATCCCATATCCCCTGCCCCCAAAAAGAATTATCAGTTCATTCATAATATTCTTTGTTCGTTAAAAATTGTCTACTTAACCCTGCTTCTACATTATGTAGTTTCAATGAGTGAAGTACACATAACTTTTCAGTTTGTTCTTTTTCATACTGGAAATTTATTTTATAAATAGAATATCGTGATTAAAGAGCCAAATTTGCGATTACTGTAAAAAAAAAGAATATCTGTATCAATACAATACATAAACAGTCATGTCTCGTTAAAAAAAATCACGAACTCTGAACAGACTTTATTTCATGTGCTTTGTATGTAAGAAAATATTTGGGTAAGTTTAGGACAAAGATCGGTACTTGCCCAATGTATGTATGGATGTGGTATTGAAAGCTTGGACCATTTTTTTTTGCAGATTATAAAGAGTTGAATGATTTGCGGGAGGAAATGTTTGGGACAAGAAAACGTGAAAAAAACAAAAAACTCCACGCAATCTTGCCCATTGTTACCTCGGTTCATGCGATGATATATCTGTCATTCATTCAGTTTAATTCAAGAATTTTGTACCAGATGTTCACCAATAAACATATCTGTTTTCTGCACAATATCTACAGTTCTCGCCATTTGCACCTAACAAAAGTTGTCACATTTGCCCGAAACCATACAAAGGTTTGGGTGAATTTATGACTTTGGCCGATGCAGGGATTTTTGGAATAAAAAAACTGCAGGACTATCAGATGCCTGAAGGAATTATAACGTTGGGAGTACAGAGGTCAGACATAAACCGACAAAAGTTTTCCTGATTTCTTTATCGTTTACTGGACTATTAATTCCGCTGAAGTCTGGTAGGCTGTACGAAGGAGGTAGGATGACGAAGGAGTATATAAATAACTGATTGCCTTAATTCGCAGATCGGATCGAATAAGGTCTATGATGGATCTGTTATGAATGAATGAATGAATGAAATTTATTACCCATTTTTAAGACAAAGTCAGCCACGGAGTATGAAAAAAAGAAGGAAAAAAGAAAAAAACAAACGTCAGGTAACACATAGATTTTTGATAATCTTATTTACACACGGGGCAACATAACCCTATACAAAGTGTGGCTAGCATCAAGCGAACGGACAAAACACGCAATCCGCTCAGATGCTGCAGCCAATGGATCGGTGACATTATACTTTGCCGATAATCTAAAATTACGGGCCCACAGAATAAATGTGGAACTGATGCATTTCTTATCTTTCGTAGTCAGTAGTGACCAGAATGGCGATGGGGCTAGTATGTGCAGCATAGCGAATGCGGAATAGAGCCGGGCCAGTATGTGCCGATTTTAACGAGGCGTAGACGCAATGGGACGTAATTATGTTGCGCTTCTGGTTGATTTTCTGGTTGACTGGTCGTCTACTGTCTTGTTCTCTGTTAATGTTAGTTTTAGTTCTGATGGTTAAACCAACAGGATTTGAAATCCCGTTGGTGTTTAAATGGTTTTTTCTCTCACTCCTTGTCTAGACGAGACTTGAATGTTGCTATGGATCCTCAAAGCAAAATTTACGGATCTAGATGTCCGCTATAAGTCAGATATTCAGAAAGATTTTAACGCAAATGAGAACCACATGTAACGGCCCTTGATAGGTCACGCTGCAGTCAACGAGGTCCATGTCTTTCTTCGTCATGTTTGATCATTACTCATGTCTGACTTGTCTTGATGTGTCAGTCATGAGCTGATCCTGGCACCTGCCTTGCCCGTTACATCATCTGCAAAGTTATTTCAGTCAATGTCGTAGAAAAACTAACGACAACAACTGCCTTCACACGAGGATAACTGGGATCTGACGGCAGTCGGGCGCTTTTTCTCCATCACACGTCTCTTCCAATAAGAAATACGATCCTTCCATTGTCGCCATGTCCTATGGGCCAATAGACTTAAACCCCCGTTTTTCAACAGACCGTTTCCAGACGATTTATCCCGCCAAGGGTGATTGAGAAATGACTGCTAGTTCCCTGATTGCTCGTCCAGATCCAGGAGGTACTGACTCCTCTATTATGTACGGGTTTTGTCTAGGACATATCTTCTAATCATCTCGCACAATAAACCGAAACCGGCTACAGACTTTCCAGAAGTCCCAGTTACCCTGGTTCACAGGGACTACGTTTCTGCCTTTAGGTACACGGTGCGTCTTGACATCATTATTTGTCGTTGAAAAATTTTTATTTTGCGTCCGGGACAGAACCTTACGCTATCGATGCAGTCTGTGTTAAGCATGGATATAGGACAGTCTTGACCCCCAGGCCCACGGTGTGGACTACAAGGACGAGGTAATATTCACAAGGACTGATGGCTTGAGCATGTCCTTCGACGGCACAAGATCATCTTTTGCTAAGCAAACCTTTGTAGCTGGAGCAGGGTCTCGCTATAGTGGAGACATCCTCGAGGTCCACTTAAAGCACGTATGGTCACCTGACACGTTGCCTTTGCACTCACTTGAACTGGGTAAATAAAACAACATACCGAAGAGAAATTTTAAATAAGTTTTTCGGTATAGGAGTTACACGTTTCACTGCGTAGAGTTTGTACGTGGCGTAGCAAGACTTTGTAGCAACAGCTTCCCGTCATCGCTCTTTGGTTGGCAGAGAAAACTTCACGTGCCTAAATAAAGCAATGGGGCTTTGAAGTTCCCAACTTCCAGTGCAATTTCGAAAAAAAAACCTCCATTGCCGCCATTGCCACTGGTTAAGGATGCCCGAAGACCTTCAAATGAACTTGACTGCTGGAGATCATCATTGAAGCCGTATGAGACAACAAAGCCTGGTCCCGCGCTGAAATAAGATGTAGGCTACTGACCCAAGGAACCACCAAACCTTACAGCGCTCCCTATCCCCTTCCTATTGCCGTTATTGGAGCTACTAAAAACCTAATCTCACAAAAAATGCAATGGAAATTTGCCAAAAGAAATCTGATCTTCTGACCTTCCGGTTGGTCACGCTAATCTGCGGCAGATCGAATCCTGCAGTCTGCAAAATGAATGCCTGTTTTTCTGGCTGTGGTTATTCGCCTGTGAAGCAAAGCAGAAAACGCAGAACGACTACGATACCGCTCTACCCGTATTTGGTAATGTGCTGATATGCGAAATAACCCCCCCCCCCCAACATTATCATATTACTTTTTACGTGAACATAGGATCATACAATTGACTTGATAACCGTGCCAGATAAACATGAAATCATTTTTCGGATTTACGGGCCAAGAACTCGAATGTCGTCTCGTAGACAGTCTAGACCTTAGTGGCAAAACCTCGTTTACAAATATAGACAAGGCCTGAGAGTTGGTCAAAGGATTAGGAAGGGCGACGTGAGGGGGGAAGTATTGGCATTAGTGAATCTAAAGACACAAATTTCCTCTAGTGGGATTTGATCCGCGAATTTCGGTATCCCAGTCGGCCCCCGAGAGCTTTGATGCTGACACCGCCCGAGAGGCATTTCTGTCTATCGGTTCCTCTAAAGCAGTTCGGGTCGGGCGGTAGAATGAATGCATGAAGAACAACGAATCAAGTCGTGGTTAAGCAACACAAATCTTCAGATTCTTCTTCTTCTTTGTGTGCCAGAGTGCTTAACCAATCGACTAGGCCCTTGGCAGAAACCAACAAACGAGAATTCATCTTCGTCACAATCACAGCGAGAATGTCAGCAGCAGGAAGCCTCCACAGATCATTTTTCCTCTTCCAACTTTCAGCCCAAACATTTAAGAAAGGAGCCGGAAATTAGTTCTATTGACAGGTCCATCGGTCACCATCGTCCGTTCCTGAAATTCTTCAACGTCCTGCACCCAATGATGATACATCAATATCCACCGATTGTCAAACGGCACTTTTAGGAGATAGACATCAACCTCGTCATTCACCTCTCGATTCATCACCGTGACTAATGATACCCTTCAACAGATCCAAGTGGAAGTCATGAACACTAGCAGCAAGGGGGCTTTTATTTGAAGCATCAGTCACGGATGCGCATGTTCACCTGACGACTTGTTCCTGTTCTTCATCAGGTCTTAGGATCGTGAGGATGCATTAAGCTGTGTAGCTCATCTGCCGACTGGTGTGTTTCAGTGGAGTGAAATCATGCTCTTTACAACATCATCGTCCTACACTTGGTCCAATCGTGGAATTTCCCTTTCTGACATCTCCGTCGGAGTGGAGGTTTGCGTTCCAGAATCCGGGTGTTCCAGAAGCGCGCTCTTCTGGGATGTATTTCAACTTCCATAGAATGCTCGAGTTTGATGCAACTGACCTCAGTGTAAATGCGCTCTTTATAGTCAATCCTGAGTCAATTCATAACAAGACCATGGTTTGAGCTTAGAATTCCATATTATCCTGAGATACGCTCTAATATGAAGGTATTCAGAAGGACTCGATTTGCATATCTTCTTGTAGCACGGTACGTCCCGTTCTGAAACAATTTAGCTCGCTCACGATCATGCCGACGTTCCGAACATAGTCAGATCCGATTTTTCCTGCCTGATCTATCCATCTCAGGTTCACATTCTAGTGTGGACATATCAAGACGGGCTATACCGTACATTATGGTCGTTTCCACATAGGTTACATATCACTGAACTTCAACTGTAAAAATAAGCTACAGTTCGTTCCCTGGAGTAAAGTCGTAATTAAATAGGCTGCACGCCTCGTATGAAACTTCGTTCCGGGGCGTTCACTATTGTAACAACTTTTCTATGGTGCCATAGGGCACTGAAGGTACTTATGCAGATTTCCTTGGTTTTTATTTTGGAAGACATGGTAGACAGTCAGGTCTATTTTCTGGTTTGGATTTCTTTTGTTCTGCTCGGTTTTCCCATTTCGTATCCGCGGCGTGTTCGGTTTTATTTTTTTGCGTCCAGTCGCCGTGTAAGTGGAAAGGTTGGAAGCCAGATAGAAGTTAGCAAGTCCGGAGTAGCACTAGCTGAAGAGTGTATAGGAAGAAAAGGTATGTTATAATCACGGTTACTCTTTTCGTTCCGCCATCTAGTTTTCATGGGGGTAAGGGTTTGGTGGCTGCTCATCCTCTTATGATTGCAACTGCACTGTCAGAAGTTTCATAACAGATTGCGCATAACACTTTCAAGAATAACACCTTTTCACTTAGAAATAAAGTGTTATGACCAGTTAAGTTTACACTATTTCGTACCTAGATCTCCAACAACACCTTCAATCGGTAAAAATACTACACTGTCAGAAGTTACATAACGACAACAGAAGGATGCCCGGTTTCAACAGATAACACTTTGGGATGCCCGGTTTCAACAGATAACACTTTGGGACGTTATCTGTTTATGTTTATTTCGTTCCTGTTAGTATTTTTACCAATTGAAGATGTTGTTGGAGATCTAGGCACGAACGAAAAAGCACGAAAAAGTGTAAACTTAATTGGTCATACACTTTATTTCTAATTGAAAAGGTGTTATTCTTGAAAGTGTTATGCGCTATCTGTTATGAAACTTCTGACAGTGTGGTAATAAACATCAGAAAACGGAATACGGAATATATATCATTTCATATCATCAGAAAACGTAACCTTAAAGACGGGCTCAGAATACGCTATTTCTCCCTGAACCCAAATTTGTTCTCTATTTCTTTATACATACAATCTTCTTCTTCCACCAAAGTTATAAAGAATGAGACAACTGCATGTCCACGGCCGCAACACAGCGTCGGTTTGTAAAGCAAAAGCCGAAGTTTTGGTTATAATTAA
This sequence comes from Branchinecta lindahli, assembly GCA_023053555.1. NCBI lineage: Eukaryota > Metazoa > Arthropoda > Branchiopoda > Anostraca > Branchinectidae > Branchinecta > Branchinecta lindahli. Next base: position 8,372,336 of record JAKZAO010000003.1, read on the forward strand.
GGTGTTGCGCAAACACAGTCCGACAATATATCGTTTCCAAAAAATACACATGCAAAATTCGCGTCACTAGGGAAAATTTGCGTATGGTGCGTCAAAATTTCGGAACGAAGGGGAAATTTCGCATCCGATTGCGAAGATTAAACTGTGTGTCCACGTAGGTACCTTCAGAAGTCCAGGTCTGGATACGGACTTTGGAAGGTTCATTGTCGAATCATGCTCTTCTATAATAATATCGTTGCAAAAAAGGTTCAGTCTCCGAATTTACTTATTTCTCCTGCCAGATCTACGGTACGCAGGGCCGTATACAGGTGGAGAGTTAGGGGGTTCAACCCACCTGAAACATGCAAAACTAATCATTTCTTATAGGCTTTAACGTCTGATCTATGTCTTTTTTGTACTTTTTGGTCCGACCCGCGGGCACCCCCCCCCCCCCCCCGGAATAAATTCCTGGATACGGACCTGACATTACGGCCATTCTCTAGAGGACCGCATGGGTCTCAAGGTTGAATCAATCTTGCCATGATGGAATTCCGTTCGCATCATTTAGTACTGAAAAGTTAAAAGCTTTCTTCATATCTTTAGACTTAATCACCGCATACCGCGCACTAAGGTATTTCTGAGGTGTTAATTTGTATCATCATTTTTAATCTGGAACAACTCGGACCCTCCCCGCAATTAAATCCATCACGTCCATGCAGAACCGATTTCGTTCGGTGCAAATGTAGCTGAGCGATCGGCTAAACTATACAACATAATACTGATCTACAAACTTAAAATGGATCCAATGGATTAAAGATTAATTTATGAGTGACGTTAATAGCGACTTCTCGGTCAGTTGAGTATTTAAGATTTTTATCGGAAATAATCCTAAATACGAGATGCAAATTCCCTCGCATAGTCGCAACAGGTGGTTCGACCGATTCTGGATTCCATGGGAATCAATTCAGAGATTAAGATCAATGGCCCATGATGTGTGATTCATAGTTCCTCGAAAGGCTCTTCCATCGTGATTTCTCAGCGATCTCTTCCCCCTTATAGCACACATGGACTAGACTCTAAATTACGAGAATTCAGGGAAGAAAACAACACGATAAAGAACGATGTTGAAGAAATTATCATCATTCTGAAGGAAGGGGACAAATTGCGGAGACGCCTGAGAAGTGAGGAGTTCAAGTTTCGAGCTCATGTGGCACTTGTTGTTTTTGGGATCAAAACGTTAGTGGAGGGATACCTATTACATCGCAAAAGTTGTCCGTCTGTCTGTGAGCATCATAACTCTCGAAGGGAATAATATATATTATCGCCCTTCCTGAGAGTGATATCTGCCTATCATGCTGCCCAAGGGCCAAATTTTCCGCTATCGCCCGAAGAAAAGCAAGGGCGATAATGATTATAACACTAGTACATTTGTTTTAATTTTCTGGTATTTCCCTGATGTTAAAAATAAAAAAAGTTACAGCCGGGCGATATCAAAATAAATGTCGCCCGGGCGATATTTATTTTGATATCGCCCGGCTGTAACTTTTTTCTTTTAACATCAGGGCAATAACAGAAAATTTTGGCACTGGGTAGGATGGGACCGATATCATGGGACTGCACGGTGTACTGATGTTATTATATTTTGATGAAACTTGGTGGGAGGATCCTTTGGGTCAGGGGAAAGGTCGAGTTCGTAGATGGGCTCTGTAGCCCTACATTTAGCGGGGAGGGGGTTCAAATTAAGGGACAAACAAATCCTTTGGGTCAAGGGAAAGGTCAAGTTCATAGATGGGCTCTGTAGCCCTGCATTTAGGGTTGGGGGTTCAAATTAAGGGACAAACAAAATATTTCTAAACAGCTAAAGAGATAGTCGATAAAGGGGTAAAAAAACATGCTGAACACGAATATGAAAACCATTTCCTCGCCGGACAAGTAGTTCGCCCGGAATCCGGCCAAAACTGGAAAGTTTGTTAAAAGTAAAAGTTTTATTTGAAGTTGATTAGATGTTCGATTAAGAGGTAAGAACGCATGCTGAACTCTATGCGGACAAGTAGATCGCCCCGAATCCGGCCCAAACCGGAAAATTTGTTAAAGCAAAAGATGTATTTGTAGTTGATTAGATGGGGAAATGACGGATTTAGCAAAAGATGGACTGAGCGGCAGAGCCGGCCGACCTTACGATCTTTATATGACACATGAGCCGAAGGTTGCAATCAGCGCAAAAAAAAACGCTAGGGAGTAGCGCCAAGACCTATGCTTTCCATACTCCGCACACGGGCCATAGGCTACTCGTAGCGCCGCCCACCAGGCTTGTGGCATTTAAAGCGAGACAAACTTGCGGGTGTAGACATTTCCAGAACATCTAAGATGTGGTCTGCACACATCGAGGAAACAGGGGAGTTTTGTACCTTTTTATTTCGCTGTGTTCAGAGTATGCAGTTATCAGAGCCAGCGCTGATGAATGATGGATTGAGTTTCAGTGTGGCAGTTCTCTACGCTAGTGGTGCTAGTGTCGCTGCTATACGAGTGTCTGTCGATTGTCTTGGAGCTACTCCCTAGTGTTATTTTGCTCTGGTTTGCAATTGCCGTAAAAACTGAAACTGTTTTATTAGCAGCATTAATTGCTCCATCGATTGATATGTGTCAGCTTATCTGTAGGATTACTAAAATAGATAGGACAATCTCAAATTTTTCTCTTCTCATTTTTTCTTTTTCTTATCTACTCTGTCGACACGCAACCAATGTACTGCAAATAAAGGGTAGTAAAGAAGTTCAATTTGTTTTTCCGATTATTTTTCTGTTTGACCTTTCAGTTAAACTTATGAATGACTCAGCTTTCCAGAAGAGTTTGGAAGGTAGCAACCAGCTAAAAGCATAACGCCAAATGTAAAAATGCATAAAATGATACTTTCAAATTACTGCTGCCTGGCCTGCAGGAGTAGCTCCCGCTAAAAGTTACGACTTCGCTACCTGCTGGAATTTTGAGCATTTGAATATCTGATTTTTCAAACTGATAACAGGTTCGATTTTCTTTCCCAAGTCCATATCTCCCGCTATTCCTACACAGGGGCCTGGTCAAAATTCTGGTCCCTGGTCGTGACGTGTGACAACGTGTTCGACAGTGGCAGTGTGTTGTAGCCCTTTTTTGGAGTTCTACATGTCGGATTTATGGGGTCATAAATCGATACTTCATTAATCGGATACATAGCGCTATCAGTCATAACAAGACAATGCAAATGTGTAGCTTTCCGCTTTAAAACAGCGGTAGGAAACGTGACAGGGCTCGCTCCGCTCGGAAACTTTTTAAATTCTGTGTGTATAAATATCATAAAACGTACTTATTCGAGAAAAAAGAACAATCAACGAAGCATCGATTTCTGGCCCTCAAAACCAACAATACTGTTCTACGAAGAGACGTCATCGGATTATTTCAGATGAGAACACAAGACTTATACAAAATTTTTGGGATGTGTGGCCCGTACCGATGCTCGTTTCTGGTTCCGGATTCCGGTTTCTCAGTTTTTTAAATTTCCTGTTCTCTTCCAAAGAAGAGGTCTTCGTCTTTGCTGAGTGGTCGGAACTTATCGGATGACGCGCAAATCGAGGTTGGATAGATATTACGTAGATGGAATGTTAGACTAGGGACCAGGGTCGTCACTAGCCTTTTACCTTTGGGGGGGACGCCCAGTTTGTGCCGATGGACTGAAAAATGTGCCGACAAAAAACGCCGTTGCCGCGAAGCAACTTTATTAAGGTGTTCCAAAACCAAGAATTTCAATCCTAAAACGCCAACTAAACGAAACACCGTTCTTCCAAATAAAGAATACTACAAACTGCGCCGCAGGCGAAATTTCGTGTAAACTGTAATGCCTTAGTGCAGGTTATTCCTTTAATGTACAATTCGTATATTTAAATTTACATATTCTGCTTTTCTTTACACCTTTCATTAAAAGCAAAGCTTTCCAACGATTGAACCCAGAACAAGTTAAATCGAGCGCCGCAGGCGAAATTTTTTTAATCTGTCTTTTTTCCGGAAAATTTTAGGCTATTCTATACCTGTACTTTACAGGTTCTAGCTTTTTAATGTGTTTCCAGTCCCCAAGAATTTCAGTCCTGAAACGCCAACTAAAATTAATCACCATTCTTCCAAATAGAAAATACTACGAAATGCGCCGCAGGCGAAATTTTGTGGAAACACTGATGACCCATCCCAAATAAAAGTAAGGCTAGCTGTCATCTCAATGACGGATTTGATTTATTACGTCTAATGAGATTTCGATCTTCCGAAGGGAATAAAACTTTCCGGGTGCGCCCGACGAATGTTTGAAGAATTCAATTTCTTGCGAATAAAAATATGCCGATGTGACGAAAAGAATACCGACGCCCGACTAAAGCATTCAGAATTCGAATTATTTTTTGTTTTGCCCGACAAGACTGTAAAGAACTTTATTTCTTACGTGTAAACAGAAGCCGGTGTACCGACAAAACTTATACTTTCGGGATGCGCCTGATAAACGTTTACAGAATTTGATTTCTTACGTACAAAAAGAGCCCTATGTGCCGACGATACTTGAACTTCCCGGGTGCGTAATATACTATTCGTAACACTTGTACCATGACAAATAAACAGATCTGAATTTTTGAATTGAATTCAGAAGTCTAGGACTCCTATGTCGGAGCTTCGTAGACAAACCAGGACCCGGAATGGGCTAGTGCCGAAGATACTGGGGCTGAATCTCGGCTGAAGGGCACTCTTGTCTTTCAGTTTTCTTGTCTTTCTGCTCATAAATCGAGGCTGGAGTTTTAGATCTCCGGATCTGGCAGCTTCTTTTTTCCGGATTATTTGGCCAAAATAAAACAACGTCTATAATACGTCTACAATATTTCCCAACTATTTTTCTAAATGGGGTCAGGCGCAACAAATGCGATTAATCTACTTCACTGATCAAACTGGCGTTTGTTCTCAAGTTTATTTCAATTTTACACGCAAAAAAGCAAAAATCCGGCCATGTAAGTCATACCTAGACCGTTATTCTGACCATAAACAAATATTTTTTTCAGACCATTTCTCACAAAAAGAACGATGCCACGGATAATTCCTTTGTTTGTTGACGTTAAAATACCAGAGCACCACCAACTCCCCCCCCCCCATCTGCACCCAGTAAAATAAGCTCTTGGTACTGTCCTAAGAGGTGTTCAACAGTACCTGGCCCAGAACTACATAGGGGGTAATTCGCTTGCTGTTTTCTCCTTTCAAAAACCATCGTCAAGACCCAAGTGCGACAGTTAGTCCGGAGTTGGAACCGTACCCCAACGGACCCCTCGCAGTATTTACTGTTTATAATCCAGTATTTTTTTAAATAGTTGAATACTTAAAAATTCGGCCCTAACACAGTATCACAGCTTTGGCTGTTTTGATACTGTTTTCCAGGCCCGTGGACTTCTAGCAAACACAGGAAAAAATTTACATAGTCAATTTTACTTCTCGCAAACAACAGACTGTCGGCGGCATGATACGCATCAAAGGTAGCAAAACACGAAAAGTGTAAAAATTATAAAGCGTGCCGTAACGACAAACGCTGCCGATCTCCCAACAAGAAGTTTCCTGTTTTACCGACAGAGCTTTTGGTGGTATCAGAAACGGAGTTATAAAAAACTTTGACCAAGGAACTGAAGGTGCAATTGTTCTGGCATGGTGAAAACTTTCGAAGCATCTTCAACTCGAAATTTCGGATCCCGTTGCAATTTTGCAGCTGTCTGCATGTTACTTTATCCAATTCGTAGAAATTGTGTTTTACTAGATGGATACAGGTTTTTATCCGCAACAGTTCGCTTCCAGTTTTGTTATCCTGTAAATTGTCATGCGAAGAAAACACGATAGTCGTGTTATATCATTTAGATCTGCTGAATATGCATATAATTATCATACCAATTGGCAGCGGCCACAAAAAAAGAATAAGTAAATTCTGCGTTAGATTTATCAGATTCGTGTTTTCATATGTGAGCAGAAAGGAAATTTCTATACTGAGATATACGGCCAAACGCGACGATCATAATAGAAAAGAATTTTCGGTACAAATGGGGTGTTTTAATCCCCACAATGTTAAATTTATATTTAATTGCTAGTCAGCAATAGAACGTGCTATTAAAATGTCTTCGGGTCGAAATGTCTTTTGATAATTTGTTGAAAGGAATGATTTATTGATTGTGCTGATTATCATGAAGGTTATCCGCCTAGCTGGACGTCACTTTTTATGGTGTGCTAAAGCCTTTTTAGTGCTTAAACTGAAAGCGCAAATAGCTGGGCTCCTTTCACATCGCAACTTAACAAGTTCCTCAACAATTTGCCTTATTGCAGCGCTCCAAGCGGACTATCAGTCAGAAGTTTCATAACAGATAACACGAGGATGCGCGGTTTCAACAGATAGTGCATAACAGATAACACTTCGGATGTTTTCTGTTGTGTTTCAAAATGTTATGTATAATAAGCGTTGCCATCAGGAAGAGTAAAAAAACCGCAAAAAGCATCTGCTGAGTTTTCCGACATCATGACGACAAACAAAAAAGTCGGTAGATGCTTTTTTGGCTCTTCCTGAAAGCTTCTTATGCATAACATTTCAAGAATAACATTTTTAAACACAACAGATAACATCTGAAGTGTTGTCTGTTACGTACTATGTGTCGAAACAGCGCATCCTCGTGATATATGTTATGAAACTTCTGAGAGTGTAGTTTCTGAAAGTCCGCCATTGTCTCATTGTCAACGCTTGTGACAAAGAGCTAGTAAAATATGGGTCCAGAAGATAATGCGCAGAGAATAATAGCTTTCAATCAATCTATCAATTTATTTATTTCGTGAAATTACACATCACATATTACTTTCTGCTCCAAAGATAGTGCAAAAATTCCAAATGCACGGGAAGCAGATTGGAGATTTTCTACTCAAAATTGTTGAAGAATTGTTGGTGACTGCAGGGACCCATGAATTTCCTTACAGGGGCCTGTCATTTCCTATGCTTCTATATTGATATAATGACCGAACCATCCAGTTTCCAAAAATCCCACTTGAGTCGATCGGCATTCTTGTTTGCCTCATTGGACGTGCGCGCCAAAGAGACACCTCCCTCAAGGTGCCAGCAGCCAATCCCAAATTGTGTCTATCTGGTCTTGAACGTCATTGGACCGTGGGTATTTCTCGAACTACATTCCGTGCGCTCAAAATAGCATCAGAAATCTCTTATTGAAAGGAAATGTATGGGTCCCTGGTGACTGGCATTAGGCAGTACAGTAGCCAACGAAGAAGGCATTCAAATTGGGCTGTTCGTATGACTGATTTCACAAAAGCCAGATGAAAATCAAATCAAATGGGTAGCTTCAGATTTGCATGTAAAACGATAGGGTTAATAGGTTTTCGGTTCTACTGGTTGGTTCTGTCTGCATTTTTATAGCGTGAATCACAGTGATGTGGTGGGTCAGGTGGCTGACTTTCTCGGTGTTTAATAAGCTGAACTGTGTGCTAAGCCCCTTATTGGTAAGTTTCTCCTGCAAGAGCGGCCTCAGTGGCGATCTCAAAACACCTACAGATAAAATGTGACCATACGCGGCATGAAAAAACATTTGGACCGTCATTCGTGAACATTTAATCTTTGTTAGTGTTTATATTTTGCACATATTGACGACCTGGACAAATTTGGATTTTACCATGATGGTTTCGAGAAGAATAAAAGCTGTATCTATCTACCTATCCAGGTTAAATCCTATCAATTTGGGAGATATTATGGCAAAACTCCAACTCCATAAACTATAAAAAGTACTGGTGAAAACTTTCAAAGCATCTTCAACTCGAATTTCGGTTCCCGTTGCAATTTTGGAGCTGTCTGCATGTTACTTTATCCATTTCGTAGAAATTGGTTTTACTAGATGGATAAAGGTTTTTATCCGCAACAGTTTGCTACGAATTTAGTTATCATGTAAATTGTCATGCGAAGACAATTTACCCAGACAAGACCCAGCTAGACCGCTCCAACTCCATAAACTGTAAAAGTACTACTTATCCAATGTTCAGCTTCCGGAACGAAACATCTTCTCCTACACAGTAACACGTTTGGATCAGAAATAGAAATACAACTGAAAGATGACAGTCAAAATACTCGCAAGCATGAACTTATTGCATACTGATATAAGAAACACTCCTATATGTTATTGATAATCGTTCACTGACGATTCATTGTGAGGAATTAAAGAATCCCGGCGTCGCCAAACTGCATACATGTGGCGAGCAAAGGGGTTAGCAACCTCTTTGAGAAACTGGATTTGCTGCAGCAGTGCAAAGGCGAAATAATGGCTTAGCTGTGAAACATTCCCGACTGGCATCCTGCGATGCTCAATTTTGTTTGTCGCAGATCAATTCAATTCAGTTTTATTTATAAAAATAATACCTTAAATACCTTAAATTGCAGCTTGGAGCAATTGAAGGATTTTCTATCCTGTAGCATTGCTCATCATTTCTCTTTATGGCCCCACCATAAGGCCTAAGATAAGGCCTGGCAAGACAAGACCTCGGACAAGACAGGCCTCGAAGACAAGACAGGGCACCAAGAAATAACGATCATGATATAATGCCTCCCAGGCATAGCAAACACTCTCCAACACAAAACTTTTGACACATTTTAAGGCTATTCAAGTCGTGACTGGACAATGCGAAGCATTTACGTTTCTTAATTTTTGCTATTCATTCAGTGACACATCGCATTATCATAACTAAGGGGTTACATCAGTAATGGAGCTGGCAATATTCTAAATGCAAGCAGTGTCATCTTCCCCATTTGTTAAAAATAACTGACACTAACAATGAAACGCAGATTAGTGAGGCCAACCAAGCTGAACATCTCTACCAAAATCTGACGAACTAGTTCAAAATAAGAGTGATCTAGCGTGACTTCCAAGGGCAGCCAAGTCATCTAGCTAGGTTAGATGAATGTTTTTGAATGTCCACTTCTACGAAATAGAAATAGAACCAGAAATAAAACCAGAGTAAACCAACAACAGAAAAAAAACGGGGAAACAACGTGGATTAGAATAAATACTTACGACTCAAACAAACGGGCAAAACCGTGATGCGGAGAGAACGCCATGACCTACAGCTTTCTTCGCAACTAAAAATTTATTGATGATTTTACGATATTTATATCTTGCATCTTGCAATCTTGGAGGGGTTGTCACTCTCGATTTTAGTGTACAGCAAGTGCCCTGTGCCGCGACGCCCGGTCGGTGCCGGAACTGGCCGGGACCAGCCGGCACCAGTTGGCACCAGTTGTCACGTGTTAAAACATCAAAATAAGCATTTTTAGAAGCGTTTGAAAGATGAATCGCCTAATTTATTGTCGGTACCGGTGCCAGCACCGCCTATTTCGGCCGGTGCTGGGAAACGGTGTACAGCAGGTGCAAAGGAGTGGGTAGCCCCTCGGCAGTCTTGCATAGGTAAATCTTGCACACCTCACTTATAGTGCAAACCCACGATAAGGATTTCCCGGCCGGATTTTCACTTTCATCACCAAGTTGAAAAAACCTCAACTTTTCAATAGGGAATTGACGACGGTGCCGAAAATTCTGGCAGGGATTCGAGTCATCATTGCATACGACCCTAATCATCCGTTCAAGGCTGGTTCAAGGCATTATCTGGAACCTGTTTCACAATTGACAGGACCTTACAATAAAACCATTCTTTTCTTCCAGGTGTTTGCTCTCTTGGTATCGACAGCTACACAGTGAGTATTCAAAGGATAACAACAGGTGAAACCGTTCGGCTCGAATGTCAGATCCGCGGCTCTCTTGGAAGCACAGATGACGAAGAAGCAGAAGAAAATATAGAAAGCGGACTGCCACTGATATGGATCAAATACGATGTAGAAGGTATGACAACCGTACCGAATAAGATTAAAATAATGTTAGATAAAGAATACTAATAGTACACTAGCATGGTGTGAGTAAGTACAACAAAATAATATATTCTTCTGAATGATGTAAACTGATTCCCCCGGTTCTTTCTTATCTTCTTTTAATTCCCTGAAACAATTTAAGGTCTGGGTCTACTGATTTTTTTTTTTTTAATGAGCTAAACAGACTGTTTGATTGAATTTACTAGTTAACTTACTTACAGGTAATAAATAAATCTTGCGGAATATATCGCTTCTACGTGATTTAGCGGATACTGGGTAAATTTACTCATTAGTTTCAGTCACATTAGGCAATAAACTAAGCCAGATATGGCAATAAATTCGCTAAGAGGGCGCACAAGGTCTGTTTTCTCCAGTATGCCTCTCGTGCCACTCGCGCATAGTCAGTCAGTGCGCCCAAAGATCGTGTATATCTGAGAGCGCCTACTTCGTCTGCGCATCACATTAAAGGACACATGAACAATGGAACCACACTTGAACACACCATGGAGAATGCATTTACAGACATGGCTATGGAGAGCATTCTTCTCCTGAGCGTGACGTTTTCAAAATAGGGATGTTCGTTTCTGGAGGTTTGCACATGCAGACTCCAAGACAAAAAGCGCAATTCATTCAAATCTTGTACAGCGCTGGCCGGATCGCATTGGAATTTGTTCTAGATATACGTTTGGGCTTAACTGGTTAAAAAATATTCCAGAAGAAGGGTTGATTGGAGACATTTGTTCATTTCTAAAATTGTTCGGTACTGAAATAAGGACAGATGCAAAATGGAGCAAAAATCATAGCTTGGAAACACTATTTCGTATTTGGATTGGGTTTTCTGCAGGCAATGTTAACGGAAGTCATACAGATAGGGATGCTACTTGGTACTCTTCATTCAGCTGTCCTTTAATGATGTAGACAAAGAACAGCTTACTGTGTGATAATAGCAAGAATTTAATAGTGAAGTATTCCACCTAGCTCATTCAATGATATAAATACTCCCTGAGCTCAAGCTGACCGGGAAACGTATGTTCAAACAATGGATAAAAACGGATGGTCAGCTACGATGCTCTGACAGCTATATTTCCACCCTTCTTGCCAAGGGTCCAGGCTGTCGGGGACACTATCCAAGAAGGGCCGAAATATCGCTGTCAAATATCATAGCTGAATCTCAGTTTTTAACCATTGTTGGAAAATACGGAACGGATGTGTTTTTCAGAATGTTCACGTTCCAAGCCTCCCTAAGAATGACAGTACCTTTTTTTTCCAGATCCACAAAGTCACATGTTACTATCTCACGGCGAAACATTACTGATCGAAGATGAGCGATTTAATTTACGAGTTCTACGAAACGAAAGCATAGCAGTCCTAAGTGTAAGCCATTCCTTTGTTTACACTTTTCTTCTACGACACAGTTCCGCAATATTATTATTTTTTAAATATTGGTGACCTTTCCTTTGAGTATCGAGGGTGTTTCAGACGCCTGGTAATTTCTGTATCTTTTGCTAGTTATCGTCGTTCTTGGAAAGCAGATAAAAGTTGTCGAAAATTAACTGTCTGAACTCTGAAGTTGTGGGCTAATCTTTAATAGCATGCAGCAGTAACTCAACACTGCAGGCTACTGGATACGACTGCTTGAGATTATCCCAGTCTGAAATGCAGTTAAATGAAATTATTTCTCTTGTATTAAAATAATTAGTGATAAATATTCAGTTTGTAAATAGGGTTCAAGTTTAATAAGGGTTGTAAGTTCAAGTTCAGGTCAGTGTAAATATTAAGTAGTTTCGGGAATTTGATAAATATGTAAAAATGTAAATAAGTGTCCGTGCTTTAGTGTAACATGTGATTTTGAATTCAGTTAGTATCCAGATGATGTAGCGAGTAGTGAAAATAAAATAGTGTTAGTCTGTCCATCTTTATATGACAGAAATGGCGAGGCTGCCAGGAGATGAACTGTAAATAGTGTACATATAGTGAGAGAATGGCGGAAAGGACAGTGAATATAAGTGTGCCTCCTTTGTTTTTAGTAGCAGAAAGTTTTCCTGAGTTCAGTGGACAATCAGATAACCTTCTAAAATGGATACGAGAGACAGAAGAAAGAGTGAAAATGCTGGGAAGCTATTACAAGGAGAAGGACATAGTGGAAATAGTGAAATTCAGGCTGAAAAGAGAGGCAAAGGACTTGGTTAGTGATATTGAATGTGAAAATTTTACTGAACTGAAAAAGCTGGTGCGAAGCAAATTCTACCGGCCTACTTCATCGCCAATAGCCAGGATGATGGCTATGCAGCAAGGCTCACTGACCGTAGCATCTTATGTCAGGAAGCTGAAAGACATTTGTGAAGAGTATCAGGAGGGAACGGACGAAGAAAGGAAGGCTACGGACAGCATTGTCCTGGAGGCGCTGCTCAGTGGGCTCAACCCGGCCCCAAAACGCGAAGTCTACAGACAGGGAGTTGAGAAGAATCTCCAACAAGCCATTGCAGCCGCATGCAGAGCTGAAGAAGTCGAGAGGATTTGCGGAATACAGGAAACCAACGGGATTCTGAAACCAATTGGTAAGCCTTCAGTATCTTTCGAAGATTCGTCCCCTCAGACATCTGATGTCCGTTTCCGTAAATACCGGTCCAAGTCTAGAAGTCCGTCTGTTTCTTCAAGAAACAGCTCAGTTTCCTCTCGGTCTTCCGAATCTTTCCAATCTCCCTGTAGATATGGTCCTCGGAACGATTTCCGTTCCAAGAATGACTCTTTTTCTGCTCGACAAGGTCGGCGTCAATCTTACCGCCCTTCATCTCGGCAGTCTTCAAGGGATGGACCTCGGAGTTTTCAGCGAAGCAATAGCCGCCGTCCAACTAGCCGGTTTCCAGGTAGTTGCTGGACCTGTGGCCGTCGAGGCCATTTAGCTAGAAACTGTTTTTCTGGCTCGCGGCTCGCATAAAAGGGGATATGCGGGTCGGCGTGTTGTAAATACTGTACATATCAGTTCTTCGTTGCCAAAGTGTTCTATTATTGTTGGTCCGTCGTTTACGTTTGCTATGATTGATACCGGAAGTGAAGTTTCTTTGATGCGTCATGATATTTTCCAAAGCATTCCTTCCGTCGACGTTGCCAATTTTTCTCGAAATGTTGATTTCCAACTTCAGTCTTTTTCCGGTCATCCGATTTTGCCTATCGGACAGGCCGATGTTGAAGTTGAGCTTAGTGGACAACGATTTCGTCGCAAGTTCCTGATCATGCCTACGACATCTATGCGTTATCCTTCCCTGATTGGTTCAGATATTATTCGTCAGATGAAAATTGATCTTTTTCTTTCGTCTGAATTCCTCATGGTAAACGGTGTTCAGCACCCGATTTTCTTTGAAAGCTTTGCCAGAGTTTCTTCTCTTGTCACTCTCAAGCCTTGGTCAGCCAAGCTGGTTGTTATGAAGATCAACAAACTTCATGCTGGCAAGCTTGTTCACTTGCGACCTCACAATTCTTCCTTTGGTGTCGAGTCTCTCTACGAAGTCAACGCTCTTGGTCAGGTTGAAGTCCCAGTTTTCAACACTACTGGGAGGCGCATCCGCCTACATCATGGTCAGAAGTTCGCCGATATTTCATCTGTCAACGACGATCAACTTCATCCAGATTCCAGCAGAGACACAGCATCTTCAAAGTCCAGTTCTGCCCAGCACCAACAAGCATCAGACAACTACAACTGGTTTAGCAACGAGCGTCTCCGAGAGCTTCAGTCGAAGTTCAGCTTTCCAGAATGTTCCAGAGAAGAAGAACGTCAGCTGCGAGACCTGATCGAGACTTATGCTGACATCTTCGTCCTGGACGACGACGAACCTCTTGGACGCTGCAGTACGTACCGACATCGAATCCAGCTTGAAGCAGATGCCCAACCGTATCGTGGACACCCATACCGCGTCCCGCACTCCTTGCGACACGAAGCAGACAAGCAGCTTCAGCGCATGCTTCAGCAAGGAATAATTCGAAGAAGTACATCAGAATGGGGCGCACCAATGCTTGTTCTAAGAAAGAAGAACGGAGGAGTAAGGATCGTCACGGATTTCCGGCAGCTGAACTTGCGTACTCGATTCAACAACATTCATCCCTTGCCAAGAATAAGCACCATCCTCGAAAGTTTTCAATCATCGAAGTTCTTTGGCAAGTGTGATTTGGGACATGGATTCTTTCAACAGGAACTAGAGCCCGAATCCAGCAAGTACACAGCATTTGTCACATGGGACAATCAATTCGAATATACCGTGACTCCTCAAGGCTTGAAGACCAGCGGCCAAGCCTTCCAACGCATGATGGCCAGAGTTATCGACAAGCTGAAGAAAACTGAAGCCTATCAAGATGACACAATATTCCATGGAGCCACCTTCGACGAGTTCATCAACAACACTTCAGCTTTGTTCCAGCGGTTTCGAGAACACAAATTGCGCATCCGTCCTGAGAAGACACAGCTTGCGGTAAAAGAGATAAAGCTTCTTGGTCATCGAATCACACAACATGGTATATGTGTTGACGAAGACAAGGTGAAGTCCATCGTCGACTATCCGGTTCCAAACAACGTGAAGCAGATTCGAAGTTTTCTTGGTCTTGCCGGATTTTACAGACGTTTCATCCACAACTTCAGCAGAATCGCAGCTCCTCTTTCCCGTCTTCTTCAGAAGGACGTCCAGTTTTTCTTTGACGAACAGTGCAAGGCAAGCTTCGAAGAGCTTAAGCGAGCACTCACCAATGCTCCGGTTCTTGCTCAGCCAGATTTCTCTCCGGCTGCAGACTACGTCGTTCGAGTTGATGCAAGCAACTTCGCTCTAGGCGCCATCCTCCTCATCAGAAAACAAGGACTTCTGCATCCAGTCGCTTATGCAAGCCGTCAACTCAACAAGGCTGAACTGAACTACACAACGACCGAAAAAGAATGCTTATGCCTGATTTATGCCCTCGACCACTTCAGAGAGTACGTCTACGGAAGGAAGTTCGAAGTTCAGACTGACCACAAAGGATTGTCGTACCTACAGAAGTCAGTCTCCACCAATCAACGTCTCCAGCGATGGGCTTTAAAGATCCAGGACTATGCAGGTTCCATGACCATAACCCACAAGCCTGGATCAAACCACAAGGATGCAGATGCGCTGAGTCGAATCAACGTTAACTTGCTCGAAGTCCATCTTGCTGATCCACACATGAAGAAGAGATGGGTAAAACATCAGCAGCAAGATCCTGAGCTTCGAAGAATTCGACAAGCCATAATACGCAAGCCTACCACCGATGAAGAGAATAACGAAGAAAGCTACTTTCTCCAAGACGAGCTACTGTTCCGGCGTCCCAAACGAAGTTACCGGTCCGAAGACAAGCTCTTGGCTGTTCCTAAAAGTCTACGAAACGAAGTTTTGGTTACTTACCACTGTAACCCGATAGGAGCACACCAAGGCATCGAGAGACTTTATCGGATACTTCGGAAGACGTTCTACTGGAAAGGAATGTACCAGGATGTTGGCGACTTCATCAACAACTGCCCTGTTTGTCAAGCTATCGGCCACCACAAGAGGGATCCAAGACGAGCTCCACTAAAGCCACTGCCCGTCACCGATGAGCCGTTCAAGAGGATCGCAGTAGACATAGTCGGAGAAATACATCCTGCCAGCTCCAAGCAGCATAGGTACATCTTGACAGTCATCGATCATTTCTCCGGCTATCTACTGGCCTTTCCTCTTAAGAACCAAAGTGCGGAAACCATCGCTAAGGTTCTGGTGGACGAAGTTTTTATGAAGTTCGGCATCCCTCGTTCAATTCTCTCAGATCAGGGAAAGAACTTCATGAGCAGCCTACTCGAAGAAATCTACAAGAAGATGGAGATCCAGCGAATCCGGACAACGGCGTACCATCCCGAATCAAATGGGAAATTGGAGAGAATCCACAGAGACCTCAAAGCTGCTCTCTCCAAGTTTGTTCAGGCAAACCACCGACATTGGCACCTGTACCTACCCTACGTCGTATACTCCTTGAACAACAGTCCTAACAAGGCGAGCGGCGACACTCCCTTTTTCTTGATGTTTTTCCGAGATGGAAGATTTCCCCATCAGATCGTATTCGGCAGCAGCGAAGCAGATGACAGCATGCAATGGTACGAGTATGATGACTACGTGACGAGGGTCGAGAAAGGAGTGGAAAACGCAAGGTTACTAGCAGCAGAGAGAACATCGAAGTATCATCAGCAGCAGAAAGTCTACTACGACAAGAACACCCAACTGCAACAGTTCAAGGCTAATGATGAAGTACTCTGCCGCAGAATCATCCCGGAAGCTGGCATATCATCGAAGTTACAGCCAGCATACGATGGTCCATTTCGCGTCGTTGAAGTCTGTAACGACCACAATTACATAATCATGGACGAAGAAACCGGGATCGAAAAGCGTATCCACGTCAACCGCTTAAAGCCTTACCCGAAGTCTCAATGGAAGTACAACAAGGCAGACATAGACGATGGGAGCACAAACGTCTCTTCGAAAGCCTCCACCACTGACGAGCCATGCAGCGAAGAGAGTACACCTTCCTTTTCTCTCGATAATTGGCTAGCCACATGTGCTTCGGCAGAGCCAACTGCTGTTCGAGAGATACGGCCTCAGTCAGTCCCGTCTATCAGAAGCAGGCCACTTTCCGGAGGAGGACCATTTCGAGTCTTTCCACGAGCCACCAGAGACAGAAAGTTACCTGCAGCAACGGCAGTCAGATGAGCATCACCACCCACAGCCAGGTCAACATCATCAGATGCAGTCAGAAGAACAACAGCAGACGCAGCCACACTCATCCATAACCACAGAAGAACGAGATGCAGACGAACAACCCATACGAAAATCTTCAAGGACAAGAAAGCAAACGGAATTTTTCGGGAATCCAATTTTCTAGGGTGTATCCATTCTCAGTTATGATTTAAACTTAATTTCCATTTCGTAATTTCATTTCATTTTTCTTCTTTTTATTTATGACATCTCGTTATCCCCTGCGAGATTAGTCATAATTGTATATTTTGCATTTTCTCGCATTTGTATTTTTGTAATATTTTCGCGCGAGGTCGCGCTATTTTCTTTTAGAAGGGGGCTATCTTGTATTAAAATAATTAGTGATAAATATTCAGTTTGTAAATAGGGTTCAAGTTTAATAAGGGTTGTAAGTTCAAGTTCAGGTCAGTGTAAATATTAAGTAGTTTCGGGAATTTGATAAATATGTAAAAATGTAAATAAGTGTCCGTGCTTTAGTGTAACATGTGATTTTGAATTCAGTTAGTATCCAGATGATGTAGCGAGTAGTGAAAATAAAATAGTGTTAGTCTGTCCATCTTTATATGACAATTTCGTACTACTCAAGCTGTGGAACTACTACAGATAACCACATACAACTATGTCATGTATGTATCATGTAGGCTATACACAAGCTACAAATTTTTCATCGGGATCGGATTAGTGGTTCCTTTAGTTTGTCTCGCTCGTGTACAGATGACCAAGCCATTAAACTTGCTCTCCTCTATGGAGCGATTTATGGTTATTTGGAATTCATAATATGTTTAAACAAGTAAAATGAAAATAAACCAACCATTCTCAACAAACAAAAGAATTAAAATAAGCTACCCATCATCTTTCCCGCACTTACTGCCCATCACCGACGCCCCCTGAATTTTTTAACAGGAGTGTCGTCATATTTCATTTCGAAAAGCATTCAGTTTTATGTCTTATCTATCATTATCTTTTCCAATCGAAAACCCATGATTTGAAAGGAGGTCCTTTTTGCTATCAATCCCTCCATTTCCGAGGTCCCTTTTATTTTTCAAATAGACAACATCAATCACTTTTTCCATAAAAGCTTAGACAAGAGATTGCTTTTCAGACTGATGGCAAAAAAAGAGAAGAAAACATATAACGTGATTAGGACGGGAATGATCCACCACAGCTGCGGAATTCGAAGTTTTTGCCGCAACTTTGTTTCAGAGAAATGTATGATGGATAGATCTGCTTCTCATAGCCTATACAGCGTGTTGAGGGAAAGTAGTGAACGTCTGACACTCATATGCAGATTCATTGGAAGCGTCGTCACGCAACAATCTGGACAGTTAGATAAAGAATGATAAAAGAAGTGATTCTTGATTTTAATTTAACAGGTTTTTTAACGCTTTAAAGGAACAGTAAACTTGACTACGCAACTTTCGGCCATCGAATCGCCCGGGGGGGCTTGGATAAATATATAGGGTCTTATTGTCGACAGGCCCCCCCTTCTTTGTCATCTCGAACTGTCTCGAACCCCCTCCTTAAGGACGGCTCAGACGGCGTTCGTAAAGTGTGTAAAGTCGTTCGCAAAGTTCGTAAAGTTGCTCCGCGAACCCGCGTAAAGTACTTTACGGAGGCAGGCAAGAAGTTCAACTTTAGTTAACTTTTTTCGTAAAGTTCGGAAGGTTGACCAATAGGAGAAGAGATCGAAAACAAGATATGAAAATAAATTTGAAAAAGGGGATTAGGAAACGAAAAAATGATGAGATGATGGCTCTAGTGGTTTTTATGATAAATAATAATAATCAGTTCGAATAACTTGAACTTGTTTTTTTGCAAGAATAATTAGAAACATTATTTTTTTAATTAATTTTGTTCTTGTTGGTTTTTGTCAGGTGAGTTGGGAAGAAATAATTACTTATTGAATTAAATTGTTTAGAACTGACTTATTTATTAATATTATTTTTGTTATTGGATTATTCTAATTTATGTTTTTATGATGAATAATAATAATCAGTTCGAATAACTTGAACTTGTTTTTTTGCAAGAATAATTAGAAACATTTTTTTTTAAATTAATTTTGTTCTTGTTGGTTTTTGTCAGGTGAGTTGGGAAGAAATAATTACTTATTGAATTAAATTGTTTAGAACTGACTTATTTATTAATATTATTTTTGTTATTGGATTATTCTAATTTATTTATCGGAGTTTTTTTTTGTAACTGGATATTAACCATGGCCAATTATGGCTTTTAGTGTTAATAAATATCTACTTATGGTTCATATATGATAAAAATAATCTCTAATAATTATAATCTTTTTCTTTCTAGAACAAATCGTCATAAAACATTCTCGTAATGTCATCTAAGTCAAATTCCCGTCTGAGCGGCGACAAACTTTACGGAGCATACTTTGCGAAAAACTTTACGAACTTTACGAACGCCGTCTGAGCCGTCCTTTAGTGTTCCCAAAGCTAGCTGGCAGGCCCTTGCCCCTTATGCACTGTAATTATGCACTCATGTACTGTAAAAAGTTCGCCTTTTTACATGTAGACCACAGAGTAACGACCTCCCGACTAGGCGGCCGGGGTTCAATTCCTAGTCGCGGCACACAAACCTTTTGCTTTTTGCAAACCTTTTGCTCAGAAGTCGAATTCTCGGAAACTGCCAGGAAACTGCAATGGTCGTAACGAGAATTTTTCTTACTCTCAATATCGACTCAGGGTACATTCTTGATATGTTAGCTAGCTCCCCGAGTCAAGTTTTCTGTTCCTTTAAAACTTCGTTTGAAACCTAGACTGGATTCGAGCAATAGTAACGCCTTTCTTCTTGTTCTCATCACTGAACTGTTCAGTCTCGGCAGATTTTGTCCCTGTCCAGTTATGAGATTTGAATTTCGCGCCCGCTGCGGCGGGTTTTGGGACAGAATCAGTAAGCAAAATTATATAGATCAGAGTCTATGTCGAAAACTCACGCGGAGGGCTGCATAGATATGAACATGTACGAATTGGCTTTGATTTTCACAAGGTTTTTCATGAAGTGAGTAAACAACTAACAACACATTCAATATCGGAGTACCAAAATATACTCGTTTCTCAGAGCCATCTGTTGTTTATAAAAAGAGATCAATGCAGCAAGACTCGCCGAAAAGTAATAGAGTTCTCTTTTAGCTCCCAAGGTGCGGTACCGTACGCCTGTTCGAGGGGACTTAATAACGTTTTCCACAGCTATAGCCTACTGTAGATACGACTACAGGCACAGACGCCGCGCTGACTAGGCGCAACGCCTCCGCTATTTTTGCGGTTGACTTGCGATCGTTGCCCAAATTTGATGTTTACCTTTCAAACCAGTACTGACGGGAACTTTCTTATTTTTGACAAGTTTTTCATACGTCCCTCTTAAAATCCAATGACGAGTTGACGCCAGATGCGCTAGAGAAACAATAACAATCACACGTGAGATCGAGGGATAAGTTATCTGAAGGGTGAATAAGCGATTAGGCTTTAGCTTCATACCGAGTCGCACATTAGCCCCGTTGAAAAGTCAACTAGCGCTCAGCACTGACGTCGGAAGCCAGAATTGACAACTTGATGAAGTTTGACAGAACAGAGCTGGGTAGAGCACAAATAGAGGCAGAAGCATTTTAAACAGTTTCAAACATGGTTGGGCCTAAGAGGAATTGAAAATAGCCAAACAAACCTGGATAAACGTATACCCGGAAGTAACGTGTCATTGTTTATTTTATGCTAGTGCTAGCGGCCAAAAATGAACTAATCTGGAAGGAATTTTATGAAGAGCGTATTGCAGATTGCTCCAGAATGAGAAAAGAGCGACAAAGTTTTGGAACGAAACAGTAACAAAGTTTCTTAAAAGGCTGCTTTCACCCTGGAAACAGGACTCGAGCCTTGTCGAGCCTAAATGCAGGCAGTTGACCTTTTGGGGCCATTTATTTTTCTTTACAATAAGTCCAGCGTCCTTATTCTAAGACGAAACTACTCACCAATCCATTTTCAGATATATGAGGCGACACCCTCGGACAGCGGAATGTACCAATGTCAAATGCCAATAGATGGCGAGAGTGCACCAACATCTCCAATAGAGGTAAGGACTGGATAAATCACGATCTCGATGACGAGAGTAGAAGTTAAAGCACAACTCTTATTAGAAATTACCATTTCACGATAAATGGTTCAGGAATAACGTTTTTCGAAAATACCAATATTCCCCAGGTGAATTAGGGACTTTCTTGTTAGCGCTTTTTGACTCTATCCAGCCTCCCCCGCTCACCGAAGCGGAGGCCGAAAGCCAAATATCTGAAAACTGTGCGCGCCGTGGTTGAAAAGTAGGAAAACCAAGCAAAAGAAAAATAATCCAAAACACAAGATAGATCCGTTTGTGTACCAAGTCTTCTAAAACGTAAAACTAAATTTTTGAGCTTCTCATGTCGTTATTTGTGAAATTGTTGCCGGCGGACCTTGAGCTTCCGGCGAAGTTTTCACTGCGTGACTGGCAAAACTCGGCGCAGCCAAAAAAGCGTTTAAGAGTTGCAGGTAGAAAACGAAACAATGGCGAAAGGCGGCGATTTCTGAAGTTTATAATTCCGTAAGGGAGCTAGCGATTATATAAGAGGCAGAATAAGTAAGAGGGGTCCTTTAACTAGAACGTCAACAGCGGACAGCATGGACTGCCCAAGCCCGAGGGGCTTCTCCTTCCTTCCCGGTTACCGGCTGTATACTACACTAAGACCATGCAAAAAACGAAAGTAGACGAAGTACCGTAGCCCTCCCAAAAATCGATCGGGCTACAGAGTGGGAGCAAAAAAATCGAGCGATCAACCCCTTCCCGAACCTGGACTCCCAAAACAGATCTGTTGTCCCCATCCTGCTCGCAAGTTGTTAGGGTGCAACAACCCCCTAACCCCCCTGGATACGGCCCTGTCCGTACGACTGGGAGCGTTCTGCGTATTTGTATGATTGCCTTCGAATTCACTGCTACCTGTGTGGATCTACGATTCCGTCGTGGCCAATAAGTTGCAGGACAGGAGAAAGAACAAATAAGTCAATAGAATCTCCGTCTTTGGTCCCACGCACCGACTATGGATACCCCGAAAAAACTGAGTAGAGCTAGAGCTACTTGCTGAGCTATGAGTTGACGCCCGTCTACTTTCCTCTTAGCCGCTGAAAACTGAGAGGAAAAGACCGGCCTCTGTAGGGACGTCACAATGTTAGACAACAAAATAGTCACTTGTGTAGCGTTTACACACGGACAAGAAATCCCGTCGAGTAGAAAGGAATTCTGGTCGACTTGAAAGGATTCCGTTCGTGAAGACGACTAGAAACAAGACCAAAGGTTTCGATGGGATCCCAAAATTCTAATGTTTGATCCAAACAATCGGGTTTTGTCTTCGCCACTCAGTCTTCGTCAGATTCCTTGAAGATTTGTATTGGTAAAATAAAATTCAAAAATGGATTCAGCATGTCTCCGTGCCCCGATACCGAATTTCTAATCGACTTCAGAAACGACTTTCAACCACATTTCCAGTTTCGGCCGAGTTCGTGATGAATCATTTGTCCTGCAACAACCAAGCTTCAACCAAATTTCCAGTTTCGGCCGAATTCGTGATGAATCATTTGTCCAGCAAGAAAACCAAGTTCAGATATGGATTCAGCGGACCTCCTTACCCCTTCAATGAATATCTTATTAGCTTATAGAACCGTAAATTTGAAACCCCTCCTCGGCCTCTAAATATAGGACTAAAGGACCCATCTACGAACTTGACCTGTACTTTGCCAGTGAATCCACATTAGAAGTTTGAACAACAAATATCAACCCCTTCGACCTTCGATATGCTGTTATTAAGCACTACAGACCGATTCGGCTGTTTTAGGCCCCACCCAGACTACTTGCTTTGGTCAGAAGCAAGAATAAAACTGCATGACAGGTCTTCCGACTAATGCGTTTGCCGAGAGTTATCAAGCCTCAAGAAAAGAGCAGAACACGACAAGACTTCAATCAGTCTAAAGCTCTCAGTGTGCATAGTAATACCGTTTAAAACCTCAAATCTCGAGAGTTACAAAGGATATAACAATG
Organism: Branchinecta lindahli; assembly: GCA_023053555.1. Lineage (NCBI taxonomy): Eukaryota > Metazoa > Arthropoda > Branchiopoda > Anostraca > Branchinectidae > Branchinecta > Branchinecta lindahli. Next base: position 8,395,098 of record JAKZAO010000003.1, read on the forward strand.
AAGGGTAGAGCGCATTAGCATTCTATGTACTTTTATTAACTTCTTGTATTTGCAGGTTATTGTGGAAGAAAAGAGCCGAAATTTACTCTACAGATCAGCGTCACCGCCGATGTCTTTTGCGCCTCTTTGGTTCTTACCAGCTTTCCTAGTCCGTTTCCTTTCTTAGAATTTTAGAAATTTGCAGTTTTGTATTTTGTATTTCGACTGACGGAGTTTTTAATAATCATGAAAAAAACCACGGGTTTCTGGACCTCAGTCATAGAATTACGGTATTCGCCATGCAATTGTCAGCTTAGCTACAGTTGTCCAACGTGTCTTTCTTCCCGAAGTAGGTGATCTCGGTCTCCGATTTCCTTGCCTCGGATAGGTAGTTGGACTGGAATCCGGCCAAAACGGAAATTCACGAATGAACCACGAATGGAAATGGGCATGACCCGACGAACGTGATCACGAGGTTGGTATAAGAATAAAAAGTATACTAAATCCTCGACTAAATCGGACGGATAAAAAACGGATAAAAAACGACATTCGAAGATGGAACAAACTGGCCGAGTAAATGGGCTAGGGAATCAATAGCTCCCTTTGAGCCGAGGCGAGAGAAAACCGGCACTAGATGGAGAAGTATAACTTCGCTGATCATGTTGATTGGTATGTCGATCGGAGTGTTAGACGCAACGTTCAATTTAGACCCTTGCATCGCTCTTTCGGTCGGACCAAAATTTGGAAAAGCACCAGGCGAAAACCGGAAACTCGGTCTTGTTTTCTTACTTCTTGTCAGCATCGAATTTGAGTATTGCTGTTTCTAGACGAGGCGGTTTCCTTCTGTCCGAGCCACATTCAGTCACGTCTGTACTTAATTTGGTTCTGGAATGGCTTATTCCCCACTCTTTATGCTTCATACTGGTCACACTTGCAACAAAGAAATCCAAGAAATATAACAAATATTCAAACTTTGGATAAAACGGATACGTCAGCTACGATGCTTTGGCAGCGATATTTCGGCCCTTCTTGGCAAGGGTCCTCGTCAGGCTGTCAATCTTCTGGGTCAACGTTGGGGAAGAACAAACCTGTAATCTGAACAGGTTTCTTCAAGTTTATACTCCACTATTAATATTTTTGATGTAAGTGGGTAATAAATAAATATTATTATTATTATATTTAAGAAATATAACCACCATCATCACTCTCTGTGACTGTGGTCTGTGATTGGTCCAAGGATACGTTTCAAAATAGCGGAGATGGATTTCCATCTCGACTACTCTACGTTTTCAGCGTCTTTTCTTCCCATTTTCGACTATAAAACGGTCTTATTACCAGCGTTATAACCAGGTTTGATTATAGAGAGGCCTGGGCATTAATTAGCTGGTTACAGCACACTGCGTCACTGTCACCTACAGCAAGAACGAATAATCTAACAGAACCTCCGTCTCCCTATCTCTGTAATATGACTATGCGGAGTCGAATATTTCCCCATACCCTGTCCGCTACGAACGAGCGGAGGTTAGTAGCTTCGCGCCACTCACGTTTCGTTACCTCTACAAATAGCTAAATCGCTGTGAACCCGCCCCGTAACGAAAAATAGACGTTAAAGCTGATTGGTTCTATGGACGCGCTCCAGAGCGGGTCAGCGCGCGGATACGTACGCCTCCTGCCAGCCTCCTTCACAATTTTTTCTGCGATAGGGAACGGCAAAAACGGAAGATGAGTAAACGGGTATCAACATCAGCTCAAAGCTAGAGTAAACACCTCTAGGTCAGCCCAGTTTTATCGGGGTATTCATAGTCGCTGCATGGGACTAAAGACAGAAGTTCTATCAGATTATTTGTTCTTGCCCATAGTGATTGAGAAGTGGAGGCAACCTATGTTGTCTTTGATCAATCTGCCGAGTCGAAAGCCGTGATGTTTTGTTGACGGGCCATCGGTCGTCAGACGAATAGCATCGTCACCAATTCTTCCAAGGGTCTTTGCCACAGCCGAAGTAAGATAAAGCGACCTATGGTTTTCTTCCTTTCTTTAGCCACCTTTTCTAAAAATTCCCTACTACAAAGGCCCATGATTCTTCCAGAATAATGCCGGATCATCCGTAACAGTCTAAAATCATAGAATAACTTATTTCAGGATGTTTGCCATGCCTGCATATTATACGACATTCCCTGTCCAAAAATGTAGGGCCACGAATTGGCACCCGATACGTTCCAACTTTATATTTATCACACAGGATCGTCACATGCGGTTTGAAAATTCTTCTTCAGTACAAATGTTCTAGAGCTAACAGACGGACAGACGGAAGGATGGAAACAGAGGTCACAGATCCCCAAAATAATTGCGTTGCATGATAATAGTGAGAAGTAAACCAGGAACTTTATCTCCAAAATAGAAGAAACTGGCGATTGGGTCTTCTTCAAATATTGACATTAGATAAGACGGCTTGATTAAAACGGAAGTACTGCCCTTAGTTTGTAATCCCATTGGAGAAAGAGTACAGTAAGACATTCTGAATTATCGTGTCTGTAAATGCTTTGCTAAGTGCCAAAATTTTCAAGGACTAAACTATACGATCAAGAACAAGGTTTGAACATCCTCTGCTGATGATCCTGTGTGGACCGCAAATGCGACTGTCTCTGCCTCTGTGGCAAACATGGGGTAAAGAAATTTACTGTGGGTTCGGCCGATCCTGATTGAGTTTTGTGTAGGCTACTTTGTTTGTGGGAGACTTGATGCCTTCAGCATATTTTTTCTCTGTTTTTTTTAGTGTACACAAAATGTTATGTAGCAGCCCCAGTTGGCTATATTTTGAAATAAATGAAAATGGCGACCGGATCTACTATATTGATATAAGATAAGATGGGTTGATTACAACGAAAATATTACCTTTAGTTTCTAACCCATTTTGGATAGAGAGTACCAGGAGAGTTCAGTACGAAAGTCATAATGTAGATGTCTATAGGTGCTTTGTTGGGGCCTAAATGTGAAGAACTTTTCGGTCGAGGCAAGTCAGAACATGTCTGTCTCAGTTAACTTAATACTTAAAGTTTAACCGAAAAGGGCTGGTATAGGACAGTCTAGTTACCCATCACTTGTTCACTTAATTTGGCTTGAAGACCCGCTGAAAATGCGTTACTTCGTTGTTCCCCTATTCACGAATAATCGATTTTCAAATAGTGGAATTTCCTTGGGATTTGTGGTACTCTATGCGCTTGTATTTTTGTTGTATGCCTTACGAGAAAGATTTATGATTTTCTTTTTGTTCAGGCACTATAAGCAATCTTCACCAATCTCACCACTGCCCACTGAAAAGCCACGTTTGTTGAGATTAAAATTTCCCGCGTCATAGTAGAATTTACGCTGTGGGGACGATCGCAGACATTCTGAACGTCATAACTAAAGCAGATAGTGGAAAAAAAAATCCCTTTGCAGAATCCAAATAATTCAGTGTATTCAATTAAATGACACAAAAATAAGTCGGCTTTTCGGTTAAACTTTAAAATTGAGCTGAGGCGCATACGCGACAATGGTTGGCGGGATAGGGACGAAATTGTATAGGTAAAGCCAGGCCTGTCATTTACGAATCCGGACCGGATCCGGCCACTGTGCGGGTGCATACACTACCCAAAGTTATGACAAAAATAAGCAGCACAGGCTAATTTTGTTGATTAGCCATTACCGAGAAAATAAACAAAATAGATCTTATGAAGCAAAAGTACTGATTACAGCATTGTTATGTTAAAGGTTAGGGGTAGCCATCACATTCCTCCTGTTGTCAAAATGTTTCGTGTATGAAAGCTTCGCACTGAGTTGTCTGATAGCTAGCGAAGGACTACCACAAAATTGCTTCTGCTCTGATTTCCGCCCAGATGTCATGCAGTTAATTCGATCAACCAGATACAGTATGTCACAAGCGATTACACATAGTTGACACTGATCTTTTAACTAAAATCCATGCACGAAGTGGCGGTGTCACAATACTGACTATAAACTGAGGTAAGTGCAGATATTATTTCCGCGTCTGTTTTTCTCTTTCTAGATTTTCTCAGCAAGTTTCACAAAATAAAGAGGATTCGTCGCTGACTCAGAAGTTGATTTGTTCGTGCTTTCACTTTTTTTCGACCATAGGTTCTGTGTAGGAACAAAGTACACATAAAACGTATATTTTTAACATTATTTCTTAATTTACTCTTAAAGGACCCCTCTTGCTTATTCTGCCTTTAATAATATATCTAGCTCCCTTGTGGAATTCTAAGCTTGGAGCCTTTGTGGAGCCTTTCTCCATTTGTTTTGTGCCTACGAATTTTTAAGCGCTTTTTCGGCCTTGCCGACTTTAGCCTGTCACACAATGCAAAGTTCGCCATTATCTTCAATGTCCGCTGACAACTCATTCACATATAAGGATTTGAGAATCTTCTATTTTTGACTTCTTTTATTTGGTTGGTTTTCCAACTTTTTAACCATGGCGCGTTCAGTCTTCAAAGGTTTTGCGCCCAGCCGCCGCGTCGGAGAGCAGGAAGGCTGGATTCAGTCGACAAGCGCTAACAAGAAAATCGCTATTTCAGGTGGAAAGTAATTATACTTTCGAAAAACGTTTTTCTGATCCATTTCATGGGGAAAAGATCATTTCTAGTATGAGTTGTGCTTTAAGAATTTCTGTAAGAATTTCCATTTGTGTCGGGTTTTCGGCAAACTGCTTGTTCGGCAGTACTAACAAGACCAAAGGTTTTGATGGGATCCCAAAAATCTAATATCTGATCCAAAGAGTTGGGTCTTGTCTTCGCCACTCAGTCTTCGTCAGATTCCTTGAAGATTTCTACTGTCAAAACAAAGTTCAAAGTTCCCCGATACCGAATCTATAATCGACTTTAGAAACAGCTTTGAGCTTCAACCAAATTTCCAGTTTAGGCCGAAATCGTGATGAACCATATGTCCCGCAATAAAACTAAGTTCAGATATGGATTCAGCGGACCTCCTTACCTCTTCAATGAATATCTTATTAGCTTATACAGCATACACGTTTTTACCGTAAATACGAAACCCCGCCTCTGCCTCTAAACATATGACTAAAGGACCCATCTACGAACTTGACCTTTACTTTGCCAGTGAATCCACATACGAAGTTTGAACAATAACTATCAACCCCTTCGACCTTCGGTTACACCCATCTCTGCGCGTAACGTTATACACGCGACTGAAGTCCCTCCGACATTCAAAACAAAGAATGACGTCATCCACGCTCAGAGATTGTCTGGACAAAGGGGCAGGGACTGCTGTAGCCGAAAATTGGCCGAAAAATTTTGTGTCCGGTTTTCGCCGGATTCCCGGTGAACTACTTGTCCGTCGAGAAAACAACTTTCTTATTCGGATTCTGCATGTCTCCTTACCCCAAAATCAACTATTCCAACATCTAATCAACTTCAAACACAATTTACTAAAATTTTCTAAAATTTTCTGGTTTCAGCCGGATTCCGGACGAAATATATGTCCGGCCAAAAAATGATTGTCATATACGGATTCAGCATCTTTTCTTGCCCCTAACTCGAACATCTGATCAACTACAAATACAACTTTTGCTTTTAACAAATTTTCAAGTTTTGGCCGGATTTCGGGCTAACAAGTTGTCCGGGTAGCAAATGCTTTTCACGTAAGTGTTCAGCATGTCTTCTTACCGCTAGAGCGAACATCTAATCCACTTCAAATAATAATTTCACTTTTAACAAACTTTCCGGTTTTTGCCGGATTCCGGACGAACTAGTTGTCCGGCGAAAAAAAAGTTTTAACCATCGTGTTCAGAATGTTTTCTTACTCCATAATCGACTATCACATTAACTGTTCAAAAATATTTTGCTTGCCCCTTAATTTGAACCCCCTCACCCACCCCTAAATGTAGGGCTACAGAGCCCATCTGCCAACTCAATCTTACTCTTGACCCAAAGAATCCTCACACCAAGTTTCATCAGAATATCTCATTCCCTTCAAGAGTTATCGTGCTTACAGACGGGCAGACAGACAGACGAACGGACAACTTTTGCGATGTCCGTCCACTTACGTTTTGGGATCCCAAAAAGCCAGTATGGACCGCAAGCACGTCACATTATTCATAATCAACGAATAGCTTTGATAGGCTGCTTTCCCGCCTTAATTTCTAGACAGCGATCTTCTCGCCCATTTATTGGGGGTATTAAATTATTCTGTATTTTGCCTGGTATGGTGCCTTTGGTCAGACAGAATAAAGAGCTTCTCTCATGGAAGTCATTTTTGTTTCTTTTTTTGGGATCCCAAAACGTAAGTGGAGGGATACCTCTAACATCGCAAAAGTTGTCCGTCTATCCGTCCGTCCGTCTGTCCGTCCGTATGTAAGCACGATAACTCTCGAAGGGAATCTGATATTTTGATGAAACTTGGTGGGAGAATCGTTTGGGTCAAGGGAAAGGTCGAGTTCGTAGATGGGCTCTGTAGCCCAACATTTAGGGGTGGGGGTTCAAATTAAGGGACAAACAAAATATTTTTAAACAGCTAATGAGACAGTCGATTAGGGGTAAGAAGACATGCTGAACACGAATGTGAAAACCATTTTTTTGCCGGACAAGTAGATCGCCCGGAATCCGGCCAAAACCGGGAAAGTTTGTTAAAAGTAAAAGTTTGATCTTAAGATGATTAGATTTCCGATTTAGGGGTAAGAAGACATGCTAAGCACGAATATGAAAACCATTTTCCATCTGGGCAAGCAGTTCACTCGGAATCCGGCCATAGTCGGAAAATTGTTAAAAGCAAAAGTTGTATTTTGTAGTTGATTAGATGTCCGTTTTGGGGGTAAGAAGAGATGCTGAATCCGTAAATGACAATAATTTTTTTTAGCCGGACATATAGCTCGTCCGGAATCCGGCTAAAGCCGGAAAATTTGTTATAAGTTAAATTTTTATTTGAAGTTGATTAGATGTTAGATATAGGGGTAAGGAGATACGCTGAATTCATTTTTGGGCTTTTATTTTTTCGCCGGACAAGTAGTTCCGGAACTTCGCTGAAACCGGAAAAGTAGCAGGATCGTTTTGATCGGTTCCGTCAAAATGGATATGACTAATAGGGGTAAATACACATGCTGAATCCATATCTGAACTTGTTTTTCTCAGATGATTAGTTATTTGGCCTTAATCTGCTTCTAAATTTTAAGAGTAAAAATGTTCAAGGAGTCTGGCGAAGACAAAATCTAATTGTCTGGATCAAATACTGAATTCTTGGGATCCAATCGAACCGAAACAGACCAAATCAACTCTCCCCGCCCAGAGTGAGCGGGCACAACACCATCTACTTTTAACTTGTAGCTGCGCGTCTTCTGGTGGAAATCTAAGAGCTAATAAGGGGGATGGAAATTGATGAGAAATCATGGTAGAGGCCGACCTTCTTTTTAACGACACGAAAAATAATTGGCTCTTTTCATCGCTTACACACTTAAATAATCATATACTCCCGGTAGAGAGCACATTATAGTTACCACTTCAGCCCCGAGCCGAGACCCCTTCCGAGGTGAAGGCCCTTTGTCACTGCTTACTTTATTTTCTTTCACAACTAGTTCTTCCGTAAAAAAAAAATTCTAATTCTTTACTTTGCAGACTAACTTGGACGGTTGACGATATAGGCTACTGCTGCACTATACCAGGTCGATAAAAGTGCAGGTGTCTCCAGTTTCCAGGTTCGTCAGTCATGAAGAAAATAATTGCAAAGTCGGCAAGAGGAAGAAAAGCCGCCTGGTCGATCGCACTGATGTCTTGTTTCGCTTTGTCTTATTTAACAGTGGATTTTGCAGCAAACTGGTAGGAACCAACAAGATTTATCAGTAGGCTACATTGTAGAAGTGTGCACCATTTTAACATATAACACATATGCAAATGTTATGAAATACTTCAGTTTGACTTTTTGCAAACTACAACACTGAAAATGTTACTGTTTCAAGGCCCAATCACATGTAGTCCCACTCTACAGGTACTTTTCCGATTGTTTCAGGCAGTATTCGTGTGTAACAAAACACACACACAAGACATTTGCAATCCCCCTGGGCCGAAGGAATACTTTTAATGTTTTGACGATTTTACGACCCCCGGTATTTATTACCGGCTCTTTTCAAGCAGGAACATTCGAGACAGTTGATTGTCTTTGCTGTCAAGAGCCCCACTCGAGAAGTGCAGTACTTCAGTTCTCACATCATCCCAGCTTAGACCCAATGCCACTGAGGGGACTGTGCTTCTAGTTGATGTAGGAGAAAGATGAACACTGATTGACAGTTATGATTGGGAAGCAAAAGATGTTCGAAGGGGCAGCTAGTAAATTGAACATCAAAATGATTATGACTTGATATCGCGGGGATCGACTAAAAACGGGAATGGAACGGAATGACACCGTGCAGGAGGAACGCGTACTAGAAACGGGAACGGGTAGGCTACTAAAAATGGGAATGACATACCAAAATCGGAAACGCTGCACCAGGATCGAGGAATAATGCCAAAAGGAAGAAAGATGCACCGTTCTTTCTTCTTTTAGTGGCTTGTTTGGGCAGGAGTTCCAGATCCTTCCCGTGCACGATCCCTGTCCTTCTTTTAGTCGAGTTCCCCGCACAGCAACGGAGAGAGCTCCTGTTCTTTAATACTGCCGCAGGAAGAACAAGTATAACAAGAGCTGTAAGCTCATATGGCACTTGCAAGGGCTGAGATGTATTATTTGATCAAAAGTAATTTTCGACTGTGCGGGTCAAATGCGCACTTTAAGGGAGCTAGAGAAAAAGTATATTATCGTTGAACTTGGCTGTAATGATGCGCACTTTAAAGGCACTAGAAATTCATCTGTAAGGAAGACCCTTGAGGTAAAAACGATAGCAGGCTCTTAGGGATCATTGATATATACGTATGATCAGAAGTATTTTTTTCCCCACTAATTTGCGCACTTTAAGGGTGCAAGAAATTAATTTTTTTGCAAAACCCTTGTGGGACAACTGATCATGGGTTGAGATGTATCGTTTGATAAAAAGTACTTTTCGACCTTGCGGTTAAGATATGCACACTTTAAGGGAGCTAGAACTTCATTTGTAATCAAAACCCTTGAGGCAAAAATTATCATGAGCTCATGGGGATCATGGAAATGCATTTTTTGCTTAAAAGTATTTTTCTTAATTTCGGTCATGATTGGTACTTTAGGGAATGGTCGGATTTGAAAAGTGGCGATTTCTAAGCCAATCTTGTCGAATTTCTAATATTCCAGCTAAATTTCATCGTCTAGCACATCTGGAAGTACCTTAACTCGCGATCACCGGAATTCCGGACCCGCCCCTCAAACTCCCCCCACAGTCGCCGGAGCCAATCCGGTTCAGTCTGGACTTGTTTGTTATTCCCACAAAGTTCCATCCCGATCTCTCCAGTCCAATCCGGTCACGTATTCCCCCCCCCCAATTGTTGTCGGATCCGGTCCGGACATAAAAAAGATCACCACAGGCACGCCCTCTGTTCAGTTATTAAATTTCACTCGAATCCGATCACCCGTTCCAAAGTTACGCATGGCTAAATATTCCGGATTCCCCCTCCCTCCGATCCCCCCACGACTATCGGATCGAGTGAATTTTTATTTACAAGTCAGTTTGATCGGGTCCCTGATACGCCTCCCAAGTTTCGTCGTGAAAATCCCAAAAACTGTCATCACCAGAATTCCGTGAAACTCCCCTCCACCTCCCCCCCCAAGTGTCCGGGTCCAGTCCAAACGTGTAAACAAATTATCTGGAGCAGATTCTTGTTCTTCCCAGCAAGTTTTACTCCGATCCCTCCATTATAACCGTTTCTCGAGATTTCCGGTCTTCCCCCACCCCCAATTCCCCCATAGCTGTCGAATCCGGTTCGGACTTCAAATGGAACATCAGAGATATGTCGTTCATCCAGGTATTAAGTTTCGTCCCAATCCGATCACCCGTTCGAAAGTTACACAACACTCATTTTTCCATATTCCCCCGCACTGCACCGCAGATACAAACCCCTTTGACCCTCGAATGCACTAGCTCTTTCCAATGTTAACAGAGTTATCCGATGCAAAGAGTGACGTCACGCCGCGCGCAGACCTACTAGTGTAAAGAAAGGGGTAGGGTTTTTACAAAAACTACTAAATTTTCCGGATTCCCCCGCCCTCTACTCCCTCCACGGTGGTCGGATCGGGGAAGTGATTATTTGCAAGTTAGTTTGGTCGGGTCCCTGATACGCCTGCGAAGTTTCATCGTCCTAGCACATCTGCAAGTACCCTAACTCGCGATCACCGGACCGACCGACCGACCGACCGACCGACCGACAGACCGACCGACGGAAAAGTGATCGGTATATGGCACTTGAGCGAAGCTGCAAGTGCCATAAAAACGCAAATGATATTTGTTTTTTGATATTCGCAGTGCAGGGGTTAACTCGAATAAGAGATGGAACACGACCACTAGAACAGGGATCGTGCTAGGAAATGATCTGAAACTCGTGCCCAAACATTGTTCCTCCTTTTATTACTGTTCCTCCATGTCCTGCGTTCACGATTTTAGTACGTTGTTCCCGTTTTTAGCAGGCGTTTCCCTTTTTAGCAAGCGTTCCTCCTGCACCGTGTCACTCCGTTCCTTTCCCGCTTTTAGTCGATCCCGATTTCGCAGACTCTCCAGATATCTGGGAATCTGGAAGGTGGTGCCAAGATTTTATCTGTCGGGATTGCGCACCCGTGAGTTAAGCGTCTTCTTTTTTCCGAATTCCAAATCCAAATCAACTACTATACATTCGTCTCCCGAAAAATTTCAACATCGCACGCCTTATCGCGGAATCGGCGCCAATAGTTTAGTTATAAAACTTTTTAATTTATAAATTTGTATTGATTACTGATTGACGCAAATATTATCTGACAGTTAGGACAAATTTAAACTACTGACTGTAGGATCAGAAACCAGTTATCGGCTACACCCGGCTCCGATTTTAGGATAAATTATTTGTTGACTAGACCCTAACGACGTTCGACTGATTTTTGCTTGCACCATCATCACCTCTCTCTCAATGTCGGATTTCTTGCAACGACAACCGAGGCCATGGCCTAGAGCGCAGGAGTCAAGGGGCCTTCTATACAGGAAAAGTAACAACCAAATATTTACAGAATTTTCAGTAGCATTTGGAAAAGGCCGTAGAAAATGCTTGAAATTTATTATTTTTATTTAATTAATTTGTTAAAAGAATGTATTTATTGAGAATAGAAATAAAACTTTTTGGGGAGGGGAGAGGGTGCAAAGTTATGTGTGTGTTGTCCTTTGGCCTAGGGCACTGAAATGTGTAAATCAGGCCCTGCTCTCTCTCAATACTCTCCTCCTGCAAGCGTTTATTCATAGCCATACGCTGGGAACCCTGGGAATACAGGTTTTGCTCACTAAACGAATGTAATACAAATGTAAAATATACGGTTGACATGGTGTGTTGCTTATTTTGGAGATCTTTATTCGAATCTTTAGTAGAGAAGCGGATCTTCGCGTATCCTTAGTTCAAGATTAACTCGCTCAGAATGAATGGAACACGAGCAGATCAGCCCAGAAACAAGAGCAGAAAGCACATATGGCACTTGCAAGGGTAGTTAGTAGGCCATGTATTTCAGCAAAGGTTCGTGCTCAAGGTCGGATGGCTCTTCCGAGACCCCTCGTAGCATATGATAGTCCTGTCCGCCAATTCCCCCTCATGTTCCCCCAAATAAACCCTCTACCCCCCCCCCCAATAATGGCCAACTCAGGTCTGGGCCTGGAACTGAACATCTAGGACATGTGACCTTGACATCTATCAAGTTCCATTCGAATCGGACCACTCGTTCGAGAGTAATACATGTAAAACGATTTCTGGGGATCCCCCTCCAACTCCCACCGCACTGTCCGTATCTAGTATGGACTTACAAACAGGACGTCTGGGACATGAGCTCTTCTCAACTGTCAAGTTTCATCAGAATCGGATAACTCGTTCTCAAATTATTCATGTTACAATACTTCCCGGATCCCCAGTCCATCTCCCATAGTGCCTAGATCCGGTCCGGATTTATAATTGGTAAATCCAGGGCTTATGCTTGCCTTTTCCGCCAAGTCCTGTCCAAGTTTCTGCACTCCAAGCGTGCCGCAAGATTCCAAGTGTACCATGATATATCGCGTAACCCCCCTCCAACTCCTCCTACTGTTCTCGGATCCAGACAGAAGACAATTTCTAATCCAACCTGCTCAGGTCCCTAATAAATCTGACAATTTCCCCCTACCCTAAGTAGTAAGTACCCTAAACCACGATAAGCGGACCGACGGAAAAGCCAAACTGTAAGAAAGACGTCATAAGTAGGAAAGTTAGAAAGACGTACGACGTAAAAAAAGGTCACCATATGGAGTTATTTTCCAGGACCTCAGATGCCCAGACGTTACCACCGAAAACGAAGTTGGGATTCCTGAAGCTGCACAAATGTGCCAGTAGTACGATGCAGAATATCATATTAAGGTAGTTAGATTATCGCACTCAACCACAAACCCGTAATTTTGAACCACGCTCAAGCGTGTTACACATCCTACGCCAGTGGTGAAACTATGAGACAATGGTTTATAATTCTGGATTTGGGATTGACAACCCTACCGGGCTAAACCCATTCTACTTCATTTCGAAATTTTGAACAATAGCGAAGTTAGCTATCATAATTTTCAAGGTACCTTGCAGGGTTGGCTTGACTGTACGGAAGACCAAGGTATCTGATAATCTGGGAAGTGAAGATTGGCTTCAACTGGGCTGGTGGTTGCAGTAGCACTGCTTATACGTACACAGTACAAACGTATACCCCGACAGTTCTGCACAGAATCTATACGTCCATTGTAACAAGAAAAACAAGCTTATTACTGTAATTGGGTTGTCTTCAGTGGTTAACTTAACGCAGCTAAGGGTCCATCGTTTTAAAATCGTTCATTCAGCTTTGACAAGGACGTCGGCTATTGGGCATCTGGAAACAGAGGGTCCGTTCCGTGGAATCCCTACGAGACGATGAAGTCGACATGGAGACGATCAATGACTTAAAATAAAGCCGTACATAGCATGAATCTGGAGGACATCTTTTCGGTCTCAAAAGTTCGTATAGAGAGCTGTTAATATGGTTTGATTTCCAGTATCAAATTTGTTTCTCTAAATGAACTTTTTTTTTTGTGATGTAAGAGCCGATGTAAGTAGCCGTTAAGATCAGGCTTAACAGCCTTATCTCACAATTATATTTCTCTAACTAGGTTTGCCCACTCGCACCAGCTGAACGTCGTACTTCCAGTTCAGGATACTAACTACCTGGGAAATCCCGACCTATTCAGCACTAAGATGGTGCAGCGAGCACCATGGCACAAACTGGGCTACGACATTTTCACTCTACACACCAGATGGAACCACCAGGCAGTTAGTGAATTACTGGGCCCAGAAGCAAAGTATGTGACGATCATGCGCAACCCAGTGGACATATTTGAGTCCTTTTACTCCTACCAAGATCTGGACAAACTTTATGAAGTGCCTATCGACCAGTTCATAGAGAACTTAAGTGACAGGAGCTTCCGGCTCAACATCGCAAGCAAACGGAAAGCCAAACTGGTTGGGCGCAATCAAATCGCCTGGGATTTTGGGATGAAGAAAACAGACTTCGACAAACCCGAGGCTGTGGATAATCTGATTGAATTTATTGATAAGAACTTCGATCTTGTGATGATGGCCGACCGATTCGACGAGTCGATGGTCTTATTTAAAGATCTTATGTCCTGGACTTGCGAAGACGTGACCTTTTTAAAACTGAACGCCAGGATCGAATCGAAAAAAGTTAATTTGACAGATGATCAGCGGAAGAAACTTGAAGACTGGTTAGCTGCCGACATGAAGATCTTCAACTTTTTCGAACAAAAGTTTGACGAACGCGTAAAAGCTTTTGGGACAACAGCAATGGCGAGAGAGCTCCAAGTACTCGGAAATTTTAACAAAGAAGTGCAAGACAGCTGCGTGGAAAAAGTCGTAACGAACGAAGAGCTGCCTCAGTCAAAGAAGTGGTTCAGCGATAGCGTCTTTTCATACAAGGTGAAGTGAGTATGAGGATCCTCACTTGGTGTGCCACAATTCTGATAATACCTTACTTCACTTCTAGTCCAAGCAGGCCCGTATTCAGGAATTTATTTCGGGGGGGGGGGGGGGGGTTGCCAGCGGTTTCGACCAAAAAGAAAAAAAAAATACACAGACCAGATTTTAAAGCCTACAAAAAACGATTAATTTTGTGGGTTTCGGGGGGGGGGGGGTCGAACCCCCCCCCTAGATACGGCCTTGAGTCCAAGTCAAGTCACGAAAATGTTCTTTTTGCAAAATTCTTCACTCTTGACAGGTTTCTTTAAAGCACACCTTACACTATTTACTGTTTTCGTTTCTCAGTTTTAAACTGTACTCTAAAGTTTCCCTTAAAAGACTACGCTATTTAAAAGAAAAATTGTCACTGTTCCATATAAACTTCGAAACGAACAAACAACGTTTCTAAAACTTGTTTTTTGCAACACACTTGAAAACCTACATACAAAGAACTCGATATTAAAAAACGATTTTCCCTCACTAACAGACAGTTTAACGAACTGATTTTATTTTTTAGGGAAAACAACCAATGCAGATTGTATGGAATCAAAGAGAACACTTTTATTAGAGAGATGCAAGACATCCAGCGCGCCCGATACAAGCTCGACAATTCTCGGAATACGACTAGTTCATACCCGAGAGAAAGAACACCGCCGTCGTGGTGATAGCGGTAGAGCTAGCTGGTTGGTGTACAAGTGCCAGGTGCAACTGCATGAACATCAAGAGAGAGAGGAAATGATGAGCCCTGCTTGCTGCCTGGTGTAAACAAGCTAATTAGACAGCTTTGTGACGGCGTTGCCTATTCAGGCTAGAAGAGTTTAACAGATTTATCGGCAAGAGAACACAGTTTCCTGTGTGTTTGGTTATGCATAACGTTGCTCAGTTCATAGCCCAGTTAAAACTTTCTTGTGGCAACATGCGAACTTACTTTGCTACATTTTTTCTGAAGAATAAAAGGTTATTTTTAAAAAGATTTATTTTTCAATTTTTATCCGTTTTTAGCGCAATTTTGCAATAATGTATCGTGATTACAGCATATGGTTGGGTTCACTCTTCTGACACTGTTGTCGCTTAAGACAAGAGAACAGTGCTGTGTTCCAATAAACATAATAACAGTCACAAGCTATTTTGCACAAATCGCGAAAGGCCACGTAAGCAACTAAGTATATGAGTATAAGTAAGGTTATTATATATTCGAATAATAGATAAAAAGCAAAAGAAAAAAAAGGTAAAAAAGACTTTCTGGAGATCTCTAAAAAGCAATTGCCCAAATAGGATAGTTATAGTTGGTAGAAGCTTCAGTTATTTATTGCAGGTTCGTTTATTCCGCTCCCCAACGCTGTCCATGACGTTCTTCAGCCTAACGAGGACCCTTGCCAAGAAGAGCCGAATGCCCTTCGGCCAAGTGCCATATACTGACCGCAATTCCGTCGGTCCCACGATTGCCAGTTAGGCACAGCTTACGTATCTAGATGATTAAGCTGTGCAGTTGGGGTACTTCCAGATACGCTAGGACGATGAAACTTGGCAGGCGTATCAGGGACCCGACCAGATCAACTTGGAAATAGTCACTTGCCCGATCCGACCATCGTGGAGGGAGGGGGGAAGGTGGAAAGTAGAAGAAGAAACGGGTGACTCCAAAACCAAATGCAAAAGAATTTCTACCCTTTCGAAGACCCAATCGAGCAGCAAAAAGAGCAGCCGTGTCCAAAATGAAATCACAGCACCAGCATCAACTCCAAGCAGTTTTCCGGCAAGAAGTTCACAAAATCAGATACAGTTTAACTGAAAGGGAATGTGAAGGCAAAATCAGAGCAGACCAGAGCAAACTAAATCTAGAGAGTACCGCGCAAACTTTGGAAAAGTGACACAGAGTCAATCGCAGCGACACTAGTTCCGCTAGCGGGACTGAACGTCCCTACTAAAACTCAATCATTCGTGCACCAGTGCTGGCTTCAGTAACTTAAAATTCTGAACACATCAAAAAAAAGATACAACCTCCCCTGTTTCTTCGATGTGTGCAGACCGCATCTTAGCTTTACTGGAAATTTCTAAGCCCGCAAGTTTGCCTCGCTTTAAATGCCCCAAGTGTGGTGGGCGACGCTACAAGTATGGCCCGGTTGCGAAGCATAGAAAGCATAGGTCTTGGCGTTACTCCTTAGTGTTATTTTGCTCTGGAGCAGACTAACTCTAGAGAGTACCGCGCAAACTTTGGAAAAGTGACACAGAGTCAATCGCAGCGACACTAGCTGCACTAGCGGGACTGAACGTCCCTACTAAAACTCAATCATTCGTGCACCAGTGCTGGCTTCAATAACTTAAGATTCTGAACACAGCAAAAAAAAAGATACAACCTCCCCTGTTTCTTCGATGTATGCAGACAGCCTCTTAGCTTTACTGGAAATTTCTAAGCCCGCAAGTTTGTCCTCAAGTGTGGTGGGCGACGCTACAAGTATGGCCCGATTGCGAAGCATAGAAAGCATAGGTCTTGGCGTTACTCCTTAGTGTTATTTTGCTCTGGGCAAAATCTAGGTACCCATGACTTATTAACTTAAAGAGGCTTGAAGACCCGATGAAAACGCGTTACTTCGTTCTTCAGCTATTCACGAATAATCGATTTTCAAATAGTGGAATTTCCTTGTCTTCCTCGCAGCTTATACTTACCATCCAGGGAGATATCCCTTGTTCGCTTCAAAGCGACCTGTCGCACTATTGATTGTCCCAGGATTGTCCCTAGAACGCGTCATAAATGTAAACGCGTCCGGCGCCTCGCTGGCCGCTCGGCTCTATATATATGGCAGCCAATCAAAAACAGTTTAACGGCCGCTTTGAAGCGGACAAAAGGTATCTCCCTGAATGGTAAGAATAAGGTGAGCTGATCACTGACCACTGAAAACCCGCGTTTGTACTGTGATTCAGATTTTCCACGTCATAGTAGAATTTTGCGTTGTGAAGACGGCAGTAGATATTCTGAACGTCGTACTATAAGAGCAAATAGGAAAAAAAAGACTAAACACAATTAAAATAATATGGTGTAGTCAGTTAGATGATATAAAAATAGGTTGGCTTTTCAGTTAAACTTTAAGGAAGAATATTTAAGTGTTTTTCTTCAAGTTCATTTTCCAGCTTAAGCGGCTTGAGCCTGAAGAGGACCCTTGCCAAGAAGGGCCGAAATATAGCTCCAATAAAATGTAGCTGACTTATCCGTTTTGCTTTGTCAAATATGGAATCCGGAATGAATAACTTTCAAACGGGAGATCGGATCTTAATAAAACTTGATATTCGGAACGACCTAGGGTGTCAGATGTCCCATTTCAAGTCCGGACCGGATGCTATGCACGTGGGAGGGAATCGGAGGGGGGAACCGGAAATTTTGTGACACGCTTAGAATGGAGCGATCGGGATGAAACTTGGTGGGAAGAACAAACACAAGCCCTAGGTACATCATTGACAGAACTGGACCGGATTTGGTTGCTGTGGGGGGAATTGGAGGGGGGTCCGGAATTCCGGTGGTCCGGGGTTAAGATATTTCCTTTTTGGGCTAGGCTGATGAAACTTGGCAGGCATACCAGGGACCCGACCAGATTCACTTGGAAATGGTCAGTTCCCCGTCCGACCATCGTGCGTGGACTGGAGGGAGGGGGAATCCGGAATCTTGAGATGTCTATAACTTTTGAACGGGTGACAGGATCTTAATGAAACTTAAAGGAACAGAAAACTTGACTCAAACTTGGCTCAGGGAGCTAGCTGACATATCAAGAATGTACCCTGAGTCGACATTGAGAGTTAGAAAAATTCTTGTTACGACCATTGCAGTTTCCAGGCAGTTTCCGAGAGTTCGACTTTTGAGTTAGTAGAAAAAAAAAAAGAAGCAAAAGGTTTGTGTGCCGGGAGTAGGACTCGAACCCACGATCTTTGCCCCAACAAACAAAGTAATACAATGTATGCCAACAGGGTTGCCACTGGTAGTACAATTGTGCTCACGATAGAACTTTATTTTTACTTTGGCAGCAGATTTTAAGAAAAAAGTAGTTGTCAGGTTTTATTTCCAAGGTGACTATGACCCAGCAACACGTTTTGAGTACTTTTATTGTTTGGTATTACTTTTTTCCTTTTGCCCAGTGAATTTATTTTAGTAAAGTGGCAACCCTGTATGTTGATAACACAGACAATCGCGAACTTTTACAGTGCATGAGTGCGTAACTACAGTGCATAAGGGGCAAGGCCCTGCCAGCTAGCTCTGGGAACAATAAGGAGGGGTTTCGAGATAACAAAGATGGGGGGTCCTGTCGACAATAAGTCCCTGTACATTTATCTAAGCCCCCCAGGCCGGTTTGATGGCCGAAAGTTGCCTAGTCAAGTTTACTGTTCCTTTAATAGCTGGAAACGCCTCGTGTCTCAGATGTCCCGTTTCCAGTCCGGATCGGATCCAATGAATTTGGGGGGTGGTGGTGGAAAGGAAAATCTTGTGATACACTTAGAGTGGAGGAATTGAGACGAAACTTGGTGTGAATAACAAGCAAAAGTCCTAGACAGATCATTTAAGCCACTTTCACAAGCATGCCCGTAGGGAAAAAAGGTACCCGGATTCCCGTAAAGGTGTCCGGAATTTTGGAACAACATTCCGGGCACGGAAAACGTCCCGGAATTCCGCGGTTTGACAGGAATTCCGCGTTAAACTGCGGAATTCCAGGAAACAAGACTCCCCAGGCGGGATTTCCGTTACGTTTTCCGTGCCCGGAATGTTGTTCCAAAATTCCGGACACCTTTACGGGAATCCGGGTACCTTTTTTCCCTACGGGTGCCTAGCCAAGCACAGATGCCTAGGCGCGTGTTCAGGCGTAGCCAGGCACAGTTCTAGAGCCTGGAACTCCGTGCTTGGCCCAAAACCTGTGCCTACGCATGGGTGTGAACGGTGATGCTAGGTACGTGCCTAGACATCTGTGCTTGGCTAGGCATGCTTGTGAACGGGGCTTTACAGAACCAGAATGAGTCCGGGCACTGTGCCCGATGAAAAATTCTTTGACTGTGTAGTCGTATAGTAGTTGTACGAAAAAGTTGCATGTATTGATCTCTACTAGTATGGAATACTTTGATTTAACATGCCTCCAACTGGATTAATCTTAAGTAATAGTATCCGATAGCATCCATACTAGGACCATGCAACTGGGCATGCGTATCACGGACCCGACCGAGAGTAACTTGGAAGTAGTCAGTTTAATTATAACGTCTTTAAAAATAGGTCTTGCATTACGTTATTCCTATTATGCTTTTACTTTCATTTTCCGTGTTAACCACTCCCAGTCGTGCTGCCAGTCGAAAACCTTAGCTGCACGTTACTTTCTTTTTACGTTTAATTTTTGTGTTCATCCTTTACATTTTGCATGAATTTGCTGAAGAATCTAACAACAAGCTTCCGAAATTTCTGACTAAATGTTTACGTAATTGTCTCCTTCTGATTATTCCCATGGGATCGCGCCCCTTCTTTCATGGATTTTAATGATCTAGTCAAGTTGGGCCAACTGTCGGATTTTTTAATTGGGCGAAGTGTCGGATTTCAGGAGTGGGCGAACTGACGGTGGGTCAACTGACGGTAGACGAACTTAAGGGTGGCCGAACTTACGGTTAGGCAAACTGACGGGTGGGCGAACTTACGGGTGGACGAACTGACGGGTGGGCGAACTAACGGGTAGGCGAACTGACGGGTGGGCGAACTTACGGGTAGGCGAACTTACGGGTAGGCGAACTGACGGGTAGGCGAACTTACGGGTGGGCGAATTTACGAGCGGTCGAACTGTCGGATTTCGGAAGTGGGCAAAATGACGGGTGGGCCAACTTATGGGTGGGGGTAGGGACGGCGACCCGTAAACCGTTTTGTTTAACGTTTTGTTTAACCCGTTTTGTTTAACGGTTTTCTAAACCACAGTTTTGTGCCTGATTCTTTGACAGAAGTGTGCCTTGTGCCTGTACCGAAATCTAGTATCGGCGACATGACTTCTCTGAGCAACTACAGGCCAATAGCTCTGGCGGCGGTTGTGTCGAAGCTGTTTGAGAAGTGTGTGTATGATTTAATCTTGCCACAAGTAGATTCTTCATTTTATCAGTTCGGATTCACGGAAAAATCTTCGACCGAGTTTTGTATATTTATTCTTAAATCAGTGATCCAATATTTTTGGATGTTTTCAAGCCCGGTGTTTGTGTGCTTCATCAATGCGAAAGCAGCATTTGACCGTGTAAACCACGAAAAGCTGTTCGATAAAATGAGTGAGAAAGGAGTGGATGTACGAGTAATTGGCACCCTGCATCATTGGTTCAAGGTGCAGAAACTCAGGATTAAATGGAGTGGCTTTTTTAGTCAGCCGTTTAGTGTACAGAACGGAGTACGCCAAGGAGGGGTACTCTCACCCCTACTGTACAATCTGTACGTTGATGAATCGAACATCTTGCTTTCTCGCACAGGAGTTGGCTGTTTCATCAACAATACATGCTTCAATAACATGAGCTATGCAGATGATCTTCTGATCCTGGCTCCAACTGTGGCTGCTCTTAACCTTCTGCTGGGCGTTTGCGATCGTTTTGCTTGTGAAAATGATATAGTTTTCAACACGAAGAAGACGCTTTGTATGGCGTTCACCCCACGGAACTTGCGGCTGAAACATATTCCTGATGCCTTTCAGTCTGGAGTACCTTTGGCTTTCGTCAGTTCCTTCAAATACCTTGGTTACACTTTCACTTCAACCATGAGTGATGAAACGCACGTTGCTGCTGTCTCCAGGTCTCTGTGCTCCAGAGCAAATATACTTATTCGTAAATTCGGTAAGTGCGAGCCTGCGGTTAAAAATTTCCTTTTCAGGTCATACTGCACACCTTTGTACTGCCTTGCGTTTGTGCAGAGTACCCCCTCTAAATGTGAAAGCAGGTTTCGGGTTCTTTATAACAATTCTTTCCGGTGGCTTTATGGTCTTCCCTGGAATTGCAGTGCCTCTGGTATGTTTGCTGGTGGTGGTCTACCCTCTTTTGGGGAGCTTAAGAGGAAAGCTGTGTTTTCGGTCCAGTCTAGGATCCTCAGCTCGACTAATCCGCTCCTTTTGGTGCTTTCTGGGCCTTACTTTAGGCTCTCTCTTCCGCTGTGGAAGGAGTGGACACATTTGCTTTGTGCTGTCCCGGCTGAGAGCTAATTTTTTGCTTTTGTATTTGTTTGTATGTTGTTGTTTATTTTTGTGTTTATGGCCCTTGTTGGTCGTTGAAGAAATAAAATAAATAAACCCCTTACAGATACTAAGAAATGTTTAACTTTAATTATGGTTCATAATTCTGGTTCATTGCCGACCACTCAACTGGACTGTTAGGATGTCAGTTGCCTAACCCTGAAAGGATAAAAGAACGAGAAAAGACATAGTGAACTGAAATTTTGATAGTTGCCGACCCCTCACCGGACACTAAGGACCCCTACCCCTGACATCACACTAAAACGATGTTATTTGCCTATCCCCGGCAGGATACCAAAGGAGGCAAGAAATGGCGAGCTAAAAATTCGGGCAGTTGCCGACCCCTCATCGTGCCCTAAGGATGTTAACTGTCTGAGGAAAGAACTGCCTACCCCTGACTTGATACTAAAACCAGGAACGATATAGTGAACTGAAATATGTTAGTTGCTGACCCTTCAAAGAATACTAAACAGGGCTCACCATTTCTTTCCTCGTTTTAGAACTCTAACGGTGTTAATTGCCCACCCCTGACAGGATGCTAAAACGAGGAAAGAAATGGTGAACTTAATTTGTAAGTTGCCGACCCCTCAAAGAATACGAACAGAGTTCGCCATTTCTTTCCTCTTTTCAATTCAATTCAATTCAATATTTATTTCCCTCAAAAGTATACAAGAGGAGTATAAAAATAAATAAATAAAATACACATATCATTCCGATAAAATCATACCAAAAACTACTAAATCATTTAACTTAAAACTATTTCAAATTAAGGACTACGGAAAAACGGATACAAATTCTTCGCGGATAAAATATTAGACGCTTTGGCAACAAAATTATCAAATTTTGTCTGAATTGCCAAAGCAGGATCCTTAACGTTAAAAACTTGGATCAAAGGGGTATTACGAGCCCAAAGTGGATATCCAAGCAGGTATTTACAGTATTTGAAGTAAGCTATACGAATATCAGATATCATACCACGATTGAAACCCTTCACCAAAACTGCTGGGAAAATTACAATTGGAAGAACAGTAGCTGTATAAATACGAGCCAGAATATCACGCCGGTGTGTACCTTTAAGGTGTATAAGAGCTCCGAACGTCTTACGAATTCTTAGCTCTATATTTTTTACAACTACTGTTTGAAAATTACGCTTTACTGAAGAGTATGGTACACCAAGGTAAGTCTCTGACAATATCAATTGCCTACAACGTAGGCTACTCCTACGAGAATACTAAAACGAGGTAAAAATGGTGGTACTGAAATGTGTTAGTTGCCGATCCCTCACTGGACTCTGAGGATTTTATTTGCCTATCGACAGGATACGAAAGCGAGGAAAGAAATGGTGAACTTTAAATATGTGAGTTGCTGACCTCTCACAGGATACTAAACAGAGTTAAGGCACGGTGCAGCTTGCCAGTTTTCCGAATCGTGGATTTCTGGTGCATCTTCCTCGTTTTCGTTTGACTTCCCGGTTTTAGTATGCTTGCCTGGTTTGTTCGTGCACCATGCCTTTTATTTCCTTTCCTGCTTTAAGTCTATCTCCGGATCGAGCCGCGAACGCGTAGGAATATTAACGGCGCATCAGGTGGTGAGATAGGGCGGTTCTGGAGAAAAACAAAATTTTACATCAAAAATGTATATCTCTGGTAATCTATCTCTGGTGTATGCGCTCATTAGCTTAATTTAGCTTACCTCTTATTCAGTTCTACAAATTTATTTTCTTATTTATAGAATCAAAAACAAATGATAATAATTAAATTAATAATAATAATTTATTTTTATAAATTAAAACAGTGTCAAGGAGGGATACAGACCTACATCTGTCAAGGCCACTCGTCCCCGGGCACAAGTGAGAATATTAGTATCGTGCATCCCGATTTGCCCATGCGATGCCATGACGGCTCATGATAATGCGATTGACAATTTCCTACTAACGCCATCTAACTCGGGCAATAATGTAATGGTAACTGCAAAACCGTCCCAGGGCAATCAGAACCAAAAGTTCGCAGGCGAACAATTCGTCGCATGGACAATTTTCGGCACTGAAATTTCATAAGGGGTTAAGTGGATAGATAGACAGATAGATTTAATATTCAGCTTTCGCCATAAACAATATACTACAAAAAGAAAATAAAAGTAACAGGGCTAAACAACAGCATCCGACTTGTGGAGTCTCAAAAATAGGCTTGACCTAGCCTTACGTTTTATCTCATCAAATGTAAGACATCGCCTTGAGACCATTTCACCAGAGACACTGCAAGTGGTAGGCAGTCGGAAAAACCGCCGAGACACTTTGTTGAATCCCACTTTGGCGGAGTTGAGGGACACAGATTTGCACTGAGAAACCAGCGCAACTGCGAAGAACTGATTGCAGTAACAATTAAATAGACGAATCTTTACTGATTCACTACAGTCCCCGAACTTCCAGATCAGCAGATTAGCTCTTTTAGAGAGGCTTTCTAGCGACTTCTTCAGGTGTAAATCATCACACTGGGAGTCGGTAAGTATGTAGCCTAAGTAACGGAATTCAGGGACAAACTCTATTTCTCTACCAGACAAAAACACTGGTTGCAGACCAGCTCTGAATCCACGTGGGAGGAAGGCCATACAGAAGGTCTTTGTCGTATTAAAAAGGATATCGAATTCACTTCCATATTGCTCCATACTTTAAGCAGCTGGTTAAGACCATAAATTGTTGGTGCGAGGATTGCAAGGTCGTCGGCAAATAGTAAGTGGTTGTACACCACTCTACCCGCAAAGCAACCAACCTGTTTCTCAGCTGGTCTCCTAGATAGTTCGTCGGCGTATACAGAATATAATAGAGGTGAGAGAACTCCTCCCTGCCTTAAACCGTTCTTAAGGAGAAAAGCACTGCTTTGTTCCGTTCCCCACTTTACTTGGAACTTTTGTAAAAGTTGTAAAAGTAAAACAGTAAAACAACTTTTGTAAAAGTAAAACAGTAAAACAACTTTTGTAAAAGTAAAACAAAATGAAATTTTGACTTTCGGGCATATTAGGAATCACCTTTTCTAGGCGCGTCTCCGTTTTCTCAGAACACCTCAAATGTCGAAGTTAAATAGGCGTTAACTTCCATTTTTGAAAAAAACGCATTGTTCTAGAACGGTGCAGCGATGGCGCAAAAACAATGTTTTTTGGGATCTCCTGAAAGGTTGCTTTCTTAGAGTTACCCCTCATTTAATTTCAGCTTCAATTTGTCAAGGACTATTCGGCGCATGCGTAGCTTGTCACCAGATGGTGAAGCTACTTAGAATTGGGCTGAAATCCAGTTAAAAAAAAACAACAACAAAAAAACAGATACGCAGATGTGAAGTCGTCGTATTTGTACATCCAATGGAGAAGTTAGCCAGTTTTAATCGTCCAAACAATAAGGAAAACGAGGAAAATATGTCAGATACCGTATCAACGTCTTGGCCGTGTGTGAGAAGCTTGGACACTTTTAGCGATGAACGACATTCCGGTAATTTCGGTCCACTATTTACTTATTTGGTATAGAAGGTGGCGACAGAAGTGTGAACTCTGAATATATATTATGAATGTGTGTCAATTTCCTACTCATCGCAGGATACTAAACAGAGGAAAGGGACGGTGCTGCTTCCAGTTTTTCGTATCCTTGATCTCTATGGGCAAAATTCCTCGTTTTAGTATGCCTTTCCTGCTTTTACTAAACTTTACTCGTGAACCTTGCCTTTCCTTTCCTGCTTTTAGTCAATCCCGTCTTCGTGAAGCCACGTTTTGATTTTAACGTCTTACTTCTCGAAATCCCCCAAACAATCTGTTGCAGGAACCATGGTGATGTCTACACATGGATTTTTATCTCCAAGGGAAAAGGAACTGGTAGTCACGTATAGATGCGTCACGAATGCCCCCCCCCCCCGATGCTGTCGACCAGTCGGTAAACAAGAGCTGTAAGCTCATATGGCACTTGCATGGGTTGAGATGTATTATTTGATTAAAAGTAATTTTCGACTGCGCGGTTCAGATGCGCACTTTAATGAAGCTAGAGAAAAAGTATTTTGTCGTAAAACTTGGCTGTAATGATGCGCACTTTAAAGGCACTAGAAATTCATCTGTAAGGAAGACCCTTGAGGCAAAAACGATAGCAGGCTCTTAGGGATCATTGATATATACGTATGATCAAAAGTATTTTTTTTCCACTAATGCGGGTAAAATGCGCACTTTAAGGGTGCAAGAAATTATTTTTTTTTGCAAAACCCTTGTGGGACAACTGATCATGGGTTGAGATGTATCGTTTGATAAAAAGTACTTTTCGACCTTGCGGTTAAGATGCACACTTTAAGGGAGCTAGAACTTTATTTGTAAGCAAAACCCTTGAGGCAAAAATGATCATGAGATCATGGGGATCATGGAATGCATATTTTGCTTAAAAGTATTTTTCTTAATTTGCGGCCATGATTGGTACTTTAAGGAATGGTCGGATTTGAAAAGTGGCGATTTCTAAGCCAATCTTGTCGAATTTCTAATATTCCAGCCAAATTTCATCGTCCTAGCACATCTGGAAGTACCTTAACTCGCGATCACCGGAATTCCAGACCCGCCCCTCAAACTCCCCCCACAGTCGCCGGAGCCAATCCGGTTCGGTTTTGGACTTGTTTGTTATTCCCACAAAGTTCCATCCCGATCTCTCCAGTCCAATCCGGTTACGTATTCCCCCCCCCCCCAATTGTTGTCGGATCCGGTCCGGACATGAAAAAGATCACCACAGGCCCTCTGTTCAGTTATTAAATTTCACTCGAATCCGATCACCCGTTCCAAAGTTACGCATGGCTAAATATTCCGGATTCCCCCTCCCTCCGATCCCCCCACGACTATCGGATCGAGTGAATTTTTATTTACAAGTTAGTTTGATCGGGTCCCTGATACGCCTCCCAAGTTTCGTCGTGAAAATCCCAAAAACTGTCATCACCAGAATTCCGGGAAACTCCCCTCCACCTCCCCCCCCAAGTGTCCGGGTCCAGTCCAAACGTGTAAACGATTTATATGGAGCAGATTCTTGTTCTTCCCAACAAGTTTTACTCCAATCCCTCCACTATAACCGTCTCTCGAGATTTCCGGTCTTCCCCCGCCCCAACTCCCCATAGCTGTCGAATCCGGTTCGGACTTCAAATGGATGATCAGAGATATGTCATTCATTCAGGTATTAAGTTTCGTCCCAATCCGATCACCCGTTCGAAAGTTACACAACACTCAATTTTCCATATTAACCCCGCACTGAATCACATATACAAACCCCTTTGACCCTCGAATGCACTAGCTCTTTCCGATGTTAACAGAGTGATCCGATACAAAGAGTGACGTCACGCCGTGCGCAGACCTACTAGTGAGAAGAAAGGGGTAGGGGTTTTACAAAAACTACTAAATTCTCAGGATTCCAAGGCCCACCACTCCCCTCGAGATGGTCGGATCGTGAAACTGATTATTTCCAGGTTAGTTATATCGGGTCCCTGATATGCCTGCCAAGTTTCATCGTCCTAGGACATCTGGAAGTACCCTAACTCGAAAACAGTGGACCGCCCGACCGACCGACCGACCGACCGACCGACCGACCGACAGACCGACCGACAGACCGACCGACCGACCGACCGAAAAGCGATCGGTATATGGCACTTGAGCGGAGCTGCAAGTGCCATAAAAATTGGGTCAGCGCGGAGCTCCACGATTTTTCTGAAAAAAAAAAACAGTCGGCAAAAATGACCAGTCGGTCGGTAAATAACTTGGCACTGGGGGTGCCAAAAAAGAAACATTCTGGCTCGCAAGACCTCTGGTCGATTCTACTTATTTATGAGATTGCTTGATTAGAATCTGAATACAACATTTAGTAAGGCCATTTGAGAAAATACAGGAAGAGATTCGGGCTGAGAGATGTTTTCCGTGGGGGCATAAGTGCCCAAGAACTGGACAAAACAAAGGCCAAACTTTTGCCATTTCATTACTTAAAGGACACCTCGCAGTACATAGTGTTTCTGCTCAGATGTTCTGAGATACTTGACCACTTAGCAACTAAGATGCTTACAGAAAATTACATACGGCTTCGGCTGTTTTGGCCTCTTTCCATGTCCCTTGCTGTGGATGACAATCTTGGCAAATCGCATAGCTGGCGTCCGGACGAATAAGGTCATCCGAAACAATGCTCGCGAGCATCATACGTCACGGAAAGAGAGCAGGCCAACAAGCGTGATAATCAGTGTATTGCTAATACACGATATAGGATACAGTTATGAAGGGAAGAATCTTGGGAACGAGAATGGACGGAAATACTACTGAAGTAGACTAACTTACCATCATTAATACGACGTACCCCTGAAGAAGCAGGCCTACAGGGGTCAGACAGAGCTGATGGACTCGGGACTCGTTTCCAGGCGGTCACGAGACGCCTTTTCCATACACTTGGACTCTTCTCGGTCTCGTCGCTTATGGAGCAGGACTCGGACTCGTCTCGTCTCAAAATCCGGCCGAGTCCGATTCACGTAAAGATCTCGGCCCGGCAAATTCAAAATAATGCGACCAATTAAAGAGATTGACCAAGGGATGGTCATGTCGTAACCTTTTTCTGTAGAATCAAATCAAGTAATATGTTGGAGGACTAAGTAATAAAACTGAGAACCATAGGTAACAAGAGTGTAAATGCTTGGAAAAATCACGAAAATGAGCGATCATGAGATAGCTCAGTTGGGAGCTTCGTCTAAACCGTCTTACAAAAGCCTTTAAAGAATATAGTGTTTGCCCCTTAATTTGAAACACACCTCCCCCACCTCAGAACAGACGAACGGACGGATGGACAAAGTTTACGATGCCATAGGGGCTTACCGACGAAACATCCCCATGACAAAACGTAACCGGCGAAACGTTCCCGTGAAAAATGTCCCCGTGACAAAACGTTCCCGTCTCAAAACGTCCCCGTGTCAAAACGTCTCCGTGACAAAACGTCCCCAAGTTCCCCAGTTCGCCTCGATCTTCAGTTGCATTATCGTGGTAAAACAGCTTCAGAGTGTGCATTAAAGATGTGGGAACATTCCTTATGAGCAGGA
This sequence comes from Branchinecta lindahli, assembly GCA_023053555.1. Taxonomy (NCBI): domain Eukaryota; kingdom Metazoa; phylum Arthropoda; class Branchiopoda; order Anostraca; family Branchinectidae; genus Branchinecta; species Branchinecta lindahli. Next base: position 8,423,493 of record JAKZAO010000003.1, read on the forward strand.
AAGATCGGACATAGGACCGGTTGCTTCATAAATGTATTGTTTGCAGTTAAAACTTGTAGTGTAATATACCTGCAATTGAGACGTAACTGATCAGTTCTAGGTCGTTTGAAGCAACATGCACAATCTGAGGAGCACCAATATGCTCCTCAGAGAAAGGGGAAGCCCGCTGTGGCTCAAAGAGAGTCAAACCAGGAAAATGCGAAAATAAGCGTAGTGCCGTTATTCTGGATAAAATGACATGGGTAAGAGGAAACGAAAGCTGATGGAACGATTAGTTAGGTAGAGAGACATAGTAAATCTAGGCTAGACGGGTTTTATCCTTTAATAAAATCCTTTAGTAATAAATATCACCAAATTAAATGTCGAACTAAAGCGAGACCAATGAGTGATATCGCAGCGTACACTAACACACAAATAAACCAATTAAATAAATGATAAAACGAAAATTTACATTTTACATTAACACTTTGGTTATTTTCTTGACTATTGGTTCAATCCATCGTGGTCAACCCACCGTGGTTTTAAAAAGTTTATATTCCAAGAACATTTTTTGTCTGGACTGATGACGTAATCAGTAACCTAGTTATCCCTCAGCGATGAAAAAAAAAAATCTAAAGTCGGGGACGCTTTGTCATGGGGACGTTTTGATCGGGGACGTTTCGCCACGGGGACATTTTGTCGTGGGGAAGTTTTGTCATGGGGACGTGTCGCCGGGGACGTTTCGAGTGGGGACGTTATGTCGACAACCCGCCATAGGTATCCCGTCACTGACAGTCTGGCATGCAAAAACCGGTAATCCTACTGACGATGGTACATGAAGCTGAAAGTAGCTATACCGGTCTCAATTGCACTGTGGACTTAATTAATCACCGCCAGCGGGGTAAAATCCGGTTCACCGATGTGACTGGGCTCTCGAGTTCAGTAATACCCAGCTCTTCGCCCTGTATAAATGAACTGTGTATAAGCATAACTTAAGAAATGTAAGTACTGTTAAAAATCTTGAACATCGATCGAGTCTTTTCTGTCAGCCTAACTGTGTCGTCCCCCCCCTCATATCTCTTCACACCCGAATAGTCTGCTTGACTTGGTCATCGGTAGGCGCGTTTGAGGCAATCTTAGCCGTTAGAGCTTTTTGGGATCCCAAAACGTACGTGAAGTTGTCCGTCTGTCTGTCCGTCCGTCTGTGAGCAAGATAACTCTCGAAGGGAATGAGATAATTTGATGAAACTTGGTGTGAGGATTCTTTGGGTCAAGGGAAAGGTCGAGTTCGTAGATGGGCTCCATAGCTGTATATTTGGGGAGGGAGGGGTTTCAAATTAAGGGGCGAAATAAAATGTTTTTTAAAAGCTAATGAGATAGTCGGTTTAGGGGTAAGAGGATATGCTGAATCCGAATATGAAATTTATTTTCTCGCCGGACAAGTAGTTCACTCTGAATCCGGCAAAAACCGTAAAATTTGTAAAAAGTAAAAGCTGAATCTGAAGTTGATTAGAGGATTGATTCAGGGGTAAGGAGACATGCTAAATCCTAATATGAAAATTATTTTCTCGCCGGACAAGTAGATCGCCCGGAATACATAAATTTAGTATGAACTTTTTAAAACCCAATGACATAGTTGATATAGGGTGAGAACTGAGGAGACATGCTGTTTTAGCTTTCAAACATACTAAAGATACACAAAAGGTGTATGCGATCAGTTTAGTTCTCATAAGTCCCAACCGGCATTTACTGGGTCGAAAAGGCAGATTGCATCCGACAACTGTCTGGTGAACAATGAATAAAAATGTGTCGACCAGTTTTCGGAAAACAAGGTAAACTACCCTATCCCCTTTATCCATACAAGCGAAAGCTCTGCGTCTATGATGACACATCTTCGCTTTGGAGTTTAGTTATGGCGTCATGGCGGCAGGCAAACTGTCGTGTCAGGGCCCCAGGGGGTTGAGTTGAGATGTGTTGTCCAGACTTCGTATGATGCACTGGCAAAGTACAGGCCAAGTTCGTAGATGTTTTTTTTAGCCCTACGCCCCTACATTTAGAGGCAGAGGAGAGGGGGATCGGATTTAGTGTAATATTTCTAAGCTAATGGGATAGTCGTTTCAGGGGTAAGGAGGCCCGATGAATCTATATCTGAACTTAGCTTTCTTGCCGGACAAATGATTCACCCGGAATACGGCCCAAATTGGAAGTTTGGTTGAAGCTCAAAGTTGTTTCTGAAGTCGAATAGAGATTCGGTATTGGGGTAAGAAGACATCTTAATCGAATTTTGAACTTTATCTCCTTGACGGATAAGCTTGCAAAATTTGCCAAAACCCGGAAGTTTGGATCGAAAGGTTCGGATATTAATGTCACTAGCTCTTTTGCTCTCGCCGGGATCGCTGCTAAAATACGAGGAATTTGGTAAAAAAAAAAAAAGAAGAAAATCCGAAAGACCTTTCTGAAGTCGATTTGGGATGAGATATTCGAGTAAATGTGCTTGCTGAATCCATATTTGGACATGGTTCTCTTATTTGGTTAGTTGTTTGGCCGTAAGTTATCAAAAAATTCTAAAACAGTAAACAATTTTGTACATATTCAAGCGGTTGATTGTGGATAAGTAGCAAAATGTTCAACGGGTCTGGCGAAGACTCGGAAATCTACAAGTTTCGATTGTCTGGATCAACAAGTCCAAAATATCAAATTTTTGGGATCCCATCGAAACCTTTGGTCTTGTTTCTCACTTGCATCTGCTATTCCCACTACAAGGAGTATTTTCGTCTCCCGGCGACTTCTCACGAAAACAGGTTAAAACGGTCGGGAGCAGTCACACAGTCACCACTAAATCCTGAAAGCCGGCTAGACACCACCTCCGCCAAGGTGACAAGGAACTCAGCTAGTGTTGGATAAAGTACGTTGTTAAATAAAGTGATTCCACTTCCCATTTTCAAAAATCAGGCAAAGGTTGCTAAAGATCAGGATTGTCGGTAGACACGAAGAAAATATCGGTAGAAAAAATCGATGACGATTTTGCTGAAACAAAAAACAAGCAGAACCAATCCCCTTTCCTCACTTAAAACAAAGATTCGTGGACCGTTACAGTAAATGCTACACATATAATACGCTGCGTTGCTAGGTTCGTCATTTAAAATATTCTTAATGTTTTTTGGGCGCACGTTGACAAATTGAGAATGATTTGACTGCTGTAGCATAGGAATTTTCAGAAAAATACTCGGTTGAATTTAATGAAAGTATATAAAGTAGCTGAATTCAAATTAAAATGTCGTTGGTGAAAATAAGAAATGTGATTGTTTTCGTTTCTCGATGATTACCATAAGATCGCGAGATTTTTCGGAATGTGAGAATAGAAGAAAAATCGTTAGATCTCACCATAAATCGATACGAGTGGAAACACTGCTTACATGATCCAACCTACCCCTTTATACAAGTATATAACACATAATAATCTCTTGGTCATAGCCTACTCTACCTCCGGTGGTACAATTCGATATACTAAGTCTGATGCTCCTAGGTCTGATTTATTCTCCTGAAAGACTTTTACTAACTTTGACGTCTAACGACTTCTAGTGCACAAGCTTTTATGTCGATACAAACTGGGTCACTCGAAAACTGGAACACCGGAACCTCCGCCACCGGAACCGATGGCTTTGGAAACTAACCTAACCTAACCTAACCTAACCAAAAGGTTAGGTAAAAGGTTCGGCTTGGTTAACCTTTTACCTAACCTTTTGGTTAGGTAAGGTTAGGGAGGTTCCGGTGTTCCGGTTTTCCAGTGACCCTACAAACTCAGGTGTCTCTATTTTACAGTTTCACGAAAAGCGACGAAGACAATGGTCAAACCTGTAAGGTGGAGAAAGATAGCATGGTGGGTCATACTAGCGACCTGCTTCACTCTGTCCTTTTTGGCAGTGCACAACTTTTCGACTAAGGGGTAAGAACCAGCAACATTTATCACTACACTGTCGGAAGTTTGCACAATTTTAACAGCTAGTAACTACTTTTGACATTTTGTACAAATGTTTTGCAATACTTTCGTTTTGACTTTTCGTACGTTGTCACAAATTACAACAAAAAATGTTGTTGTGTGTTAATCCTACGAAAAAACAAGATTTAATGCACACGTCGTAGGTCTACTTCTAGTATTAATCGCCAGTACGGCTGCTTTTTGTGGCCATACGTCGAAACTTCACTGATCACATAACATTACGGCATAAATCATGCCAAGGTAACGTTCACGGGTAACGTTCCGCTTCCGCCACTTGGTCAAATTATTCGCATCTAGAAACTTGCGCATAAACATTTATAAAATATAATTATTTTCTTAAAGTACCTGTTGTACCTATTTTAATGGATAACGCCGCGTATCTAATTATTCCATTGATTCTCATTCCCGATATTAAAAATGTTCAAAGTAATGTTTGTTCACGCTAACGGTCGTTAGACTGATTTTTGCATTCTCCGTGTTCGGCGCTTTTGAGCTAGATCACTCTTCCACGTATCGCTTCCGAGGATCTGAATGGTCAGCAATACCCCTTATGCTAGTTTATCCCGTGTTTCTCATAAAAAGGATGCTGCGCGATGCCAAAAATAGCCGAGACTTTTGGGAAACCAAGCAGAGTTTAAAATACTGGAATGGGTCAAGGTTCAGTTCGAACACTTCAATACAAAATTAATATAAATTTAGGACGAAAGTCAGAGACGCAAGGTTAAATGACAAAAACCGGAAGAAAATGTATCTACTGCGACTAGTGCTTTAAGAAAATTGAAAGATCAATGTTATGGCCTCAAAATTTTATGGCCTCAAAAATCCGCTTCCTAAGGGGATCGACTCAAACGGGAATGGAACGGAAGGACACGGTGCAGGAGAACAAGTACTTAAAAACGGAGACGATAGGGTCCCTATTCTACAAAATATTATATACCTGCAGCAAGGACCTGGACGCAAGCATTAAAGAACAGGAGCCCTGCCCCTCGCTTTGCGAGGGTGCCTCGACTAAACGAAGGTCTACTAGAACAGGGATCATGCACGGGAATGATCTGGATTCGTGCCCAAACAAGCTACTAAAAGAAGGAAGTACGGTGCATTGTTCCCCCTTTTAGTAGTGTTTCTCCTGGTGCAGCGTTCCCGATTTTAATAATTTTTTTTTTAGTAGGCGTTCCGTTTTTAGTATGTGTTCCTCCTGAGTGCAACGTGTCATTTCGTTCCATTCCCGTTTTTAGTTGATCCCATACTAAAGTACTTTCTCGATTGTCTCATGTATTCTTATTAGCGCGATTTCAGAATTCATACAGTAATAACTTTTCTCGAACAGGTATGCAATGCATATCTTCCTATGTCCCACAGGAAGTTATAATATGACAATTATTTTTGTGGAGGTTGTTGCGAACTCGTAACATCCTGCAGAGAGGAGGATACGAACTCGTAACATCCTCCAGAGAAGATGATACGAAGCTCGCATCAGCCTCCGCAGAAGTTCATCGAGCACTTTTCCTCAAATATTGAACTTATCGAGCACTTTTCCTCAAATACTGAAAAGTAGAAGCTGACCTCCAAAAAATAAATTAAAAACAATACTTTCAGTAACAAAACATAAAAAAATAAAAAAAAAAAAAATAAATGTTGAACAATGACAGAACATCTTACTCTCTTAGACAACCGGCCTATGACCTAGGTCATACCTTGTCACAATCAGATTTCCACTGAAAATACAGTTTGTCAACTGAAACAACATCCTACTATCCTTGCTTTCCAAAAGCTAGTTATTCAGCATTGAAAAAATGACAGAACATCTTACTCTCTTAGACAACCAACCTATGCCCTAGGTCATACCTTCACTGTAAAAAGTTCGTCCTAAATCGGAGATAGCAAAATTGAGTTCCCCATATTTGGTGTATTACCAACCGTAATAGGAGTAAATACTGCCGGCGATCGAGGCGGATGATATTTATCTTTAACCGGACTTTGTCGTAAAAGTTGTTCTTGTCTGGAAAAAGATAAGGACAGTCCGTTTGCATTTGGGTGTCCAGATTGAGATGAAAATCTACCGTTAGGTTACGCAAAGGAAGGTTTGTATCCTTTTCAGGTGTTAATTTTTTTGTCGGATGATTTTCATTCTTTTTCGGATGAAACTCTTCCGCAGCAGGGAGATGCCCTGATATCTAGCGTCTATTTTTGTCTCTTTCTTCGATCGCAAAGTACGCGACAGAGAAGAAAGGAACATAGTAGAGAACAATCAGTGGAAGAGGGATATCTACAGCCTAGTTTTCAGTCATTACTCATGGTAAGATCTGTAATTTTTGTTACAAAGATGTAATTTCTCTCTCTTGCTGAGGAATGATAAATATATTATTGGATAAAAGTTGTGCCTAGCCTGGTGTGATATCATTTGATTTGTTAGAAACTGTCATAAAGATTCATGACATAGTACTCAAGTACAGTTTAGTTTAGTCAAGCCTAGTTTAGCTTAGTCTATGGCGTCCAGCTTATGTTAACCAGGTTTCTGATCCAAGTTCTTATTTACATTTGCACAATTGTCATGTGGCTTATGGACCTGGCATGCAATCATTTGCTAGATACTAACTTGCTTCAAGATTGGTAGTAAAAGTGGGAACGAGAGCCTCGCTTTTACCGACCGGATATTTGAGTCAGCTTCAACGGTTATTCTTCGTAATTTCACCAATAAAGCGTAGAAAGTTCTGTGGGATTTGTCTCTGCCGTTTTAAAGTTTTGTCTGTTTTGCAGGTAGGCTATGTCATAGAAGTAGACAAAAAGAAAGAAAGCAGTCCAGGGACGCAAACACCATTTTGAAAAGCTTACTGTCCGTGGATCATAGCGACGAAGGAAAAGAAGAAAGGTGGATATCTAAACTGAAACGAACTTTCAGTTGCCATGAATTACTGTGACGCATAACATACTACGGAATCAAATCTGAACGAAGATTTCCTGCAGTTAATTTATAAATTTAAAACTCAGTTTTGTGTGTCATTTGCAGTAGCCCAGAACTGCAATTCAGTTACTTTACGAACCTTAAGGGGCTTCAACAAATTCAGTTAATGGTGATTATTGTGCTTATCAAAGTGAAACGAAAATGAAGTATTCTTATGATTAATTCAGAAGTCAATGTGATTAAGTCAAAGTTAATAAATTAGTTTTGTTTTGAAGATGACTACGGATGACATCTTTAAAGCTCTCTCAAATGTGCTTTTTTCATTCTTCTAATAAACGTGATATATTTAGATTTGTGTTTCAACTCAGCGAGTTGAAGGGGAATAATTGAATCTTGCTATACTCGTGGGGGAAAAGGCGGTTGCGACAACCAGACGATACTTGTATTGAATGTTTTCGTATCTTGAACGTTTTTAACAAAAAACGGAAACTGGATAGGAACAAAATTTGCCACTCTGCAGCGCTGGCTGAATGCGGAAAAACCATTCGGCAACGCTGTAAAACTTTTTCAGGAATAGTTTACTGTAAAATGTATGCCCGAGTAAGGATTAAAGTTAACTGCAGTATTTGCTACTGGGATTATTCTTATCTCTACGAAGATAAGACTAATCCGAAATAAAGATAAGATGAATCCCAGTAGCAAATACTGCAGTTAACTTTAACCCTAATTCGGGGATACTTTTACAGTGTTCGTCTGGTTTCGGACAAAACCAGCCCGTTCAGGGGAACCCAGTGGTAGTATTCCCTCCTTATAGGGACGACTTCAACCCTCGTTCGGACTAATTCTTCATTTCCAAAATATCAATAAACTATATTTGGTCGCAGTTTATTCATATCTGGATGGTTTTCGACTGCTCTCAGGTACCAGATTCAAAAGAATCGCCCGGATTAGGGATCCGAGATTAGGGATAGAGTTCTGTGGGATTTGTCTCTGCCGTTTTAAAGTTTTGTCTGTTTTGCAGGTAGGCTATGTCATAGAAGTAGAAAAAAAAAAAAGCAGTCCAGGGACGCAAACACCATTTTGAAAAGCTTACTGTCCGTGGATCATAGCGACGAAGGAAAAGAAGAAAGGTGGATATCTAAACTGAAACGAACTTTCAGTTGCCATGAATTACTGTGACGCATAGCATACTACGGAATCAAATCTGAACGAAGATTTCCTATTATCGACTGCTTTTGCCGTACCGACGATCCGGATCCGGATACGTTCCGCTCTTAACCGGTTTACTTTAGTCCGCCACTTAGCCAAGGAATGTCCTAATACGGCTTAGTCTTTTCCGTGTTAGGACGAACATTAGCAAAAAACATACCCCAGAAGGACTGCTTTCGTCCTACGGTTGGAGAGCCTGGAGCATTTCAATCCCTCCAGAGATAAGAATCGTCTTTGCCCGGCTGTCATAGAATGTCCTGATCGGGGTTACATTCATCCACGCGTAATCACCAAATAAGGATTGCTTTCATCCGAGTGGAAATGATACCGAATAAGGATGGTTTTCATCTTTATCGGGACTTTTTCCCGATGGAACGATGTTATCCTATTTAGGATAAGAGTAATCTGAGTAGTAAATACTGCAGTTAACAGTAACCCGTATGCGGTGAATTTTTTTTTACAGTGTTGTCACAATCAGATTTCCACTGAAAATACAGCTTGTCAACTGAGACAACATCCTACTATCCCTTGCTTTCCAAAAGCTAGTTAGTTATTCAGCACTGGTCACTTTCTTTGTCTGGAATTTTGTTTGGAATTTTCTTGTCAACACGTGGTTTTGTTTGTTTACTTTTACTTCCACGACCCCTAGGAGTGGTAATTTTAGTACTGTAGTAGGCTTTCACGACCGCTAGATGGCATCTGAATCGCCAAAAGAGTAAAAGACTATTGGTAGAAACTGAAGTGCTTGGGTCCCAAAAGTAGTCTTAGTAGGTCTACAGTAGGCTTGGGTTGCTACTTCACCAAAGTAAAATTCCCTACCCCATTAGCGAAAAAGCACAACAAAAGAAGAATAAGTCCTGCCTATGAAAAATATTTTGTTCGAAAAAGTTATAATAGTTAACAAACCTCCATCTCGGTTCATATCAGAATAACAATCTCGACGGCCATTTAAAAATATCAACCTCGCCTTCGGCTCGGAAGATATTTTTCATAACCTGCCTCGCCTTCGGCTCGGACAGGTTATTTTCAATGGCCATCTCGCTGTTATTTTGCGATATCAACCTCGATGTCTGATGTTAACCTTTATTATCACGTATCAAAACGAAGTTGGGCTAATTTTCACTGTGAGTGGCTCTTTCTGAAAACCAATCGGCTCCTGATCATTATTTTCAGCAAGACTTGATCGAAGCAGAGGGGTCCAAAATGTGACTAAAAAACAGCCGAGGCCGTGGGCAATTTTCTAAATAGTCGATTGTCCTTGGAACATAAATTCAATCCAATCTTTTGATATCTGTTCTATAAAAAGTCAGGACCCAAATATTCTGTAATATTTATAAATACTCCTCGAGTCCAAGCTGACTAGGAAACGTATATTCAAACAATGCATAAAACGGATACGTACGCTACGGTGCTTTGGCAGCGATATTTCGGCCCTTCTTGGCCCTTCTTCGACAGCCTGACGAGGACCCTTGCCAAAAAAAGGCCAAATCATCGTAGCTGACGAATCCGTTTCATACATATTTACAAAAGAGGATTAATCAGTTAAAATTACGGAAGTGTAATGCGTCTCCCACTCATCTTCTCACGTTATCCGATCCGTACTAACGGCACGGAAAAAAAAATAGAGAGGACTTTTGGCCCAAAGCAGAGAGTGAATGAGTGAAATTTTATTTTCACGGAAAATGTGACGGTAACTTTTGGACGGTATCTGAATTTTACTTTCATGAAAAAGATGAGATCACCTTTGGTCGGAGGCACGAGGAGTTGCCCAGTGTACACCAAGTGCCCGGTGCCCTGCCAATGCCGGCACCAGCTGACAAAAGCAAGCACCGGTTACCACGTGTTAGAAGTTAAAATCAGCACGTCTTCGTTTGAAAGATGAATCGCCTAATTTATGGTCAGCACCGCTGGTTTCGGCCGGGCCGGAGCCGAGAAAAGGTGCACAGCAGGTGCCGGAGAGTGGGTAACCCCTCGCGGAAATATCACCGCTGCCAAATTGACACATCTAGACGTTTTACGAAAAAGGGTGAATTCTATTTCATACGTTGGACAAGATTGAGACTTCTCAAGAGTGATGATTCACACTCTATCATGAGACTTATGGCAACCCTGCCTAGCAGCACACGACTGACAAGTGTTGCCAGATATACAATAAATACGCTGCTGTCTTTGAAAAAATACGCCAAAAATACATCAGAATTTCTTTTTAACCCAAAATTCGAAGAAATCTCCAAATAGGATTGTCAAGAGAACCCAAACAGTTTTAATACGCCAGTTAGAAAGAAAGAAGCAGAGTTATACGCCACACACTGTTGCACATGTTTCCGCCAGTTTGGCGTAAAATCCGCTAGTTTGGTGTAACATCCACCAGTCGTTCGTAAGATCCGCCAGTTTGGCTTAAAATCCGATAATATGGCAACACTGGCGACTCATCATTGCTTGCATAGCGACCGAGTAGTAAGAGTACCGATTCTCTTTCCCGAGACTCCTGCAGCAACCGTATGTTTATAGCCGTAAGCTGGGAAACGGGCTTGGCGTAATAAATATCCTACCGAAACGAATGAATTCCAAAGGTGGAAATACGGTTAAAGGACCTCTCTTTCTTATTCTGCCTTTTATAATATACCTAGCTCCCATACAGAATTATAAGCTTCTAAAATCCCCACCTTTCTCCATTGTTTCGTTTTGTGTCTACGAAATTTAGCGCTTTTTTGGCCTTGCCGAGTTTTCCCGTCACACAACAAAACGTTTGCCGGGATCTTCAGCGTCAGCTGAGAAATCTTTCACACATAAGGATCTGATAAGCTTTTGTGTGTTACTTGTTTTATTTGCTTAGTTTTCACACTTTTTAACCACGGCGCGATCAGTTTTCAAATGTTTTGCGCCCAGCCGCCGCGTCGGAGAGCAGGAAGGCTGGACATAGTCGACAAGCGCTAACAAGAAAATCGCTTATTTCAGGTGGAAAGTAATGATATTTTCGAAAATGTTTTTTCCTGATCCGTTTTATAGGGAAAAGATCATTTCTAGTAAGAGTTGTGCTTTAAACAGGGTATTTTTTATTTTTTTTTTAAGTTGGACAGTGTTTACACGAGAAGCGTATCTTCAGCTCATGGTGAGACAAATTTCGCAACGCGAGCAGATCTACCGAGTGAACGCAATTTTTAGCAATAACAATCTGTAAGACGATATTACATCCAAGTTGTTTTCCAGGAACTCAGTTTCTGGAATGTTCCGACATTCTAAACCCAAAACAAAGTTGGGATTTCTGAAGCTACATAAATGCGCCGGTACTACGGTGGAGAATATTATATTGAGGTAAATTTCTTTTCATTTAGTTTTAATACTTCTATCGCACGCTGTCAGAAGTTTGATAACATTGAACACAAGGACCAGTATCACATGTTATGAAACTTCTGACAGTTAAATCAGTCACAAATCCATGGTTTTGGACCGGCTGGGGCAGTGTAGTGCAACACGCTAAGTTGAGTTTTCGGCAATTAGCATGTTCGCCTTGGGTCCTAATGCGCTGTTAATAATTTTCAGTGACTGTATTTGTCTTAGAGATCACGGAGAAGGACTTGCTACTCTCACGTATTCTTTTTGTCTGGATTCGGTGCGAACTCGAAAGAAACACGGGAGCTATAAACGCTTGACGCCATAGAACATGAGAACCCGCATCAGGATGCGTACCATAAAACCGACTTGTGACAAACATGAGTTTTTTATTGAAAACAGTCGGTAAAAATGACCAGCCCGTCGGTAAATACCTTGCCCCCCCCAAAAAAAACAAAAAACATTTTGACAAGTAACGCCTCTGACAACATGGGATTTGCCTTCATTCCCCATGGAATATTAACGTTCATTCTTTACCAGGTATGCTCACTCGCACCAGCTGAACGTCGTGCTTCCAGTTTCGGGTATCTATCTGGGTAGTCCCGAACGAGTCAGCACTAAAATGGTTCAACAAGCGCCATGGCACAAATTAGGCTACGATATTTTCGCCCTTCACACTAGATGGAACCACCAGACCGTGAGTGAGCTCCTTGGCCCCGGGGCAAAGTATGTGACGATCATGCGAAACCCTGTGGATTTGTTTGAGTCCTTCTACACCTTCTCAGATCTGACCAAACTATATAACGTGTCTTTAGCTCAGTTCATTGAGAACCTGAGTGATAAAAGCTTCCGACTCAACATCGCAAGCAAGCGGAAGCGGATCGTCGGGCGCAATCAAATCGCCTTTGATTTTGGGATGGATCAAAAAGATTTTGACAAACCCGAGGCTGCAGACAAGCTGGTTGAGTTTGTTGATAAAAACTTCGATCTCGTAATGATGGCGGAACGATTCGACGAGTCAATGGTCCTATTTAAGGATCTTATGTCTTGGACTGATGAAGAAGTGACCTTTCTAAAACTGAACGCCAGGATGGAATCTAAGAAAATAAGCTTGACAAAAGACCAGCGGAATAAACTTGAAGACTGGTTAGCTGCCGACATGAAGATCTTCAGCTTCTTTCAGAAGAAATTTGACGAACGCGTAAAAGCTTTTGGTACTACAGCAATGACGAGAGAGCTCCAAGTATTGACCAAATCTAACAAGGTAGTGTACGATCGCTGCGTGGACAAAGTTATAACCAACGACGACCTACCCGCAGCGAAGAAATGGTACAGCGAAAGCGTCTTTTCATACAAAGTCAAGTGAGTACGAGGTTCTGTGATACAAAACATCTGAACGATTGCCCAAGAGCCCACGATCTTGATCATCGCTTAAAAAATCTGAACGATTGCCCAAGAGCCCACGATCTTGATCATCGCTTAGGCCTACTATTTTTAAACCACTGGCCACGACCAGAGGCGTCACTACTGGGGGGCCGAAAAATAGCCGAGTCGGTGCGAAGCAACGCGATTTTTAGTAAAACAGTCGATTTCTTTCTTAGAAATAGTAGTTTTCTCTTAAAAACAATCGATTTTTCTTAAAAACAGTCGGTTTTTTGTAAATATAGTCGATTTTTTTCTTACAATTCTTAGAATCAGCCGATTTTTCGTCAACACAGTCAATTTTTTATCAATAATAGTCATTTTTGTCCGCAAAAACAGTCGGTAAAAATGACCAGCCAGTCGGTAAATACCTTGTCCCCCCAAAAAAAACATTTTGGCTAGTAACGCCTCTGGCCACGACTTCCAGGCAAGTCGCTACATCTGTGCTATTTTCTTCATTCTTAGTAGGTTCCTTTAAATCCCCGCAAGTTGTTTTTTTCTTTCTTGTAATTCTATGCAGTTTTTTAAGATTCTTCTAATGAAAAGAACATACTACAGAACTTATGAATTAATTTAAATTTTCCTCCAGCCCAAGCTGACTGTGAATCGTAGTTACAGTGTTAAACGGATACGTCAGCTAAATTTTATTAGAGCGATATGTCGGCCCTTCTTGGCAAGGGCCCTTTTCTGGCTCAAACATCGCTCTAATAAAATTCAGCTGACGTAACCGTTTAACACTGAAACTATGAATGAACATATTTCCACAAAACGGCCGAGAGGCCACGGCGGGAAAAAGAAAAATATAATAAGACAGCGCTCAACAACTCAAATCGTAAACCCCAAAACAAACGACCATATCTCCGCTCCTTACCAAAAAACGCTTTAGATGCTCCAGAGGCTGCTTGAGAAACCTTCCGAATCAACGAAGGTCACCGAAAATTTTATTTCTCCTTTCCCTCAGTGTTGCCAGATTGGCGGATTTCTTCGGAGAGGGGCGTGAATATGTTTGCAACTGGCGTGTGGCGTAAAACGTGGCTATTTTTCTTTTCAACCGGCGTATATCTTGGTGTGACGTGAAAAGTGACTATTTTTACCAAAACCGACCGTTTTTCAGCAAAATCGGAGCGTAGCCTATCCAATCCTTCGAATACAAGTGTTTACGAGTTTTCCGGTGCCCTCCTCCAACCCCCTCACAAGTATCGGATCCGATCCGGACTTGACACGGAAGATCAGAGACGATATTTCTTTCGACCTTCCAAGTTTCATTCGAATCCGATCACCCGTTCAAAAGTTATGCATGCCACTAGATTCCGGATTCCCCCTCCCTCCACTCCCCCACGATGTTCGGATCGGGAAAGTAACTATTTCCAACTTAATCATTTGGGGTCCCTGATACGCCTGCCAAGTTTCGTCGTCCTAGCTTATGTGGAAGTGCCCGAACTAGCAAAACCCGGACCGACCGACCGACCGACGGACGGACAGAAATTGCGATCACTCCGAAGGGCAAGTTCCATAAAAATCTGCCCTCTGTTCCAGCCCACCCCAACTTCATCAACAGATAGATAACAAAGTAAATAATTATTTGATGTTTTAGGGAAAACGATACCTGTCGCCGGTACGTGTGCAAAGAGAACGATTTCGTTAGCGAGCTACGGGGCATCCAGATCGCGAGAGCCGCAAGCGCGGTGAGTTTGTGAAACACAAACTAGACCTCATCCCAGAGGAAGTGTGTACAAGGGTGCAAAAATGAAGCAATAGGAAGTGTGTACAAGGGTGCAACAGTGAAGCAATACTTTATATGACCAAGTTCAACAAACGCCAGTGAACCTCGGGAAGAACGAGAAACGTCGCCCGAACGATGACTCAAATCCTGTGTCAAACAATAAACAGCTGTGGTGACGGTTCCGGCTCTTCCACTTGGTACATGGCGAATCTTCATCAGCACGTAGAGTTAGTCATCAAGAGTATTCATGCACCATGGTGAGGCCGAAGAGCTGGTATGCAAGCTTCAGGCGCAACGGAGTGAACATCAAGATGAAGAGCAATGCGGTTGGGCCACTCAAACAAGAATTACTTTTATAAGTAGTGAACTGAAAGAGAGAAATGCTCCTCAGCCCGGATTTGAACCCAGGGCCCTCCGGTTACAAGGCGACCGCGCTACCAATTGAGGTACCGAGGGGCTTGTGAACAAAGTTCGCAAACCACTAGAATGGTCAGATAGAAGCCGGCCAGAGGAACAGTCCGCCCGAAGGCAAATTCTTCTAAACAGTTCACATCCCCATGTCACGTAAAGAAATGTATATTACATACATGGCGCTTTATACAAGGGACTTAGTACCGTGACAGATAAACAAGAAGCAAACTTTTGAATTTTTAATGTAGAAGTCTAGGACTCCAATGTCGGAGCCACGTAGACATCTCGGTAGACATACCAGGACTCACATGGCGGCGCCTCAGGATGAAAACCAAATAAAAGCGTGTTACGGGTATCATTGACAACAATAAAATGGTTTCGGTATGATTGGCATGACATTGACTCAACGTGGTTCTGAAGTCGTATTAAGCTAGGTGCCCACAGAACGCGAATCTTTTCCGCCACGCGGCGCGAAACAAATTCGACTTGGAGCTGAAACGGCGCGGCGCGAATTTTTTCCGCTCGCGACGTCAAATTCGCCCAGGCGAACGCGAATTCGCGTTCTGTGGGCACCTAGCTTCACTCGTATTTTCAGAACAGATAAAAATCCTTTAACCAGTCGGCTATAGGCCTTATCTGCTAGGTTATTCTTAAATCCCTCGTTCACACTTATTTTAAGAATGATTTCCTTTTAATAGACTTTGCAGATACAGGAAGATTTGAGGGATTCTGCAGTAAAGCGATCTATAAAAGCCGTTTTACTGAGCACAGCATTCGTGGTTACACATATTTTTATATATGTATCCGTCGAGGATCTGTATTAGGAAGTCCCACAAATATTCAATTTTGGGATCCCATCGAGACCTTTGGTCTTTTACAGACTTGCGAACGAGCCGAAACTTCGGACAAGTCACCTTTAATAAGGAACATATCAGTGACACGTGCTGAGAAGCTGTGATTAGCTATATCAACCAGTGTTGCCTCCCGACGAAAATTCAGTTTACTAAACCATCGAATTCCTTGTTTTACAAGATTTTACTAACTCTTAGAAATCTTTGCATTGCTAGTTGCTACGTTGCTATCGGCAACTAACAAGATTTACAATTTCAGGTAGATCCTAATATTCAGGTAGATCCTAATTTGCCGTTACTTGTTCCCTTCCTTCAAGAACGATGACACAATTTACGTCTAACAATTTTTTAGTTTGCTCAATTTCGTGCTTTTGCTACATTTGAATAAAAATTCACTAAATCTGAATAAAATTCACGACATTTTTCCTCTTTTTTTTTACTAAATTAGTAAAATCCTACTGCCGGTGGCAACACTGCTGTTAGCGGCCATGGAATGGTTTTTAGGTATATACAGGCTTCCAAATCTATTATTACAAACAGGCTTAAGCAAATCCATAGTATTCGCAGTGACGCATAAGCCGGTTTAGGCGTCCTTAGTACTTCAAGGTATACTCCTCCTCCTGGCTCTTTATAAATTGACTTCATCACATACAGCAAACACCAACGAGAGACCGGTTGAATGGAATTTTCTCAAAGAAGCCAGTTGTTTCAAGACGAATTGCATGTGTGTTATGAAAGTAACCACAACTGTTATCAAGGAAGCATAGTAGGAGCGAGATCCTGCGAGTTACGATGAAGAGAAACATGTGCGGAAAGGCTTGGATGAAGCCTTATGCTGCCAATTTCTTGAAAATTATTGTCTTACTGGGACTGGTGATAGTCTACCTACGGCGCGGGGATGCTAGGCTACCTTCGTCGGGACAGTCTGGAGCAGCGATAGGTTACGGCAACATCTGCGAACCACGGACAAAGATCGGCTTTTTGAAAGTTCACAAATGTGCTAGCTCAACAATCCAAAACATCTTTATGAGGTGAGCGAATATGATCATACTTCCTCAGCTCTCCGAAGGTCAAGCGGCTTGAAGACGAGCTCGAAATTCACCATTAAATGTCTTAAACCGTCTATCCTCTGTTTCGCGATGCCAGTAAACTGTTCCTTCGAAAACCAAAAGTACCACGGACAAGGAAGAAAGGGAACATGCATTCACTTCCTTCAGCTTCTTAAATTCAGTATGTAACTCCTTTGCTCACCGCGTCACCGGGATTCATAAATGATGAATCATCTGTGAGTACCTAGCAATGGCACATGTGTGAGTCATTTAATCCTTGCTAATTTTGGGGTTTGTATTTGTATTCTTTCAAAAAATTAGTAGTTATACAAAGTAGGAATATTTGATGTTGGAAACATCGTCTTGTCTTAACGATGGGCCACAAAAGTGGATGGGTTTGTATGAAGTTTGGATTAAGATCCAGGTTCGCATACGGCCTTCATTCAACGAGCAAAGTTGTTGACGAGTTTAACCTGTTCGAATGTCTCATTCATTCGGATAACAGCCGCCAGCAATCAGCTTGAAGACAATAATTTTGATTCTTGAGCATCATTTTCATTTGGAATGGAAGCCATGAGGGTGCCTTTAACAAGCCACTTCCAAAGTATGGGTTCCTAGTTGGCTGATATTAAATCTGCCTGCAATTTTTTTTATTCATTTATTAATACGTCTGGCGTTAAGCTTTTAGCTTGTCGACCTATTTTCTTCTTACCTCTCAGCAATTGTCCGTAATTATATACAACTTAATAGCTGGAAGAAAACCGTTTGCCTTCTGGCCTGGAAATCTTAGTGAGTCAATCAGAAACAAAAAATCAGAGTCGAAAATCGGTCGAAAATCAGAAACCATGTATTTTCTTCCAAAGAAATGGAGACAAATCTAACGACGTTCCCGAGAGCTGCATAATTGAGCCAGCGTAACTTTCGTTTCATCTTACGTGGTGGCCGAGCCCTTTGCTGTCATCGCCGTCGACCTATGCTGCTTCTTTACATTTTTCAGGTATGCATACACACACTCCCTTAACGTCGCTGTGCCGAGTAAAGTCAACGAGAACTATCTCGGCAATCCCGAACACTTCAAAGCGGACATCCTAAAGAACAGCCCTGGTTATACCCTTGGATATGACATGTTCATACTTCACACTAGGTGGAGCCAAACCGAGGTAGAAAAGATTCTAGGGAACGATGCAACGTATGTTACAATCCTACGCCACCCTGTTGACCTCTTCGAATCCTTGTTTTCCTACGGAGAGATGGACAAGATGTACAACGCAACGATGTCGGAGTTCATAGAAGGTTAGTTTATATTATGGGTTGCGGGAGCAGCACACACTCGCATAACAAACAATATGTCGATATAGGATGAACGACTTCTTGCCCAACACGTGGCTGTGGAACTAAATGAAATTTCTTGCAGAATCGCTTATCCCGAGCCACATTTCTATAGGCACTAGTGGCTTTGCTAAAGAAATAGAAGACTGGGCATGAGCTCCAGAGGGCCCAGAAGAGGTCAGTTCAAACCCCACTTAGTCCTATCTGAAAGTAGTCGAACTCGAAAACGTGGGACCGATATTTCACGAGCTGCAAAAGCTAAACTGCGGCCCTCTTGGCTCCCCGTGGGCGTTTGGCCGCCCACGTAACAACCAATCACAAGGGAGAAGTAGCCGGAAGTAGCTCCCCTGATCTAATTATTCAAATGATTATTAATTATTGGTGTTCTCTTACTTGGTATCTCAAAGTCGACAAATAAACATATAATTCGTGAGGTCGTTTTTTTCGTTTTAAATGCTCTGAAAAGAAGAAAATAGTTTTTTTTTTTCAGTGGTATTATTTGTGTTGTCGCCTTAGGCGTCTGATGTATGGCCGTATTTGGCTTTTTCAATAAATTATTATTATTATTATCTTGACCTGGTCCATGAAAGCGGATAATGCGATAAACCGAGCGGTACTGCTTCACTGACGGAAGCTAGATGACCGTTTCACGAGGGTGTCCGTCCCAACCGTCTACTCAATTGGTGGAAGGGGGGGGGGGTCAAACGCTGAAACTATCGTCTACTACCTCACCAGCCACTACGAACATGTTTAAGAAAAGAGTGGGAAAAGAATTCAGCTTTGATAAGCTAAATAACTTTGTTAATGCGGACAGACGCATTTCTCCTGCGGACAGACGTATTTCTCCTAAACTCAATTTTTTTTTTTAACAATTCATTACCGAATTGATGATCGTGCTGAACATGCTAGCAGGCATTCCAGAAAATCAAGCCAGCTTCATGTCCCTCTCTCAGAATCGCTCAATGAGCCTAAGTCTTTATTTAGCAAATAACCCCGGTTCACACTGGTGCGTCATAAGCGACACGTTTTTAGGATTTTGTAATTTTTCTCTCTTTAATTTTGAATCGCGTGACACCGCAACGCAGACGCAAACGGAAAACTGAGTATTTTTTGTCCAGACCATTCCGCCGAAGGAGAAAGAAACCCATGGGGAGGTGATCTCTGAAAACCCTGGGGACAATCCACTATCTGGGAATTTTCAGTCAAATTTCATTTGACATCCAGTTCGAATCTTGTTGAATGATGGTTTACCTAGAAGTTTTTTTTATGTTAAGGATTGTAATATTTGTTGAGGGTTGCACAACTGTGCGCGAAATCGTAGCAGTGTGAAACAGGGATAGAAAGAAATACAGCTATTTTCTTCAGACATCAAAGAAGGCCGAATCACACTGAAACACCGCCGTCGTCTGAACGGAAGATACGGCTGGAACCAAATTGCATGGGACTTTGGATTGTCACCTTACAAATTCAACAGAGCAGAGGAAGTGACGAAACTAATAGAGCTCATCGACCGCAAGTTCAGCCTGGTAATGATAAGTGAAAAAATGGACGAATCCCTAATCCTGCTTCATGATTTGCTCTGTTGGCCGCTTGACGACTTAGTTTCCTTGAAGCTGAATGCCCGCAGAGATGAAACGAGGAACATCCTGAGCCCGGAGCAGAGAGAAGTGTTGGAGAAGTGGTTATCTGCCGACATGATGATTTATGAACATTTTAAAAGGTATGGAAGTCCATGTAGCCAGGGTTCAATGGCAAGTTCCTCAAGAGTAAACTTGGAAGCCTCCCGATCCGACCACAATATCCCTGATTAACCTCCCTAGAAGGTCCAAAGTCCCATACTATAGAGAATCGAAATTTTGTGCCATGCGCGGTTTTGACCAGTCACGGTTTTACCCGCCGCAGTATAGACTTTCGCTGTCCCGACAGTCGCGTTTCTTTTTCTGTCGCTGTTTTTTCTAAAATAAAACAACAACTTTGTAAAAACGACTTTGTAAAAGTCGCGCATGCGAATAAATCTCATTATCTTCAAATCACTACAGTATGTTAAAATCTATATTACAGGAAGTTCGAGCGTTTAGTGGCAGAACACAAACATACCGTCCTTAGAAAACTCGACATGATCAAAAGTAAGAACGATCAACTGGAACAAATATGTTTGATTTCGAAACTAACCAACGATCAGATCAAGGACAAGTCAGAGAAGCAGTTCAGCGACAAAGCTATTAGTTTCCTGCTGAGGTGAGCTACTTATTTAATTGTAAAAGACACGCTTCACCTTCTGTAACTGCCTTTCGAAGTTCACACCTCCGCTTTAGTCGGGTAAGATCCAGAAGGTAAAGCAAGATCATACACATTATTTACTTTCTTCCTACTTTCCTTACTTCGTTCACTGTGACCAGAGGCGTTACTAGCCAAAATGTTTGGGAAGGGGCAAGGTATTACCGACCCCCCCCCCCCCCCCTCCCCCAGTCGTGACGCCCCTGACTGCGACAGTGTTGCCATATTGGGAAATTTTACGCCAAACTGGCGTACATATTTTTGCAACTAGTCTGTGGCGTAAAAGTTGACTATAACTGGCGTATTAAAATTGTGTGGGTTCTATTGACAATCCTTGCAATTTTTGGAGATTGAATTTTGGGTTGAAAATAAATTCTGGCGTATTTTTCAAAGGATCACGATCTGGCAATACTGCAGTGTGATGCGAGTCCAACTCTCAGTCATTCCAACTGCGACTGAAGAGTAATTATCCCTGCCGCTCTCTACGAGTCAGGCACAGGTTCTTAACTTACAACGCACTTGACAACAATAGTTCGGTCTAGCAAACCATGCCGGACACTCAGTTTATGTTTGACGTTTAAACTGAGGACGGTACATTCCTATCTACTATCTACCCTCCGCTCTCCCTCCAAATGATTCCTTTCGAAACAGACAACTAACCGCGTCCGGAAAAGAAATCCATAAATATCTCAGATCCGGAAGACGCTGAACGACGCTGTGCAACATGAACGTAAAGGGCTGAGAGTTCGACATCTTGATTTGCGAAAGGATTCTGCGCTTTGGTTGGGCATACAGGAGATGGATATCTTTCGATATTTTTCTTTAAGGCTTGGCCAAAAAATCCAGAGGTCAGGAAAATTATTTTTGCAAACGGAAGGTGAAGAGCTGCCTTAACAGATATTTTTCTGTTAAGCCACGACAATGGCTGTCTTGGCCTGACAAATCTGGCATTTTATTTAAACAACGAAAATATTCTTAGCTTTTTTTTTTAGGGACACATCCGAATGTCGCCTTTACGGCTTGAAGGAAAACGAGTTCATAAATGAACTTGGGACAATCCAAAGGCAAAGAGAGTATCTGGCACACTCTCGAACCCGATGATCTTAAAATAGGCATATCCAACTCGCTGGTTTTCCCCTCATCTGCTTGGAGTTCTTTGGTATTCAACGCTTAATGACACCCCAGCGCGATGCCTACGACAAGACCGACGATCCGCAGACATCGCGCAAGTTTTGCTTTAATCGAGAAGCCGAGGCTAACGGAGGCTCGAGTTTGAGTGTGACGAGCAGTGGTTCCACAGTCCCCGAACTTTCGGGGTTTCCGCGAAATTCCAGAAAACCCCCGACAACAAAGTGGCGTTCCCCGAGTCCCTGAGTATTTTTCTTCTCCCCTAAAATTTACAGACAACAGAGTTAGTGGATGGCTCTGTTGCCAATACGTGTTACCTGCGTGTTACTGGCTTTCCCACCCCAAATACTGCCTTTTTGTGCAGAAGAAACTGAAATAACAGTTAAAAATCGTCAACCTGTGCGGTAGAACATCCTCGATTTTACTTTTGTTCGCGTTCTTCTGCAAAAAACGCGACGTTGCTCAAACTGCGTCCCCAATTTTCCATCTCCCCGAAAACGCCCCGAATTTCTAAGGCTTGTTCCCGAATTTGAAAAAAAAAGTGGAAGCACTTGTGACGAGTACCAGCAGCCGACTCTAAAATCCAATAGCTGGAAATAAGCGTCTATAAGAAGGAGACGATAGATGGCAAGAGCACATGTTCTAGGATATTCTATTTGTATGTCCGGACCGTAAGCGACCCTTAGCTATACATGCTACCTACGCTTTCAAGTGCTATGTATATTTTGTTATCTAGTTTGTCATTAAAAAGAACCTGAACTTGAAAACTGAACCTAAGCTTTCAGCTCTTGTCGTTGCTTGTCTGACCAATGCTCTGTTATATTTTTTTGTAATGTATTTATTTGACAAGAAAAAAGAAACTCAGTGTGTTGCCGCCTTTATGCTAACAAAAGAATTTGAAAAAAAAATGCAAAAAGGGAGCTGTTTAGATAAACTTGCCTCGGGCAGCGGCACATCTTACGACTGCAGTGGTTTCACTCAGTAGGTAACGCGTCGGTATAGCATACCGACGGGCGCGGGTTCAAATCCTGGCCGAGGAGCTTTTCTGGCTGTCGGTTCAATGCTTAAAATGTTTACAACGTTTTTTGGAAAACTACTGAAGGTCCTGTGGAGTAAAATGAAAAAGTAAGCAATATAAATTACTTTGACTAAACGTGCGTGTGTTTTAGTTGACTACACTAAATGGAACGGATATGTCAGCATATTTTATTCGAGCGATCCTGCAGAGGACCCTTGCCAAGAAAAGCCGAAATATCAAAGATTCACTTTTTGATCATTTTTGTTTACCTCATGTCCACTTTTCTAGCTCTGAGCCTGAAGACAGTTGCCAAAAAAGGGCGGAAATATCGCTTGAATAAAATCAGCCTTGAATAAAATCAAGCGGAGCCTTCAACCGCTTGAGACCCGTCTGGAGATCCAGGAAATACTCCACAAAGCTGAAGCTGCGCCTGCTGAACAGTAATGTCCTGTCCATTCTGCTGTGTCACAGTGAATGTTGGAAGCTCAACATGCAGCAGGAGAAGAGGATTCTTGCCTTCGAGACGAATTGTCTCCGGAGAATCCTCAACATAACTTGGCAGCAGCGAGTATCAAACCAGGAGGTACGCCGTCTCACTGGCCAGCCGCTGATAACAGACGTTATCCGAAAAAGAAGATGGCGATACTTGGGCCACGTCCTTCGCATGGACGAATCCAGGTTGCCAAACAACATCTTCCATTGGCAACCAAAAGGAAGACGTCGAAGGGGACGACCGAGAAATACGATCCGTCGCACCTACCAGAGGGACCTTGCAAACGTCCACGCAAGTCTGCAACCTGAGTGGGAAGATGTCCTGGCGGCAGCCCACCAGAGGGAAGACTGGCGCCTATTCGTGGATGCCCTGGGTGCCTCTGGTGGCACAGGAGGATCTAAGGTCTAAGGTAAGGTAAAATCAGCCGACGTATCAGTTTAGCACAGTCAGTATCGTTGATAGCGAATCATATATGATTCGCAGTCAGCTTGGGCTGAACGAATATTTATGTGTCCCATGTTGTAGAAGCGAGGACATAAATAATAATAGACCTATTTGTAGGCTAGGTGTTACGGCAGAGTTTTTGTTTTAATCTCCGAAATGAGTATAACGCAAAATAATATCAAATAGTTAACAAACACCTTGATAGGAACAGAAATGGCACAGTCTTCGACGAAAAAAGGTCAAAATTTTAAGCTCTAATTCTAAGATCTAAAAAGGTCAAATTTTACCAGCTACGGAGTCTATTCGACTCCCACCATCCTTTGTGTGGTTCTGCCACTGGTTTAGGTGCTTCTTCTTTCTCACCTCGCTTAAAAAAAAATAATAGTGAAAAAAAAATATAGAGGATTTACGATGTCTGACACTAACACAATTCCGCCTTTCACGGTTTCGACAATCTATCGACAAAGCCATCTATCGCCTAATCCTTATCTCTCTGTGATGGAAGAATTCCGCGTCACTACGCGCATTCCGTGTTTCACATCCTTGTTTTTGTTTTCCTTCTTCTGTTATTTTGTTTATTAGACGTTTGTATAATTAATGATGAATTTCTGCTGAAATTTCAGCCACGATGAATGTAATTTCTGAAGTGCTGATATATTCTGGACCAACAAAGGAACAATGAATCTTTCACCAGTAACGAAAAAGCCACGTCGAAGCGCAAAGTTGTCTTCACATTGACCTTATATCGGGACTGAACGCAAGAAAGTACTGACAGGAGCAACATGCTTCGCGCGAGGTAATACGAACGACACCACCTTGTCGAGATAGTTCGCTTCGTGCCGTTACTACTCCATAGTTCCGTTTTCTCAGATACCAGTTTCTGATATCACGGTCTAAAGTCACTTTTGCAGTTCCGTGGTATCTGATACCACGGTCAAAAGTCGTGTTTGCAGTTTCTGAGTATCTGGCCAGTTACCCTGGTATCTACATAAACAAGAGCCTAGGTTTTTGTTAACTGCTGGGAAAAGAAATTTGGCACTTTGGATGTGACTGTATATTAGTATTTCTTTTGGGGTGATTTCTCTAGAAGCGCAAATACGGCGATTGTCGTTTTTGCAAAGCAACCGTAATATAAGATACCGTGCAAAAACGATAAAATGCAGATCCAGTTACCGTGGTATCAGATACCATGGTTTGTCCAAAATGGCAACTCATGACGAACTTCGTTTCGCGTCACTTATTGAATATTTCCTCTCGTGTCATTTTACTCCGCTGTAAGTAGTACGTCAGCCTACATGACAAGTTTGCCGGCTTCACCCGTACGGAAATCTCCCGCTTGAAATCGACCCAGACAGTGTGAAACGGATTTCGACCCGATTTCAGGTTAGTTTCTTCCTCGGATCAACCGGAATTTCGGTCTCGGGTGATTTGTTGGGTCGACTTCGACCGGAATTTCGGCCTCGGGCAAAAACGAGGCCGAATCCCAGGATTTCATGCGGGGAACCGCATTCCGTACGGGGAACCAAAGCGTGTACTGCCGAAGCTCCTGTCCGTTCAACGGGGACACATCTTGGAGAAAATCCAGCACTTATATTACTAATCCGTTCTTCATCCTTAACTGCTCGTTTTATTTTTATCTTCGAAACTTTGAGTCTCCATACAATATACCCCGACCCATCCTGAGGAGAACCCGTACGGAAATTTCCCGCCTGAAATCGACCCAGACAAAATGAAATAGATTTCGACACGATTTCAGGTTAGTATCTTCCTCGGATCGACGGGAATTTCCAGTTTCTTTCTTGATTCGACCTGAACTTCGGCCTCGGCTCTGCCCGAGGTTACTCCGAGGCCAAAATTCCGGTCGATCCGGGTTAGAAACTAACTTGAATTCTCTCAAAAATCTGTTTCATTTCGTCTGCGTCAATTTCAAGCGGGAAATTTCCGTACGGGAAGTGACTTATTTCTGTGCGTTTTCGAGATACTTCGGTATACTGCAGAACGCACATCTTCATGGTCACATGCTCATAAGATTCGATCCGAATTCCGATCGATCCGTAAGAAACTAACTTCAATTCTCTCAAAAATCTGTTTCATTTCGTCTGCGTCAATTTTAAGCGGGAAATTTCCGTACGGGAAGTGACTTATTTATGTGCATTTTCGAGACACTTCGGTATACTGCAGAACGCACATCTTCATTGTTACATGCTCGTAAGATTCGTTTAGCAAACTGCTGCAATCCCGACGTTAAAAAGACGGTGAAAACGGGTGTTACTTATCTTTGAAAATAGAGAATGAAGATAGAGAAAAGAGAGAAGAAATATAACAAAATGCTGGGAAAGAAACAGTATCTATATTGTTGCGTCTCCGTTAGGAGTTAGCGTGAAAATCAAACCTGCGATTTCATCACCTTAAGACTAATTGCCTTACAGGACCTGTCTTGCTTTTCACTGTTTTCACACCCCCAGTGACGACGTACGTGGTCTACTATCCTCTGAAATCTCCCTCTTTACAAAATCCTTATGAATCACTTTATTTGATTTTTCGGCTTTTCAGCGATAGCCGAGATTTTCACGGGTTGCCAGTCAAGAAATTTTGGTCTGCCTTGAGACGCCCAGGAAGAAAACTCCTCTCTCGCGGATGAATATGATTTTGCTGCGAATTTTCAGCATTTAACCACGGCGCGCATTTGTTTTAAATTTGTGTTTAGTATTTTTGCGCGACGCCCGGCCAGAGTCGGCAAGCGCTAACAAGAGAATTCCTAATTTCGTAAGTAGGCTATTATTTATTTTTTTTTAAATAATATTTCCAGCTTTTTTTTATTGTGAAACAGCCATTTCTGGTCAAAGTTGTGCTTTAATTAAGTTAATTAAGGATAAATTTTACGGGGTAGTAACAAATTTAGCGAGGCTAACTCGGGTACCTGTGAGGCATCGAGCAGACTCTTTCTGTCCGTGTATTTTTATTGTTGCTACGGGAGGTTGGCTTTTGCAAAATATCATATTAAAAAAAAAGAGACTCGAGAGGCGACGACATGACATGTAAGGACAATGTACCAGAGTAGTATCCCAACCAGGCAGAACCTGCTGCAAAGAATAAAAGCTCAATCGTACTTACGCTGAACTCTGACCTGTCCCTTTCCTCGTAGTCAGGTTAAATCCAGGATTCCACGACGACCCGGAATATCGAACATCTAGAAAGAAGGATCAGTAACTAACTCAGAACCCATCGACTGAACAGGAAGCTATTGCAGTAATGACACCGTCTACACATGTAGAGCGTGTCCCACCCTACTTACCGTAGTTACTACGCTAGTTACCGTAGTTACTACGCTAGGCTGGAACGCTTTTTTTATTTTTCGGTCAAATATCAGGCCGCGGGCTGATCGGCCCAATCACGTTGCAGATATGCGAAGTTACTACGCTAGCTACGCTCCCGAGCGTGGTAAGCAAATAGTTACTATTAGTTACTATTTTGAGAAGGTTGGAACGGTCAGCGTAGTAACTTTTCGTGAGGCTGAACGGAAATTAGTTACTATGGTAGTGGGGTGGAACACGCCCGTAGTTTAATTACTCTTAACAGAGAGGCGCCCAGAAAATTGTGCAAGTCTATTGATGGATTCACTTCGCATGGTGGGAAAGGATAGCATTCCAGGCGCTTTATCCTCGACATCAGCAGGTTTTTTCGGTCGGTTTGTCTATATTTTGCTGACCTCTCTGGTACAGCAAGCCCAATTCAAATGCAATGCTTCGCACTGGATTAAGTGTCATTTGTTGTGGCTGTTCGTGCTCTATTAGCGCCTAATCAACTGAACAAGAAATTTTTAAAGTAGGTCTAATTAAACTATCTGCACGTATAATTAGACTCAGAAGTTTCGTAACATCTGCAACGAGGATGCGCAATTTCCGAACAGATATGAGACAATACACCTGTTGCAGAGTTTCCCTGATACTGATCTAAAAGAAAAAGAAAAACTTTACTTCCCAAAATGGACGTACGAAACGCTAGTGTACGAATAATGTTCCTGAGATGACAACAAAAAATCCTGACAACGAAATTTCCTCTTTCGCTCCGAAATTTTTACGCGTCGCATATACGGGAGTGTCGCATGCGTATTTTCGCATGCGAAATCTCATCGACTGTGTGTGCACGTCGCTTAGTTGCATTTTTCGAAAAAAGGAATGTTACATACTATGTTTAGTGTTATGTTTTACATAAACTTAACACTTAAAACACTATTTACTGTTATGTTCCAACATTCAAAACTTCCCGAATACTGTACAACTAAACTCTACTTTTCAAAAAAATATAAACGGCATTGACTGTTTTAAATCTGTTCTCAGACCCATTGACTTCTAGCAAAATTTTGGCAAAATTCAGAAAACCGGTTTCACGCATCCATAGCATGATACTCAAACACTCGTCGGGAGCATAATGCGCCTGGAAACTAGTAAATCGTGACAAGTGCAAAGATTAGTGAGGTGTCGTTGGCGATACACTCAGAATGAAACATATGAAATTTGGGTCTCCGGGTTTAAGAATTAATTTATGCAGTTACGGAAGCAGGCTGCATTGGCATTACAGGTAAGACGGGTCCTTTAAAGACTCGTAGCCCAATTTTTCTGTAACAGCAACAGATATGAGTGTGTTTATTCAAATAACTCATAAAACGGATACGTCAGCTACGGTGCTTTGGCAGCTATATTTACAGGTTCATTCCTTCAACGTTGATCCTGAAGATTGACAGCCTGACGAGGACCCTTGTCAAAAAGGGCCAAAACATGCTGCCAAAGCACCGTAGCTAACGTATCCGTTTTATGCGTTATTTGAATATATGTTTCAAAGTCAGCTTGGGCTCCAGGAATATTTAAATGGTGTGTTTTCTCATATCTGCTGAAACTGCGCATCCTTGTGTAAGTGTTACGAAACTTCTGACAGTGTGAAGATCTATAGGTCTTGTGGTCATACCTATAGGTCAGTGTGAAGACCTATACCTCCCCCTACAGCACTTTCTAAATGGAAGAGACCCCGTCACTGGGTGGGGTGGAGGAGGAGTCGCAACCACTTGCTCTAGTTCCATCGACAGTAAGCAGATAAAAAGTAAAAAGGAAGACATACGTAGCAGCGGTGCAGCAATACCTTTCTTAAGCGACTGACTCTTCTTTGCATTTTCCTTCCGCCATGTGTTTCCGAGATTCACGTTGCATTCTTCGCCTCCGCAAGTACGGTACTTCACCAGCACTGAATGTAGGAAACCCAGTTCATCCTCGGTTAACGTATGTGCAATATTCCTCAGCTGATACTGATCTAAAATAAAAAGAAAAACTTTACTTCCCTAAATGGACGTACGAAACGCTAGTGTGCAAATAAAGTTCCTGAGATGACAACAAAAAATCCTCAGTTAATACAACGGATAGTTTTGAGCTGTTGAGCTAAAAACACAAATAACAATAACAATACTTCCTTCCCACTTAAACCGGTATAAGAGCTAGCCTGGTGCCCTGGACCAGTGTTGCCAGATCGTGAACCAAAAAGTAAGCCGCACCCTTTGAAAAACAAGCCAAAAATAAGCCAGACAATTTTTTGCCCAAAATCTAACTTTACTTTTAAAGGTGTCCAAGTTTTAACGGCCGTTTTATAGAAATACTCACCACTATTCAGGTCCTTTGATCCCACAGGCATTATCCACCTTCCAATTCGTTCCCTGGCTTGAGGAAGTTCAATTCCAGTGTAGAGATTATTTTGAGGCTGCATTTAGTAGAATTGCTACCCCATGTGGAACACTAGAGACTTTACAGAAATTCCCGCGAACTATCTGCAGAAAATGCTCGACCGTGCTTACTTTCCTGTGCAACAGTACGGGGAAAATTAACGACGAGGACGCCCACCGGCTCGATTTCTCCTGTGTTAGTTCGAGCACTGTCCGTGTGTGCGCTGCAATTTCTGTATCTCATAATTTCACTGAGTCAGACCTCTGATTACTATAATGATACTCTGTGACCCAAGGCGTTTTAATGTCAACATTTCGGTTCATTCAGAGGTTCTTTTGGCTCAATAGAGTTATTGTCAGAACAAATTCTTAAAATTGTGCCCCAGCCCTTATGTATTGGTGGACGGAATGATGCATTACTTAATAACGACCGTAACCCGCAGACAAAAACAAAAAAAAATCATCAGATCATTGGTTTATTATCACGTAGATACACAAAAAAAACATCAGATCGTTGGGATATTATCACATAGATTCATAAAATTATGGAAATCACTTCGTGTAAAGTCAAAGCTTTGGAATAGATTCCTTTTCCCAATGCTAAATGCGATGCTAAAATGCACTTAAAGGGCTACGAAAGATACACAAGGAACACAATCGTACTTTTGTCTTCATCACAAGTCCATTCCAGGATCATAATCGGCTATCACGAACCACAATACGTCCCTGGGATAGATCTCCAGTTTCCTGTTTGATGAGCCACCACTTTAAACATGGATGGGAAGTATCGTGGGCCAGATTGGGAATGACACGCGTTATAAATTTCGTCTACCTCCATCTTCATGTCCTTTTTGGATGATAATTCCCACGCGCATGGTACAATGTCTAGCGTCTATTAAAGTACCATCAGAAGTCGCCCCGTACGAGTCCTCAGTCAACCCATATATTGGACAACTTCGAGACTCGGAGGGTAACCAGGTTCTGTTTTTATTAACCATGCAAAAAACTAAAGAAGGAGGGGGGCTGAAAAAATCACTGAATAGCTGAATATCTTCTCTTTCAATTTCGATAAAAACGAAACTGTGACGCCAAAAACGTTGCGCTTTCTGTACATTTTCGCGACCACTTCGTACGTCTGACTTGTGCAAAGGTATATACTCGGAGCTGACTCGGAGACACTCAATTTACGGAGATCTACTGCGTTACTATATACCAGTGGCCAAGCAAAGTACGGTCTACTGTTCAGATACGGGATAAAAAAAGACGAAACAATATAAGAGGCTCGAACCCCTTCTTCGCTCAGTGCCTGAATACCAATCT
Organism: Branchinecta lindahli; assembly: GCA_023053555.1. Taxonomy (NCBI): domain Eukaryota; kingdom Metazoa; phylum Arthropoda; class Branchiopoda; order Anostraca; family Branchinectidae; genus Branchinecta; species Branchinecta lindahli. Next base: position 8,454,088 of record JAKZAO010000003.1, read on the forward strand.
CTGCTCCTCGATCCAATGCCAAATAACGAAACTAAACTCACCAATTCTCATATCGTAGAAGGTGACAAAGCCGGTGATGAATTCGCAGTACAAGAAATTATGAGTAGCGTTGATAGTTCGTAAACACCAATACGTGTTATTGTTTGCGTTCATACACACGCAAAACTTGCCATCTGAAAGTAACAGAACAAGAATTACCGACCCTAGAAACAAGACAAGAAAAACTACGGGTACGGTAAAAAAAAAAAAAAAAAAGGCGACGAATGGAAGCACCAGTGCGGATTCAAGGAGCTATGGGGGGGGGGACTTATTTGGTTATAGAATAAAGATTAACTCTTCCAGGCTAATTTCTAAATGTTAAAAGTTAACCCGTCTGTCAGCAAGATATCGAGAAACTTCTGCCAGTTTTGTTTTTCGTCCAGACATTTCTTCTGATATTTCTTTCTTAGTGTCATGGTCCTCCGGGTGCAAGTGGACAAAATGCTACGTCATACCATCCTCGGCTTTCATAATATGAGCGATGAAAAAATCTTTCTTCTGACGAGGGTTAACGGCTCTTACAGGGTTGGCGGTCCATAAGGGGCCGCTTAACCTTCCCATAACTCCGAACTCCCTTCCGATCTCTCCTACTCACCGTTCCATCGTGGTTCCGTTCTCCAATGACTGTTATCATGGCTGAAGCAGTTCATCTTTTCTAAATTACAGCCGGCCTCTTCACGCTCTTGCTTTCGACGAAGTTTCCTCTGCTTCTTCTTCAGACGTTCTTTCCGGCGCCTTTGCTCTGCACGATTGAGCTGCTCTTGCCGCTTTCGCCATTTCTTTATCAGTCTATAATAAGGGCTCATGATGCATTATTCGTCGCTATTCCAATCCACTAAAGTGGTGTTCATGGGCATAGAAGAATTTTTTAACGCGGATATCGGAACAAGGTTTAAACAGTATGTTCCCGGCCGTCGTCAAGGAGTCATATCTTATCCTTAGGAACGTCGAATGCACGTCAACAGATCACTGCTTAAGTGCCTCCACTAGGATAATCTGGTCTATCGTTCTGCACCCTAAAAGGTTGGCTCTTTTCTCTCTAGATGGCGCTCAAAGATAACTTCGAACACATTTACTCTCTAGTGACATCAGGGCTCCCTAACAATCGGTGCGGGCACCACAAATTCCTTCCATCACCTATCCATCGTTAGCAGCTTGTGAGGCCATGTGTAGAGTTCAGAAGATTTAAAACATGGACGCGCAATTTAAACAGACAGCACTTCCGGTGGTATCAACAAGTGTAACAGAATATTTATGTTATGACTTTTCGTTAAAAGTAACCTTGCAACCATGTTGTTTTATGGTTTCACGAAAACGTAACTCGTAAAAACAACAAAAAATTGTACTATCTGTGTTATCTGTCAAGTTTTATGTTTCACGAAAACGTAACTCTAAAAAAAAAAAAAAAATCTGTACTGTAGGCTATGTGTTGTGTTATCTTAAGTTTTATGTTTCACGATAACGTACAAAATGTCCGTGTTGTCTGTTATCTGTTGAAATTCTGCATCCTTGCGTTGGATGTCTGAAACTTCTGACAGTGATACACGGCCCAGCTGAGAAAAAAAATTACTCGAATCCCTTGTGCTTCTAGCTAAAAAAAAAAACATGCTCACCTCTTATCGCAAATGCACCTCTCATCATCTTTCCCGGCTGTCAGATTATGGTCTTCCTCAGGCTCGTACTGCTCGATTCCACCTCCGTTAAACTGAGTTGGGTCATTCTCCAAGTCTACGAATCCAACGCTCCACTCTCTTCTGCCCGACCCCACATCCCCATCGTAGCTCCCATTGGATCCGGAAATCCTGTTCTGGTAGTGATCCTGACCATTTTGTTGTTTATGATCGTGTCCCTCGGCATTATGATGGTAGCTGACATCATGTCGCTGATCATCCTCCGTACCATCCTCACTTTCATCATTTCGTGAATGATCGTAGGAAAGATCATGGTGGGCGGGATTCTCCTCATCGTCATCAGTATGTTCTTGGTCGTCGTCATCATGGTTATCGTCGTCATCTTCTTCTTCGTCCGTAGAGCCATCGTGAGTAGATGGTGACGGTTCAGCTGGACCCATGGGATCGATGATGTATTCTTCGAATACTTCTTCTGGACTTGAATCATTGACGGGAGTAGAAAGACGGGGTTCTACGCGAGAGAGTGGGGGGCGGATGCCCTTCAAATGTCGACGGATTAGCTATAAATGAAATAAAAAATCGAGTCAAATATATACAATGGGCTAAGAACCAAGGTTTGAACTGATGACAAACCAGATGTATGGATGGAATATATTCAACTCCAGCTTCTTGCGCCAGAACACCCAGCCCAAAGACACTTTGCGGAGTTAAGACGCTAGTAACGACGGAAATCTAGTTGAAGAACTGTGTGAATATGTGTTAGATCAGAGCTCTCTTATTCCAAGTACAACAAGACCAAAGGCTTCCATGGGATCCCAAAAATTTAATAATTGATCCAAACAATTGGGTCTTGTCTCCGCCAGATCCAGTCTTCGAAAGGCTAATCATCTGAGAAAACCAAGTTCAGATACACCTCTATAAGCCATGTCTAGTTTGACGATACTGATCGAAACTTCCTGCTTTACTTCTGCCAAATTTCCGGTTTCGGCCGAACTTCAAGCGAACTACTTGTCCAGCAAAATGAAAATTCAGAAAGGAATTCAGCATATCTCCTTACCCCTATAAACAAGACCAAAGGTTCCGATGGGATCCCAAAAATTCAATATTTGATCCAGACAATCAGGTTTTGTCTTCGCCAGATCCAATCTTCGCCAGGCCAAACAGCATATCATTAAGAAAACAAGGTTCAGATATGGATTCAGCATGTGTGTTTACCCCTATAGGCCGATCGAAACGATCCTACCTTACTTCTGGGAATTTTGCGGTTTTGGTGAATTCAAGGACTACTTGTCCGGCGAAAAACTAAACATCAAAAACGAATTCAGCGTATCTCCTTACCCTTATATCCAACATCTAATCAACTTCAAATAAAAATTTAACTTCTAACAAATTTTCCGGTTTCAGCCGGATTCCGGACGAACTATATGTCCGGATAAACAAGAGCTGTAAGCGCATATGGCACTTGCATGGGTCGAGATTTAGTGTTTAATCAAAAGTACTTTTAAGGTTACCTTTGCGGTTCAGATGCGCACTTTAAGGGAGCTAGAGAAAACGTATTTTGTTTTAGAACTTGGCTGTTATGATACGCCCTTTATAGGCGCTAGAGATTCATCTGTAAGAAAAACTATTGAGACAAAACGACCACAGTCCCTTAGGGATCATTGATATATACCGTTTGGTAAAAAGTTTTTTTTCACTTTTTCGGTTAAAATGTGCACTTTGAGGGTGATAAAATAAATTTTTAAGCAAAACCCTTAAGGCACAAATGATCATGGGTTGAGATGTATCGTTTGATAAAAAAAAAGTAGTTTTCGACCTTGCGGTTCAGATTCGCACTTTAAGGGAGCTAGAACTTCATTTGTAAGCAAAACCCTTGAGGCAAAAATGATAATGGGCTCATGGGGATCATGAAAATGTATAATTTGCTTAAAAGTATTTTTCTAAATTCACGGTCAAGATTGGTACTTTAAGGAATGTCGAATTTGGAAAGTGGCGATTTCTGAGCCAATCTTATCGAATTCACGGTCAAGATTGGTACTTTAAGGAATGTCGAATTTGGAAAGTGGCGATTTCTGAGCCAATCTTATCGAATCTCTAATATTCCAGCCCAGTTCCATCGTCCTAGCACATCTGAAAGTACCTTAAATCGCGATCACCGGAATTCCGGACCCCCCTCAAACTCCCCCACAGTCGCCGGAGCCAATCCGGTTCTGTAAGTGATTTATCCAGAGCACCTCTTAATTTTTCCCACGAAGTTCCATCCCGAACTCCCCAGTCTGAGCCGGTCACGAATTCCCCCCCCCCCCCCCATTGTTGTCGAATCCGGTCCGGGTGACAAAGTTCACCAGAGACATGTCCTCTGATCAATTATCAAATTTCACTCAAACCCGATCAACCGTTCCAAAGTTACGCAGGACTCAATATTCCGGATTCCCCTCCCGCTATTCCCCCCACGAGTATCGGATCATGTAAATTTTTATTTATAAGTCATTTTGATCAGGTCCCTGATTCGCCTCCCAAGTTTCGTCGTGAAAATCCCCAAAACCGCCATTACCTGATTTCTAGAAAACTCCCCTCCATCCCCCCCTATAGTGTCCGGATCCAGTCCAAATGTATAAACGATTTATCTGGAGCAGATGCTTTTTCTTCCCAGCAAGTTTCACTCCGATCCCTCCATTCTAACCGTTTCTCGAGATTTCCGGTCTCCCCCCCCCCAACTCCCCCATAGCTGTCGAATCCGGTCCGGACTTCAAATGGGACATCAAAGGTATGCCATTTATTCAGTTATTAAGTTTCATTCCAATCCGATCACCCGTTCGAAAGTTACACACTACTCCAGTTTTCCGGATTCCCCAGCCCTCCACTCCCCCCAAGGTGGTCGGATTGGGAAACTGATTATTTCCAGGTTAGTCCGGTCGGGTCCCTGATGCTCCTGCCAAGTTTCATCGTCCTAGCACATCTGGAAGTACCCCAATTTGAAAAAGTGTGAAAAAAACTACTTAATTTTCAGAATTCCCCGGCCCACAACTCCCCCCCCACATGATTGGATCGGGAAACTGATTATTTCCAGGTTAGTTTGGTCGGGTCCCTGATTTTCCTGCCAAGTTTCATCGTCCTAACACATCTGGAAGTACCCTAACTCGAACATGTGGGACAAAAAAATTCGGACAGACCGACCGACAGACCGACCGACGGACGGAATTGCGATCGGTATATGGCACTTGAGCCAGAGGCTGCAAGTGCCATAAAAATGATTGTCATATACGGATTCAGCATCTCTTCTTACCCCTAAATCTATCATCTAATTAACTTTCACTTTTAACAAATTTCCCAGTTTTGGCCGAATTCCGAGCGAACTACTTGTTCGGCGAGAAAATGGTTTTCGTTTTTTTGTTCAGCATGCCTTCTTACCTCTACATCGAACATCTAATCAACTTCAGATAAAACTTTTACTTTTAACAAACTTTCCGGTTTTGGCCGGATTCCGGGCGAACTACTTGTCCGGCGAGGAAATGGTTTTCATATTCGTGTTCAGCATGCCTTCTTACTCCTCGATCAAACATCTAATCAACTTCAAATAAAACTTTTACTTTTAACAAACTTTCCGGTTTTGGCCGGATTCCGGACGAACTACCTGTCCGGCGAGAAAATGGTTTTTTATATTCGTGTTCAGTGTGTCTTCTTACCCCATAATCAACTATCACATTAGCTGTTTAAAAATATTTTGTTTATCCCTTAATTTGGACCCCCTCCCCCACCCCTAAATGTAGGGCTACAGAGCCCATCTACGAACTCGACCTTACTCTTGACCCAAAGAATGCTCACACCAAGTTTCATCAAAATATCTCATTCCCTTCCAGAGTTATCGTGCTTACAGACGGACGGACGGACGGACAACTTTTGCTATGTCATAAGTATCCCTCCACGTACGTTTTGGGATCCCAAAAACATCTAATCAACTTCAAATAAAACTTTAACTTGTAATAATTTTTCCGGTTTCAACCGGATTCCGGACGAATTGGACGATTCCGGACGAATTGGACGATTCCGGACGAATGTACGGGTAAAAAAGATAAATCTGTCGTCTAATCAACTTCAAATAGAACTTTTGCTTTTAACAAATTTTCCTCCGGGCGAACTAGTTTGGCGAACTTTTTACCTCTAAATCGAACATATAATCAACTTCAAATAAAACTTTTACTTTTAACGAACTTTCCGGTTTTTGCTGGATTCCGGACGAACTATAACTTGTCCGGCGAGAAAATGGTTTTCACCATCGTGTTCAACATGTCTTCTTACCCCATAATCGACTATCACATTAGCTGTTTTGCCACTTTTGCCCCTTAATTTGAACCCCCTCCCCCACCCGTAAATACAGGGCTATAGAGCCCATCTACGAACTCGACCTTTCCCTTGACTCAAACGATTCTCCCACCAAGTTTCATCAAAATATCAGATTCCCTTCGAGAGTTATCGTGCTTACATACGGACGGACGGACAACTTTTGCGATGACATAGCTATCCCTCCACTTACGTTTTGGGATCCCAAAAAGGGAAAGGTAAAGGTGTCAGCATTAGCATTGACAGATTTTCTGCCCTCAGGAAGAAAGTACAATGGGCGGTTGCGGGCAGGCCATCCTGGTGCTTTTGCACACCCTTCCTGTCACCTTTCCAGATTTTTCTAGTTACCCATCTGGAGGTGGGGAGAAGATGGGTCGACTGACAACGCTATGGCGTGTCAGCGACTCTTCGAACATCGAGACCAGGAGAACGTGTGATGCCGCTGATTAACGACAAAATAAAATAATTATACCGAGAAGATTTTCGGCTCTACTTTCCGACAGGATTTCTGTCCAGGAAAGGAAGAATATTCACTAGAGACTTACCTTCATTTCTTCAAGCTGCTTCTTCAACAGCTCAATCTGCCTTTCAATGCTTTCTTTGCTCTCCCGCCAGTGGTTCACGTCTTCATACACTTGACTGGCGCACGTTATGTTTCGTCCATGGACCATCTGACACGGAGGATATATGGCAGAAGCAGCAGTAGTTGTTTGAGACATAGTTTCGTTGTTATCATCATACGCCTACCAAAGATACTGTTCTTTTAACAATCAGCGCCCTTGTTCTATGATTGTTATCATCTCCTTTATAGAATTTTGCGATAGAGTGGCGTGGCTCTGTAAGTACTACTCAGCCCAAAAGGCTCTAAATCCCCTTTAAGAGTTGTGGAAACTCCAAATGACACGGGCTATACAAGGCTTGTAGCAAGGGTGCGAATATCCATTCCATCATTTATTTCAGGTCATTTCTTGTAAAGTGTATTAGTTAATTTGTTGTCGTTTTTACGTATTTCGTAAATATTTTACTGACCACTTCTAGCTTTAAGCTATTTGAAATTAAATTTGATTGATTGATATTAACAATATTAGCCATTGACCGCTACAAAGTTTGCCTGAAACACTACCGTCCGCTGTACATTCTTTCGGAGTAGAGATTGTACCAGGAATTCTTGAAGGCATTGGCAAAATCATTACATCCATCATAACTTCAGACGGAAGGGCATTCCCATAGCTTATCACTCAGTTCTGAAACGACCATCGTCCAATGTCTTTTAGGAATCCTCAGCTACGCAGCTTGAATTCATCTTCACGCAGGCCTTTTTTGCAGAATTGTGTCAGCAGGGAAACTGTGACTATTGTGGTTGCCATGCTGATGGTTTGGCAACAGGATAAGCGAGTAGGCTGCCGTGTACAGAAAAGTGTAAACTGCATCTTGCGAACGACTATGTATTAACGAGTGAGGTCATCTTAAGTAATGATCAAAATCATAGACAGAATCGAACAGATCAGACAGCCTTTAATATTAGCAGGGGCATGATTAAAAGGGGGTAGGGTCGGTAATGCAGACATGACAAACCAGCGTCTCTCTCACGCTTGTGTGCCGACAGATCGCCCATCCGTCTTTAAAGTTAGGCTATCAACATGAAACATTTTCTGTTGGCACCCCCCCCCCCCCCCGCATCCACCGGGAAATACAGTAGAGATATCTGAACGGTATTTGAACGTTAGTTAATTTTGCATAGTGCAGTTTTGGGCTAAATGGTAAAATGAAGACCCAAAACACCCATTCCTGTGTTCTTACGAGCCTTTAACTAGTTACTATGGTTTACTGGTAGTTGACTACTGTCATAGCAAGTGGGTGGAAATTTCACTGTTCAAAGTTAACTACTTACAAAGAAGCATACCCCTACTGCAGTAGGTGGTTCTGACGGAAGGTAGTTTCGAAAAGTCAGTTTCACGGCAATATTCCTACCTCCAGTGAGCTAATTTCGTCATTCAATCCCTCCATGATCAAATCCACCTCTTCCAACTCGCCTTCAGCGATGATATCACTGATTGGGTTTGTCACATCTTGCTCTTCCAAGGCCAAGAAAAATGGATCTTGGTCGAATATGCCACGGCGGGTCCGACGATTCATTTTTAGGAATCGAGGTCGATATTTGTTGATATCTAGACAATAAAAAAGTTTTGTCGAATCCAATCCCAAGACGGAAAGCAGAAGAGGACCGGAGGAGGGGGGGGGGGGTATCCAAATGGTATCATTCGTTAAAAAACACAAATTCCAAGAATAGAATTTACATCCAGCCGAAGCTGACTGCGAATCTTATACAGAAAAGACAATTAATGATTGCAAAAAGCGCCATGTCAGCAAGACAGAGAGAACGTTCGGAAAAACATTCGCAGAACACAAACAAGAAATTGACCACGCCCTTTCGACGAACACCGCCAAACTACACTTTCAAATCTGCATTAGCAGAACTTATTTTTTTTATTTCCGCGTAGCTTCTTTCTCTTGTCCATTTGTTCTTGCATCGAACTAAAGCAAGTGGCTACGTCTCCACCTCCAACTCAGTGACGTTAATACAAAATTTACCTAACAGTTTTACCCTACTATAACGTCACTTACACTTTCGTCTTAAACCTACTTTCTTTTTATACTTTCCAACTCTAAAAAAAATAGCTTCTATTCTCAAACTTTTCATTTTCAATCAACCATTCTCAAATACCTCAATTGTTTTTTTTTTTTCCTCTATACTACCCTGTCTACAAAATTTTTTATGTCATACTTAATATATTTATAGAGTGTACATACATTTATACATTTATAGAGTGTCACGGTTTATTTTTTCTCCCAAGAGGTGCTACAACTGCCAAAAATTCAATCACGTCGCTGCCGAGTGCCCTAACCCCCAAAATGTTCGCGTTGTAGCGACGATCACACATCATCCCGAGAAAATCCCTGCAGTCGAGAGACAAAATGTGCAAATTGCGGCAGCAGCCAACACCCTGCCTACAGTCTATCCTGCCCGGCGATTCATTTGGTGAAAAATCCCACATCGACTCAGCCCACGCACACGGGGCGTGGACCAGAGACTGAAAGAACTCGACCAGTGCAGCTTTCGCGTCTCTGTTGAAGCTTTGGACATTTTTTTTTTTTTTGAAATGTTACGCAGATATTCTTGTGTCCATTATTTTGTGTTTTTCTTTTTTCTTTCCTTACCTTTTTTTATACTCCGCTTGTCCTCTTGTAGAAAAGTGGGTTAATAAAATTATCAATCAATCAATACTAAAATCTCTTAATTTTTCTCTCAATACATTCATTTTACCTTTATTCTTTAATCTTCAAAACACTCAATCCAGCAGAATATCCTTTTAACACCGTTTTCCTGACCGGTTTAGCGCCATTTTTAAGATTCATCCGCGTCTATTCGTACCTATGACAAGCGTGTGGTCAAGCTCTTGTTTTTAATAACATAAACACAATACTTTGAGAACATAACAGGATTTCGATCGGCTCCCAGAGGATAATAATCTTTGGACTTCCTGATACAGACAGTCGTGGCTAACAGAATTCCAGAATCTGTAAACTTGCAGTATAATCCTTATATGCCCCCTACTGAGCTCCTCAGGTAATACTTTTCACCGAAAAAAATATCAGATAATTAGGTTAATTCGTAAACTTCGACTCATAAGCTTGGCCTGTTAACCCGATGCGAAAAAAAAGTATTTCCCGATCCTGATTCAGCTCTCAGACACTTCTAACTGAATTCAGGATTCGCGTCAACCAGATTTCTGGATTTTGCCAAATTCCGGACGAATTGCTTGTCCACTGAACAAAAAAAAATCATAAGTTTAAGAAACGGAAAAAACCATTATTTGTTTGCACATTAGACATTTCAAAGGCGTTTGATTCTGTCCTACATTCGCAAGCAATCCTGTCGCTACTGAGGGCAGAGGTTGATTCATTCGTTTGTAAATGTTTGTGGAATTGGTATGGAAAGTCCCAAGTAAGAATTCGTTCTGCAGGACAACTTTCTAGTCCTATAGAAATTCGTAGAGGTGTTAAACAGGGTTCAGTCATAAGCCCCGTAATATTTAATAATGCGCTGCGTTTTGCGACAAGATCGATTGAAGAGTTCCTGATAGAAGATGGTATTGATGTTAGTCACCTATCTTACGCAGATGACCTACTTCTGATGAGTGACAATTTAGAATCCCTACAAGAAGCTATCAATAGAGTGTCGTCCGCCCTTGGCGATATAGGTCTAAGCATAGAGCCCTCCAAGACTGAATTTGCCGTTATGAACGAAGAAATACTGCCAATCCGTGTGGTTGATGTTTGTGGCAAGACAGTTGTCCAAAAGGATACATTTGAGTATCTCGGACTTCGGTATGGGAATTCCATTAAAGCTACTAAAAATTTAGTTATCGCAACTCTTAAAGAAAAACTACGGAAGACCTACGGAATGTTGGCACGAACTAAAGGTCAATTTGATAAAATTACGCTTGGCCGTCTTTGCAATGCCATGTTCGCGCCCCATGTCTTTTTTCTAACCCCTCTGTGGAATTCACTGAATAAAACTGAGCGTAAACAAGTCCGTTCTAATTTTTTCCGGTACTGCAAATATCTACTGGGAATTCCGATATGGTTCCGAAACTCTTATGTATCACAAAGGTACCGTATTTTTGAAATAAGCGGAAAAATGGATGAGCTAACTAGCCGTTTCATCAATCGAAGTAGAAAACTGTAATCATGTGATTCAAGCATATTGTTGTTTTGGTTTCTCAGTTATCGCAGTCTAATTTTGTTTCGTAGTGTTTTTTGATTTCTCTTTTTCTTTGTTCCTTTATCAACTCCTTCGACCATTTACTTTGTATTTGTATGGAGGGTTTAAATAAAATTATTATTATTATTATATGGTTCAGCATGTCACTTTCCCGTATATCGAACCTCCAACTGTCTGCAGAACAAAACCTTGTATTTCTATCAAATGGCCGGACTCCGAGCGAAAATGTTCTCCAGCAAGAAAACAGAGTTCGGATATGGCTTCGTCATTCCTCCTTACCCCTAAATCGAATCTCTAATCGACTTCAGAAAAAACATTAACTTTACCAAATTTCGGTTACTGCCGGATTCCGGGCGGAATATTCGTCCGCAAGAAAATAAAATTCACATATAGCTTCAGAACGTCTCCTCACCCCTAAATCGCACCTCTAGTCGACTTCGGAAAAGCCTTAACTTTAGAAAAATTTCTCGTCTTGATCGGAGTCCGGCCGAACTACTTGTCCGAAAAAATATAGTCAGAAATGGATTCGGTACTCCTCCTTACCTCTAAACCGTATCTAGATTCTAGTCAGATTGAAAAAAGAAATCGCCTCTTAATTTGGATATCCCCTCACCCACCCCTAAATGTCGGGCCACGAGGGCCCATCTACGAACTTGACCTGTACTCTGACCCAACGAATCCTCACACCAGGTGAAAAAAATCTCAACCCCTTTAAGAGTTATCGTGCTAATAGACGGACGAACATGCAGACAGACGGACAGGTCAGGTCACAGGTATCCCCGTCACTAACGTTTTGGGATCTTCATCTCTCTATGAAACACAAGCAGCCTCTAACATACATGGACCAGGCCCGGAGACGAATAGCATCTAAATACAATGTTAGCTCAGTATAAATGGAGCTTTAGCACGGGGACCTTGGACCACTAGAAAACAAGGGTCCGGAAGTCGCCCAAGTTCTTCTTTCCCGATGTTCAAACCGAAAATCGTCAGCTCCGCAGGGGCTCCTCAAGCTGGGTCTGAACCCAAAACCTTTGGACATTACAAGCGAAACGCTCTTTAGCCGAGCTCCAACGGGAATGCGAACTTCGCCCGCAAACGAAACAGACTGCGAATCCAGCGAATGCGCCTCGGTAGGACCTTTACCTTATGGTTAACGTTCAAACAAGTTTCGTCTAACCTCTATTCACGTGCTCCTTCAAGAACTCCCTCTGCATCTTCTTTTCTTTCTCAATAATTCGCCTGAGAGGCACTTTCTTCTTTTTAACACAATGACAGCCTGTGAAGCCTTTGAACCCTCCAATATACGGGCATCGACGCATGCGCCAGTGGTCTCCATCCTAGAACAAGTCATAGCGTAGAACTATGTCCACATCGATAATCTAATTCCGTATTTCTGGGGTTTGTATTCATACTGGTGTGGTGATTACAGTTACGATTATCAACAGCATAAGTATTTATTTATTTCCAAACCCTTCTCTGAACAGCCCTTCTCTCTTTTTATGGTTATCTCTCCCACTGTGGAGATAACGACTGTCGTCTCCACATTCCGTTTTGGTTTTCCGTCATTGTGTTCCATTTGCTTTTCTCACCTTTCCACTCGCAAACTGCACAGAACATACGCAAGCTTATGCCTTACCTTTTATATTTTTTTTTGTCTTAATAATAAATAAAAATACGACGTCGGACAAACGAATAAGTCAAGAAGGCTTTCTTGACTTTCCTCCCCTCCCCACGACAGTGATACGCACCTACAGACGGACGAAGAAAATTTACGATGTCACAGACATCCCTCGCTTTCGTCTGGGATCCCAGGAAACTGAGAAAGGCTCCGACCCTGGTGTGCATCCGCCGATCCTAGTTCCGTTTTCCGTGGACGGTGGACATAGATTTTGACCTAACTTTTGTGTTCACTTGCCTGTCCAAGTGCCACCTTCGAAGTGGTTGAACTTTCCTGTTGTTTTATCTGAAGTCTGATGATAACGCTCAGATGAACGGGAAGGGTAAGGCAAACGTCCAACACTGTAGGGGATGAAAGCTGCGTTTTTTTTTATGTAGTTTTACTGTAACTTGACGTACTTTTGCTTTAGCTACGTGACAGTCTGTGGAACAGACAAATAAAACAGTACACATACTGAGCGTGTTCCAACCTACTAACCGTAGTTACTACGCTAGTCACCGTAGTTACTACGCTAGGCTGGTACGCTTTTTTCTTTTTTCGGTCAAATATCAGGCCGCGCCCTGATCGGACCAATCACGTTACAGAGATGCGTAGTTGCTACGCTTCCTACGCTCCCGAGCGTGGTAAGCAAATAGTTACTATTTCGAGAAGGTTGGAACGGTCAGCGTAGTAACTTTTCGTGAGGCTGAAACGGAAATAGTAACTAATAGCTACTATTGGTAGAGGGGTGGAGCACGCTCACTGTACTTCCATAACTGAAACAAAAGTACGTCAGACTACAGTGAAACTACACCGAAACTACATCCAAAAAAAAGCACCTCATCTGACGTTTCTGCTAGGTGTTGAGCGGTTAAACGGGGTAGAAAAGGCAAAAGTCAGCGAAGTCGCTCAGACCTCGCGTACCTGAATACACTCCCACTTCTGATACAGCTCACATGGGCTCTGATACTGCGCTTTTTGACACTCTATAGCCAGTTTTTCAAACCTCGGCGCCTTTTTCGGATAATCCCAAGAGATGTCATCACCGTCGTCACCTTCTGCTCCCTCGCTTTCTTTATGCGAACGCTCTGGTACAACTGTAGATGGCACTGGGGTCAACTGTGGAACATCTTCCAAGGTGTTTAGGGGGGCAAGATGAAGGGGAGGGGGTTTCCCACGTTCCAGGAGGATTGTGTCGCGCCAACGCTTAAGTTCTTGGCCTGGTGGCAAGTCGGTCCTAGGAAGAATAAGAAAGAAATATAGGGACTTGGATTTTAAGAAGATAACTAGTCACACTTCAATGCAGGGTGTTCAATTCAAAGACTCACTCAGCAGCTTGTCGTTAAAATGCCCAAAACACGGTCGTATAGTTGTATATATTACAGTTGTACTACATTTTACTTCAAATTTCCCGTAAGGGAAAAAACTCTCGCAATATTTCTTCACTGTTAAGTCACACTACCCATTACGCGCGATCTTGACTAACAACGCCAACAAACGCTGTCTCTGATCGACTGTGTCAGTCCGTACCTCAGACAAGCAGGATGTTAATATTTCATGCGTGCTTTCTAGATCCTTCTCTTTAATAAACCTCACAAGGGATGCAAAATTGGGCTATTTACGCCATTAACTCTATCTTTTGACTCATCTCGTCAAATCAAAGCTTTAGTAAGACAGTATTACTTACTTCTTCCTCAAGAACCTCAAAAAAGATACGCCATCCATATGACTAGGCGGGGGTATTCCTGCGATGTCGAGAAAAGTCGGGGCCAAGTCGACGTTACCAACGATGTTCATCACTCTGAAACATACTAAACTGTCAAGCTTTTGACTTACTTCTAGAAATGGCCAACAGCTCAATGTATTGACAAAAACAAACGAATAAAAAAAAACAGAATAGAACAAAAGAAACATAGCTGACACGAGGGTATAAAATGATAGAGGGTTTGGTTTGTTCCGTCACTTGTTCTCGTTGTCTTCTTACCCACCGCTGATTTGTAATCTTACAGCGTGTTCCACCCCTCTACCAATAGTAACTATTAGTTACTATTTCCGTTCCAGCCTCACGAAAAGTTACTACGCTGACCGTTCCAACCTTCTCAAAAAAGTAACTAATAGTAACTATTTGTTTACCACGCTCGGGAGCGTAGTAAGCGTAGTAACTACGCTTCTCTGCAACGTGATTGGTCCGATCAGCCCGCGGCCTGATATTGGACCGAAAAAATAAAAAAGCGTTCCAGCCTAGCGTAGTAACTACGGTGACTAGCGTAGTAACTACGGTGACTAGCGTAGTAACTACGGTGACTAGCGTAGTAACTACGGTGACTAGCGTAGTAACTACGGTAAGTAGGGTGGAACACGCTATTAGGCGTACTCTCGCCGCTTCCCGGGGACTCATGCAGTGGAGTTCCCGCGTTTTTGTTTGTCCCAGAAACTCACTTCCTACATTCTCGCTAGCCCCCACGGACAGGGAATGCTACGCTTATCATCACCATCACCAAAAACTCCTTTTCAGATTCTATGGGGAGTTGCTGTTCCTTAGAAAACAGATATTAGTGTTCGTTAAAAAGAAATCCTGTGATCAGCCGTATGAGGTCAATGTGCCATTCTAATTATACTGACCTCTGTTTTATTGTTTAATGAATTATTGCAAGTGGATAAACACGGTCCAAATAGACAAAAGTGATAATAAAGCGGACCAACAGCATTCACAGACTAATTGCATTAGCTGAATAAGAATGGCAACACTGTCAGAAGTTCCATAACAGATAAGACAAGGATGCGCGATTTAAACAGATAACACTTAGGATGTTAGCTGTTATGTTATTCAAACGTTATGCATTAAAACGTTACACACACAAAAAGAGCCGAAGAAACATCTGCTGACTTTTTTGTACGTCACCATGGTATCGGAAGTCAGCAGATGCTTTTCGGCTCTTCCTGGCAATTCATAACAGTTAACGCCTTACGTTTGCAAAATCATAACTGATAACCTCCCAAGTGTTACCTGTTGAAACTGCGCATCCTTGTGCTATCTGTTATGAAACTTTTGACAGTGAAGAACGTCAATCTGCGAATTTCGAACAAAATCCCTACGAAGGCATTCCCCAAAGGGGAAGTGATTCCCTCTGTTCTCACGGTCCCCCTCGGCTCCCCAGGAATCCCCGAGGAACGACAAGGGTACACCTCTTATGCTGCCAAAAACAGCTAACACTCATAATGCCCACGATCACAATGCCCACGACTCCAAATGCCCACGATTAATGCCCACGACTCACAATGTCCACGGCTCAAAATGCTCACGGTTCAAAATGTCCACGACTCAAAATGCTCACGACTCAAAATGCATATGACTCAACATGCCCACGGTTCAGAATGCCCATGACTGAATAGTTCCAAGTGTTCAGTCCGTAGTTGCTCCGTAGTAAACTGGAAGTGATGAGTGAGAAACAAAAGGGGCAGATCGAGAATCAGAATGGCGAAATCGTACGTTGAACTGGTATAACCTGTTCAATTACAATATAATACCAAATTCTGAAAATATAAACTGAATCTGAATCCCGAACAGCGATCTTAAAACTGTTATTTTTAATTAAGAACAATTCTTACCTAAAGGGTGCAAGATTTGGTTCGCCTAGCTGCGTTTTTCATGTGCCGAAACAATTTTATATGGCATTTCTTCGAACTTATCAACAATAAAACAATCCGTTTCCGTATCTTTCCATGGTAATCCGGTCCCTTGTAATCTCGTTGTCCGTTGTCCCAGGACATTTTGACCTCCCCCATCGACATTTAGTCGTCGGCACTTTGAACCAGGACGATTTTAGCTTACCCTGTGAGTATTTCAAACTGTCGGCATTTTGGACCGTCGACATTTTCAACGATTTCTATTTCGGGGTCTACACCCTGAATTGTGGGCATTTTGAGTCGTGGGCATTTTGAACCGTGGGCATTTTGAACCGTGGGCATTTTGAGCCGTGGGCATTTTATTCGTGGGCATTGTGATCGTGGGAATTTTGAACCGTGGACATTTTGATCGTGGGCATTCTGAGCGTGGGCATTGTGAGAGTAGGCAGAAAGATCGCGGTGATTTTGGGAACCACCCCCCAAAACAACGTAGTTGAGTCTTTACGGAGGACAGAGACAGGAAATGATGGAATAATATGCTGTATATTATAAGTAGTCCTTCCGTATATATTTTAGATACTCCATCACCAATACTAGCCAAAACTTCAGACGTATACGTTCTTATCTCACCACTTTGACGAAGGAACAAATATAGTAGGCTACCAAGGAAATGAAAATGTCCTTACGTGGATCCTGGTTTTATTCCTGGTCCTCGGACGATGAATGGGACCCTCACATCAAACTCAAAAGGGAACGATTTTCCCTTCACCAAGCCAAATTGTCCCAGATGGTATCCATGGTCAGATGTATAGAAAATGTACGTGTTGTCAAGTTCACCGATTCTTTCAAGCTCATTGAGTACCTAAAAATAAAAATAAAATTAAATTATAGCAGAATGCAAAAAGTTAAAATAACCAAATTAAAAACGTTGTAGAAGTAGTGAACTGAAAGACAAAAATGCTCCTCAGCCGGGATTTGAACCCAGGACCTTCCTCTTACAAGGCAGGCACTCTAACCATCTGAGCTACCGATTCGATTTTTTGTATAAAGTGCCATATGTTGCAAATTAAAAACAACTTTACGGGGCCCTGTCGTGTCAACTTATTATGTCCGGAAACCCCCAAAGAAAAGAAAGAATAAATAAATGGCAGCCGGATTGACAAACAAAAATTCAGACATTCATTTACCGGGGGCTTTTTTTTAAACAGACGTTATGGATGGTTAAAAGGTATTCCTGTGATAAATGTTAAGTTTAATTCTGAAGGAAGACCGATTTTGAGAAAAGGCGTCGGTTTTATCGCAATTACGATTTTTTTTTGTAAATAATACAAACTGTACAATTAAAGAAGGAAAATAAAGTTAACAAAATTTTAAATAAAGTGGTCCACAAGTTCGTTTTTCCAACTTGAGCGGTTTCGAGCCTGAAGAGGACCCTTGCCAAGAAGGGCCGAAATATAGCTCTAATAAAATTTAGCTGACATATCCGTTTTGCACTGTCAAAAGCGGACCACAGACTTCAAGGCTAATTACCTCACCTGGATAAGCCTAGCAAGGAACGTACATCTGCGAATTTTCGAACAATATCTGCATCCCCCTGTTCTCGTTGTTTTCCGTTCAGGGAGCCCCAGGAAGTGACTCCTTACATCCTCGCAGTTCCCCTCGACTTCCCAAGAAGTCCCCGAGGAACGGCGAGAGTGCGCCTCTAGAAGAATCCTGTTTAGAAAATCTACTTAGCAAAGCGAAGCGGTCGTCTCCATGAAATTCTTTGTTTTATATTTTATTCATAAAACAAACGAGAAATGAGGAACTGGTCCAAGTAAACTATTCTTCAACCCAACTGTCGACAAAAAATGGCTCAAGAGCAAGAGTGTAGAGGCTAATGGCCTATTTTTGGCATTATATTACTATTATTAATATATAATATAATAAAGTTTATTTAACAAGAGCTCGAAAATCTTTCCGACTAACTGTTAAAACAAATCCACAGATAAATTTCGAGTTTTCTTCAAACCGCCCTCCTCGTGCCGATATGGAATATGCACTACTGCTCACACCTCACCACTCCGAATATACACACCTTGCAATCTTACCCGTTCAACCGCGTCGTCAACACTCTGTAACGTCTGAAGCCGTTTTGTCATCAAGAGATCCGTGAATCGGTGGTGAACTGGCTCCATCTTGTTCACCCAACGGAGAACCCACTGCTTATCCGAATTTGGTGCAAAATCATACGACGGAGTCCTAGAAACGCCGACCAAGTTAAACAACACAAAAAACTCGCTAGTTTTTGCTTATACCATTGAATAAAGAGATCTTATCTTCACCCAAAACCAAGAAAGTAGCAAAGAGCCACCGACCTACTAATGAAATTTCTGAATGGACAGCGAAATATGGTTTAAGACAGATATTTTTCTATCGTCCTTACTCGAGAGCCACCGACCTTCTCATTTCCCAAGAAAGTATGCCCCAGTATGAATGAGGCTTAATATAGGCCAGATATTTGCGAGCCAACGACCCGCATCAGTATTTATGCCACTCTGGGTAGTTTTTTATGGCACTTGCCTACCGGCCAAGTGCCATATATCGATAACTTTTCCGTCGGTCTGTCTGTCGGTCTGTCGGTCAGTCCGGTGTTTGCGAGTTAGGGTACTTCCAGATGTGCTAGGACGATGAAACTTGGCAGGCGTATTAGGGACCCGACCAAACTAACTTGGAAATAGTCACTTGCTCGATCCGACCATCGTGGGGGGAGGGAGGGGAGCCGGAATCCGGAATTTAGTGGCATGCATAACTTTCGAACGGGTGATCAGATCTTAATGAAACTTGATATTTGGAAAGACGTCATGCTTCAGATGTCCCATATCAAGTTCGGACCGAATCCGATGAACGTGGGGGGGGGAGTCGGAGGGGGGAACCGGAAAACATATTAAACGCTTAGAGTGGAGCGATCGGGATGAAAGTTGGTGGGAGGAACAAGCACAACTCCTACGTACATCATTGACAGAACCGGACCGGATTCGTGCACTGTCGGGGGAGTTGAAGTGGGGTTCCAGAATTCCGGTGATACGGAGTTAAGTTACTTCCAGGTGGGCTAGGACAATGAAACTCGGCAGGTAAATCAGGGACGCGACCAGATTAACCTGGAAATAGTCAGCTTCCCGATCCGACCATCGTGGGGGGAGTGGAGGGAGGGGGAATCCTGAATCTTGAGGTATGTACAACTTCCGAACGGGTGATCGGATCATAATTAAACTTGATATATAGAAAGACAACGTGTCTCGGATGTCCCATTTCAAGTCTGGACTGGATCCGATGAAGCTGGGGGGGGTCGGAGGGGGGAACCGGAAATCATGTTAAACGCTCAGAGTGGAGCGATCGGGATGAAACTTGGTGGGAGGAACAAGCACAACCCCTAGGTTCATCATTGACAGAACTGGACCGGATTCGTCCACTGTGGGGGGAGTTGGAGTGGGGTTCCGGAATTCCGGTGATACGGCCAGTTAAGTTACTTCCAGGTGGGCTAGGACAATGAAACTCGGCAGGTAAATCAGGGACGCGACCAGATTAACCTGGAAATAGTCAGCTTCCCGATCTGACCATCGTCGGGGGAGTGGAGGGAGGGGGAATCCTGAATCTTGAGGTATGTATAACTTCCGAACGGGTGATCGGATCATAATGAAACTTGATATGTAGAAAGACAACGTGTCTCGGGTGTCCCATTTCAAGTCCGGACCGGATCCGATGAAGCTGGGGGGGTTGGAGGGGGGTCCGGAAACCTTTTGACGTGCTTGGAGTGGAGCGATCGGAATGAAACTTGGTGGGAAGAACAAGCACAAGACCTATGTAGATCAGTGACAGAACCGGACCGGATTCGGGCATTGTGGGGGAGTTAGAGGGGGGGGGGGTCCGGAATTCCGGTGATCACAAGTTAAGGTACTTCGTAGATCAGTGACAGAACCGGACCGGATTCGGGCATTGTGGGGGAGTTAGAGGGGGGGGGTCCGGAATTCCGGTGATCGCAAGTTAAGGTACTTCCAGACATGCTAGGACGATGAAACTTGGCTTGAAAATTAAAGACTTGAAATGATTGGCTTAGAAATAGTTAGTTCCCGGATCCGACCATTCCTTAAAGTACTAATGCTAACCGCAAAGTGCAAAAAAAATACTTTTAAGCAAAATATACATTTTCGTGATCCCCTGGTGATCCCTATGAGCCCATGATCATTTTTGCCTTAAGGGTTTTGCTTACAATAAAATTTCTTAAAGTACAAGCAATACTTTTGAGCAAAATATACATTTTCGTGCTCCTGATGATCATCTTTTTTGCTTCAAGAGTTTTGATTACAGATGATTTTCTATAACTTGGAAATAGTCACTTGCCCGATCCGACCGTCGTGGGGGGAGGGAGGGGAGCCGGAATCCGGAATTTAGTGACATGCATAATTTTCAAACGGGTGATCGGATCTTAATGAAACTTGATATTTGGAAAGACCTCATGTCTCAGATGTCCCGTTTCGAGTCCGGACCGAATCCGATGAATTGGGGGGCGCAGGGGGGAACCAAAAATCATGTGACACGCTTACAGTGGAGCGAACGGGATGAAACTTGGTGGGAGGGACCTCATGTCTCAGATGTCCCGTTTCTACACTGTCAGAAGTTTCATAACAGATTGCGCATAACACTTTCAAGAATAACACCTTTTCACTTAGAAATAAAGTGTTATGACCAGTTAAGTTTACACTATTTCGTACCTAGATCTCCAACAACACCTTCAATCGGTAAAAATACTACACTGTTAGAAGTTACATAACGACAACAGAAGGATGCCCGGTTTCAACAGATAACACTTTGGGATGCCCGGTTTCAACAGATAACACTTTGGGACGTTATCTGTTTATGTTTATTTCGTTCCTGTTAGTATTTTTACCAATTGAAGGTGTTGTTGGAGATCTAGGCACGAACGAAAAAGCACGAAAAAGTGTAAACTTAATTGGTCATACACTTTATTTCTAATTGAAAAGGTGTTATTCTTGAAAGTGTTATGCGCTATCTGTTATGAAACTTCTGACAGTGTAGTCCGGACCGAATCCGATGAATGTGGGGGAGGGGTCGGAGGGGAGGACCGGAAATAATGTGACACGCTTACAGTGGAGCGATCGGGATGACGTGTACATGAAGAATTTTTTCTAATCAAGTACTATGTTTATTACGAAAAAAAAATAAAAAAAATTAAAAAAACACAATGGAACCTCCCGAACGTCACCGTCGAAAAGGAAGTGCTTGAAAATTTCGCTGATTTTTCCATAAGATGTCAAAATATTTAAAATAACTGATCAAATGTATTATACAATAGCAAATATAACTAAGTGACCATTTCTTTTGCACGTAACTGTAGTACCAAACAACCCATAACACTGACAAAGCTACTCTCCATCAGGGGCGTCCCGACACCTTCCTGATAGGGGGGGTGCAGCTCCAGAATTTTTCGAGTTTTTTCCCGGAAATTCTCCGTAGTGAATCTCTGCAGAAACTCTAGAATACTGTTGTGTTTTGAGGTTCTGACTTCGGCTACGTGTTACAAAAAAAATAAAAAATAGGCTCGTTAAAGTTTAACTGAAAAGGTAGCTTATTTTCAAATCTGATACTTGAATATACCGCTCTGGTAATAACGTTCGGAGTGTGCGCTGCTTGCATGACAAAAAAAAATCATCCAGACGCGGAGAATCTCTCTTTCTTTCCCCTTTAATGAGGTAACAGGAATTGTCTTAGCCGACATGAACGCTTTCCATTTTAGTGGTAAGACATCGTTCAACTCAGGAAAGACTTCGAATATATCTTCAAACTTTTAGTTTGTTTCGAGGCTCTCCTGGCTATTTTCGAGATCATGCCGGAACAAGGCTAACTCGTATATCGTCTCGGCTTATCACCGGAAAGGAATCGAGAAAGCTGTCGAAACTGGAGTAGACGGTACTGTGATATTATTCCTGGAACAGTATTTGTAGTTGGGAATCCCGGAAATTTCACTAGGTTGCCTAATTCTTGAAAGTTACATAAGCTTAGGAGATTACCGGAATCACCCGATGAATGATACGCTGTGTTGTCTGTCTGCAAGAGTCACTCTGCTAAGTTGAGTGCCAGGGTCATCTTGGCAAGCTGTGAGTCTACACTTATCCGGTAAGCAGCCAACTTCTGGTAGATTCCGTGGAGCAAATTTCGGTAGATTCCCTGATCCAGCCTCCAGTAAATTCCCTTAGACAAGTTCCGGTAGACTCCTTGTGCAAGATTTCGGTAGATTCCCTGAGCAAAATTCCGGTAGGTTCCGTGGGTCAAGGTCCGGTAGATCTCCTGATTCAGCCTCCAGTAAATTCCCTGAGACAAGTTCCGGTAGATTCCTTCGTTCCCTGAGCAATGATCCGGTAGATTCAAAAATTCTAGTAGATTCCGTGGTTCGAAACCGGTAAATCCCCTGCTCCAGCCTCCAGTAAATTCCCTGAGACAAGTTCCGGTAGATTCCTTCAGTTAGATTTCGGTAGATTCCCTGAGCAAAGTTCCGGTAGGTTCCCCGAGCAATGATCCGGTAGATTCACTAAAAACCAAGTTCAGGTGATTTTATAAATTTTAACTGGCGCGGCTTCGCCGCACCAGTCAAAATGTACCGGAATTTTTTTCCGCAAGCCTTCTGGGGGGGGTGCAGCACCCCCCCCCCCCGACACCCCCCCTCGGGACGCCCCTGCTCTCCATTCACATCCTACTACGATAACTTGAATACAAGCTAAAAAGCTTGCAAGTGCCATATGAGCTTTCAGCTCTTGTTTGGGTAGGTCTCAAATTGCGGTGAGCAAAAACAAGCGGTAATACCTCGTGGCATCTGTTACGGACGATTTTACAGGAAAGTACAAAGTGTTCTTCTTTTGTTTGCTAATATTTTATAAAATTAAATAAGCATGATCTAACTCAATTTTCGCACATCGTTCTTTCCGCCTTCGTGAGACTTGGCGGTCGGTAGGAAATCGCTCCGCTCAACTAACTTTTCACTCGGGGTGCACCAGTATAGACGGACGGACAGACGTTTGGGACTTCGGCGTCTAGCCGTAAGAACAAGGCCACAAATCCAGCAATTCGATAGTAAATTCACACTGATGTTAGGCAAACCGTCTCATATTGCCTGTGACTAGGAGACTAGTGGTATTGGGATTTTTGATCTCCACAATTTTAAGATTTTAAGTAATATAAAGTAAAACAAGATAAAGTATATACAATTATAAAGTAAAACAAGAAGAAGACTATCATGTCCTTTTGGAGGTTAATAAAGACAAAGCGGTGATATTACCTGTGACTGGTTACGTTGAAATACATGTCTGAATACTGTGGAGCTGAATCCTCGGGACCATGGGGGGCCGGAAAACTCAACACCATCATCATCGGAGACGAGCTATATTCTTCCTTCCACTCTTGGATAAACTTGATCGAGTCGTTAGTTACGAGATCGGGATAATAGTCCTAGGGAGAATGACAAGTTCAGCTGTGCATCCCACCGCATGAACAGACAGAACGGACGAAAAAATGGAGCAGTGGATCTTAATCCAAGAACTAGAGCAAGGGCAGGGGTTCTCCTCCCACCACCCTGGATCCTCATTCCGACGGCACACGGGATTAACTTGTTCCTCAGAACAGAACGCCGGTGCTTTCAAAGTCTGGCTACTATGAAGTGAAAACTCCCCACGTTATTTATCATGACATTTTTTTTTTTATAGCCTACGTTTCAATATATCTGTTCTAATAAAATAACTTATAATTTAATACTTTTCATTCAGTAAAGTGTCAGGTGATTGTGTTTATGAGCGGTAGATAAGTGGGTCTGGGACCAGCTCCCGCAACAGGTCAGTGGTTTGGTCCCGAACAAGTTTTCCGGATCCTCCATAGCTGAGCTGAGTGCTTAGAGCGCTCGTCTTGTGTAAAATCCTGCTTGACGATTATTTTTCTGAAAGTGACTAATATCTGTCCGAAAGACGGATATCTTCAGGTCAACAGCAAGGTCGAACTTGTAGCTGGGCTAGGTACTTCAGAAATCAGAACTGACGGGTTTTAGGCTTACAAATTTATGACTGCACACAAATTTCCGGATGATAGTAATTTGGAGCTTTTATTGGTTTTATTGGGACACACGCTGAAAACGGAAACTTTGTTAGTTCGAAACCGGAAATGTTGTTAATTTTCTACTGTAAGCTAGGTCGGAGTCCACTGGAAACTGGAAGTATGGGAATTGGGAATAGACAGGATTGTCGAATGCAGCTAATTAAGAGGTAGTACAGAGATAAAACAATATGCCAAAGGAGGATATTAGTGGCGTTTTTGATTGCCGATGAGTTCGGCGATAGCGTAGCCGTTTGACTTTTTGGCGTTTTTGACGTTCGCCGGAAGCCGATAGCCGTAGCTGTTTCTTCTAATTTCTGTTTTTGTGCTCAACGGTTAACGTCTATCGCCTAAGCTCCTGTCCATCGCCTATCGGCCTAGAGTTGCGTTTTACTGGATTCACTTCTGTTTCGTCAAAGTTTGTAGTTTTGCTCTTGTTTTTGTCTTACTTGCGTTTTATTGAGTTCTTGTTTCCGAAACTCAAACTACTAGTCAAACTACATATGCGAGGTAGTTTGTAGTTTGAGCTAAGTAGTTTCAGGTTCGAAACTACAGCCCTTGGAATGGACAAATAAACGGCATGAAGCAAAACTTTTTTCCAAAAAAACGCTGTTAAGCGAAACTACACTGAAACTACATCCAATAAAACGCAACTTAGGACTCGCCGATAGGCGATAGACGTTGCCTCCAACGGCTATCGGCTATCGAAAACAATAAATAAACACGAATCGGCAAACTTCCTTCGTCTACCGGGGAAATTTCATCGGCAATCAAAAACGCCACTATTGTGTTAGCTTAAGGACGGCTCAGACGGCTTTCGTAAAGTGCGTAAAGTCGTTCGTAAAGTTGCTCCGCTAACTCGCGTTAAGTACTTTACGGAGGCAGGCAAGAAGTTCAACTTTAGTTAACTTTTTTCGTAAAGTTCGGAAGGTCGACCGATAGGAGAAGAGATCGAAAACAAGTTGTGAAAATAAATTTGAAAATGGGGATTAGGAAACGGAAAAATGTGAGATGATGACTCTTGTGGTTTGTATGATAATAATAATAATAAGGTCGAATAACTTGAAACTTGTTTTTTGCAAGAATAATTAGGAACATTTTTTTTTTTTTTCTTGTTGATTTTGTCAGGTGAATTGGGAAGAAAGAATTAGCCTACTTATTTAATTGAATTGTTTAATTGGAGTTTTTTCTCTATCTGGATATTAACCATATCTAACCATATCTCAACCATAACCATATATTAACCAAATAATCTCTAATAATTATCTTTTCTTTCTAGAACAAATCGCCATAAAAAATTATCGTAATGTCATCTAAGTCAAATTCCCGTCTGAGCGGCGACAAACTTTAGGGAGCATACTTTGCGAAAAACTTTACGAACGCCGTCTGAGTCGTCCTTTAGCCTTCACCTTGGGCTGATAGTTAGGAAGGAATCAGGACAAAACCGGAATCTTAAGAATATTTCGGCCCAAATACGGTGAAAGTTGGACATTTAGAAGCGAAAAAGGATTCAGAGAAAAACTGACAGGCTATAGGGCATCGAAATGGCGGTAAAAGAACGTGTTGATATATTGGTAATAGTGCGTGCAATGTGTGGCTTTTCGCCTTCGATGAATAGTTTACAGGAAAACAGGAAACCGGACAATTATCGATGACAACTGATCAGACACTGGATATACGGTTTTGTGAACAAGACGATTAATTTGACTGGTATCAACGTTCAAGAAACGATGGAGCCAGAAATCTAACAAGGACTTTTACTCAAGGATGAGCGAAAATCTAGTGCACGTGTTTCAAGCTTTAGCGGTGATAGAGAAACAGGGGAAGAAAGAAGTTTGTATCTGACCGATGTTTCGACTGGAATTTAAACCTTCGATTTCTATCAACACATAAAGTAAACCGTCCAATTATGGATCCAATCTATCTTTGGTCTTAAGAATCCAGGCCTACTGTTCTTCACTTTCATAGCAAAGCTCATTTTCCATCTTTACCAACCCTAGCTAGACAGAGGATGCTGTACTAAAAAAAAATGGCCCTACCTTGCTATAGTCATTTCCATGTTTAAACTTCTGCCCATTCTTATTGATTGTATAGTTGTAATACTTTGAATTCATCACAAGTCCAGCCCAGTCTCTCCAGCCTGGAGGTATGTAGCTGCCATTATATTTATTCAAATACTTTCCAAAGTAACCTAAAACAGAAGAATGATGGAGAGTAGGCCTAAATTTCAAGAGTGGAGCTGACTTAAAACAGCGAAAAAAAAGGGCATGCTGAGCCAACATTCCTACAAGTGATGGGTCATCCTAAAGATACACAAATCAGCATCTGACAGAAAAAGAATGATACTGGAACATGCAGAGCCGTCACTACGGGGGGGAGGGGGGACGCCCCCCCCCCCAACGTTGTCGGCCAGTCGGTAAAAAATAACCGAGTCGGCGCGAAGCGGCGCGATTTTTAGTAAAAACAGTGGATTTTGTTCTTGGAAATAGTCATTTTTTCTTAAAAACAATAAAAAACAGTCAGTTTTTCGTATAAATAGTCGATTTTTTCGTAAACATAGTCGTTTTTCGTCGTTTTTATCCGCAAAAATAGTCGGTAAAAATGACCAGCCAGTCGGTAAATACCTTGTCCCCCCCAAAAAACATTTTGGCTAGTAACGCCTCTGGGAACATGTCCATTTCTCTTTTTTTGGCCGAGTAGAACACTAGGTTGAATCCCCACCCATAATGGTTTTAAAGTGTCATTGCCCCAACTTAATCTGATGATAACTCACTAAAAATAATGACAATGCCTCACCATAGGCTAATAACCTGAGATTAAAAATCTTTAAGTCTCTTTGTTATCCTGTTACTAAGAAGAAAACTTTGCTTTATTTTCTACCTTAGAAATAATGAGAATTTAAAGCAAAGCTGAATGCTAGTCAGAGTGGGGTAATCAAACAAAAAAGGTTCTTACCTGTTCTGTATCCACCTGTTGCCAGATAAGCTCCAAATGTTCGAGGTTCATGCTCTGTTTGCCAATATGTTGATGAGCAATTATCACTATTTGTTAGAGCTCTGTGGTTATGCACATAGAGACCAGTCAGTAAGGAACTTCTCGAGGGACAGCACATAGGAGTTGACACATAGGCATTAGGGAAAAAGGCCCCACTCTTTTTTAACAACTTATCCACTTTTGGCATGAAATTGAGAGATCCTAACTCAACGTCCTGATCATCAGTTAAAAATAGCACAATATTTGGCCGTTTGTTCTTCTGCTGCTTTGTATTTTTCTTTTCTGAATTCAAATGTTCATAACTGGACTGAGGGTAGCCATCCAAAGTGTTCTCTTTCGATTCCACTTCTTTGGTTTTAGTTGGTTTCTTGTAGTACTTGGTCTTGATTTTCCATTTTAAGGATGAACCATGTGGGGTACTATTGAGATGAGCATCTTTTATTCTGCCTCCACTTCTTCCTCTCACTTCATGGTCGGACTTGTTTTCTTTGGACCTCTTCCCACATTCAACGAGCAAAGATGATGAAAAAATCAAGTAGAAAGTGAGAAAAGCATGGATTTCCATCTCAGCAGCAAGGTGGCGCCGCCTAACTGCCACTGAATGGCACCCAACAGCTGGAATAAAAAAAAACCCACTGAGCTATGCTTTGAATCCCAGCACTTTATGACCTTGGTAGCACAGCTAAAAGAAGAGAGGGAGTACATAAAAATGTTACAGTTTATGACATGCATTACTGAGGAACATCCAATGAATACAATGTTTTTCATTGCAGGTTTGTTCCTTCCCCAACATTGTCCCTGACGTTTGACAGCCTGACGAGGACCCTTGCCAAGAAAGGCCAAAATAGCGCTGCTAAAGCATAGATAGTAGCTGACGCCTGGTTGACGCATTTTAGGCTTTGTTTGAATATATGAATACTGGGTTGGTGTTTTTTAAGGTCATGGCATTCACTACAAATTCACTAAATAAAAGCACTATATATTCACTATATAAAGACAACATACATTCACTATAAGAAAACTATTTAGTATAGAAAAAAAGAAGCTCATTGTCTTTTTGGCATCGAAACTACTCTCCTTTACTGCAACAATTCAGAATACATGACTTCAACTGCGGCACAACAGTACCAGATTTTTTTAATTAAAAAAGATCTATTCAGTCAGGGACCGTTGTTGTCTTCTCGGTCTCTTTCGTCCAAGGTCCAACAATTGCAATAGTTAGTTCTCAAAAGTGAGCAAATCTCACTGGTGGTGGATATATTGTATTATGAATGAAACACACATTTTTCAACACAACAGGTTTAACTACTGATGTGGTGCATCTATGGCTCTCTGTTGCATACGGAAATGAAGTCTGCTGGAAATAGTACAGTAGAGGTACAGTAGGGCACCAGACTTTTTGGAGATTTCTCCTGCTTAGGGGAATCTCCTACTGAGGTGAAAACAGATTCCCCTGTGTAGGGGATTTTGATCTTGACAGAAATGAGAACTGCTAGAAAAAAAATCTTTGGATATTTCAGTTCTAGGGACACTAGGAAACTATAGCACATAGCACCCCCTCCTCACCCTCCACCCTATCTCTAGAAATCCTTAAAATTGGCCAGAAAACATAAAAGTTGCATTTTTGGGGTTTAGCTGGCATCCCAGAGAGTTTCTTGATGCCAGTGTGCATGACTGCCTGTATAGTGAAACTTCAGAAGGCTATTCCTTACCTTTTCACTTCTTCCTTCCTTTCTTGGTATTTGGTATTTTCTTGGTATTTCCTCCACACTAGGGGAAAGCACTTGGACAAGTGGAAAGTACGAGAAGAAAGGAAGGAAGAAGTGAAAAGGTAGGAAGTAGCACCTGAAGTTTCACTTTGAAGGCAGTCAAGTAATCTAGGATCAAGAAATTCTCTTGGATGAGAGGTGAACCCAAAAAAAATGCAATTTTACTGTTTTCTGGCTTATTTTATAGGATATCTAGCGATAGTGTGGAGAGTGAAGAGGGGGTGCTAAGGGATATGGTTTCCTAGTGTCTCTAGAACTGAAATAACAAAAAAAAAAATGCATCAGTTCTCATTACCATCTAGCTTCAAATCCCCTACCCAGGGGAATCTGTTTTCACCTCAGTAGGAGAACCCCCTGAGCAGGAGAAATCTCCAAAAAGTCTGGTGCCCAACTGAGCCTGAGGTATGCTTATGTGAACAGTTTCTTTAATGTGAATACTGCAGTTCTGGGCTTAATGGTTGACCGAAGATCCAAAATACCGGTACAGGTGTTTTCAGCTGCCTTTCTTACCTACTTTGGCTTAAGTATTAACTGATAGTTACCTTTAGACACAGCAAGTGCATGAAAATTGCAAAATCCGAAGTCAACAAACGTTCATATAAGCATACCTCTACTGTATACCATAGCCACAGTATAGCCACAGGCTAGGCTCTGGAGACTCCCAGGTCCAGGACACTCCACTAACTCCAGGACTCCAGTATGAGTAATGACTCATACTCATAACAGGACAGGCCATAAGTGTCCTGCACTCCAAGTCCGCCACAAGACTTGAAACAAGCGTAAAAGGCGCAAAACAGGTCCCGCAGGCGTACTTTCTCTCCAGTACTCACCAGTTCGAGATATGTAGTCTGAATCAGGTCTGAATTGTGGTCAGTGACAAGTTTCAAGTTTATTTACATTTTTTTTCTATCTGGGTTCTTGATCTGTTTCGTACTTTTCTTCAATTCCCGCTGCCCGCAGATTTCCTTCCTGTCATTCGCCCACCATTCTAATTTTCCCAGAATTTTTCAATTGCACCAGCACATTTCGTATAATAAAGAAAAAGAGAAAACTTATGACAAGAATCGAATACTATGTCTTTTCCTCTGATTTTCCTTTTCGTGTTAATGATTTTTTATGTAGGCTACCTGCTATTTTTCTATTTAGTATTTTGCTATTTTCTATTTAGTATTGTAGTAGCTAAACGGCGGCCTGTGTTAGCAAAAAAGTTGCTGCTAAGCGAGTTGTAGCCGGCTAGTTGCTAGCAGTTCTTTAATTTACAGTACATAGGCTACCATTAAGAATGTCATTCAGCTTACCTCCTGATAAGGCTGGCAGTCTCTGGATAGGCGGTGTGAGTACCTTGTCATTGGTTTTTCGCAGTGTTCTGTTATTATAAGGTTGTTATGACAGACAGTCCTGTTTTGTCCAATTGATAGTGATTAGTGGTTGATAGAGTGCTTTCTTTCTGACAAACAGTACCTGAACAGTACAGAGGCGTTTTCTGTGACATTCCAGATTGACGATGGTGACGATGGCGATGATCTACTCCGACTCGATGTCAGCTCTCCAGTCGTTAGCCTGTCGTTAGCCACCCCTACATGCGAAAATGATGACATCGACCTCCACATGGCAATCCAACTGATCAACGAGCTCTCTAAAAAGGATGCGCCATTTCCCTCCAGTACATTCCCAGCCACATGGGGATACGGGGGAATGACGTTGCCGATAAAGCGGCTAAGGAAGCGACAACAGCCCGCCAAACAACTGACAGGCCAATCCCACTTCGAAACATTTCACGCATCCGCTCCCAGAGCCATCTGAATGCCAAATCTCACCCTAAGTTCTCCCCATTCCGGGGAAAAATTGAAAGCAGAGTTTATCACCGGATACGAGCAGGGGCAACAGGGTTGAATCACCCAGCCTACACGTACAAGATCCCGACACCTAACGGCCAACCCCCGGACTCCCCCCTCTGCCGATTCTGCAGAATCCTGAACGAGACCCTGGACCACGTCCTATTCCAGTGCACCCATCGCCAACTCCTCACGAACAAACATAGATCCCAGGTGGTGTCATTGTTCAAGATGCACAATCTCAACCTCTCGACTGGATCCCTCGTGCAGTCTACTTTCCCCCCTGCTGCTGAAGCCCCCATCATCAAAGCAATCATCCACTTTCTGAGGACAACAGAGCTGCTTGAGTCAGTTTAAGTAGCATAGGCAACACTGCCCAG
Organism: Branchinecta lindahli; assembly: GCA_023053555.1. NCBI lineage: Eukaryota > Metazoa > Arthropoda > Branchiopoda > Anostraca > Branchinectidae > Branchinecta > Branchinecta lindahli. Next base: position 8,485,280 of record JAKZAO010000003.1, read on the forward strand.
CCGCGAAGAGGCTAAATGGACAACCCTGATCCGAAGCCGTACCAGAACTGAGAGAGAGCAGTTCTTTAATTTACAGTACATAGGCTACCATTAAGAATGTCATTCAGCTTACCTCCTGATAAGGCTGGCAGTCTCTGGATAGGCGGTGTGAGTACCTTGTCATTGGTTTTTCGCAGTGTTCTGTTATTATAAGGTTGTTATGACAGACAGTCCTGTTTTGTCCAATTGATAGTGATTAGTGGTTGATAGAGTGCTTTCTTTCTGACAAACAGTACCTGAACAGTACAGAGGCGTTTTCTGTGACATTCCAGATTGACGATTCACAATCCGGATTCTCCACATTGCATTTTCTCTGATAATCCAGATTACGAAAACTCGTTATCTGTGAAAATCCGGATTCATGGCGCTTGGATTGTCGATTTGAGAATCTTGCAATGGAGCAAGATCGTCGGATTGTAGTTTGTACAATCTGGGATTGTCTATTTGCTGTTTCTCTTATGAATCAGCTATCTAGGATTATAATCCAGGATTGTCGCGGAAAAATGCCTCAGGAGAGCCTTTTAGAGTCCAATTTCTAACCCTGTACCATTTCAGCCTACCACACTATCCTAAAGGAAGTGTTGCTGACCTTGAATTATGAATCTTTTGAAAGAGTAGTGATCAAGGCAGGATCAGGGCCCACAACAATTCCACTTGCGTTCATTAGCTTAGCAGTCTATAGTATAGGATTTCCTGTTCTGTAGAGCACTCATACATACTACATACATCCTCAGATTTTGCCTCAACTTACGGGCATGGTGCTCATCATGCGTTCGGGCACCATGCCCTGCAGCAAGGGCATGTTACCCAGAAATCTGTTGTCAACTGTTGAATTGAGATTTTGAATTGGAAATTTGCATTTCCAACAGATTTTTAAAAGGGTACCATGCCCTTGCTGCAGGGCATGTTGCCCTAACATGTGAGCACCATGCGCAGATATTGGGGCATGCCCAGATGTTGGAGCACCATGCCCAGACGTTGGAGCACCATGCCCTAAAATTGAGAATTTGTGTATGACTGCTGTAGACAGCTGTAGGCCAGAGTTCCATGAACTCTGATAGCTACATAGTCTTGAAATTGGCCTTAAAAATGTTAAAAAGAAATTTTTGTGCAGTCGTAAAAACCAAAATATCCAGTTCCAATCTATTTAAATTATTTGTATTTTTATTATTTTGAACCTGCTTTAAAAGGGTGGTTGTGGTTTTAACTCCTATGTTTTTCTCGTATAGTAAATCACATTGCTATGCATGAATGAAGTGCTTCTGTATGAAGTTGAATTAGAAATATTGAAGAAAAATTGTTCTTCCAGCTTGTAAACCATTGTTTTAGCTTCAGTGTGGTATTTTTGTCATGTTTTTTAGTTTCTTTTTAAGCCAGATTGATTTTTCTGAAGGGAAGGCTTTTCTTTAAATTTGAAATTTGGTTAAAGGTTGAACTCCTACCTGTAATTTTGGCAGAAATGCAGTTTTAAGTTAAAAATTTTGCACCCTGACCCATAATAAGGTCATGAGCATTTAGTTGTCAAAAAATCAGGTGGTTCCAAAAACTCCTCGAACAAATGCACTGAAGCAAAAAGTGTTCCTATAATAATATTAAAAATGGGACTAAACAGGATTGATAGTGTAGAAAATAAATACAGCACAAATGTTGGTAACCTGGAAGCTCTTTTATTGGGAGTCAAAAGGTGTAAAGGTGTCAAGTTGAAATTCTGGTCTAAGATTCGGTCATTTTTTCTGCCCAGTCCATGCTACATTCTTAACTGTGATCTCACCATTTTCGTATTCCTCACATTTCAGGCTAGAGTCTAAAATGAACACATCTTTTAGGTGCTGTGCTACTTGAGTCATCAATAAGTGTGAGGAGTAAGGAAGGGTTTTCAATCAGCTCTGTCGACCAGGCTTTTTCCAACCTGGTTGTCAGAACTGAACACCTTTCTGGAAAACTCTAGACTTCCCATCTTAACTACTGATCCATATTTGCTTATTTTGTAGCTGGAGCCATACATGACCGAAGAGTTTATCATGAGAGCATTTGAGATGATGGGAGAGAGATGTACCCATGTGAAATTGATTAAGAACAAATTCACTGGTGAACCAGCTGGTTATGGCTTTGTCCACTTCCCTGATGACAAAATGGCTCTAGAAGTCATGCACAAATTGAATGGAAAAATGATGCCATACACCCAACCAGTAAGTACTGTAATTAGTAACTTCATGAGATTAAGCTATGAGCTGTCATCAAAATTGATAAGCTACTTGTGTACCGTAATAATGATACCTGTGGCTGGTGCGTAGTCTATTGGACTACAGCTGCTATTACGAACCGTTAACTACTAACTGTTACGGACTGTTATCTGTTATGAACTATTAACTCTTTACGACTGCTATTAGGATTACTCTGTACATGGCCCCGGAGCGGTGTACTATGCTTAACAATACAAGTAGTATTAAACCAAACTAAGTTCTTTCGTTGATCGGTTGTAGAAAAACATATTCGTGTATTTACATTTAAACATGATAAAGATGATAGATAATAAATAAGCCTCAACACTTAACGTTTCATCCTCTCTTGCAATGGCCGTTCACCGGTCCAACTCAAAACGTACTGTCCAGCGTTCAATAAAATTTCGCCCCATACAGACTTGAATGGCTCATTTTGCCAGGAACCTGATTGTTACCTGGCGGGTAGAAACCAAGGTGTAGCCAGCAAGATGTAGCCCCCTGGTGAAAGTACACCTTGGCTACACTGCAGTTTTAGTAGAATAGATCTGGGGTTTACCAATTATTGCTGAACTGTTGCCAGATCAGTTGTCAGTCTCATAAGCTGTTGGGGCACTAAAAATCAACTCTACCAGGGCATCCCCTGATCAGTCCTGTTCTATTGGCCCAAGACCTGACCAATAAAGCCAGCTAATGCTCAGACGCACATCATTTTGGCTGCCTTTGAAGGGTCCTCGGTGTGCGTCTCAGCGAGAGGATCTGTAACAAAGAAATCTGTATCACGCCCGAATGATACTCATAAAGCGGCGATTGACTAGGTTCAAACATGCAAATCGCAGATTGTTTTCTTTTACAAACTATGTGGAGGTCAAAGAAAACATCGCTGAAATATCTTGGAATTGGACTTCAACCTCATAGGAGGTTTCTGTCGGCACAGGAGAAAGAGGGATTCCTCTTCCCTCCACAGGCCAGATCTTGATGATTTTTGGTCGAGACTGGGGGTGTGTCCTGTCTCCTGAAACAAGCAAACAAGACAAAAGTAAAGTAAATTGAATGTTTGACTCACTCCTGATACCTGTAAATAGTGCTCAGTCACATGCACTGAGCTAATGACTGATCGCTTATTGTTACAATAAAAGAAAAAGAAATGGGCTAGAAAATTTCGTTGCTGTTGGTACGAATGGCTCGAAAACTTTGCACAGTTTTTCAAGAGACTTCTAACAAAGGCCGGCATCCTAGCAGTTGTATTTTCAAAAGTGTTTTGGCTTTATAATGTTGTAATTTTATGTTACTTTATTTTTTTATAATATGTTTGACATTAAGCATTGCTTCTCGCCTTCACTAAAGTCATTAATATCAACTTAAACTGTCCATGCATTATTACATTACAAGGAAAATATGCTTAGCATATGGATTCGTTGATCGACGATTCGCCTTTGTAGAATTTACCAGTCGCTTTCCAGTGTTAGCCCTACTTCTAACCTTTATGCCTAGCTGTGCTTGAGCCAGTCTTCCGCTTACCAGTTTTCTTTCCCAGCCTATACGGTTCAAGCTTAACCACAGCATGGCACAGAAACCTGCAAACAATGCTGACTTTTCCATCTGGGTTGGAGATCTCTCGACTGAAGTGGATGACTACATGCTTTACAAAACTTTTGCTACGCGCTATCAGCACATCTATTCTGCAAAAGGTAAGCAGTCGCCCAACAGAATTGCAGTTGGGGCTCCCAGTGACAAACAGCTCAGACCATTGCTAGAAACCTTAGGTTCGCGTGAACAAGTTCCGGTCATGTCCGGGCCCCACTATAGTCACACTTGGTAATAACGCCGGTAATAAGACAGTTTTACGGTCGAAATTGTAAAGAAAAGACGCTGAAACGTGAACTAGTCGAGATGGAAAAATCCATCTCCGCCATTTTGAAACGTATCTTTGGACCAATCACAGACCACAGTCGCTGACTTTTGCTAGTTTGTATACCTATGAGTGATGATGGTGTTAATGTTTCTTGAATTTCTTTGTTCTAAGTGTGGCCAGGATGAAACTTAAAGAGTGGGTAATAACCAAATTAACGAACCAAATTACATACAGATGTGACTGAGTCTGGCCTGGGAATCAGCCGTATTTTTTCCCAACGGTAGATTAGGCAACTGCTCATCTCCGATAAAAATCGAACGAAAAAGCAAGCAGCGCAGCTAGTACCACCCTGCAGCGCATTGCCCTTCCGGACGAGGGCAGCGAGACAAGGAGATCCGCAGCAGCGCTTGGCGAGCCTTTTTTCTTTTGCATGTGAAAATGTTCTTGGTTTTCTTATCTGTTCTTTTACAGTTGTACTAGACCAAAATGGAGTCAGCAAAGGATATGGATTTGTGCGAATTCACAGTGAAGAAGAATATAGAGATGCCCTTATTCACATGGTTGGTTACGTCGGCCTGGGTTCCCGGCCACTGAAGATTTCGCATGCCATTCCAAAAGGATATTCGTAAGTCCCATTCGTTCAGTCTGTAGGGAGGTCTTTTATTTACCAACTCTTTAATACCAGCATCCTCAAACAACTATTACACTGAAAGACTGGGTCATTAGCGAAAAGAAAAGCTTGGAATAGAGCTGGGATGGTGCTTATTCCAGGAGTTGAGGGAAACATGGAGCTTTCAGTTACCTTCGTTATATATATATTTATTTTTGCCCGCTTACAAATAAGGGAAAAGCGGAGTACAGAAGGAAAAAGAAAAGAAAAGAGAAAAGAAACTATAAAAAATATATACACACTAAACATAATACTAAAACCGATACCACAAATCGAGTTAGCGTATGGTTTGTGCGAGTATTTAAAGGTCTAACTCGAGCACTTTTTTCGATTTGATGTATTATAATTGCTGATAATTCTGTGTTTGAACTTCCGAGAGGGACGCTAAGCAAAAATTTTGCGTACTTGTAGTACGTGGTACGTATTTTTCTTTGTAGAAATTCCCAAAGTGGCGAAGCGTAAAGTATGTAGGGTATAACTACCGCATTAAACAGACGGGCAAGGACAAACCGATTGACACTGTTTTTGCATTTTACTGAGTGGCCGTAGGGCGGATTGTTAACCACTGGAACCTAAACGGTGTCCACTGAGGCATTTGGCACAAAACCACAAAAAAAAAACTGTTGGTCTCTAAGCAGTTCTTACAGACTGATCACTGATCATTCTGCTTTGTTTATTTCTAGCCTTTCCCAAGAAAAAAGATCTTCAATCCCTCCGTTCTAATTATTACCGGTATGCAAGATTTGTCGGTACAAAAAGAAAAAGCTGGTTCCGCGTTACAAGCTCCCGAGTATATATTTAAAACGCGTCCGCAAGCAAAGAAATTTCCACAATATCCCATCCCAGCTTCTCGTACAGCACGGCCTGTCGCGTTTTTAGTCAATGTTAGTGTGCGAGTGTCTTGCGAGGGGTTGTCCACTCTCGATTTTAGTAAAGCCCAGTGCCGCGGTGCCCAACTGGTACCGGCACCGGCTCACAGCAGCTTGCACCGGTTGCCACGGGTTAGAACATTAATATTAGCACGCTTAGAAGCAGGAGTCGCCTAATTTATGGCCGACACCGCTGTTTTTTGGCCGGGGCCGGGAAAGGGTGTTCAGCAGTGCCGGGGATTGGTTAAGCTCTAGGTGTCTTATGCCTTTTTTTTTTTGTAATTGCTGCTTTGTCTCTTTTAGTGTGCTAGAGAAATAAATAAATAAATGTGTTTTTGGCAGCTAAATGTACTTACAAGCAATTAAAAATATCCTGCCATCTATGCTGGTAAGAGAAAATTGGATGTTATACCTACCACTGTTTTATACACAAGATGGCATGCGATACGCCGGTGATTTGCAACCAGGCTGGCCTATATGTAACATGGTAAATATGGGGAATAAGCCCACCGCTGCAAAATCCTAAACATTTGACGAGTCCATAAAATAATATAGAATCGTGTCCTTGGGGGGGGGCGGGCAATTGGTTGCTGGTTTTCAAACAAGTAAAAACAAAACAAAAAATGTTCGTTGGTGTTGTTTTAGCTGCAGACATCGTAATGGGAATTTTTATTTCTCTCTTCCGTCGCTTGATGAATGGAAAAAAAAATATTGTGGTTTGCAAATTGAGAACTATGAAAATGGATCTCCCCAACTTCGGTCCCAGCGGGAGTTTCTTTAGTTCAGCCTGGCCCTGTTTTACAAGCTGTATACCGTCGAATCGCAACCTTCTACCTGAAGTGTATTTTCTCGTCCTCCACCGAGGTCTTGAAAGCACCACATGCTTTCCACTCTGTATGTCTCTTGTTTCATATCGAGCTTAAAACTGTATACGTATTCGGAGCTTTCCAGTGTAATTTCTTCTTTCCACGTACGACAAAGCGAAGAGTAATGCGATTTTCGCTGTTGAATTTCGAAAGGAAGGCAGGAAAACTGATTCTAGAAATTTCCGCTTCTGAATGAATCTGACTACGGCCATAAAGGTAATTAAATGGGATGAAGAAACGAACATTTGAAACTCGCCGACTTTGTTACGGTGAGGAAAATGAGTGCAATCCCATTCGAGAGCGAGGGGTCATCGATCGTGTAGATATGACTGGGCATGAAGTTTAAAAGGCGAATTGAAAACGAACTTTGGAAAACACTAGCACGAAATGTAGGGAGCGCGAATATCTCAGCTGAATTATTTCGAGCTACGAAAAACGGGAACATGTAAGTTACGGCTCATAAGTCAGTATTTGTTCTTCGGCTTCACTACGACACTTGCTACAACATCTTCCGCGTCAGAGGCAATTCGGTTTTTAGCCTTCTGAAATTCATTCAGCAGTGTGTCTGCATTGAAATACAGTATATTTTAGGGGTCTAGAAGAATACTGCTTCTTAAATTGAAGAGTTGCGTCCGCATCGTTTAGGGAAGTGAGAGACAACGATATGAATGTTTTCCACGGTTCATGTTCCATTCAGCTTTTTTGAGCTTTTTTGCCCAGCCTAAGCACATAGAGAGGAGACGGAGCCTATAGGTGTCCACACGCGCGCAGCATTGGACTAACAGCTACTTCCTCGATAGTCCGCTAGTAGTCCTGAAAGCAGGCGAACCGGGTTAAACCACATTGAACATATGTGCCAGTCGAGCGTCGCCTCGGAACTTCGGTTGCCGTGGAAATAACGACAATGTCTTCCAGCTCGTGGTGAAAACACGTCGTGTCTTTTCCCGCAGTCGAACAAGGTTGCCACCAGGGGAGGTTGTTCACCAAATTTGGTGATTTTTCTCGGTTTGTACCACCAAATTACTCAGTTTGCTGATTATCACATAAAAAATGCCCCAAAAATCGCAAAATCTCCCAAAACATCACCAGTCTTGCGACAGAATTTATAAGCAACGGATGATCTATGTTGTCTTGCGTGGCAACCCCGCAACCGACTGCCGTCCGTGTAAAAACGATTATGTCCCCACGTCTGTGCGCACTTCTGAGGTGAGAGATCCAGAAATTGGTCCGGAAGCAACGCGCTTCATCTAACCTTGCATGCATTCTCAAGCGGCGTTTTTCCGTGACAATCCGGATTGACGGTCACGATCCGGATTCTCCGTAATGCGCTTTCTCCGATAGTCCAGATAATGAAAATTTGTTTTCTCTGACAACCCAGATTCGTTCGTGGATCGTCGATTTGGGAGTCTTGCAATGAAGGGAGATCGTCGGATCGTAGTTTTTTAATCTAAGGCAGTCGATTTGATATTTCTCTGATGAATCGGTTATCTAGGATTAAAATCCGGTATCGTCGCAGAAAAACGCCTCAGCGCGTACCAGCAATCCTTTTTAAGTACAGAAAACTATGATTATTTTCGAGTTAGGTCAACGATAAAGCATCCTGAGGATTCAGAAATTAGCCCCAATCCCTGGAAATGCCATCTTTCCAAATTGTGGTGCTGACCGATAGCGTTTATTTCAGGGCATCATTCGGCGGAGCATCCCTCACTACTCTTACAAGCATTGGAGCCGACGGGGAGCAAGTGGCAGCAGGGGACCCCTGGGGCTACAATCAGTACTACGCCGCCCCACATGCTCAAACTTATGCTGCACCACAAGTTACACCAGTGGCGCCGCACAATCCTCCACCTGTTGTCCCGGTTGCACCAAAGCAAGTACTTGGTGCGGGGGCGGGGCCTGGAGCAGCTAAGCTGGATCAGGATGACTATCAGCTAGTTGGTGAGCCTTCTGTGTTTGTATTTGGGGTCCGAAAATGAGAGAAATGTCTTGAAAGAAAGACCATTTTTGTTCTTTTTGGGATCCCAAAACGTAAGTGGAGGGATACCTGTGACTTCATAAAAGTTGTCCGTCTGTCAGCACGATAACTCTCGAAGGGGTTGAGATATTTTGTTCAAACTTGGTGTGATCCTTTGGGTCAAAGTACAGGTCAAGTTCGTGGATGGGCTCCGTAGCCCTATATCTAGGAGTGGCGGAGGGGTTTCAAATTTAGGGGTGAAAAAATTATCTTTAAAAAAGCTAATTAGATAAACAATTCAGGGATAAGAAGACATGCTGAACATTTATGTGCAAATTTTTCTCGCCGAACAAATATTTCGCCCGGAATCCGGCCAAAACGTAAAAGACCCAATTTTATGGATCAAAATATTCAGTTTTTGTCCAGTATTTGTCCACCTTACTTCTTTTAAAGGACACCTGAATGAAGAGTACCAAGTATCATCCCTATCTGTATGACTTCCGTTAACATTGCCTGCAGAAAACCCAATCCAAATACGAAATAGTGTTTCCAAGCTATGATTTTTGCTCCATTTTGCATCTGTCCTTATTTCAGTACCGGACAGTTTTCGAAATGAGCGAAATGTCTCCAATCAACCCTTCTTCTGGAATATTTTTTAACCAGTTAAGCCCAAACGTATAGATAGATAGATAGATTTATTGCCCAAAAGCCAACACGGACCATCTAGAAGAAATTCCATTACGATCCGGCCAGCGCTGTACAAGATTTGAATGAATTGCGCTTTTTGTCTTGGAGTCAGCATGTGCAAACCTCCAGAAACGAACATCCCTATTTTGAAAACGTCACGCTCAGGAGAAGAATGCTCTCCGTGGCCATGTCTGTAAATGCATTCTCCATGGTGTGTTCAAGTATGGTTTCATTGTTCAGGTGTCCTTTAACAGGGTTCCCAGTTAATTCAACCCCCAAGTTTGAGCTCACACTTTTGTCCGTCATGTGATATATTCCTAATTACAATCCTGATTTCTTTTAAGAATTCAGAAGTAAAAATTGCACTTGAATCAAAAAATTCACATGCTATTTGCTATTCAAAGAGACTTTCACGCCATTGGTTAATTCCCATCCGCTTCTCTTCTGGTCTGCTGTTCTTCAAACATCAACAGCAACTCATTTCAGCATCATCAGCAGCGTTTTCAAATTAGGTACACGTGTAGGGAGTAAAAACCTTGCACAAAAAATGCGTGATTCTGTAGTATTATTATCACTGCGAAAGAAAATCTTTAATTGCTTCCGCGAATTTCATGTTCCGTAATTTCCTATGTTGAAATATCAGTAAAAAAAAGTATACATCCGGTTTTAGAAAAAAATCGTTGACTCTGCTTACCGTCTTTATCGTGTGGGCTTATTTTAATTGGGTAGATTGTCACCGAAAATTTAATCCTTGTCTATTAGAAAAGGCCAATCTCATCGTCGGAATAGCGTCATCTGTTGGTTCCTGGGTACTCTTTTAGAAAACTCTTGGGCTTGCAGTAAAATCCGGCTTATTCGCAGCACAAGCGGAATACTGAAACAATAGAAAGCTAGTTTCTAGGTAATCCCGTTTTAAGTTTGGAAAGTTAGTATATCAGAAGCAGAGCAAAATAATACTAGGTGTTATTTTGCTCTGATTAAAAACTAGTTATCACCTTTGTCAGCTTAGTGTCTCAGTCGTATCTGGTGAAAGTTTGAGTAGAACAGGGAGAAACTTGAAAATTTGTCCTAGAATTTGTCAAAAAAGATGACTTATCACCTCTTCAATGGATCCACGTAGTTTGGTTCGGTTTTGATTCCCTCCCGTTAAACCAACCACACTAGTTAGCGCCTCAAGTTTCTCGAAATAAAAGAGTTTTATTTATTTTTTGCTAGTAAGAAAGACTTTGACTGAAAAGAAATTTGCCAGATTTTCAATCCCACGCATCTTTGTACCGGATCTTTTGTACTCATCTTTGTACCGTACCTTGGAAAATACCATTATTTCCGAAGAAAATTTGGCCACGCTTCTTTTCTGGGCGGAAAAATATCAAAGCCAACTTTATCCCAGACTTATGAAAAAACAACTGGCAGGATTTCTGGGGCGGAAATGTTTTTTTTATTTCATTTTTTTCTACTGATTTTTTGTCCGCCTACTTGCGCCACGGTTATTTGCTTATAAATTCCGCCGAGTTTAGAATGACATGACCCCGTTTTCTCCATCTCTGTCTTGGGGAATCTTGATTTCAAGCTAAACCAACCAACCAATCAACTTATTGATAGACTTTTTTTTCGATGTATATTTTGTTATGTGTTAATTTCTCTTTTTCGTACTGTGTACTGTGCTAAAGCCTAATTACTAATAGGTTGCGCATATTAAAATCATTCATTCGTTAGCCGTCATACAGCGTTGAAATTGGGACGTGCGGCTTACATGTTTTTCGTAAGTTGTGTCTTACATAATCTTCGGTTGCGGCAAATCCGCTTGTTTCAGTATCTTCGTTTCCCATCCATGCCCAATAGACTTTCTTTCGATCGAATGAATTAACTGATCTCGGCTGCAGCTGACAGACCAACTGCTTGAAGGGAAGCAATCTCCGCAGTGCAGAAACTGTAGGGCTTAAAAAAGAAGAAATTAGGAAGGGATGCATGTGAGGATAGTGGGGTAATCTAGTTTAACGTCCATCACAGCCGACGGCTATTCTCGCCAATGTCAATTTGAGGGGGATTCTATTCCTCCGCAGCCTTAATTTGTTCAGTTACTTCAGTCTGGACAAAGATGGGCAGGACCAACAGACGGCCAGGACCCAGGTTTGCCACATCGGTGAAATTTTCGAGCTACCAAGATCGGAAAAAAGTGTTCTTTTCATGAAAAAGTACGATCTTAATAAATAAAACAATTCGATGCTGATTATGCGCAAAACTACTACAGTTAACGTATGGAGAGCACTATTAAAAGTAAAGCTTGATGTTGTAAAGCTTTTGACACTTAAAAATGTCAAAAGTAAAACTTTTGTGCTATCCTTGGCAACCCTGATAGGACCTTGCTTAAACGCACACAGGCGAGAAAACCTTATGCTACTCCTATCAGTTGAGTTTAGTTTACTGGCAGGGCCAAAGACACCCTCTTCAAAAGAAGAATCTTCCGCTGGTGGCTCAGTCTTTCCAGCTTAAGTCTGCCAAAAGTTCAGTTTCAGATATCTATTTTCAAAAACAGCCCAAGGAATTTCTTGTCAATATAAATATGTTATACAAAAATGAAATTGTGACAGTGGGCAGACAAACATTTCAAACCAAACAAGATGTTCTTCATAAATAATAATAATTGAACTGGCAGTTGTACCACTGCAAGGCAGGAAACGCGCGTGCAGTGAGTGGACAATCGGTTGTAATTTCGGGAAAGGTGCAGTCGCTGTTGGGGGGGGGGGGAGTCTTTCAGCCGAAAGCAAGAGAAGCAGTATATCGCGAGGATTGGATGTTTCTTGAATAGGTTTTGCCGACGGATAGCTGAAGAATCAAGTTGGAAATCTTTCAGCGATTGCACGTAAAGGACCTTAGATTGATGCAAAATCCCGGTTAGCTCGAAGTTCCCGGTACTTCCATAACCCAGAGGGGCTCAAACTCATATTACCCTCTACCAGGGTTTTACTGATATGCGAAAGAAAACTCCGTCCGAAATTTTTTAAACAGATCTCTATCGTACAGCAGAAACAGATTTCGTAAAAAAAAAAAAACATCTTGCTGACGTCATGCAGTCTGTATGTCGCGCTGATCGAGATTGGGGCCGAACTAAGCCATGCCCGAATTTGCCGAAAGCTGTATAGATTCGGCAGAGTCTGTATTGCGTCGGATTTGGAAAACGTGTGGTATTGGGACGTTACGGGTTCTCGAATGCTCGGTTAGAGTTTAAAGCGTTGATAATATAAAAGAAGGATAAACTATCGTGTCCTTTGTGCTTTAAGTGTTAGTAGTATTCCATGTGCATAGCGCGACTGAAAAGGAGTGGAATCTTTGGGTTAGATCGATATTTTCCGTCGTTTGCAATCATCGTTAATTCTCTTACAGAGTGGGACGTTCCAGTCGACGTGGAGAAAATGAACCGTGAATTTATGGATCGGAATCAGGAGCTTTGGGAATCATTAGAAGACTCTCGATGGGCCCCGTTGAAGGACAGTTACCTGGAGCTGATCGGAATCGTTCCTCCCTCCTCTGCCGGTGTTTCTGCAAAATGATGGTTTTGTATTTTTGCGATTAAATTTTGTATATTTAAAGCCCACCTCGCACAATTCCTCTGCAATCTTTCCTTTGCAAATTCCCGGTATTTGCCGGATTCCGGGCGAACTAATTGTCCGGCAAGAAAATAAAATTCAGATATGGATTCAGCATGTCCCCTTACCCCCAAAACGATTGTCCCGTCTCATTAGCTTAAAGTTTAACTGAAAAGCCAACCTATTTTTGTGTCATTTAGTTGGATACACTGAATTATTTGGATTCTGCAAAGGGATTTTTCTGTTTTCCACTATCTGCTCTAGTTATGACGTTCAGAATATCTGCGGCCGTCCCCACAGCGAAAATTCTACTATTGCGCGGGAAATTTTTATCTAAACACAAACAAGGCTTTTCGGTGGGCAGTGGCGATATTGGTGAAGATTGCTTAGTGCCTGAACAAAAAAAAAGTCATAAATCTAATTAGAGGTAGGCTACCACAAATCACACGGAAATTCCACTATTTGAAAATCGATTATTCCTTAATAGCGGAACAACCAAGTAACGCATTTTCAGCGGGTCTTCAAGCCAATTTAAGTGAATAAGTGATGGGTAACTAGATTGTCCTATCCCTGTCCTTTTCGGTTAAACTTTAACAAAAATCATAAGTTCACCCCGCAGTTTGAAACCACTGCTCAGCCCCCTTAAAGCGCACCTCGCACTATTTCTGTTTATGTTCCAACATTCAAAATTATTTGAATACTGTAAATCTTGGCTCTGCTTTTAACAAATTATCCACGGTTTTGGCTGTTTTAGCCTTTTCCAAGGCCCATTGACTTCTAGCTAAAACTCGGCAAAATTCAGAAAACTGGTTTTACGCATCAGTAGCATGATACGCAAACACTCGTCGGGGGCATAATACGCATGGAAAATCGTGAATCATGGCAAGTGCAAAGATTAGTGTGGTGTCGTTGGCGGGTTTACAATGTATTCGGGTCTCCGGGTTTAAGAACTAATGAATGCAACTCGGAAGTAAGTTTGCAGTGCCATTTTAGGTACGGTACGACGAGTCATTTAAAGGTTTACCGAAGGCTTACCGGTAATAGCAGAATTACCCCGGAAGAAAACGAAACATCCTACCCCGCGCTCTCTCTGTAGCCTATTGAAAGCAACGCCTCAGGACGCTAGAGCTTGGTGCCCAAAGAACGCGAAACTTCTCAGTTTACGAATTGAGACGCGAGTAAAATTCCACTTAAGCCCAATTCACACAGAGAGCGAACTTTTGCTTGAAATAACGCATCGTCAGGTCAAATAAGGCTTCGTCAGCCTCCCCCCCCCCCCGAAACATACTAAAATGATCGTTTTTATAGGCTTTATCCTCTGATCCATGTCGTTTCTGTACTTTTTTGTCCGACCCGTGGGCGAAAGCCCCCCCCCCCCCTCGAAGTAAATTCCTGGTACGGACCTGGTTAGCATAGAGTCTGCATAGAGTACAAAGACAATGGAATTAGAAAAAATGCGTTATAAAAGATTTTTTTTTTTTTGACTAGGGCGAATGATTCGTCACTGTGCGCATATTTACGACATGAGACGATCCAGTCTGGAACGGAGTGAATGCTCGAGTAATACTGCGAAAGCGGGATTGAGACTAGGCGGGCTAGTGGGCAGTTCAGATGATGTGGGCAGAGAGGTGGCCGTGGACGTCCCCAGTGCCAAACCCTGTCCTTGATTGTACCGACCTTGAGTATGGCATAACTTACAAGGCTGGAGTCGTACAGGCCGGTTGGTGGTGTCATTTCGGGAATAGTGGAGACTGGAGAGTAGGGAGACTGATTAGCAGGGGCGTAACTAAGGGGAGGGACTTCCCCCTAACATGATCTGGAACGGAACACCGTTAGTACAAGTTTTTTCGAAATAAGCTTTTGTCGGGCGCAAAGCGCCGCACGACACACAAATAGTATACGGACATTTTTTGGGGCACGTTTTTTTAACAAAATCAGCTAGTGACAAAAGCTTGTTATGTCAACTATGTTTTATTCATCGTATTATGCTTAGAAATCCAACTTGTTGGCAAAACAGATAGAAGTAAGATCGCAAATTTCAGTTTCAACTTTATAATCCAACCAATAGAAATTTATCTGAGGACATCAGTCGGAACAATTCTCCCCCCCCCCCCCCCAAAAAGTGCAGACTGAAGCTCATGAATACTTTCCCGACCACAACTTTAGCCCTCTTTACAACCCTAAATGTTCAGGTACAGGCCCATCTAAGAACTCGACCTCACCCGTGCGGGAAGAGTCCATGATGTGCCAATTTTCGTTAAAATATCTCACTCCATTCGGAAGTGATTGTGGTCACAAATTGACAGACATTTTTTTTTTTTTTTTACATGAAAGCTAGCCCTTACTTTCATTTGGGATCCCCGAAAGACGCTTTGATCATGAATGTTTTCCAGAAATTTTCGCCTGTGGCGACTTTCCTAGTAGCCTATTTTGTTAAGTGGAAGGGAGCGTCATTCACGTTGGGCTTTAGATTTCGGAATTTGAGGTTTCGACCATACAAACAGCTAAGATTTCTACGGGAAGTGTTCGAATATTTCGAGAAAAAGCTCAGGTTAATTTTCTATTAGGAACACTGGTCAATAACTGCTGCCCTGGCTTCACCCCCTCCAGCGAAAGCGGACATGATGGGCCTGTTGTTCATATTTGTTGTTGCCTAATCTTGAGCCTTGATAGGCATTATGCACTGTCAGTCCAAAAATGTCGTCACCTCCCTACCTGTGGCACTTGGAACCAGGGGCGTCGCAAGGGGGGTGCTGCACCCCCCCCCCCCACTTTTTTGAGATCCGGTAAAATTTTGGTCCGGAGGCCCAAAATTGTACTAATATTGTTCCGTATTTTTTCGATAGCAGAATTATTTAGTGAATTTTATTATTTAAGTAAATTATTTGGTGATATTGAAAAGTTGGGAAGATTCCTTTCGGTTTCGATGAACCACAGAGAAAGTTTCCTGTAAAGGAATGTGTAAAATAGTTACCATTTATTTGGTTTTTGTTCTTTATTTTTTTTTGTTTTTTTTTGTGTGTCATTTTTTTCCCATGGCCTCTGTGCTTTTAGTGGAATAAATCTCATCTTATCTTATCTTATTTACGGGGATTCGGTAGTTATACAGAATCCCGAATAGGCTGTCGGTACAAATCTATTCGGTACAATGATCGGGATTCGGTATAATTGCCAGTATTCGGTTATCACGAATTCGGTGAGAGAATTTATTGAAATTATTTGGTAATTTTATGATGCCAGAAACTATTCGGTAAATTTATGGAGATCTGGTAATTACACAGAATCCCGAATAAGCCATCGGGTCCAAATTATTAGGTATCATGATTGGGATTCTAGTTTATTCGGTATATTCGGTAGTTACCACGAATTATACCGAATCCGAATTCGGATTCGGTAGTCTTTCGATCCCAAAACAATTCTGTATAATAACCGGGATACGGTAGTTGTACAGTATCCCGAACATGCTATCGGTCTAAACCTTTTCGGTATAATAACTGGGATTTGGTAATTTATTCGGTATATTTGCCAGGATTCGGGAGTTACCACGAATTTCGAAACTCGGGAGAGGTCGAGTAAAGCACTAGGTCGCAGACAAAAGGACTGTTAGGACACAGTCCTTACTTTTATCTTGGATCCCAAAAAGAAGATCTAATCATAAATGTTTCAAAAATTCCACCTGCGGCGCTTTTCGAAATATTCTCTATTTTGTGGAAGGGCGCGTCATTTGACTGCGATTTTAAGCCAGTTTTGGGATTGTGACTTTGAAACACTAAAAGCTAGAATTTGGATGGAAATAGTTAAATTTGGCAGGAAAAAGCTAACTTAAATAATTATTATATTATAGAAGCAGTTAAATTTTAACATACAGAAAAAAAATTTCGCCTGCGACCCTCGATTTAAATTTTTCTTGTGTATAACATATAGAGGCTGTTACTGCAATCGTGCCCGGCAATATATTCTCCAAGTGGGCTTCGCCGAAACGCCGCCTAATACTTGGTTTATCGCATTTCATACTGCCCTTTAAGGTTACTCTTCCTACGTAATCCTTTCATGTTCCATAATTTAAAGCTCGAATTCTCAGTTTGTAGTATTCGGTAAAATTTCTGAGACATTCGGTAAAATTTTGGCTCTGCACCCCCCCCCCCCCCCCACCGAAAATGCACTTGCGACGCCCCTGCTTGGAACAGCCCCTTTCCACAGGAGCAGGGTCAGTTTTACGTCACGGGAAAAAAAAGCAGCAAGAGGATCTGAAAAGTTGTGACGGTAAGCGAAATGATCCCGCGATACAGCGAGTTTGGCTGTCACTCATTAGCTTATGAAAACATTAGTACTATATCTCCATCGCCCTTAATGTGGGGAGGGCGCATACTAAGAAAATTGCATCGCATGAACTGATCAGCCCAAACCGCCAGTGTATTTAAATCTAAAATGTAAAAATAAGTTGCCTTTCCAGTTAAACTTTAATGCGGGTTCATGCACGGCTTTCGCGCACGTGGCTCTTGTCGCTGATAGAGGATCTGAATGCTAGAGTTCCAGAATTTCGGAAAACCTTTGGCACAAATAGTACCCGAGAACTTTTCCCTTCGACCACTTTTCAGTCTCAGACGCTTGAGTTTCGTAGCCTCGGCTGTTTGCTGCATTTGATCTGCAAGGAGCATGGCACAAACTCCTGAAATGGAAACATCACTGCCTTACTAACTCGTCTGGAGAACGAATCCAGCAGCTGGCAAGGGAAGACAGCTTAGTGGGAGTTTTAGGATAAGGTTGGCAGGTTCTGTGCGCATTGTCAACGGCAGCGCCACTACAGTGTTTTCTCTCTGGCGGATTATTTCTTGGTAAGTTTTGGATATCAAAACGCTTCTCGCTACATTTCTTCTGTAACGTTTCGTTTGGAGTACTAGTAAGCTGCCATCTTTTTTTACAGTGACTAAAAACGCTTGGGTGTAGCTCTTGGAATAAGCACGAATTGTGCTCAAGATTTTTGTATATTAGGTTTGCTATCTGACTTTATTTTGTCTGTCTAGTGATGATCCAGGAAATAATGTTTCGAGGTTTTTAGACCTTTTCCAGGATGGAATTCAATCTCCTGATGCCAAAAATCTCTTCTATTTGACTATGTTAGTAAGCTTAAAGTTAAGGGCGATTCTGCCTTCTGGCTACCCCTTGGATTCGCTTTCCGAAAAACAAAGCGAGAATCCGCTGAACGCAAGAACAAGCAAAAAGTCGTTGCACCTTTAAAACTTCTCGCCCTGTCACCGACTTGGCGAAATCACTTTCCACTCGCGAAGTGGATTCGATTTCCAAGTGGACTAAGTGCTTGCGGAAACTAGCTGAGTGCAAGAACAGTTCTGTGTAGCGAAGCGAAGTAACTTTTAGCCGAGGTAGCTAGCAAGAATAGCCGCTGCATAAACTCGCAGAGCTTTCCAGATGCCAGAATTGCTCTTTCGGCTTTGCTAGCCTAGCCACAAATAAAGCACTGGTGTTACCTGAAAATGAGAGTTGAACATATCCAAGCTTACCGACGGCCTTTCTTAATAATAGAGATGGGGTGCTGTGCAATCACAGCAGTTGGGCACTAGATTGCTCCTGCAGGGGAATCTCTCACTGAGGAGAAAAATGATCCCCTATGTAGGAGCATGCGAGTCAGATGAGCAAAGCTAGAAAAAATCTTTGGATATTTCAGTTCTAGAGACACTAAGAAACTATAACAGAGATCACCTCTCCTACTCCCAGTTTATACTACTCATGCAACCTCCTACCTTGGAGTTTTCTACTGATCTGGCACTGTTGGAGTCTCCTACATGTGAGGTTTCCTCTGATCTGGCTGTCAAGTGATCTCCTGAAACTGAGGTTTCTGAGACTATCTACAAAACCTGCTATCAGAGGGTTTTTTGCCAATCTGGCTGCTCTGGTGTCCTTCTGAGAAGGAGGTTTGCCTAAACTTTGTAGTCATCTTATAATTTTTGTGATCTCCTAGAGCTGCAAAACCTCTATCTGAGGAGGTTTGGCAGACCTAGGAGATCATAACATTTTATAAACGAGGCAAACCTCCTACTCAGGAGAACACCAGATTGGCAGAAACCCCACAGACAACGGGTTATGTAGATAGTGTGAGAAACCTCAGCTTCAGAAGATCACTTGACAGCCAGATCAGAGGAAACCTCCAAGGTAGGAGGTTGCAAGAGTGGTATAGACTGACCTCTCCTCCCCCTTCACCCTACCTTCAAAAATCCTATAAAATAGGCCAAAAACACAAGTTGATTTGATTTCTAGAGGTAGGGCGGAGGGGGAGGAGAGGGTGATCTCTATTATAGTTTCCTAGTGTCTCTAGAACTGAAATATATTTATTTCTAGCTTTGCTCATCTGACTCACATGAAACTCTCCTACATAGGGAATTATTTTTCTCCCAGTGGGGGATTCCCCTTGAGCAGGAGAAATCTCCAAAAAGTCTGGTGCCCTACTGCTCAAGCTGATATGGTTGACTAATTAATGTTGATCTCAGTTTCGTTTCCACTCCATACCTGTGATACCTGAACTTTTAAGAAAGTCTTAGTCATGCATGGGATCAAGTATCAGGGAAGAGTTATAAACTGAATTTGTCGAGTTATAAACTGAACATAAATTTTGGTTGATATTGCTATAAAATTGTCAGTAAAGTTAAAATAAAGGGAGAGAATACCTTGCTATTCGAGCCACCCCTTGTAAACTTGTGTACAGTAGAGGTGTGCTTATTTGAATGATTGTTGACTTCGAACTTTGCCATTTTTGTGCACTTTCTGTGACTAAAATTAACTACCAGTTAGCCCAAGTAGGTAATTAGGGCTTCTGAAAACACCTGAATAGGTATTTTGGATCTTCATTCTACCATTTAGCCCAAAAATGTTGTTCACATTTAAGCAACTGTTCAAGTAAGCATACCTCTACTGTAAATAAAAATAATTCACAACATCGCATTTGAAATATCCAAACACTTCCATCCCGACAAAACAAATTTATATCAGATGTTATCCTCTTACTTCTATTTCTTCTGTGAAAAATTGCCCGGTGCAAAGCGAAGCCGGAAAGGCGCAAATACATCCAACAGAAAAATGCTAGTGCAAATGGTCACACTCTAGCTATTTCGTTAACCTGGCAGCGCCAATAAAGCAGTAGAAGGTGTAAAAGAAAAGTGAAAATGGAAGCTGGTGCAAAAACGTTTAGAAGTTAGGTGTTAGGCGTTTAGGTGTTTAGAAGAAAGGCAGCTTTGTTCTACGAAAACAGAAAATGTTACGCTGTAGGGAATAATTAGAGCTTCTAATCAAGGCCCAATTTCTCAGATTTTGTAAGTGTAGAGGCTGGATAGGTGGTAATTGCATGCGTATTCTTCATTCGCGAGGGGTGGCGCAAAAAGCAAGGTACCCTGTATACTCCAGTGTAAGGGCACTGAGCCTGTATGCTCGAGCACAGTTCCCTGCAGATGGGTGACTGTATATTTGAGGCTGAGTGGGTTAAATGGATGTATCAGTTGAATTTCTCAGTATCAAGCGATATTTCATCCAGAAAAATTAACCTGTGGTCACATGTGAGGCTTAAGCCCGAGCTTAATTATCAGTGTTTCTTTTAGTTAGGGTACCTAACATTTGGTATGGTATAGTGTTGAGTCTTAGGCATAGGGTAGATGTCTACCCCACAGTAGAAATAATAATCAAGTCCTGACATACCGAAACTGCTGTTGTTTGTGCTTCTCAGCAGATAATCCTCTTTCACTCTCCAGCAACACCCTGCTTACAACATTTTGAAATGTGTGAGCTGTCTCTAGCAGCTTTGTCGTGGCATGTTTTTAATGTGTAACATAGTTTGTATGTGTTAGGTAGCAGTTTTGTTCCAGCTTGCCAGTGCTTGAAATTCTTGGATAAAATACATTTAATAAACCTGGTTCCCACTTGCAAGACAGCAGGATCTAGCAGCTGTAGACTGAAAATCCAGCACCAATTCCTATGTACAATCAAATATTTCTTCAGGTGGGAACTAAAGAGAAGGGGGAATTTCCACTGGGTAAAACATGATTGTCCATCCACATAATTATTAAGTAGTCCCACTCATGAAGTAAAGTAAAAATGGCTCATATAGGAATCAGACCTGTAGTATATTAGTAACATAATAAAATTCAGAACATTGCGTTTTAGTTTAGAAATCTTGACATAAAATGAAATTTAAACCAGTTAAACTCTAGTTCCTTCCCTTGCAGCCCTCTCGCAGGCCTCTTTTTGAATAGAAATGTCATAAGTTGATGTTTGATAGCAAGTTGGAGACTAATATAAAACACTTGTAATTTGTAAACCAGGACCATCTTTGGGAAAATACAAAAATTCTAAATGCTGGTCCATCTAATCAAATGAAATGTCATAGCCCATCTAGTAAATTAAACATCTTACACTGCTCATGTACGATGCTTTGAGACTTGTGCAAAGTGGAAGAAATATTACCTTTTTAGGTAGACTTGCACCAGACTGCACAGCTCAAACCTCATCTTCTCTCAGTCATCTGGTGCTATTCTTAGGAAAAAATAGACATAGGATCTGAGGTTACCATAGAAGATGCCTAAGGAATCTCAGAGTACCTTTGCAGCAGGGTTTGAACTGGATCAAGAACACTTATAGTTTGAAAAGGAGAGGAAAAAGAAGGGTCTTTCTCTCAAGTACTTATTCCTTTTTCGGATAGGCTGTATGGAAGCAACATTACTTATTTGGTTGTTCTTTGTTAACTGCTAGTCCAACATTAGCCTTTTATTTAACTCAAAATCATTTCAGATTTTGTACCTGATCTTCACACTTCACAATGGACAAGGACGAATTGGTTCAGCGAGCAAAGTTGGCAGAGCAGGCCGAGCGATATGATGATATGGCCTCAGCAATGAAATCAGTCACAGAAACAGGTAATATACATCAGCTTTCTGTTAATACTATTTTCACCTAATTGTTTGACTTGATAAACTAGGACTGGTTCAAGTCCGACCGGTCCAGTTAAATCTGTTTCAGTTCGAAAGAGTTGCATCCCACTTCCGCGGTTGTTCCTCGGACTAATTACAAATGATAATCGAGCCATCAGTAGGTGAGCTTTTAATGTGTTGGACTTAAAACCAAGATGGGTTTAGGTTCCTGGCTCGAAAAGTAGAGACATCTTAATGCAAGGCTAGCGTCCAGTCTAGTACACTAGCCCCTTTTCAGGCACGGTGCTCAAACGTCTAGCACCATGTCTGAGTGCTAGACGTTGAAGCACTGTACCTTGGATCTCATGTATGGTGCATGGATTTCAGTATACAGTGCATACATGAAAAACACAGTTTCTGTTATCACAAGTGATCACCAGCTCGGACAGGGCTGAAATTACTACCATGAATTAGAGAAATCAAAGACAATCCTTTATATATTTTTAGCAACAAAAACAAAAGGGCTCGGCTGATGATAGACGTGAAAAACCTCATTTCCTTTTCTACGTAGTCAAGGGTTTTGCATGCAAAGTGTCCTGTGCCTCAGCTTTTTCTACCTAGCAGCCGGCCAGATTATTGGCTCTTGGGGCACTCTACATGGAAAATAGATAGGGTGCTGTTAGGTTTTTCATCTCCATCATCAGTCGAGCCCTTTTGTTTTTGTTGTGAAAAATATATAAAGGATTGTCTTTGATTTCTCTAATTCATGGTAGTAATTTCAGCCCTGTCCGAGCCGGTGCTCAGTTGTGATGACAGAAACTGTGTTTTTCATGTATGCACTGTATACTGAAATCCATGCACCATACATGAAATCCAAGGTACATTGCTTGAACGTCTAGCACCCGGGCATGGTGCTAGACGTTTGAGCACCGTGCCTGAAAAGGGGCTAGTGTACTAGACTGGCTAGCGTCGGATGGTTTGCCATCAACCACGCACCGTATTTCCGGCCAAAGGAACATCAACACCTGCGCTGCTTGAATCTTGAATGGTTTGCATGGGAAATGAGTTGGTTGTCACTGATAATGAGATGATTCATGGCATGAGTCACAATTATCTATTGAAGTAACTCAGTTGTCAAGAGTGCATAACTAACCCTTCAGAGTAGGCTACTACTCGCCCGAAGGAATGTTACTAACTTTCGATACATTATTTTTTTTTTCTCCTGGAAACGCAGTAAAGAACATCAGTAAATGCAAAGCGTCTGCTGCAGGAAAATTCCTAACTTCACATAGGAGATAGGGCCATGTTGCTAAGCATGGCTAGGCTTACGGGCCGGACTGCAGAGGGTTAATTATTTGTCCTTGGTATCGCGAGCTTTAAATATCGTACCAGTGTAACCATAGTACTGAATGTTAGAATGCCAGTAGCTTACGCAATTTGGAAAGGATATTGGCAAGAAAAGTTTCTTGTCACAAAAATGTAGATTTGTATTGGACAAGAAACTCTAGACAGTCCTGTCTGCGTAGATTGAGGAACATGAACATTTTTGGGAACGTTTTTGTGCAGTTAAGTCGAGTTGAATAGGGAAAATGAGTGAAATCGCGTTGCTTCAATTTTTTATTTCTTATTTATAGCATCGTCGGCTATGTCTTTCGTTGTGTCGAAAATCCTGTCTAAAGTAAACTTTATCCATTTGTTTATCTAGGAGTTGAACTGAGTAACGAGGAGAGAAACCTTTTGTCTGTTGCCTACAAAAACGTCGTTGGTGCCCGAAGAAGTTCATGGCGAGTGATATCCTCCATAGAACAGAAGACTGAGGGCTCAGAGAGGAAGCAACAGATGGCCAAAGAATACAGAGAAAAAGTAGAGAAGGAGCTGAGAGAAATCTGCTACGATGTTTTGGTAAGAAAACTCCTCCATTGCCTTTCGCCAGCGTACCATTTAACCATAGCGTACCACCTTCCTTTCCAGACTGGTTAGACCAACGGTACATGTTTTGGGTGGACTGCGGCTAAAACCCCCAGGGTCACCCTAGACCCCCCCTCCACACAGTGTTAATAAAGTGCAATATATGTGTCTGAAATTATATATAGAGGCGAGCCACCGTCACGCATTTCCATTTAACTCGTGTGTCTGGGCACGATAGACACATGGATTTTCAGGTTTGCTAAAGACGCTTGTTACTTCTTACTGTTGTATTGTCCACGAGCATTCGAGCACTAGACTTCCAACTGCAGTTTTAAATAAGATTTTCTAATTTCCTATATATTTGCATGGGGGGGGGGGGTGCCCGGGTGGTTTTTGCCTGGGGGTTTTGGTAATGGCTGGGGGGGGAGTTCGCCTAGACCCGTTTTGGATGGGGCAAGGCCCGTATCCGTAAGCTTTGATACCCGCCTTTTCCTCATAATGCTGCGGAAACGATCAGGTTTTTCCCGACGGATTTTCATGAAGAAGTGGAATTCGTATTTAAGTGATGATGCAGGCGAAAATCGTGGCAGGAATTTCAGACCGCGGCCGCCCGACCCTAATCGTCTATCCGAATCGTAAACCGCGGTTCCGGAAACCTTAAATGTGATATTTCGGAAGTGGATGATCTAGATAATTGATTGGAGAGAGGAGGTGACGATTAAATCCATACACGATAGACACATGGATTTTCCGGTTTGCTAAAGACGCTTGTTACTTCTTACTATTGTATTGTTCACGAGCATTCGAGCACTAGACTTCCAACCGGTTGAAAAAAATCCAGTTTATTTGTTACTGCAAATCCCTTGTATAATTTCCATCTTTACATGAAAAAGGTAGTAGTGATTCTAAGTTTAATGACGAGCGTTTGGGAAGCCGACCAATGTCTGTGCTTCTGGTGTAAGGTTCTTGTCACTATGGTATTCTGGCGGGTTGAATATGCAAATGCATGCGGTTTTGTGCATGTCCTGCCCCAAGGCGTCTCAAGGACGGGCTCCAAAAACCGGGTTCAAGAATTCGAGACGACTCACGAATCATGTCATAAAAACGTTTGGCTTTAATGTTTTCTTTGTGTTATAGCTATCAACTGTCCCTTCCCGTTAAAAGCGTATTCAAGAAAATGTGGTAAAAAGCTTTAACTGGGGGTTAACTGGTGGTAAGGACTATAAAATTTTAGTAAGAAAATTATAAAGCTTTCTACCGGATAAAGCTTCTAGTTTAATTTTGATATGATAGCCGCTTTAACTGGGGGTTAACTGGTGGTAAGGACTATAAAATTTTGGTAGGGAAATTATAAAGCTTTCTACCGGATAAAGCTTCTAGTTTAATTTTGATATAATAGTCGCTTTAACTGGGGGTTAACTGGTGGTAAGGACTATAAAATTTTAGTAAGAAAATTATAAAGCTTTCTACCTGATAAAGCTTCTAGTTCATATGATATGAACTAGGTTCATATGATATGTTGATATGATAGTCGACGGATTGCCTCTTAGGGTGAGGATTCATTTACTCGAGAATCTAGCAAGCCAGAGACCCCCGCTTTCGTTCTTTACATTGTGTGTATACCTTTCTGTATGGAAGGGGGATTTCGGAATAGCCTAGTTCTCATGCGGCATTAGGCCAGATTCGGTCGAAGAATTATTTTTTTCAAATAAATTATACAGAATGTTAATCAGTAGCATCGTCGCCCACGCTCGTTTCCTCTCTTTACAAAAAAGAGATTGCTCAAGCTCCCTCAGTACTACGTGAACGGAGTTCTTTTTACTACGAGTCTGACCTCGTCATCTGTTAGCAGGTCTCAAAAGATAATTCCGTACTAGCCCATTTTTTTTAAGATCGCAGCTTTGTTATATAAAAGTATTGCGGTTTATTCATGAATCGAGGCTTTTATCAATAACGAAATTATCACTTAGCTTCATGTGTCTTCTCATTACCTCAGGGCAGTACTTCAGTCTACGAGCTAGAGATCCTCCTGAGGCCGATGTTGCGATATAATATGCCCGTGACTAGCCTAACATTGCCCTCCTCCCACCCCATCGCCCCTTTGCACGGGCATTCTACGTGAATACACGGAAGCTAGAGGTTTTAGTTAGAACTCAGCCAGCGTACTCTTGGGAGGGGGGTCACGGTACCAAGGGAGTTGTAATGGAAAAGCTCTCGGGAGCGACGCTGATCGGAAGGGAGTTTTTCCTCTGTAAGCGAATAGTTCCAAGAGAACACAAACATGAGCTGTTACCAGAATCCCCCAGAATCTTTATGTCATTGGTCTTGTGTATTAATTGACTAACTGGATAAACCAACAGAAGGACGGTTGATTTGCGCCTAGCTGCCGAGCAGATTTTGTTATTTATCGAACAACCCGAGTCGAAGGATCAGATCAGATAAATAAGGCCCTAAAATGGCAAGTTGCTACTCGTAAGCGTTACTGGTAAGCCCCTTTGCGCATTACCTGGGTGCAGTTTGGCAACGCCGGGATTGTTGAGATCTCTCCGAGCCATCATAACAGTGAACAATTAAATGTCATTTCTGAGTTTTACAACAGCGTTTATCACAAGGAGGTAGATTTGGATTTGTACGCCCAGGTTTTGTTACGGACTTTATTTAACATGCGTTGTTGGAGCAGTTCTGAGATCAGCCAATCACAGTAGTAGTAGCAGAGTAGAAGTAGAACTTCAGTAGTAGTTCAATAGAACGTCTTTGAGTAGAGCTTGGTGATGTATCTGAAGTCGTTAAATGACAAAGTTTGAACGGTTTGCTCGAATGGAATTTGTGCATTGAGAGGGTACCGATGGCGGAATGTGGGGTGGTAGGTCAGGGTTGTGTGGCCCCTGTGTCAGCGAATAAAAAAGTTAAACTGTCTAGAGAGGTGTTTTAGAAAACAAAATATATAGCCTACCTGTTGGCCGATTCTTTCCAGGCTACAGAGGCGTCATTTTAGTAAACCTTAGAGGGGAAGGAGGGCAAAGATTAATTTTTGGCCTCCGTCACGGGTTTATTACTCAGACTTACAATCCAACCACTCTTTTTGGGGTAAATTAAGTTTTTTTAAGCAGCGTTATTAGCTTTGCATTTTGAAACCTATTCAGGGGTAAAAAATAGCACCAAGATCGAAAATCCCCCCCCCCCTATGTGGCGTATCTACAGAGGCGTCACTACTATTGGGGGGAGGGGGGCCGCGCCCCCCCCCCCCAATGTGGTCGGCCAGTCGGTACAAAATAGCCGAGTCGGCGCGAATAGCCGAGTCGGCGCGAAACGCCGCGATTTTCAGTAAAAACGATCGATTTTTCTTAAAAACAGTCGGTTTTTCGTAAAAATTGTCAATTTTTCGTCAACACAGTCGGTTTTTTCTCAGTAATAGTCGTTTTTATCCGCAAAAACAGTCGGTAAAAATGACCAGCCAGTCGGTAAATACCTTGTCCCCCCCCCCAAACATTTTGGCTAGTAACGCCTATGCGTATCTATGCAGCCGACCAGTAAGCATATGTTTATACTGACATTCTTTTTAGGGTCTTCTCGACAAATTCCTCATTCCAAAAGCGAGCAATCCTGAATCAAAAGTGTTCTACCTTAAAATGAAGGGCGACTACTACCGGTACCTTGCTGAAGTCGCCACCGGTGACACCAGAAACGGTGAGTTTTCCTATACATTTGCCTGTGTGTCAGTAGATCTGCCTGTCTCTATGAATGTCCGGACCGTTGTAAATCGCCGACTTTGTTAGAAATTCAAAGTGAACCTTGGGCACAGGATTGAATAGACGGCCCAGTGAGGGGCGGTCGCTTTTCTCATCGGACTAATTTTATAACTGGGATCCGGCGAAAACTGTAAACTCGGCTGGGGCTGCATGGTTGTTCGATTTGCAGAGATAATGGAGAAATCTTTTCTTCTTAACTTACCTCACAGGATCGAATCACATGCACCTGCTATATCTGCGATGATTTGTTTTTCTTTTTTCAACAAACCGAAACTAACTATACCGTAAAAATACAAAACATACCTCGGGTTTGGATCTCATTTAAATCTTGGTATGTTTGGTCTACAGTCCTCGACAAGGGTGGTTTCCCGTCTGACTCGCTTTTTGGGATCCAAAACGTTAGTGACGGATACCTATGACATCGCAAAAGTTGTCTGTCTGTCCGTCCGTCCGTCCGTCTGTGAGCACGATAACTCTCGAAGGGAATGAGATATTTTGATGAAACTTGGTGTGAGCATTCTTTGGGTCAAGAGTAAGGTCGAGTTCGCAGATGGGCCCTGTATTGGACCCTGATGGGACCCTGACCATTTAGGGGTGGGGGAGGGGGTTCAAATTAAGGGACAAGCAAAATATTTTTGAACAGCCAATGTGATAGTCGATTATGGGGTAAGAAGACATGCTGAACACGAATATGAAAACCATTTTCGCGTCGGACAAGTAGTTCGCCCGGAATCCGGCCGAAACCGGAAAGTTTGTTAAAAGTAAAAGTTTTATTTGAAGTTGATTAGATGTTTGATTTTGGGGTAAGAAACCATGCTGAACACGAATATGAAAACCATTTTCTCGCCGGACAATTAGTTCGCCCGGAATCCGGCCAAGACCGGAAAGTTTGTTAGAAGTTACAAGTTTTATCTGAAGTTGATTAGATGTTTGATGTAGGGGTAAGAAGGCATGCTGAACAAGAATACGAAAACCATTTATCGCCGAACAAGTAGTTCGCCCGGAATCCGGTCAAAACCGGAAAATTTGTTAAAAGTAAAAGTTTTATTTGAAGTTGATTAGACGATAGATTTAGGGGTAAGAGGAGATGGAGAATCCGTATATGACAATCACTCTTTAGCCGGAAATATAGTTCGTCCGGAATCCGGCTGAAACCGGAAAATTTGTTAGAAGTTAAAGTTGTATTTGAAGTTGATTAGATGTTGGATATAGCGGTAAGGAGATACGCTGAATCCGTTTTTGAGCTTTTGTTTTTCGCCGGACAAGTAGTTCTTGAATTTCGCCAAAACCGCAAAATTCACAGAAGTAAGCTAGGATCGTTTCGATCGGCTTATAGAGGTAAACGCACATGCTGAATCCATATCTGAGCTTGGATTTCTTAATGATTAGCTGTTTGGCCTGGCGAAGACTGGATCTGGCGAAGACAACACCTAATTGTCTGGATCAAATATTGAAATTTGGGATCCCATCGGAACCTTTGGTCTTGTTTCTCAAAGGGGGAGCGGGAGGGTCGGTGTATAGGAGTTCGTGAGACGTAGCCTTTTCGTTCTGTCGAACAGGAGCTGCATAATTCGGAAAGTGAATATTTTTTTTTTACAAAATGCTGGGATACATGCACGCGACTACTCTAAGGGGTTTCACAGTCCCTGTCTGGTTTGACATCTTAATTGTTGTTGCAACTAGCCATCCAACTACGAACAAGGTTTAAATGTAACTTGCTCAGAAGTTTTTAAGACAGAATCCTGAAGGAAAGCTCCTGTAAAGCGAAGGCTAGGGTACTAGGGTTTGACAGACGATGCAATCGGTTAGGAGAACGACAGCGAGTTAAAAAAAAAAAAAAAAAACCGTAGATAGCATGCATCTGGACGACATGTTTTCGTATCTCAAAATTTCGCAGAGCTTTAATTAGTTAGATTTGTCATCTGTTTATTTATTTAAAACTACTATGAAAAGATCTATGAGGCCATCTTAGGAATTGTTGGTGTTGATGAAGGTGAAAAGCTGGTGCTGACGTTTCGTTTTGGACACGGCTGCTATTTTGGCTCGCATGGATAGTTGGCATGGGAGAGTTGTATTTTAATCAACTTTGATACAGCCAATATCACTCCGGACAATCTAGAAAACTCACAGCAGGCTCATTTCGGACAAAAGGAATATCCCAAACTATTATTGGTGTACATCGGGGCCAGAAGATTTTGTGACTCCTCGACAGATAATTGCGTGACTCATCAGTTGCTCATGTTTGGCGCTGTAGACGAAATTCATAAGGTAGTAAATAGTCTCTGGTCATAAAAAGTCATTTTTAGCGGAAGGGTTATCGGACTTCGCGGACAACTTGATAGCCAAATTGGACCAGTCTTTGAAGCATGTTTTGTAGTAGCATATAATAAAGGCCGGTGGAGGAATGGCACGGTCAAAACCAGGGTTTTAAGTGGTTTTATAGCAAGAGTGATTAAACATGCTGACTGAACCTGTACGATCTAATTTGGATTGCCCAGTTTTGGTTTCCTTCGAGATCGTTTGGCCGGGAAGTCCACAAATTGATTTATAGGCCACTGAATAAAACTGGAATGAACGCCTCATGACGGCGACATTTCAAATACATTGACTTCAGTTAATTTGATCACGTTGGGAGGGAGCAGAAACAACAGAAAAGTTTTTAGACAAATGAGACGAAACTCAAGTCCTGGTAAATTAGTTTGGGGAAGATCATAAAGGCTAATGATTGACTACTGCAAACAAAAAATCCAGGACTAAATGCATTTTATTTTGCTTTTTGGGGTTTGTCATGACGTTCAGTTTTTGTTTTTATTCTACTTCTTGCCTGCACATGTTTATAAAGGACGGGAGATTGCACCCGGAAGTATCACATTTAGACGTTTCAAATTGAACTATGTTCTGGCAAGAGGAAATATTTTTTTTTTGGGGTTTTCGTTTGAAAACCTAGCTTAACAGGTTGCCTTGTTACAGGCTGCGGTTTTGCGGGGAAGATCAGGGAAGCATGGTGCGTCATAAATATCGTCACACATCAGCAGATGAAAGGCCAATTGGCAAATCAACATATTGTATGAGCCAATGTAATTAGCGAGCTTACTTCACTTCCGCCCTCTAATTAATTTTGCCTCTAGGGCTTCCGATAGCTTCGGAATTATGGAATCGGACCGGGTTGTTCGCTGTCGCATGAAAAAAATAGTCAATCAGTCTTTTAATTTGAAAAAAAAACACCGTAAGAATATATTGTTAGACTCGATGTAATATCCATTTGAGTATAATATTGGCTATATAAACAAATAACTACAACTACGATAAGTTCTTGTAGCAACGGAACATTGGTATGTTTTGTTTGACTTTGGTTCCGTCTGAGTCAGTGAACTATGGACGGTGTTTGCGACCGGACAAAGTTCGAAACTTCCACAAGTCGAGCACTCAATCAATCAGTAATTTGTTCTGGAACGTTTTATTTTTCACCTGACGCAGTCTTAATTGGTGTTAGGTCATTAGAAAAATTTTAAGTATACAATATATATAAAACAATTAATATCTAAGCACCAACACACTCGTGCTCTAACGTCTGAAACTATATAAAAAAAAAAGGCAGACGCTGTCGATCGGCACAGTGATTGTTGACGTCCGTTGTCTCAGTTAGTTTTTCGTTACTGTTTTGTCGTAAATAGTGATAACTAACTGCATGCTCCGTTGTGACTTACTCCATGTTCTTTTTCACAGCTGTTGTCGATGACTCTCAGAAAGCCTACCAGGACGCCTTCGAGATTAGCAAAGCCAAGATGCAGCCCACTCACCCAATCAGGCTCGGCCTGGCCCTCAACTTCTCAGTATTCTACTATGAAATCCTCAACTCACCCGAAAAAGCCTGCCAGCTGGCAAAACAGGTACCTTACCCTTGACCTTACCTCCTCTTTCAGCCGTTGTGGACGACTCGCAGAAGTCTTACCAAGAAGCATTTGAAATTGCTCGAACCAAGATGCAGCCCACACACCCGATTCGGTTGGGGTTAGCGTTGAATTTCTCCGTGTTCTACTATGAAATCCTCAACTCTCCCGACCGTGCCTGCCACCTGGCGAAACAGGTACACCCGTGGCTTGTCTCGGAAGTGCATGAACCTAGTAGGGGAATGACCCATTGTCATGTGTAGAGGTTTGAATAACACGATGGTACCGTACCCTGTTCTGAAGCGTAGACCCCCCCCCCCCCCGCGCGTCGTGTAAAAGTAGGGTCTTGCATGATTTCCACTGCACTGTCAGAAGTTTCGTAATAGGTAACATAGGGATGTGTAGTTTGAAGGGATAACACTTATAACTGTTACTATTTTCAAACCTTACGCATTAAAACGTTATGTATACAAGAAGAGCCGAAAGACCGCCGAAAAAACATCTACTTACTTTGGTTGGTCATCATGACATCGGAAACGTCCTACAGGTCATCCTATAGGATGCTTTTTTGGCAGTTTGGTGGTTTTTCGGCTCTCCTGGCAATGCTTGTTATGCATAAAGTTTGAAAAATCATAACCGATAACATCCCAAGTGTTATCTACTGAAACCGCGCATCCTTGTGTTAACTGTTATGAAACTTCTGACAGTGTGGTTAAAAAAAACTCCGTAATTTCTTATTTTGCTAGTTTGTGTAGCTTACCGTAAATCTCGGTGAAAGCCCGGAATTTTCAGTGAATTCGCAGTAAAAGGGAATTTCGTGGAATTTCTTATTGGTGTACCTTGTGTGGCTTGCCAGTTGAAGTGTAGCTAATCATCCTGGAGCAGTATTAAAGATCGACAAATTTTCGACAACCTGAAAAAGCCAGCGAATTTGAAATGAAAATTCTGTAGAAACCCTAGCATGGCTTCTGATGCTAGAGTGTATGTGTTCGTTGACAGCATTCGTGTGTCGCGTCGGATTTCTTGCATGTTCATGTTTCACGCGGATGGTCTCATGTCTTCCAGGCGTTGTTGCCGCCTCAGTGCTGTTAGCTTCTGTTAACCAAGTTGCGAGCCTTTATCCTGAAATAGGTGACTTTCAGTGCGGGAGTTTGTTAACCCTATCTTGTTTGGGAATAAATGTGAGGGGGGAAGGTGAAACTTTTCTAATACTCACTAGTTGAGTTATTGCTCCTGTTCATTGTTAGAGCAGACTTCAAAAGTTGGCACCTCATTTGTTGAACTCGGCCGGCATTTGTGTACGTATGTAGGTATGCTTATCAGTCAAATGGAAACGATATAGAACGATATAATGCTTCTGTTCGGTCATGAAAGTAAAGCAAAACTTTAGCAATTCTGTGGGGGCGCTTAACGTGGCGGGAAAGGGGTTCTGAAACAGACTGAGCGGACGCCATTCAAAGTTCGTGGACGTCAGAAGTAAACGCATCTCGACTGTACGAGATTCTTGATCAGAGGATTGGTAGTCCCTGTGTTGATGGTCATCGACAAGCCAGTTCGAATGGTGGTGATGGTTAGCGCCAGTACGACTGTACCCGTATTCTGTAACTCCTTTTTTCCTGAGGTCTTTGATTACTTCCGGACGGTTGCGCATTCGAACTGGTCACCGACTGAAAATCGACCGGAGAGTGGCGAAAATCGGCCTGGAACCGGTTGTACGCAAACCACTCGATCCATGGAATTTTTTGTGTCCATTATCTCCTGGGACTCGACGTCTACTCTGCTCAGTGATCCATACGTTTGCCCTCGCAAGCTTGCGGTGGACCTGGAAATCCTAGTATGTTCCATTGATTTCTACGCTGACTGAGGTTTCCGATTAGGGTTTGCTATCTCAAAAATGTTCCAGAGTCCGTACTGGCATGTGGATTTGCAGCTTTTCAAGCATTGGATATAGTGTAGGGGTTCCGGCGAGGCACTACATGGATGGAAGATTTAAAAAAAAACGAAGAATCTGTTTTGTGGTGGCTTCATTTCAGCCGTCGGGATCCCATTATCGGTCTTTCATTCTGTATGTCCGACAGTTTAACCTGGATTGGTTGGAGGCCCAGGCAGGTCTTAAACGCTTCTACTTCCACTGTGATCCACAAATTATCGTTAACAGACCAACCTGCTAATACGAGAGCCCACAATCGTACCCATCATTCCATCGGTTAGGAGGTTGTTTTCTTTGGCCACCATCATAAGGTCCGCCATGGCCGAATGGTTAGAACGCTGAACTCGTCAGCGCAGGGTCGCTGGTTCGAGTTTCGGTGGTGCCTACCGTTTAGTTTGGAGCGGGGATTAGTGGTGTAACCCTGTAAGACAAGCCAAAGTCCACCTAGCTTCAAATGGGTACCTAGAGAAATCTGGGGAAGGGGACAGGAAGGGTGTACGAAAGCACTTTGATGGCTTGCCCCCAACCGCCCATCGCAATTTATGGGTGAGAATCGGAGATCAGCACCGCTAGTTAAGCCTGTATAGGTTGATGCTGATACCTTCACCTACTTTAAAAAAAAAGTGGGATTCTGTTCTCTTGCAAGCAACGATTCTTTTTTTTTTGCCTGCGACGGACATTCCCTTGTAGCTTATATTAATCGCCTCCTTACAGTTTCCTTTTTGCCAGTGTGGCTTTAGAAACATCTGCCGGTAGTTATTAGGATTCACCAAGTCTTGCAGCTGGAACTTCCGCGTCCGGTACTAAATCACCTTAGCAACGCTCGCTCCCTTTCAATACTCTTTCGTCATTCGTCGGGTCGGATCGTTCCATTCTGACTTCCCTCAAAATTTTGCCCCCCTCCCTCCCCCCTTATAAAACCCACCGACCCGGGTATAAAAGCCAGGATTTCCGTTCGGAGAAGAGTTACAAGTCCTAACGGTAGACCTTTTACTTCAAGGTAGATAAAGCAGAGGTATGCTTTTTTGAACATTTGTCTGAACTTGAACTGCGCTCGTTCGGTTTTTCGCCTCGATTATAGTCAAATAGAAACAATAAATTAAGAACTTAAAATCGATTAAGAGCCACAGCTTTGTTTTGAGTTTTCACATAAAAAATGAATTCTAACTCTACAAATCTGCTTTTCCGTTTCAGTTTTAATCTTCTTTTCCTTTGTTGGAAAAATTTGAACAGTCGACGAGATTCCGCAAAACTCTTTCAAAGCTATAACCTAGCGGGAAAAGGGTGCAAAGTAACCGAGTTAAAAAGAGAAGAAGATTAAAAAACAAAACGATATACGGCTTTAAATTGACCTGATTTGAACTGAAATTATTATTTTGTATTCAATACTGCGCATTGATATTTGCTATGCTTGAATTTCATCATATTCTTAAGCACTGTTCGAAGTAACACACCTCTACTGTACGATCACACCAAAAGGTAAAAATGGTACCGTTGAGGGCGTGGCCCCTGCCCCCCCCCCCCCCCAACTCCCTTTACTGTCCGCATCGGACACCGCAAGAACAACGGATGAAATTTCCTTTTGGGTCAGGGTCCTGAGAAATAATTTTCGAACCAAATGTCTCCACTTGGCTCTCATGTTTCTCCCTTCTCCGTGCAGACCACGGTTTCCAGCGCTGCCGAGGTATTGATCTTTCTCCAGTCATTGCTGCTGGAGCGAGGCGATGGAAAATCGATGCCGGGTCCGTTTGCCCCGTGTGCGACGTTGAAATGAACTTGGTTTTATCATAACTTAACGACTGGTGTCTGCGGCCTGTTTATGACCAAATGAAAAGAATTACAAGCTTTACTAGATAGAGACGCGATCGTCAAATTCGATCTGGAGGGAAAAGGTGTTCCAGGATTTGTGTCCCTGAACACTCCCGGGGGCATTTAGCCTTCCTCGAACCTGAGACTTTCCGTACGCGGCATTCCTGCTATCTCACAGGAGAGATGTAGAGGGATCCTGATTTATTTGAAACTTCATATGTTGCGACTGTTATTTTTTGTTTCAAAACAGCTCAAAGTTGGCAACATGCCGAATTTTTTTTCCTCAAGATAAAATGTTGAAAAGTAAAATATAACAGTGGTTCAAATACAACAACTGTACGCCTCCGCAATCTCTTACGTTACGTTGACTCTTTCCCACCTGCAGCGTCTAAAGACTGGTTTTAAGTGTAGCATTGAGGAATTTCTTTTCTTTCTTTCATCGAAGGCAACTCATTGATTTGTTTTCTCATGACATTGAAGTCTCCATTTAACACACTGACAAATCTTCTAGTCAAGCAAATTATTTTCTTAGTTTTCTCTTCCCCTTCTTACGTTTCCTTACGTTACACTTCTTTAAGTTAAACAAGTTTCAACTCTGGATTTACGCGAAGTATTTACGTTTCGGAGAACTACGTAAGCTTTTTACGTCGACGCAAGGGCCTTACGGTTTTCGGTATTAAGAAGTACCTGAGAGGTTTTTTTTTTTGGTCAAGAGACCTCTTTTTTAGTCTGTTTTACTGTTGTCTGTCCTGGGATATTACCTAGTCAATGAAATACCGATTTTCTCGTTGAATGATTCCCGATTTTCTCGTCAGCGAGAAAAGGGAAATTACGAAGATCATCCATCCGCCTCTCGCTGCATACGTCCTACCAACTCGATATGTTCTTGGCCCAGGAACAGTGACGTTGGCACCTGGATTCGGTTTGTATTTGGCTGGAAATCCGTTGTTAGGGAGCTTCGATGTCTTAGTGGCTGGATGGAGGGATGATGTAGGGTGGTTGTAGAGGGAGGAATTAGCGCCGAAGACTGTCCGACGAAGAGCTGAAAGGCATATATAGACGGTTCCAGTTCTAGCTGTTAGTTCTACAGAAATATAGATTACGGTTCGCGGTCGAGTCCGACTTGAGGTATTTTCCGCTATTTTGTCTACCTCGGTAGGTTCTTTTCCCTTGTTTGAGACCGCGGGAGTGCCGACATCGTTGCGGCAACGAGTGAAGCATTTGCGGCCAGCGCCAATAGACAGGAGGTACGAAGAAGTGAAATCCGGTTGTGGTTGAAGAAGTCCTAAATGAAGCATATCAATTACGCCGACGAATCGCAAGCCTTATCCGAAATTCCTGGGCTCTGGGCGTGAAGGAAAAAATAGATTTGAAAGAATTCCCCCGCCTGCTAGGATTGGACAACCTTTCATTCTTTTCTTGGGCCGGAGAAGTTACAATCTCTGGTGTGAAACTCGTGATGCAGTGCGGATAGTCCGGACGTCTCGTCCAGCCGCTTTTGATACAGACGGCAAAAACAGCAGAGAGGAGGATTTTGCGGAGAAATGTTCCTACTTCCTGGAACTGTTAAATGTATGGGTAAGCACGACGACAGGGCTGTCTCGTTGGAGGATTGTCAAGACCTTAGGAGAGGTTCATCTGAAATTGCTGCAATAATAGTCTGCGGCACGAGAAATATTTATGTTAGTTAATTGCTTGAGGAAGCCTAGTCTGGGAGTCAGTTCTTTCTGGTCACAGCTTAACTACTAGTAGTTAAGCTGTGTTTCTGGTGTACCAGAGGTTGTGCGGATGGCCACTTGAGATGTCACAATTAACCTTTAGACGATGAAGCTCTGAAGTTTTTTTTGCACCGAGTTTACCGTTGCCATTGGTATGCTACAAACCTAGACTTATGCACGTTTCCGGCTACCGTTTACAAATGGGCACATCTCCCGTCAGCCTCACAGTACCAAGAATTTAAATTGTCTTGTCGTTTTGAAAATGTTCTCTTCTTGCGAGTAAATGTTACCTGGCTAATTAACCATGTAGTCCAGGACTTTTAGCTCAAAAAAGGGTCGAACCCGGACAAAATTGCAATATAAACGAAAATGGTACCAAAATGATCAGAAAAAAATTCTGTACAACATACTAAAAGTCCCCATAAATCCGAGTGGGGCGAGTACCCGAAAAACAGGGGAAAAGGGGGAAATGCGGGGGAAAATGGGAAAAATGCCGAACATACCCAGAAAATAGTTTAAAGTGAGTTTTCTGGGGTTTTCACATACGCTGATTACGAAATTGACATTTAAAATTCAGTATAGAAAAAGAGTACTACGGAAAACGTGGGAACAGGGGAAAGAGGGGAGAAAAGAGAAGAATACAGGGTAGGGGTAGAAAGCGGTTTGAAAGATATTTTCTGGGGTATTTCTATCTGGTGATTACGAAATTGAGAAATAAAATGATATAAAAAAATCGGTTAACATAAAACGGGGAAATGGGGGGGAGGGAGGGGAAAAAGGGAAATATACAGGGTAGGGGTAGAAAGCATGTGGAAATGTGTGGTAAAATCTGCACTTTTTAAGGCAGTATAGTTGACTTGAAAAACACAGCATTGATACCACTAGTCGAGCTCCTCGTCTTCGACAATCTCCTTGTCCCTGTTCAAACAGTTGATACCCTGACATTCTCCGCACGCGAACGTACACGCTAATCCATTTTTCTTGCAGCTGCATCGCGAGTTCTCGCAGCCTGTCTTACAGTTGCATCTCACGACACTCAAAAGAGTCTGAGGTGCGGGCAACAAATCGGTCATCACAGGTGAGTATTTATGGTCTCTGAGGACCCAACCCCAGTCAGCCGGGTCGAGGTCAGCTGGTTCCCCTTTCCAACGGGATACCTGGAGGCGCACTCGCTGGGAGTGGAATGAAGCTGCAGCTTCGGTTGGCGGAAGCCTTTCAGGCTTAACAAAGGCCGTAGTATTAGACGAAGAAACTTTTTCCAAGAAAATTCGATGTCGCAGCTTAGTGAGATCTTCGTTTGGTCGTGCTTTATACAAGCTGAGGAGAAGATATTCACCCGCTTTCACAATTTCATCTTTGGACGATGATTCATCCAGAAACACTTCGCATTTTTTTCTGAACACTTCGCTCTTCTTCGAAAGAGGTAGCACAGCTTGCTTTCCAAGTCCGAAAACTCGTGAGGTCGTGTCACATCCCAAGAGTGCGTGCCCTACCACAAGCAGCCTGGATACTTCTCCCATTTTTTTTTTGCACTTCGTTGAGGCACCAGAACCGTGTTATCGCTTCTTTTGCGTTCGTTGACGATTCGAAGTAAAGTGTTTTTGCATTAGGCGGGAGGTGATACAAGAGTAGAATCAGAAGGTCAGTGTCGTTGCCAAGAACTATTGTTTCAGAGTTTTCTGCTTTCGTTACGGCAGTCTTCACGATTAGATAGTCAGCATCGTCCTTCGCATGGACGACTTCAAATCCTTTGGCTCTGAGTTTTTCCCCGATGTAGCTTATAATTCGCTGTTTGTTCTGAGAGTTGCTCAAAAACTCTTCCTCCTTTTTCTGGAGCTTCATCCCTAAACTGAAATCGATCACTTGATGCTGGCTTCCCTTACACCGTCGGTTGTGCGAAGCATCTTTCGTGGTTGGACCAGCGCTGTATCCATCGAAGACAACAGTAGGGGAGGTACAGCGTCGAGTAACGAAACTAACATAGCTGTCGCAGATAGCCAACCTCCGTCAACTACAGTGACAAGATCTGACACTAGCAGGTGGTGAATCGAGTCCGTTTTCGCTTCTTTCCATATTGCTTTCGCTAGTGCAGGTTTGTCTGGCTGACGCATTATGCCAGGATTCTCAAACAAAGCGGGCGGATAACCGCACAGTTCGTAACGTAGAGTTTCTGCCATGTCATTTTCAGATGTATGGGCAGCAGTCGAAAGACGTTGAAAAAGCAGTGCAGGGTCGATATGCAAAATCTCGCCATCTATCCTACTAGTCTACCTTGCTTCTCTTACTGAATGTCGAATTAGAACAGGATTATGTTGACGAACCCACGCGCTTGTTGATAACGGCGAGGAATACGGAATAATGTAATTTCAGTATCTTTCCGTATTTCTTTCTCGAGTTTTTTTTTGCCTTTTCCGAACCTATGGGGTAGCTGAACCTCTATAGATCTCCTGTATTTGTTATCGAACTTTGTTTTAGATGTCAATTTTATAATCAGCAGATAGAAAAACCCCAGAAAACACATTTCCACATGCTTTCTACCCCCCGTTTTCCATAGTACTCTTTTTCTATACTGAATTTTAGATGTCAATTTCGTAATCAGCGTTCGCGAAAACCCCAGAAAACTCACTTTAAACTATTTTCTGGGCATGTTCGGCATTTTTCCCATTTTCCCCCGCATTTCCCCCTTTTCCCCTGTTTTTCGGGTACTCGCCCCACTCGGATTTATGGGGACTTTTAGTATGTTGTACAGAATTTTTTTCTGATCATTTTGGTACCATTTTCGTTTATATTGCAATTTTGTCCGGGTCAAACCCTAAAAGTCCTGGACTAATGCGGACGTCCCGGTAATTAAGCGACTTAGTGTTCAAGGTTCGTTAGGAAAGCTCTCGGAATTATTCGTTTCCTCTCATCGCATCAAGGGTGGCTAGGATCGGGGGAAGATACGCTGCACCGCGTTTTAGTCGCTATAGGCCTGGATTTACATGTTGTCGATGCTGCTATTGTATATTATTGGGGAAGCGTAGTTCCAGGGTATTGAAACAGCCTTGCCCTCGTGGGGAGTTCATTGATGCCAAAATAATCTACAAATAAGTAAGCAAAAGAGGGAAGACGCAATCTACGAGGACTAATGCAGAGAAACTTGCCATGGAACTCGTGCAAGTGGGGCGGGTTTTTCTTTAAAAACTTTAGTTTTTTTCAGAGGAAAATGGAGACGCATCAATAACTTACATTCTTGGTATTTTAATTGCGATTCTAGTTTTACAGTAAAGTCGGGCAAATTTCTTTCCTGGCCAAAATAACAAATATCTG
This sequence comes from Branchinecta lindahli, assembly GCA_023053555.1. Taxonomy (NCBI): domain Eukaryota; kingdom Metazoa; phylum Arthropoda; class Branchiopoda; order Anostraca; family Branchinectidae; genus Branchinecta; species Branchinecta lindahli. Next base: position 8,525,248 of record JAKZAO010000003.1, read on the forward strand.
GACATAAATTTGTTCTTCAGAGGAAAACGGAGATGTATCTAAAATTTGCTTTCTTGGTATTCTCATTGCGATTCTAGTGTTAACAGTAAAGTCGGGCAAATTTCTTCCTTGGCCAAAATAAAAATTTCTGGACATAAATTTTTTCAGAGGAAAACGGACATGTATCTAAAACTTGCTTTCTTGGTATTCTCATTGTGATTCTAGTGTTAACAGTATAGTCGGGCAAATTTCTTTGCTGGCGAAAATAAAAAATATCTGGATATAAAGCTATTTTGTCTGACTATTCACTATTGACTATTCTCTGAGGGCCACATAGAAAATCTGTGCAGCGACCTTTCCGGTTCACGAAGGGGTGGGGCAGACCCGTACCCAGGAATTTGTTTCGGAGGGGTTTTATCCGCGGGTCGAACTAGTCCATACCGAAACGAAAAGTTAAAAAAAAAAAAAATATAGGCGGAGGTTAAAGCCTATAAAAAAAGATTATTTTGTATGCTTCGGAGGGGGCTCGAACACCCCAACCCCCTGGATACGGCCCTGGGTGGGGTTCCATTTGTAGGAATACGCTATACCACCCTAATCCGTAGGGGCGCTAGCGAAAGAGTGCATGCTCGTCTGCCTAATTCTAGCCAGCTGCGATGTTTCAAACTTTAGCGTCTTTGTCCAATTCGGTGACCGATAAAGGGACTAATGGTGTTCGCTTTTTCTCTAGGCCTTCGATGACGCCATCGCCGAGTTAGACACCTTAAACGAAGACAGCTACAAAGACTCAACGCTGATCATGCAGTTGCTGCGAGATAACTTGACGTTATGGACCTCCGACACCCAGGTAAAGACTCTTCCCTAAGTTGCTTCCTTTAAGGCTTAAGTGGATTCCCTCATCAAGAATCGGTCACCGGTAAAGGTGTCGCAGACGAAGTCTGGGTTCGTGGAGGAGTAATCTTGCTGTGAACGATTCCTCCCTTTTGTTGAGTAGAAGCTCGTCCTGAAAGCGCAATTTTTTTATGAAACTACGGCCGAATTACCCACGTCGCTAGGTTTGGACAATTTTTTTGCCATATTTCTCTCGTTCGTGAAGGGGTAATCATCCTCTGAACGATTCCTCTCTTTTGTTGAGTTGGCTCGTCTTGAGCCCCCTTGAGCGTCTTCTTGAGTAAAGCTAGGTTTCGACAGTTTTTTGCAATATTTCATCTAAATGATTTCCCCTGTTTTAGTCGATTAATGTTGGTATTCTCGTTGAAACGGGAAAATTCAGCCGAAATAAGCACCACAGCGAGCACGTAGCTTAACGTGACGAATTTTGAGCAAATTGTGGTAATTTGTCTAGCAGACTTTGTCGCAAATTTGCCCACTAAAATCATAGATTAACAGAACAAGTCAGCGCAAGGCAAGAATTTCGTGTTTTTTTTTCAATTTGTGGTCGTAAAAATTTTCGCGTGAATAGGATGGTTTTCATTGTAGCGACGCACGACACATGCCGTCATCTTTCCAAGCGGACGGGTTTCCGCTGCGGTTTTGTCTTTTCCATTCACGGCTACAATTATGGCAAGCCACACCTGCCATTTAAAATTTAAGTCCGGTCTTCACCTCCCGGAACTTCCGGAATCTGGGCTTCCAGATTATTCTTTGGCTTGTCCTGTAAATTGCACCTGGAATCTGAACCGGTCCGAAAGTACATCAAAATAATCTGGAAAAAAGGGGCTTTTGAGCTTCCAGATTTCCGGAATTTTTAAGTATCGCAGAAGAAATTAAAAAAAAATCTCGGAAAATCTGGGAACCCAGATTCCGGAAGGTGAAGACCCGACTTTACCGAACGCTAACGGCAGAGTTTTTGCTTTGCCTCGTTGCCAGCCGAAGTGGGGAGACCTTCTATTAATCCTGGAGCTAGATGAAGATACCCAGTCCTCCTCGGGAAATTTGTATTAAGTGAAAAATTATACTTCCCATACCGGTTTGAGATTTGTCGCAGCTCAGAAGGTGCTGCGACAGAATTTGTTTGTGGGGAATAAATATAGCATCTGTATTTGTAGAATTTTAGCAGATTTGAAGATTGTTTCGGTAAACATAATAGAAAGAAAAACACAGGCATATGTTCGACCAGTGTTCCGAATTGTTTGTAGTACCAAAATAAAAGAAAGAAGGGAGACAAGTTTTGCGGTAATTTGAGACAAAAATAAGAGGCAGTCCCTTATCTAATTGTCGCATTTTCCAGAAGCTGGGTGGATATCAGTTCTTGTTATTTTGTGCATATGAAATAATCAACTGATAAGAAAGAAACGCAATAGTTCGCGAGTCGGTCTTTGATTAAATTACATCATATCATCAATGAAGGTCTACTCATTTGCTTCCTCAAATATGGCCTAGCTCTGTGTCTTAAACCTTCCGTCGGAGACGCGACGCTGGATCATATTACTTGGCCCAGAGACGTGTATTCGTAATGTCGGAACCGATTACATCATCGCAACAGGAATGCGCTTGAACACACACGAGTCCACTGACGCGGCTGTGAGCAGTGACTCCGTGTTTTTTTTTTTCTGGCAGAAGCAGAAAATTGGTATTCTGGATTAATCGTGTCCTTTTTCGTATCCGACCTTATGAGGTCTCCCAGTATGGACCCAGTATACTTCAGATCATTCTGAAGAATATGCTGAAAAGGAAAAACGATGACATTAGAGACCATGCCCCCCCCCCCCCCTCCCCGAAAACTGAGTTGTTATTAATTGTGAGACCATATTGTGCAGGGTTGGTAGGTGTTGGGTTGTCAAAGCGAAAGCATTAGGATGGTTATACAACCCCTCATCTTCTCTTTCTCCTAACACCCCATCCTCTCGCCTGTTGACTGAGGCCCGGAATAAAGCTTTCAGCTGTACGTAGCAAGTTATACACCTGAAAGAGTTTCTATTTCTAGTTGCCATTAAATATACCCCCTCCCTCCTCTTGTTTTTTTCTCGTTTCTGTCGGGCTCCCTGGATCCTGCTTTCTTCTTCACTTATGCTAGGCTACGGTTCTTTTGATAGTGACAATTGAATTCTGTCTTCAGTCGAAAACATTAGGGTGGGTTTTTGGTTCCTTGGCTACGAGAAAACTGGCAAATGAGATTCCTATCAGTATGGAAAGCATTTTGGGCCATAGTCAGCCCTCCCATCCCCCCCTTCCGTCACAATAGTTTTCCCCGACCAGGCATCTCGGTATTGATTCTCTTAGGATGGAAGAGAAAGTTCGGGAAATGTCAGAACTTTCCTCGGAAAGGCGCAGAAGTTTTAACGAAGTGGAAGGGGCGACTCGTAGTAATTCGTAATGGAAAATGTATAGGGGTAAAGTGTGTAGACAAGGAAAAACCACAGTCTCCATACCAAGATGAAAAGAGGAGATTAAATTTTCTAGTAGATAAATTGGAAAACATCATTCCCGATTATTTTTGAAGCGAATGTACAATATTACGGACGATTGTTTATAGGATATGTTTATTGGAATGAGATAGGCGTGGCATAATTCTGAAGGTTTCTGGGGAAAGACCGACCTACGGAAGTCACACGTTGAATTGAGAATGAACTGAATGACCAAAAAGGAGGACCCGACTCAGTTAACACCGAAACACGCCAGTGAACCTCGGGAAGAACAAGAAACGTAACCAAACGAACCCTCAGAATTGATTCAAATCCTGTGTAAACCAATCAACAACGTTTGTTGCCGTGCCGTTTCTGGCTCTTCGCTGGGCCCACGGCGATTCTTCTTCGGTACAAAGGCACGAAGTTACTCATCAAGCGTATTGTAGGGACCTTGTATCTCTTTGTTCGGGCTAGGGGATTTAGTGTCCTCGTCTACTCAGGACCCTTTCGATTCTGTACGACTGGTTTGGTGTTAAATTACGTACCACAGAAGATGTTTGGAGGTGCTAATATTCTTTTCTTTTCTAGGGCGATGGTGATGAACCTGCCGAAGGTGAAAACAATTGAAAGTGTCCCTAAACCATCCAGTGTTGAACATAATTTTACAATCTGTTTTTTATCAGTCGAAATCAACCCACACACAAAAATAAGCGAGGAAAAGATCAGCCACCGGATTCCCATTTTTGAAATCCGGATGAACGCCCGTCACTGTTTTCTCGCTACGAAGCAAACCGTCCAACCAAAGATCCGAGCTTCGTAGATGAAACGCTCCATACGTTGAGGAGCTGAACATTGTTTGTGATGGACCGCTTTCGATCGGTTTTCTTGTGTTTTGAGTTGGGGCGGGTCTCTCTAGATTTCAGAAATGGACGTAACTATTAGTTATTAAGCATCAGTAATCACTGTTTATTGCAGAGAACGTTTCAGTTGCAGTTGAAATAATTTCGCTTCTTTTCAGTATGTTAAACGATGAAAGTATTTTGCAGTTTTGGCTGTTCTTTGTTTCGGAACTCAAGAAATTAAAATGGTGTTTTCGTTTCTGATGTCGTCTTGTGTGCCAGGGTTCGGTGTCATCGCACGTTAGATTTCCATTGAAATTTCATATGCGGATATCCAGACGTGGAGAAATATCCCAGTATCTCTTATGGTGCATGCAGCTCAAACAAAGTTCATGAAAGTTACGTTGATCTTGGTTAACATCTAGTTAGAATTTGTAAGTGCGAACATACGATCAGGGTCGGATGCTCCCGGACCGGAATTCCTGCCCGTGTTTCGGCACCGTCATCACTTCCATATGGAAAAGTTGAGGTTTGCTTGTGAGATTGAAAGTGAGATAGAAATTTATGGCGAAAGTGAAGAAATCCGGCCGGGAAGTCCTTACCGTGTGTTCGCATTATTAGCCATCACACATGAAATTCGCAGTCGCGCTGCGGATTCCGACCCGGTAGTGTTGTAAATTAAAAAATTGGATAGTTAGGCCAGTTTTACCTTACCCCCTTTAAGAATTCAGCTTTTACTGTTATTTTACTGACAGTCGCCGCGAAAAACACCGAGAGAGGTGTCAGAAACAGGTTTGAACGTAATCTTGTTTGCTGCACCTTTGAAGGAGTTGATTCGAAAGCATTCTTGCCCTTAGACGCGCACTCCCAGTAATTTCTGTTTTATTTATTTGCCTCCATAATGAGTTTTTCTGGTATCACCATCTCTCGGTGACCTCTCATTAGAACCTGCCTCCGGACCAGGTTCTGGTTAGTCCGCACTGGCGAGGAAACAAGTGCGCAGGCGCTCAAACGTGCAGCGTAAAAGTTTTATCAAATCTTGTAGGTTTATCCCCTTGGGCAAGCTGGACCCAGTTGCCCACAAACGGGGGGGGGGTAATTTGAATAATTGCTCGTTAACACGCAAAATGTCATCGTCCTTACTCCAACCGTGGTCAGGTTACGAGCACAAGTCAGTGGATAATCTGGGCCCATGGAGTGTTTGGCTGTGCGGTGTCGGAGCCTATAAAGACACACCTAGCTAGACCCTCAGTGATAAAATGTATTCCAAATTTGACTTTGATACCAGTCATGGTTCGCAAGGGTACGAAGTGGGCCCATCCCAGTTGCCCCCGAACCCGAAGAGTGAGGGGGTGGAACCACAATCGCACAGTGAAACCGGTATGTCCACAAGTGTACCAAAGTTGATTTTGAAACCTGTCACGGTTCTCTAACTTTCCCCCATGAACAATCTGGACCCAGTTGCCCATGAACGGGTACTGTTGGTGAAACTCCGAAAAGCTCGCCGAAGTTCTAGGATTTTTAAACGCACTGAATTTCTTCGTAATATCTCCAGCTGTGGTACAGTAACAAACATTGCACCTGGTCCCGGTTGCCCCTGAACTAAACCGGGTGGGTCTGAGGGGTGTGATCCCCAAAAGGCCTAACTATTCTTCAGTGCTAACACGTAAATCAAGTTTCACGTCGCTGCAATTCGTGATTCGCAAGCTACTAAGTAGGCCAATTCCTGTTTCCCTGAGCCCTAAGGCCAAAGGGTGGGGGAACGCATATTTAGACCGGTATAATAAGTCCACAAAGTAGACCAAATTTGAATTTAATACCTTATCACGGTTCACGAACTTAACTCGTGGGTAATCTGACTCTAATGTTATTATTATTATTAATCTTTATTTCAGCCAACAAAGCCATAACTAACTACAACAACAAAAAAGAAAAAGAAACCTACAAACTCCTCACTCTGTAGAAAGCAAATGCTTCCATGTACAGAGATTATGGAGGAGCGGATGAGCAACAACCCGAATCAAAGTTATCACTGTTCACAATTCTCGTGAGGAGAGATGAGCGGGCTTTACGCGCAATTTCCGGCACAGTAGAGCATGAATTCCGCACATAAGCCTGCGTCGTGCAAGCCAGTGGTGCTAGACGGAAAAGGCGACGAAAAATTCGACGGTGGCAAGCCTCAAGGTTATACCTCGCAGCTTTAGTGTGGTTACACACAAGGGCAATGGCAAAAAACTGGCTACAATAAGTACGAAATAGATGTATCTTAACACTCAACGTAATATCACTAAATTTCCAAAGGAGCATATTACCATATTTACATAGCGCATTAGCCAACTGTAGATCATCACTCAGTTTCTCTGAAATCACAAAACCCAGGTATTTTGCAATCCGCAACGTACTCTATAACTCTACCCGACAACAGAACTGGCAGCTTAGGAAGATGACAACCTCTAGGGAACAAAGCCATAGCTAGTGTTTTTTTGTGTGTTGAACTGTATGTCATGCTCCACCGCAAAAGCATCACAAATCTCAAGCAATCGATTTAGTGCATACACAGAAGGTGCCAATAAAACCAGGTCGTCAGCAAACAGTACATGGTTCAAGCAAGCACCAGCAATGAAACATCCAACCTTGGATTGCACAAGGACTGTAGATAGCCCATCCACATATATGGCATACAAAAGAGGGGAGAGCACTCCACCTTGTCGAAGACCATTGACCAGGCCAAAACTATCACTGTTCTCACTACCCCACCGACGGCCACCGAACCTTAAACCTCTGATTACGAAACCAGTAAGCAAAAAGTTTCACATACTGGGCAGGAATGCCCCTCCCAATCAAAATTTTAAAAATCTTATCATGGTTCACCCGGTCAAAAGCCTTCGACGAGTCAACAAAACAAACAAAAACTGGCGTCGAGAAATGCCAAAAGTATTCCACCACCGTTTTAAACAGAAAAATAGCAAGATCCACCCCATGTGCATGCTTAAACCCAAACTGGTAATCACTAGTAGAGAGACAACCACCAATTTTTAACAGTATACACTTTGAGTGAGAGTCCGGAATCCAGGAAACACCGGAAATTTCGTAGGAAGCAAGTTCTATGTGAAGTTGAATAAAAGTTCGAAACAGGGGTACAGAGACATGCTGAATCTGCTTCGAACTTTTCTTTTTCGCCGGACAAATAGTTTGCCCGGAATCCGGCGAAAACTGGAATTTGTAAAGAGTGAAGATCTTATCTGAAGTTGACTAGAGATTAAACGTTGGTCTACTGGAGTGTCGATTGATAGAATAGATCCTGAACTATATTTTGAACTGTTCCCGCCGGGCAAGTAGATTGACCGGAATCTGGCGAAAACCGGAAAATTCGTAGGAGTAAAGGTTATTCTGAAGTCGATTGGAGCATTCTTGTAGGAGCAAGAATACAAGCTGAATCCGTATGTGAACCTTAATTTTCTCGATTGCTCATTAGTTCATCTGGAGTCCGTCAGAGACCGGAAATTTGATAGAAGTAAAACAAAATTCAGTCGATCGGTGCATCAATAAGGGGGTAACAATTACATGTTGAATGCAAATATGAGCTTTATTTTCTCACCGGACAAGTAGTTTGACCCCAGTCCGGTCAAAACCGGAAATTTCGAAAGAATCAAATAAAATTCTGATGTCGATAAAAAAAGACAAGACCAAAGGTTCCGATGGGATCCCAAAAATCTAATATTTGATCCAAACAATTGGGTCTTGTCTTAGCCACTCAGTCTTCGTCAGATTCCTTGAAGATTTTTACTGTTAAAATAAAGTTCAAAAACGGATTCCGCATGTCTCCTTGCCCGATCTCTAATCGACTTCAGAAACAACTTTGAGCTTCAACCAAATCTCTAGTTTCGGCCGAATTCGTGATGAATCGTTTGTCCAGCAAGAAAACTAAGTTCAGATATGGATTCAGCGGACCTCCTTACCCCTTCAATGAACATCTTATTAGCTTATAGAACATAGTCTAAATGTTTTTACCGTAAACTAAACCCCTCCTCTGCCCAGAGGAGTCACAAGGGGGGGATGCAGGAAAAGACGGGTCCTCAGGGGAAGGCCCAGCGTTTGTATGAAATTCGGGCCCCTACCAGCCATGATTCCCCCGGCATCCCACCGACCGAGGGCCTGACGTAGCAACACCTATAGCCTAAACAGTCTAAAGAGACGAACTGTCTAGTCGCATCACGTCTGGGATTTTCAGAGCGAGCAAAACTCCGCAAATATTCGATCCAGGCTAGGCAAAATACATCAAATGGACATGAGCTGACTTTCCCTGTTTGTTCGTATCAAAGCGCTCCGCGGGACTTGGATCAATACTTCCTGTTGCCATCGCGATGGAAAAGTTGATACGTACTTGAAACATGGATCTTTCATTTACGAGTTATCAGGGTCCAGACAATATTGACGGAGTCTGTTGCTGGAGATGGAAGGGGGCTCCTGGCGACACTGCAGTCGATTACGTTCTTGTTTAACATCCATTCAGCGGAGTGAATTTCTTCGAGTAACTGATGCGAGTACAAGACATGACCAGAATAATATTTAACGAACAATGGTGTGTACGAACAATGGATGTAAAATAATAACGGAGTGGGCTCAAGTTCTTCACCTACGCGTCACCAAAATAAACTGGTTCCAGTAGCTTCGCGAACGAACCGCCACGCAAATTCGTTTGTATCTTCTTTTACGGATTTGCTAAACAAAGCCGAGTGATATTTTCTGTTTTTTTTGTGTTAGTTGTTATTTAGATTAGTGAAGCAACGCAAACTAGCTGTTAGCTATGATGTTGTATTTAAACCTATCTCTCTCTCTCTCTCTCTTCATCACGTGTCTCAGTAAATATTGCTTTCTAGCAGTAAATGGGCAAATCCTTGTGTCGCCCTTCGAACTCAGAGAGTTTGCTGTCGTTTCCGTTGTGTTTAATCTTTAAAATCTGCCTTTTTGTCTGGAAAAATTTTCGAAGCTTCCAACGGCTGTTACCCAGAACAAGTTAAATTAATCGCCGCAGGCAAAGTTTCTGAAACTGCCTTTTTTCTGGAAAAATTTAGCTTACAAGTTCTAGCTTTTAAGCTGTTTCAATGGAAACGACTATGTTTCATCTTACTTTCCATCCGTAAAAGAATCCGAGAAGACACGCTACAAACACCAGATGGGTACATGCCGTATTCTATTGAGAATTTCGGTGCAACAAAACCGAGGCTGTAGGCCCATGGCTTTTTTTTTCATTGTATTAGTTCCTATTTATTATCAAGATATCCTTGTGCGCATGATCACGAAGAAGTGACCAACTAACTGTATTGTGACCATGTCAGGATAGGTAGGCTACACTTTCCAACAATCGCAGCTCCAACTAGCTCCAAACCAAACACCGAAAAGCGTCTGCTTCACCTTCTCGGGCTTGCTAGTAAAGGCGTTTTTGTCGGCCGTTGGCTTGGTGGTGGCCAAGGCCGTATCCAGGGGGGGGTGTTAGGGGGTTCGACCCCCCCCCCGAAACCCACAAAAGTAATAGTTTTTTGTAGGCTTTAACCTCTGATCTATGTATTTTTTGTACTTTTTTGGTCCGACCCGTGGGCACCCCCCCCCCGAAATAAATTCCGCGGGCAAAACCCCCCCCTGAAATAAATTCCTGGATACGGGCCTGGTGGTGGCGTAACTTCCATTTTCGAACACCGTCGAAGTTCACCGTTTGCTTGATTAGCTTTTTCGACTCCAGCCATCCTTGCCCGGTCGCCGTTTCATCGACCTTGCAGGCAAACTTCGAACTTGCTAGCTCACCACATTCGTCGTTTAAAGTTTTAAGGAGAAGAAAAAAGTACAAAAATATGGTGGACGACCAAGATACAGATTTTAGAATTTATTCAAAAAAAAAAAAGGTTAGATCTAGTGCCAAAGCTAAATTTAGTTTTTGCTGTTCCGATCCGATCACGCGTTCGAAAGTTAAACACTATTAATTTTCCGAATTCCCCCTCCCTCCACTCCCCCCCCAGATGGTCGGATCGGGAAACTGATTATTTCCAAGTTGGTTTGGTCAGGTCCTTGATACGCCTGCCAAGTTTCATCGTCCTAGCACATCTGGAAGTACCCTAACTCGCGATCAGCGGACCGACCGACCGACCGACGGAAAAGCGATCGGTATATGGCACTTGGCCGGAAGGCAAGTACCATAAAAACTGCATACAAACCTTGCTGTTTTGAAAACCGACTGTGAGTTAGGTCTTCGTTTTCCTAGTTGACTTGGTTCAGTACTCCAAACATTTCGCAAAATGATCCGATTGAATAGTACCCTTGAAAATTGAATTCATATGAACTTCGGTCTCAGCCAGTTTCAGACTGCAGCCGGTGCTGTCATTCATGCCAGTGTCCACTGCGAATTGTAGAAACCTAGCAAAGCCTCAGTCTCGGAACGATTTTCAGAACTGGCTGGGACCGAGTTTTAGCTAAAACCGGTTGTGAATGGGTCTTAAACAGATACATTAGATCGTTGAAAACCGGTAGATACCTTCGTTGTAAGGTAGAAATTACCAAACCGTGCCGGTATTGTCTTGTTCAAAAGCTGGTCTCCGGTTATTACAAGATCTAGTGGGTTCGGAACAGCGCGTGTGATCCAGAAAGCACGTACATGGATGAGTCATACGAGGACAGCTCACCCGACTGACAGTCTGAGCGCGGGTGCTTCTTCGAGGGGCGAAAAGTTCTTCTGCAAGCTTCGCCTTGTTACTTACTCAAGCGAGAGACCGACAGCACCAGCTCTCGCTTTTATGTCACCATGCAAAGGAAGTTTAATCATTTGCTTTTTTATTCGTACTAGTCTCGTCTCCAGACATCCAGAATCCGAACCCTTCTAAACACGGATCCTTCTTTGTACAAGTACGGTCCAAGAGCATCTTGTAAGTAGGTTTGTCCCTTGATGTCCTCTTTTTTGTCCAAATCAGACGGCTTTCACCATATTTTATTCCGTCTGTTCCTAGATAGGGATCAAGCTCGGGATCAAGCAGCCAGACAAATATAATTCTCAAGTTCCTCGGTCATTCGTTCTCCAGCCAGCGAGACGCAATTTCTCGATGTAAAGCAGGCAGGCATTTTTCCAATAAAACTCGGGAAGGGCGCACGTCGACTCACCGCAGTTTCATCGATCAACTCGGCTTGCCGCCGCAGGTTCCTTGGCGCTCCTCGCCTAGCAACCGGTGATTCTGCGCAAAGTTCTCGCGGAGAGAGTCATCTAGGCAGAAAGTCAAAGAAGACACGCCGCGTTTTGGAGACCGGAAAGTCAAGAAAAATCCATAAGTCGTAAGAGACAGATGTACACTGATCGTGCGTTTACACACTATCCATCTGATGCAGCACGTAAACCCAGGAATGGATACAACGCCTATCTGATACTCTCGTGGCGGAAGTCCGTCAAATGCCACTAGGAAAGGATGACGCACTAGAAAAATTGGGTTCGGCGTATAAACCTCCGCACAATGCCTAACTTACAGTACACAGGCAAGTTTACTGTAACTTGAGCGCTGCGGTATCTATTCCCACTTGGTCTATGACCCCCCCCCCTCACCAACCAAAAAATATCAGACCACAGCGGAATTGCTTCAGTTCTTAGGGCAGTATCGTAATAAACTGCTACACTGGATCAGTAGGTGTGTACGTAGAGGGACACCCCCCTGAAACCGGAAGAACGACTGAAGAAACAAAATAAGAAAACAAACTGCCCCCTCCCTTCGTCAATGACTACTTTGTCTTCAGCCCACTCCTGCCGTGCAGTTGGGTAGGACATGAGGCCAAGCCCCTGTGAACTATTGGGCTATGGAAACTGATGGATTCTTTGAAATTTCTGGGAAGCCGAAAAGCGGAAGAGACAAGACCAAAGGTTCCGATGGGATCCCAAAAATTCAATATTTGATCCAGACAAATAGGTTTTGTCTTCGCCAGACTCCTTGAACATTTTCAGTCTTAAAATTTAGAAACAGATAAAGGCCAAACAGCTAATCATTAAGAAAACCAAGTTCAGATATGGATTCAGCATGTTATAGATGGATAGATAAATCTTTTTATTGACCAAAAATCTTTCGTGGCTTACGCCAAATTTGTTTGGTATAGTCAGTAGCCTATGAGCATATAGGCTTAAAGCCAGGCTTCACCTTCCAGATTTATCTTCCGGATCCCAGACAGCCGTTTTTGTCGAGACGGATCTGGAAGGTGAAGCCAGGCCAAAAACGTCTGGAAGTCCGGGGTGTTGGACACCCCAGATTCCGGATGTCTGGAAGGTGAGCATAGAGGCAACCCGTTCGTGAGACACAACAAATATGCAAATGAAGGAAGAAAAGGGAAAGTGATTGACAGTTGTAATTGGGATGCAAGAGGTATTTGAAATGTAAAGGGGACATCTAGGAAATGTTGAAGAATAGCGAATTTAGCTGTCATCATTATCATGAAAATCTGGAAGGGTTGGCTCTGGGTTGGCTTGACTATCCGGAAGCCCCGGACGTCTGGGTATCTGGAAGGTGAAGCCTGGCTTTTACTTCTGCGAAATTTCCGGTTTCGGCGAAATTCTAGAACTACTAGTCAGGCGAAAAAATAATGCTCAGAAACGAATTCAGCGTATCTCTTTATCCAGCTATATCCAACATCTAATCAACTTCCAATAAAAACTTAACTTATAACAAATTTTCCGGTTTCAGCCGGATTCCGTACCAACTGTATGTCCGGCTAAAAAATGATTATCACGTACGGATTCAGCATCTCTTCTTACCCCTAAATCGGACATCTTATCAACTTCGAATAAAACTTTTACTTTTAACAAACTTTACGGTTTTGGCCGGATTCCGGGCAAACTACTTGTCCGGCGAGAAAATGGTTTTCATATTCATGTTCAGCATGCCTTCTTACCCCTACATCGAACATCTAATCAACTCCAAATAAAACTTTTACTTTTAACAAACTTTCCGGTTTTTGTCGGATTCCGGGCGAACTACTTGTCCGGCGAGAAAATGGTTTTCATATTCGTGTTCAGCATGCCTTCTTACCCCTGAATAAAAAATCTAATCAACTCCAAATAAAACGTTTACTTTTAACAAACTTTCCGGTTTTGGCCGGATTCCGGGCAAACTACTTGTCCGGCAAGAAAATGGTTTTCATATTCGTGCTCAGCATGTCTTCTAACCCCATAATCGACTATCACATTAGCTGTTTAAAAATATTTTGCTTGCCCCTTAATTTGAACCCCCTCCCCAACCCCTAAACGTAGGGCTACAGAGCCAATATACAAACTCGACCTTACTCTTGACCCAAAGAATCCTCACACCAAGTTTGATCAAAATATCTTATTCCCTTCGAGAGTTATCGAGCTCACAGACGGACAACTTTTGCGATGTCATAGGTATCCCTCACAACCAGCTATTCAGACCCCAACCCCATCACTTGCCAGGATTACAAATAAAAGCGCCCTGCTCCAGACTTCGAACAGAAGAAACTATATGGCCTTTTGTCACCTGGCAACAGCTGGGCTTAGTTGAAAAAGTTCCTTACCGCAGAGCTACCAGACCGAACGATTCCGACAAGGAATGATTCTTAGATTTACCCAAGGACGTCCGATTGAAGGAGAAATTGTCTCCTTTTGGATCGAGGGGATACTTACTTGACCACTTGGTGCACTAACCTCGGACCACAAATACCTCGTTTCCGCGTTAAAACGCTCTATTTTTTATTCGTCGCATAAAAACGGTGCTACTTAGCTAAGTGCCGACAGAACTCGCGTCGCTAGGTGAATTCGGCATCGCAAGCGGAAAAAATCCGCGTCGCCAACATTCACGCAGCACTGGTTCAACGCAAAGTAGAATTTTATTCGCGTCGCGTCTCAAGTCGTAAGCAGAAAAAATCGAGTTTTGTGAGCGCCAAGCTTTATGCTATGTTTTGCGTCTGCGGCACTGTATTTTCGGAAAGAAATGCAACACAATCGACAATTCTTTACCCTGGTTCATACAGAGTGCGTATATGCGTGAAAAACGCAGCGTTTTACGTTAGCACGTTGGGTCTCAACATTATCATTTCGCACTAAAATTCAAATTTGCGTCTTCGGCAGAATCTAACGCAGTGGATGCAGTCTATGTGGGCCAAAGGTTTGTGAGCCACCGGTATTGATGCACGCATTTACGTCTCGACACTAGAGGCGTATTCTCGCTGTTCCCCGAGGACTCCACTTGAGGAGTCCCTGCGTTTTTGTTTGTCCCGGGGACTCACTCCCCGTATTCTCGCGAGTCCCCGCGGAGGGGGAATGCTCCGATTATCATCACCATCATCAGAAAGGACTCCCTTTCAGATTCGGAGGGGAATCAGTTTTTGCTGGTTTTGATACAATGTAAAATTAATTAAAAAGAAACAGAATAAACAAAACCAAAAATAAAGTAGATCTAGACTAATTTCGTCAACAGCGAATTTTTTTTTCGAACAAAATGCGTTATGGAAGCATTCCCCGTGTTCTCGCTGTTTTCTGTACGCGGAGTCCGCGAGGAGTGACTCCCTCTATTCTCGCCGTTCCCTTCGATTCCCCGAGGAGTCCTCAGGGAACGGCGAGAATACGCCTTAGATCTTCACGCTGAAAAATTTAAAACCTTCTGTAACCGTCTTTGCGGCTGGCGGGAAAACTCAACGTAGAACAACTGACGCAAGTTGGCTAGCTTTAGGATCCACGAGTTGGGCACTAGGGAGTAGCGCCAGGGCATGGAAAAAGTGACACAGACTCGAAAAGCAGCGATACTAGCTCCAATAGCGATAGTGAACCTCCCTACCGAAACTCAGTCAGTCGTGCACCAGTGCTGGCTCCAAATGATGTAACCTTCACTGTTTCCTTGATGTGTGCAGATCACATCTTAGCTTTTCTAGAAATTTGTAAACCCGCAATTTTGTCTCGCTTTAAATGCCACAATCGTAGTGAGCAGCACCGTGAGTATAGCCCGTTTGCGAAGCATATAAAGCATAGGTCTTGGCGCTACTCCCTAGTGTTATTTTGCTCTATAGTTGGGATATGACATATCCCGAGAGTTGAGTATCCTTGTTTGAACGTTAACTCTGAACAGGGCCATCTCCATTCTTTACTGTTACAAAGTCAACTACCAGTCAGCCCAAGTAGCTAAACAAAGGACCCCTACCAGCATCTGAATGGGTCTTTATGCCTTCATTTTACAATTCAGCATTGTCCAAACCACACTGTTCAAAGTTCACCAACGTTCAAAGACGGATACCTCAACCGCGCATCAGCCCTATTTGGATTACGGAATACCTTAGTTACGAAACGTGGGTTTTATTCATTCGCATCACTACCATCACTGTCGTCCATATTCTCTTCGGGCTTCTCATTTTCGGTGGCTCTTGTTGATTCAAAGAAATCTTCAAGTGTACCATCCTTCGACCAATGGGCTTCAACGACGACACGGAATTCAGCCAGTTTCTGTCCAAGGTGTTTCTGTAACAAGTAAGTACCATTTTAGTTCCTGTCGCTCGTCAACAGTGGACTTGGCTCCACTTCCCTTACCTAAATTTTCAAATGATCTACTGTTATTTATCACTGTTCTACAAATACTACGTCACTATGGTGCAATATGTTAAAAGTATATTATACTCGAGTCTGAGCATTTCCGGGAAACTTCCTCCATCGACTCGGATCATCTAGGACAAATTAGTCTACCACAAACCCTTGATTTTTGGATACCCCATGCCAAACGCTGGATATATCTAGCATTTAGCATAGCCTATGCCTAACGCTGGACACCCTATGCCAAACGCTGGATACCTGTTGCCAACACAATATTGATGATTTGACTGAGCTCAGAAATTAACCAATCAAAATTCACCTGTAGTGAGATAGGTCAGGGTTAGAGTACCAACAGGTATCCAGCGTTTGGCATAGGGTATCCAGCGTTAGGCATAGGCTATGCCAAACATCAGATATATCGGGCGTTTGGCATAGGGTATCCAAAAATCAGGGGTTTGTGGTTGACTGGGGCAAATGACTTTTCGACCTTCCTAGTTTGAGCCCAACAGATCCACTCGTTTTGATCCCTAGACGTGCCATACGGTTCCGGTAGTAATTCATTCTACTTCAGTAGTATTTCCATCCATTTTCTTTCCCGAGACCTACTCACTTCTAAAGTTTATCCTATCTCCTCTATTAGCAATACACTGATTATCACGCTTGCCACGTTTGTTCTCTTTACGTGACAGATCATGAGCCCGACCATTGTTTCCGAAGAGCTTATTCGTCCAGAGACCGGTTATGGAAATTTTGCCAAGACTGTCATCCAAGGCAAGGGACCTAGGGAGAGGCTAAAACAGCCGAAGCCGTGTTTAAGAACATCTGAGCACTATGTAGTACGAGATGTCCTGTAAAGACTTTGGAAAGGGAAATAAAGGGAAGAAACGGTAAACTGGTACGTAAGTTTCGAGTCCCCGATGTAACAGCTGGCAGTCCTTCAAAGGGGGCTGTCGGAATCAGCGTTCTCGCGATTTTTTCTCCATCATTCTTTAGTCCATCAAGATAAGTTTTTGTTTTTGGATGTGTATTTTTTGTGTACTCCTTATTCTACAAGTGTGCAGGACGCCCACTTATTTGTGAAGTGGATTAAAACTAAATTATAATAATAATAAAAAGTGACACAGCCGCTAGTTACGCTGGAAAATAGGTTCCGTCCTTGCGAAGTTTCAGAAATTGCTGTAAATTTCCGCTCACTCGGTTTTTAGTATAATAATGGCAGGCTACAGTTACATACCAATATCCTTGCTTGCTCAGAGGTTACTGGCTGGCCTTCCTTGCACACATTGTAATCCTTAATAAGATGAATAATCCCTAAAAGAAAAAAGAAAATGCTTGTTAAACAAAATGTTCTAGCTCTCTTTTGTAGCCACCACCCGCCAATTCTCCATCTTCCAGTTCAGCGCTTCCAAGCGGATTGGTTTCTGTAAGTCCCCTACGTCTCATTATTGGCACTCGTCTACAGATATAGTAAAACAGGTCAACAAGTTGATAAGAAGCAATCTGCTTCTCCAGCAACGAAAGTTTTGCACTGCCTTTGGAGTAGGAGATGAAAACTACCATTTTCTACTACCTCACGGATCAATATTTTACGATCTATTCGCCACAGGTGCTGGTGTTGATAAAGAGATAATGTGGGACTTTCAGAAACTAGTCCACTTGAAGTACTGAACTCGAATAAGGCGAATCTGAATAACACTTTTATTTACTACTTCGCCCTAACCGTAAAGATGAAAAGAAGAGGATACCGTGCCAGAAAAAGATATCCAACCTACCGCCTTCTTTCCCTTTCCAGTTCGGATGCAATTTTTCTCATCGGCAGACTGAAATTCACACTTAGAAACCAAGGATTTGGGGTAATTTTTCGCAAATGACCCCTGTAATGCTTTCGGCAGCAATTCGAAAACTGAACGGCTCGCGCAACCATGGAGAAAGGACTGGAGCAAAGACCTTAGCAGTGGGAAAGACAGGAAATTTCCGTAAGCCGCATGAGTTGCAACAATCAGTGCCGTTTAGTGCTTGGATAAATTAAAGCTCTGGTGACATTACGACCGAGCAATGGGCAAAATCATCATTCAGGTAGGCTACACACTTCGAACCAAAAACCCACAAAAGTAATAGGTTTTTGTAGGCTTTAACCTCTGATCTATGTATTTTTTGTACTTTTTGGTCCGACCCGTGGGCAAACCCCCCCCCCCCCCGAAATAAGTTCCGCGGGAAACTCCCCCCCCCCCGAAATAAATTCCTGGATACGGGCCTGACACTGTGTAGTGTTTTCCCCAAGAGCCATAGACGACACTGTGTAAGTGTATTTATGCCATGCACCAAGCATCAATTTCAAAAAGCTATGATTCCCAAGAATCTTTTTGTCTCTCAAGCACTCTTCGTTTGTTTACACTCATGTGGTAACCATTATACGTACTCAAACGCTTGCAGTTCGGGGTCCAAACGCGCTAGATACTGGGTCGCTCAGAGCTGCTCGTTTCTCACTAGTTCCACGACACGCTTTTAGAGGAGTTTCCTGTCTTACCCACTGCTACGGGTCTTTGGACTGGAGCGCCGCTAACTGCATGCTCCCCATCAGATACCATATCCTCATTGCTTGCAAGTGAATTTAAGGTATTAGTAGGCTACTGCAGCTATCTCCCATTCAAAAATCAAAATCTCGCCCGCGCAAGCAGAGGAAAAGTCTCAAAATAGCCTTATAGCACGCTAGGATCCGTTATAGTTTTTTCGTTATAATTCGTTATAATTTTCAAATTAGCAGGAGCTCAATTTGTTTAACGTGTGTGCTTTTCGCTGAAAGAACCCAGCGATTTCCTTCTCCATTAAGTCTCTCGAATGGAAAGATACATTAGATTACCCGTTTCAGAGGGCAAAGTGTTTCAATAGACAAATGGAAAGCCTACACATTAGTTGCCCTGACTACTCACTTAGCAACTTGTCAATACAAAGAAATCACTTTACCAGAGATGGATAGGATCAAATTTTCTAGTCGGAACGTAAACAGAAAATAATTCCTGGAAATCTCTCACGGAAAGTATTGTGCAATTTCGAAAGGATAAAGGTCGCACAAGACAGGTATCTGAAGAGTACAGTAGAGGTATGTTATGTGAACACTTTTCTAACTGTTACACTACCTTGTTTTTTTCAATTGCATATAAAAAAGTAAAAATGGGAAAGAAAAATTACAAACTTAATATCAGCTAACAGCCAAGTATTTCAGGGTTATCGTAGCACAAACCTGAAGTAGAAATTCAACTGGCTTTCTTTGATTTTGAATTTTAAAAATATCTTCCTCTTTTGAATGCATCTGGAGGTTCGGACCGCCATCTTCTGAATAGAGGATGCGTTCCATGCGGCAACATTTTCAAATATAACAAAGGAAAACAGCTGACAGTTTAATCACTTTCAGCAGTGAACAGCAAAATATTCAAAAACTGCAAATGGCGTGACTGGTTATTATTCAATATTTACTGAAAAAAAGGCCTGGTCTGGATTTTAGTTTTTTCTTCGGCGATCGTTCACATTTACCAGACGTTCACATAAGCATAGCTCTACTGTAGCAGGACGCCACAGGTTTTTCTTTCTGTTCAGAAGGGCGAGTCGCATAAGCAAGAATTAGGTACATCCCCGGCTCCACTAAAGATCTGCGGTGACACGGGTTGAAGCAGTCGATAGGCCCAGCTGACCAGGCGTGGCCTAAGGGACCGGTAACTAACAACATGTTCGACAAGCCCACGGTACGTTGTGCTAATTTCAAAGTTACACTGAACCAGCCCTCTGAAGCACGTATCTACACCTGACCAGCTGCGTCTGTATTCACTTAAATCACGAAAACAGAATAACATAATGAAAAATAATAATAACGTAATAAAAAAAAAATTGCCACGGTATAATAGTTACGACATCTCACTGCGTAGAATTCACGTGTCATAGTAACCTGCATTGAGCGAGGCCGCGCTCACTGGACCAAAGAACGATTCGACTAGCCACGCGGTTTCGAATTTCGCCAAATGCTATAAGAAACGGATCTCAGTGAAGAAGGGCGACCCTAAGGAGCCTTACTAAATTTTCAATCGTTCTAAACCTTTTACATTTCATTAATCCGCCTGGTTCCCCTATCCCAAATACACTTAATCCAACCGCTTCCATTACTGACTTACTTAACTCTGCGCATTCGAACATACAATGACTCGCGCTCTCGTCTAAGCTCGTCATCAACAGGTCTTCAATCGCTATTTCCCACAGATCTCCCTTTTGCCCTAATGGCAGGAACCCCCGCCCTTGAAGCTATACAACCTTCGTGATTTAAATTCCAAAAAAGTGAAGCGGCTTTCAGTAAATTTCCTACTTTTCGTATTTTGCACCACGCTTTTCCTCTTTGAAATACTCGTCAGCTTTCGGTATCATTCCTCCTTGCAGTACCGGATGAAACCGTACTGGGGCCTCTACAGGCAATTAGAATCCCCCCCCCCCTTCAAATTATCTCCTGATCGTGTACACGTCGAACGCTAGATCACTATTATGTACTACACTTGCGTAGTTTGCACTGAAACAACTTAAGAAAGCTTAATTGCAATTTTCTTTAAAGATCCAACGAATGTATTTTGATCCAGTGTCGCGCGGCCCCTACAAGGAACGGGGCCCATAGGCCTACTCCGAATGGTTGGTAATTCGGCACTGCCTCCTTGTTTTGTTGCCAGCCTGGCTGCTCTTTCAATGTCCAATTAAGAAGAATCTAAATCGATATCTCACCTTTTTTCAGACTGGTAGGAAGGCCTAGCTGCCTAAGCTGAGGTTCCAGGTTGAAAGGAAACTGTGGCAGGGGTCCCTCGGGCAGATCTACTGTCATCGGCGCAACATTGCCGGCACGAGCGTAATCGGATTCAACGTAGTCTTCAAAGAACCTATAATCGGAAAATCGGCACGGTCAGTTACAGGATACCAATTCAAGGGATCTACTCCCAACTGGCCAGTGTGGCCATATTGGCGTGTTGTATGCCGAACTGGCGTACATCGTCAGAGACTGCGGTTAACATTTTTGCACCTGGCGTTTGACCTAAAACTTGGTTATTTTCCTTTTAATTGGTTTACTGACTGGCGCGGTTTGTTTTTTCGGAAAAACTTAATTTTATCATCAAAGACTAGCAAGCCCCCGTTAAACGCTGCACAGATGACAGCTCCTGTTTCCTCTATGCTCAAAAGGTAGGAAACCAAAACGCAAAGTTTTAAAAAGTTTAGAAACGAGGCAAGCACAATGCTGCCATATTGGCATATTTTTTCTATCCATTTTCGAGGTTCTGTACCGGGGGGAGGGATGCAATATTAGGGAGCTTTCTTGAAAAATATTTATTTTCTCTCGAAAAAGGAGACAAGACTGACTTCAGAAACTATCGTGGCACATCGCTCGTAGACATAGCCGGGAAGATTTTCGCCATTATATTGCTCAGAAGGTTCCAGCAAGCAACGGACGAACGGAATGATTACGTGCATCATTATTGGCATTATAGGTATGACGGGTCCTTAAAGTTTAACCGAAAAGGACTGGGATAGGAAAATCTAGTTACCCATCACTTATTCACTTAGATTGGCTTGAAGACCCGCTGAAAATACGTTACTTGGTTGTTCCGCGATTCAGGAATAATCGATTTTCAAATAGTGGAATTTCCGTGTGATTTGTGGTACCTCTAATTTGTTGTATGCCTTACAAGAAATATTTATGATTTTTTTTTTGTTCAGGCACTAAGCAATCTTCACCAATATCGCCACTGCCCACTGAAAAGCCTTATCTGTGTTTAGATAAAAATTTCCCGCGTCATAGTAGAATTTTCACTGCGGGGACGGCCGCAGATATTCTGAACGTCATAACTAGAGCAGATACTGAAAACCAAAAAAATCCCTTTGCAGAATCCAAATAATTCAGTGTATTCAACTAAATGACACAAAAATAAGTTGGCTTTTCAGTTAAACTTTAAAGGAGGGTTTTCGCGCTCTGGAAGGCAAACCTGGAATCACTTTCCGTTTGTCTTGGAGCTGCAAGGTGAAGTGGCCGAGCTTTTCCGCAGCAGTATTCGCGCTCTGGATCCCTAAGCACCTTCTAGGAAAGTTTTCCTGAAGGCTAGTAGAAGGCTAAACTAAACAAGAGCTACGAGCTCATATGGCACTTGTACGAGCAGGTGGTGTAAGAACGTAGATGAGAACGTCATTAAATACCACCATCAACCCCCCTAGGATCGGACGTACAAATACGACATCTAGTGTCACTCGAGTTTGAGCGTTTCCGGCATCGCCTTGGATCATCTAGGGCAAATGTTTCATCCCACTAGTTTGGTCCCTAGGAGTGCTACACTTTTCCAGTCCCCCTCCCCCTCAACCTCCCCCTATAGCGGCCGAACCTGGTTCAGACACATAAAACAGATCATCTAAATCATGTTCTCTTACCGGCCATCAAGTTTCAATCAAGTCTGAGGATTTTTCGGGAAGCTCCTTTCCCTCCCCCCACCGCGCTCAGATCCGGTCTGCACCGTTAAATTTGTCACCTAGGGCATGTGGTCTCTCTACTCTCCGAGTTTCATTCAAATCAAATCCACTCGTTTGACCCCTATGCGAGCCACAAACTTTCCGGGACTCCCCCTCCAACTTCCCCCAACTGTGGCCTAAAATGACTAGGACATATAAACTTCACATCTCTGAAATCTCCTCTTCTCCCTTCAAGTTTGAGTTGAATCGGACCATATCTGCAAATTTCCGGTTTCCTTTTCATCCTGGATCCGGTCCGGACGCCAAATAACAAACTAGGCCGCATATACTCGGCACTGTCCAACTCACATCCCATCCGGTCTATCCGTATGGTTTGAATGCATGTCACAAAGTTTCCGGACCCCCCCCCCCTCCAATTCCCCCTATCATGATTGCAGCCTGTGGTTCGGAAACATGTTTTGGATATCAAGGTCATTAATTCTTAACATCCATACAGTTTCACTCGAATCGGACCACCCGTTCGCAATCTACGCAAGTCCTTTAACTCCCAGAAAAATGATCGGATCCAGGAACGGAAGTTTTCCTAGGCCACTGTGTCAGGTCCTATTTTCGTCGGTCACTAATATGCCTTTCATCGTCCTTAGCACATCTGGAAGTATCCTAACCGCGATCACCGGAATTCCGGGAAACCCTCTTCAACTCCCCTCAAAGAGCCCCGATCCGATCTGGTTCTGTCTGAACATATCTAGGGCTTATGCTTGTTCTTCCCACCAAATACCATCCCGATGCCTCGACGCTAAGAGTTTCACGAAATTTTCGGTGAAGCCCCCCCCCCCCCCCCCAACAAGTATCGGATCCGATCCGGACTTGACAACTTGCCAAGTTTCATTCAAATCCGATCGCCCGTTCAAAAGTTATTAATGCCACTAGATTCCGGATTCCCCATCCCTACACCCCCCCACGATGGTCGGATCATACAAACGGCTATTCTCAAGTCGGTTTGTTCGAGTCCCTGATATGCCAGCCAAATTTGATTGTCCTAATACATCAGAAAGTACCGAACTCGCGGGATCACCGGAATTCCGCCCCCCCCCCCCCTTCCCAACTTCCTCCACAGTGCCCGAATCCGGTCCGGTTATGTCAATGATGTATCTAGGACTTGAACTTGCTCTTCCGACCAAGCTTCATCCCGATCCCTCCACTCTAAGCATTTCCCAAGATTTCCGGTTCCTCCCTCCAACTCCCCCCGAAGTCACCAGATCCGGTCCAGATTTTAACTGGGTCACCTGAGACACGAGGTCTTTCTACATATCAAGTTTCATGAAGATCCTATCACCTTTTCAAAAGTTATAAATACCTCAAGGTTCCGGATTCCCCCTTCCTCCACCCCCCCACCGGTGGTCAAATTATGTAATCGACTAATCTCAAGTCAGTTTCTGCGAGTCCTTGTTACACCAGCCCAATTTCATCACATCAGGAAGTAACGCACTCGCGGGATCACCAGAAATCCGCCCCCCCCAGCTCCCCCCACAGTGCCCGAATCCGGTTCGACTATGTCAATGATGAATCTAGGACTTGTGCTTGTTCCCACCAAGTTTCATCCCGATCCGTCTACCCATAGCGTTTCCCATGATTTCCGGTTGCCCCCTCCAGCTCCCCCCAAAGTCACTGGATCCGGTCCAGATTTTAGATAGGTTGTCTGAGGCACGAGGTCTTTCCAAATATAAAGTTTCATTAAGATCCGGTTACCCGTTCAAAAGTTATAAATACGTCAAGATTCCGGATTCCCCCTCCCTCCACTTCCCCCACGATGCTCGGATCGGGGAAGTCACTATTTCCAACTTAATCATTTTGGGTCCCTGATGCCAAGTTTCATCGCCCTAGCTTATGTGGAAGTGCCCGAACTAGAGAAACCCGGACCGTATTCTAGAAGTAGTGAACTGACAGACAAAAATGCTCCTCAGCCGGGATTTGAACCCAGGACCTCCTGCTTACAAGGCAGACACTCTAACCGTCTGAGCTACCGAGGAAACTTTTCCGTGACTAGGGGATGTGAACTGATTAGATGAATTTGCCTTCGGCCGGGATCACTGTTCCTATGGCCGGCTTGTACCGGACTACTGTAGTGGTTTGCGAACTCTGTTCACAAGCCCCTCGGTAGCTCAGATGGTTAGAGTGTCTGCCTTGTAAGCAGGAGGTCCTGGGTTCAAATCCCGGCTTAGGAGCATTTTTGTCTTTCAGTTCACTACTTCTACAATATTTCCATCTCAAGGGCGTATTCCCCATCAAAAATTACATTTGGTTTTGTTTGGTTTTCACCATGAGACCCCGCCAAGTGGGTCCTGGTTTGTCTACGTGGCTCCGACATTGGAGTCCTAGACTTCTACACTAAGTTCAAAAAAGTTGCTCTTGGTTCATTAGTCACGTTAAAAGTCCCTTGTATAAAGTGCCATTTATGTATTAAACCCGGACCGCCCGATCGACTGACAGACCGACGGACAGAAATTGCGATCGCTATAAAAAAGGAAATAAGAAAAATGGAACAACAGTAAGTTTGTTGGAACAGAACAGAAATGATAATGTTTAGAATCTCAGACCCACGGGTTTTTGTGGTTGGTGAAAATGAAAAATTGAACGTGATTCCCCACATAAGTTTAAAGTAATTTTGATGGTGCACTTCACTCGCTGGAACATGATTCCGGAATTTTGCGAAAATGGTTGTTTAAGGAAATAGCCTAAAAGGAAAACAACACTTACTTCAGGACCTCCTCTTTGTCTCTGTTTGTGAACAGCAGGCCACACTGACCCCTGATCAACTTGGAAAGGCTGTGAAGGTTTTGTGCCACTTCTTCTTCTGAAGTTCTGCCAAGAGCTAATGCCATGACTCGGTTTTTGCCCAGGAAAAATCTGCAAAAATTGTTGAATGTCACAAAACCAATAGGGCAGGGCGTACAGAAAAGAAGTCACAATCTGGACACAACTATGGCTCACAATGCAAGTATGCAGTAGTAGACAAACGAATGGAATAAACAATTTACTCAACTTATTGATCTGGCCCTATTCCAATAAAGGGGCACAATGTAATTACCTTGAAAAAAAGGTTCTCTAGCTTAAAGTGCATAGTAGATGTCAATTCCAACTATAGTTAGCACATATTCCATATTCTTCTGTATTTTGTCAAAGCTCTAGGCAAAACAATCTGATACGAAAACTCTTTTCTTTGTCATGTCAACGGACATCGCTAAGATGTGTGCGATCCTCCCTGCTTTCTGGGGACTGGGCAAATTTGGGGCTTGAGGCCCGAAAACTGGCTGAATCTTTGTACTATACAGAGGACAAGTTGCGAATATCACGGTAATCTGCAAAAATTGCGAAGTTGGATAAAGTTATGTGAGCTAAGGAGCCATAGCTTTCCCTGCCTTTTTGGCAACAGCAGAAGGTGCTGCAAAACCAGACCGAACTGCTGATTTCCTGGTTGCTATGCCCTCTTCCCTGCCAGGTTATTGCTCACCCGCATTTGGCAATCCTGGCTGGGAATAAAAATCTTCTTTGAGCTGTTCTATTGAAGCCGACGTTTTTAACTGATCTGTCTGAGGCTTGCCTTGTCAGCCAATCCATCCCTCAAGACCTTAAATCTCTGGGGTATCGTAGGTGCTGGACAGCTCCCCTCCGGAGTAAAAAAAAAACACTTGCCAGTAGCCAAAATATGGGAAAATTTGCCATAACTAGGTCAATTCCCGTGACTTGACTTGCACTGTGTGTCCTCTCACAAGCTTTTTTCATGTATAGTCTGAAGGATTTGCTAATTTTAAGCATTTGATATTCAACATACAGTGAACTGTCCTTTCTATCTTTAAATTATTTAGCTTAAATGAACTAACTGAATACCTTGAAACCCAAACAAACTTGCCATGAGATGCACCATTTTGGTAGAGCTGCAGAAAGTGCTTTAAAGCACACAGATTTTGCAAACCAGGCGCAAGACAATTTTGCATATTTTAGCATGAATGTGAAACCATACCTGCTGTCCTTCCACTGATTCCTGAGGCCCTTCAGCTGTGAGTTTCTAGAATTTCTCAAAGAAAACAGGTATACATGCTGATATGTTTCAACTGACGAGCGAATGCTTTCTACAACATCTTGCTTCCAACTCAGATTTTTCTTTTTTGTCTGAGTGAGAGAGACTGAAAAAAGAAATCCAAGTTTAAGCCTAGTTCAAAGTGCTCAGATTCTCTGCTCTGTCATGCAAAGTCTCTATGACTTTATTTTCTCTGGCAGACCAGGATGGAGGGAACTAGTCAACTAGGCTTCAGAGAGATAGATAAAGTTTTGCTGGTAACTTGTTGCGGCAGTCAAACCTCTGTACAATTATCTGGCTGCTAATGAGATCAAAGAGTTTCACCAATCACCAATTAAGTTTACAATTTCGTGCCTAGATCTCCAACAACACCTTTAATTGGTAAAAATACTAACGGGAACGAAAGAAAAATAACAGATAACATCCCAAAGTGTTATCTGTTGAAACCGGGCATCCTTCTGTTGTCGTTGTGTAACTTCTGACAGTGTAGTATTTTTACCAATTGAAGGTGTTGTTGCAGATCTAGGCACGAAATAGTGTAAACTTGATTGGTCATATCACTTTATTTCTAAGTGAAAAGGTGTTACTCTTGAAAGTGTTATGTGTGATCTGTTATGAAACTTCTGACAGTGTACCAAATTCAGGGAAAAGAACTTTATCTTTCATGCAGACCAAACTGGAAAATAGGAAGGTCTGGCCTGGCAAGATAAACTTAGAAATAACAGCAGCCCTATTTCTCCATTGAACATTTAATAGTACAGGAGGGGTAACTGACCTCCTTTTTACACAACCTCAAATGTTGCCACAAAAATGTTAGAATGAAATTTCTGCGCTGTCCTGACAATCAAGAGGCAAAATCTGATTTTTTTTTCAACAGTCATGTGTCCAAAAATGTTCAAATTTTATACCTTATTTTTTGTTTTGAAGCTGCTTTATAAAGAGATTTTCTAGTTATTAACTTTGGTTGCTCTACCTTTTTCCTCACTTTGTAAATTACAGCAAGGAATACAAGCTCAGGTAACAATGATGAGGTATTGTTTAAAAATAAAAATATATTTAACTAGAAATATTGAAGCAAAATTTATTTCTCCAGTAAACCATTCTGAAGTACGATACCCCTCATGTATCTATAGTCTTTGTACATCTATGGGAGATATGTGTCAATCAAAAGCTTAATGGGAAAACATAGGGAAATGGTTCACTACAGGAAAGCACAGTAGAGCTATCAAACCTCTTCCAAATTTCCAGAAAAGCCTTCCCTTGCAAAGGATCTGGAAACATATGTCTGAAACAAAAAACATAACCAAAATTCCATACCAGTCTGGTATGGAATTTTGGTTATATTTTTTGACTGAACCAGACTGAAGTCTGAAGACAAAAAAATGGTTCGCACTAATAAAACTTGGAACAGCAAATCCTTGTTCAAATAAAGGAATTCAAATTTTCATATCAACTCATTCGCATTTGACCCTGAATTCCTTGTTGTAATCTATTAGACAGAAGAAAAACAAATATCAAAATAAACAACCTTACCAGCAACACCTTTTTTCAAACAGAAAAAATTGCGGACATTATTTTTTTGTACACCAAGGGCAAGAACTGTTGAAAGTTGAAACTGGTAAGATTTAACTTCTGATTGACTGTTAGGACCAGACTGTGCTGAAATTTCATTTTAACAGTAGGGTACCAGACTTTTTGGAGATTTCTCCTGCTCAGGGGAATCTCCTACTGAGGTGAAAACAGATTCCCCTGTGCAGGGGATTTTGATCTTGACGGAAATGAGAACTGCTGGAAAAAAATTCTTTGGTTATTTCAGTTCTAGAGACACTAGGAAACTATATCAGACAGCACCCCCTCCTCCCCTGCCTCCAGAAATCATATAAAATAGGCCAGAAAACAGAAAAGTTGCAATTTTTGGGGTTACCTGGCATCCCAGAGAGTTTCTTGATGCCAGTGCGCATGACTGCCTTTATAGTGAAAATCCAGAAGGCTATTCCTTACCTTTTCACTTATTCCTTCCTTTCTTGGTATTTGGTATTTTCTTGGTATTTTCTCCACACCAGGGGAAAGCACTTGGACAAGTTGAAAGTACAAAAGAAAGGAAGGAAGAAGTGAAAAGGTAAGGAATAGCCTTCTGAAGTTTCACTATAAAGGCAGTCATGCACACTGGCATCAAAAAAGTCTCTGGGATGCCAGGTAAGCCCCAAAAATGCAACTTTTCTGTTTTCTGTCCTATTTTATAGGATTTATAGAGATACAGGAGAGGTACCCAACCTCAGACAAGATTTAAAATTTCCAGAGAAATCTTTTTTTAGTGAGATATATCTGGCTTAAAAAGGAACCAAAAAACATGACAAAAATACTAGAGTGAAGCTAATAGAATCGTTTACATGTTGGGGATATAAATTTTACTTCAATATTTCCAGTTAAATATAATTTTCTTTTCAAACAGTTTCACCCATTTTTACATGAGGTCAGATTGCTTGCAAAGTGATGAAAAAGATAGAGGTAATAAGGCTAATTACCAGAAAATCCCTTTTTAAACCAGGTTCAAAACAAAGAAAAGACAAATAATTGTAATATTTTGGGACAAACCTGTTGAAAAAACAGGGTCTTGGTATTTGGTATTTTCTTGGTATTTTCTCCACACCAGGGGAAAGCACTTGGGCAAGTTGAAAGTACAAAAGAAAGGAAGGAAGAAGTGAAAAGGTAAGGAATAGCCTTCTGAAGTTTCACTATAAAGGCAGTCATGCGCACTGGCATCAAGAAACTCTCTGGGATGCCAGGTAACCCCAAAAATTGCAACTTTTCTGTTTTCTGTCCTATTTTATAGGATTTCTAGAGATACAGGAGAGGTACCCAACCTCAGACAAGATTTAAAATTTCCAGAGAAATCTTTTTTTAGTGAGATATATCTGGCTTAAAAAGGAACCAAAAAACATGACAAAAATACTAGAGTGAAGCTAATAGAATCGTTTACATGTTGGGGATATAAATTTTACTTCAATATTTCCAGTTAAATATAATTTTCTTTTCAAACAGTTTCACCCATTTTTACATGAGGTCAGATTGCTTGCAAAGTGATGAAAAAGATAGAGGTAATAAGGCTAATAACCGGAAAATCCCTTTTTAAACCAGGTTCAAAACAAAGGAAAGACAAATAATTGTAATATTTTGGGACAAACCTGTTGAAAAAAAAATTCAGATTTTGCTTCTTGACTGTCAGGATAGCACTGAACTTTCATTTAAACATTTTCGCGTCAAAATCCGAGGTTGCGTAAAAACAAGGTCAGGTACCCCTCCTGTAGGCTGATGGGTAAGGAGGGGGTGCTAAGGGATATGGTTTCCTAGTGTCTCTAGAACTGAAATAACCAAACAAAAAAATTCGTATCAGTTCTCATTTCCATCAAGCTTCAAATCCCCTACCCAGGGGAATCTGTTTTCACCTCAGTAGGAGAATCCCCTGAGCAGGAGAAATCTCCGAAAAGTCTGGTGCCCAACTGTTTAACATTTTTAGAGTTATTTTCGAAGCTAGGCTAGGCTACACGATGATCTGAGGTTCTCTATCAACCCTGTACTCTATTCAGTCTAGTACACTAGCCACTTTTCAGGCACGGTGCTCAAACGTCTAGCACCATGCCTGGGTGCTGGACGTTCAAGCACTGTAGCCTACCTTGGATTTCATGTATGGTGCATGGATTCCAGTATACAGTGCATGCATGAAAAACACAGTTTCTGTCACCACAACTTATCAACGGCTCGGACAGGGCTGAAATTACTACCAAGAATTGGAGAAATCAAATACAATCCTTATCATATTTTTCCTAACAAAAACAAAAGGACGCGACTGATGATGGAGATGAAAAATCTGACAGCAGCCTATCTATTTTCCGTGTAGAGTGCCCTAGCCGCCCTAGGAGCCAATATTCTGGTTGACTGTTAGGTAGAAAAAGCTGAGGCACAGGACACTTTGCATGCAAAAAGCCTTGACTATGTAGAAAAGGAAATTAGGTTTTTCATCTCCATCATCAGTCGCGTACTTTTGTTTTTGTTATGAAAAATATGATAAGGATTGTCTTTGATTTCTCTAATTCATGGTAGTAATTTCAGCCCTGTCCGAGCTGGTGCTCAGTTGTGATGATGACAGAAACTGTGTTTTTCATGCATGCACTGTATACTGAAATCCATGCACTATACATGAAATCCAACAAGGACACAAGGTACAGTGCCTGAACGTCTAGCACCCAGGCATGGTGCTAGACGTTTGAGCACCATGCCTGAAAAGGGGCTAGTGTACTAGACTGTACTCTATTTGGCTGTCTTACCTCAACCGAAGCCTCTATTTGGGTGGATTACCTGAAAAACTGCTGACCAACTTGGAGTGGGCCCAGCAGATTAGGAGTCAGTAACTTTTATCTACATTTGTGAGCTAAGAAAGAAGACTAAAATCAAGCAACCTATCTAAATCAATATAGTACTTACTTTTCTTGTAGCGCTTGGACTTCGGCATGTCAAAACTAAAAATCAAGAAATTCCAAAACTTATAACCTCACGTGTTCGAACTTTTCAACTTTGTACCGGATTTTCTTCTGGTTCTTCTAGAATTTGACTGTAAAACGTTGTACTCGACGCCATCTATAAGCCAAAGCAGCAGGTACTGAAAGCCCGCTAGATGCTATCCAATCGAAACCGCTGTCGAGACGTGCTATTTCAAAACTGATGGAAATTAAACGAAAATTTGACCGAAACTGGAAATTTGATTGGACGTTGCAGTTCCTTGGTTATCGCTACAGAAAATAAAACCGTATTTAATCAAGTTTTCTCAGGAGTCCGTCCAGAACTAGATTCAAACTAAAAGTATGTGGATGAAGAGTTGAAAGTAGCACCGTCCAAAGTTAAATTAATATCCGTAACTTCATACCAACACTTCGCAATGATGATCTTGCATCCAAAACAATATACTGTCAAGAGCTGGAAAGACCTGATGAGGCCTGATGACTAGTTCCTGTTGCCCAGTTTATAAGGCATATGTCACAGCATGTACTGTTTCTTTCTACGTACCTCCTTTGAGACAGTGATGTTTTAAACAAATCACAGATCCATCCAGGCTGTTTTAGACGCGCGTGGTCCCCTTAGCTTCGACGAGAAACCCGGAGAAAACTTTAAACCGGTCTTTCTGACTAACAAACTTCTCGGAAATAATAAGCGGGAGTCTAGTCCGCCTAAAAAATAGTCAGATGATTCGTTGCAGTGCCAAATCACATCAGGCTCGAAGTCTCGTGGAGAGTGGATGGAACGAAAGGAGGCGTAGAGTGAAGCATTAATATAAATGTATTCTACCCTTCTAACAACAGTAACTATTTCCGTTCCAACCTCACGAAAAGTTGCTACGCTGACCACTCCAACCTTCTCGAATTAGTAAATACGGATCTCTGTAACGTGGTTGGCTGGATTACCTCGTGGAGTGATATTTTACTGAAAATTAAAAAATGCATTCAAGCCTTGACGCCAAAATTCGTGACGTCATGCGTAGTAACTACGGTAAGTAGAATGGAACACGCTCAGTATCACTATCACTGTGATTACGTAGATTGTTTGCGTTTTGTTCCCTGTACAATCTTTCTTTCTATGTTGTAATTTTTTCTTTTTTCTTCTGCTGTAGCCTACTCAGTCACGAACGGGCCCCACACCCCATCTACAACGAGTTTCTCCCGCCCCCCATATAACAATGTAAGGGCTCCTTAGGCTAGGGCTTTATTGATTTTTTTTACAAACCTGTCGGAATTAGCGAAGCGTCGAACTCTAGTTCTGTACCAATTTTGTGTCAATAAAGTTGTACCTTAGCTTACTTGAAGGGAAAGGCGGGAGCGAGCAGGTATACAAATTCCAACCTGTAGCGGCCAAACACAGCCGTTACCAAAATAGTGTTATACCAAATTGTTATTCTGAAAGTATGAACGAATAAATTACTATTATATTCTATTCATGACTGTTTCAGGGTTTAAAGGAACAGAAAACTTGACTCAAACTTGACTCGGGGAGCTAGCTAACATATCAAGAATGTAGGCTACCCGAGTCGATATTGAGAGTAAGAGAAATTCTCGTTACGACCATTACAGTTTCCGGGCAGTTTCCGAGAATTCGACTTTTGAGCAAAAGGTTTGCAAAAGCAAAAGGTTTGTGTGCCGCGACTAGGAATCGAACCCCGGCCGTCTTGTCGGGGAGGTCGTTAGTCTGTAGTCTACATGTAAAAAGGCGAACTTTTACAGTACATAAGTGCATAATTACAGTGCATGTGCATAAGGGGCAAGGGCCTGCCAGCTAGCTTTGGGAACACTAAGGAGGGGGTTCGAGACGGTTCGAGATAACAAAGAAGGGGGGGGGCCTGTCGGCAATAAGACCCTGTATATTTATCTAAGCCCCCCGGGCGATTCGATGGCCGAAAGTTGCGTAGTCAAGTTTACTGTTCCTTTAACTGAAAATGTGGGTAGGCTAGTGGGAACCACGATTAATGTTTCGCTGGATCAAGCAGAACAAACAACGTTGGCGAGACTGTATTTAATCAACAAAATAAAGCATCTTGTCTGGACAAGGATACATTATATGAACAAACCAAAAAATTTAACCGTCGAGCTAACACAACAAAACCAACAGAATTAAAAAATAACAGTATGTGAAAGATGATACACATGTGCCCGAATGCATTGTCACACTCACTAATCGATAACCATAACATGATTCAGGAAACCAAACAAGCCAAGGCCTCTAGATAGCCGCGAAAAAACTGGCAAGGCCAAAGACCAAGGGAGGTGGCAGAACTTGGCCCCGAATCACCCACGAACTGAAACCACAGGAGTACTGCAAATGAAGCACCCATTTTGTACATATTGCAGTAATATATCAGGGAGAGAGGGATATATATAAACGCTTTGGTTTCTAGTTTAGCAGGGCGGCGTAAAACTTTTGAAGAATTCAAGACAATGCAAAAATATTATTTATATAAACGTATCAACAATATTATAAATATTCTAGCTAAACTATGAATGTCACCTATCAACAAATGAACCGCGCCGCGTCCGAGAAGTCCAACAAATCACAACCTTGGAATATATATTAAACACGAGAAAGTTCAAGTAAACTCACGGATATAACAAAAAAATGCGGTTTAGGAAGAGGAGGAGTTAAATCGCCCATTAAAGTCCACTTGAGGTTCGTTTCACTTTCCAACCAGAGATTATCACAACCAGCACCATTCCGACCGTTTCAGATCCGTGTTCAGCACAATTGCACATAGTTTCAGGACCGGCCTCCAGATGTACATTATAGCTACTTTGTATCGTTCAAAAGCTGCTCAAGAAGCGAGTTCTTCTGTTCGGAGCTCTGGTGTTCTGAGGGCGCCGACTGGAGGGTTATCATGTCCTCAGGATTGTAGCCGCTGAAACTCTCCCAAGACAAGGTGGCGTTGGTCGAACTGCTATCCGAGACTACAAGAAAAGAAGGGTTAGTCAGAATTCCATGTAATTGATCCCAGTATTCCCCCGCGCAGATGGGCGAGTTCTGAACGAAGTGGGATCCAGAGTAGCTGGGAAGCGGAATCCAGCAGTTTCCACCTTTCCTGAAGAAGCTTGACAATCCGGATCCTTGTTCGTATTTCAGTCCCTCAGACAAAGGTAACTTACGCAAGCTATCTAAAAAAGAGTAAGAGGTGCCAAGAGACATCTTCCAGTTGTAACAAATTTTCCGTGATCCAAAAAACAACATGTCGCGGAGAAAAAATAACATTTTTCTTCGTTCCTTCCTCCACTTGTTTTCCTTTTACTAAGTAGGCTATTATTATTCCACCTTAAAAGTTTTACAACTTTTCGCCAAACTGGAAGGAGGTCGCCAGGTGGCAGGGCTTTGCAATAGTACCAGTTAAAGCGTTTTTACAAGTGCCAAGAGTTCGGTCACTTAGCCTCTGACTGCACGAACAACGTCAAATCCTCTAAGTGTGGTGGGAGTCACGAATCCAGCCGTGAGAGCCTGTGCACCTCTGTGAAGTGCGCCAACTGTGGGAGTGCCAAACACCCTGCTTACAGCCTACTGTGTCCGAAAGTGACTGAGTTTACAAGGTCTACGAACTACCAATGCGGAGTCCCTTGAAACTGATTTGACTCCAAATTTATTTGGATTTTGTTGTTCTTCTGTATTTCAGTTGGTTACCTATTCAATTATTTTTTTCCAGGCTCCGTCTATTTTGGCCTCGGCCAGTCGATGGGTTACAAATAAATATATCAATATCCTTTAAAAATCCGAAACGTAGTCCGAAATGCCGTTTCTTCGACTATAGGCAACAGGGCTGGTATAATGTATGTCGTGGTCGTCTCTTAGTCATAAGATAGTGGCATTGCCTCACGTGACATGGCCACTCGTCACGAAGCCATAGAGTTCAACGAGGGGCTCGATATTTAGGGCTAGGGCTAGATATATCGGGAACGACTTCTCGAGCCAAGGAAAGGTGGTATTGACGCTGGGTATTAACAAATAAAAATATGGAACAAGGTGAGCCTTCAGTTCTACTTAAAATCTGGAAGAAGTGAATAGACTTTCCAGCCCAATCGTGCTGTATAATCAAGCCGCATCTAGCGTGTCCGACAAAGGATCCGAATGCAGGTTGATTCAGAGTAGCACATATATGTCTTTCGGCGCTAGCCAAAGGGGCTGAGTTAGGACTCATAGGCTTTTATTGTGTATTCTTAGCGTACTCTGTTTACCTTTTTTTCTCTCTCTACAAATCTGTCTCTTTGACTTCCCCTTGTGCCAGTTAAAAAACGAATAATAATCATAAAAAGTGGGCTTAAAGGAACAGTAAACTTGACTATGCAACTTTCGGCCATTAAACCGGCCTGGGGGGCTTGGATAAATGTACAGGGACTTATTGTCGACAGGCCCCCCCTTCTTTGTTATCTCGAAACCCCTCCTTATTGTTCCCAGAGCTAGCTGGCAGGGCCTTGCCCCTTATGCACTGTAATTATGCACTCATACACTGTAAAAGTTCGGCTTTTTGGGATCCCAAAACGTTAGTGACGGATACCTATGACATCGCAAAAGTTGTCCGTCCGTCTGTCCGTCCGTCCGTCCGTCCGTCCGTCCGTCCGTCCGTCCGTCCGTCTGTACGCACGATAACTCTCGAAGGGATTGAGATATTTTGATGAAACTTGGTGGGAGGATCCTTTGGGTCAAAGTACAAGTCAAGTTCGAAGATGGGCTCTGTAGCTCTATATTTGAGGGTGGGGGAGGGGTTTCAAATTAAGGGGCAAACAAAATATTTTGAAACAGCTAATGTGATAGTCGATTGTGGGGTAAGAAGACATGCTGAACACGATGGTGAAAACCATTTTCTCGCCGGACAAGTAGTTCGCCCGGAATCCGGCCAAAACCGGAAAGTTTGTTAAAACTAAAAGTTTTATTTGAATTTGATTAGATGTTCGATTTGGGGGTAAGAAGACATGCTGAACACGATGGTGAAAGCCATTTTCTTGCCGGACAAGTAGTTCACCCGGAATCCGGCCAAAACCGGACACAAAATGTGTCGACCAACCCCTTTTCTTCAAAATAGTATATAAGCTCTGCATAGTAGTATAGCTCTGGCAGAGCGCGTGTTCAGTGAACCTAAGAGCTAGTTGTTTTCGAAGGTCGAAGGGGTTGGTATGTGGGGTTGCTAAAAGAGAAGGTGGTTGTGGGCTATATAACAGTTGGAAAGTTTAGAAGGATTGACAACTTCAGTAGAAGGGTGAACACTGAAACCAAAAATAGACCGATCCCAATTGTGAGACAAGTAGGGGATTTCTAATGGTTTCATGGTCTAATAATAGGCTGTTAGACCATAATCATCTTCGGCAATGAGGGGTTAGCAGTTTTGTCTACTTGGTGTACCTACAATTTGTTTCCTGTGCTTTATATGGTACGAACGAATTGGTACCACGTCTATCACGAGGACATGGACTCGTAAGTAAGAATCGGTTGCTAGAATTTTTGGTGATCTGTTTTTAAATAAGTTTTGATCTATCAACATCATATATTAGATTTTTGGGATCCCATCGACACCTTTGGTCTTGTTCTGTGTTGACAACATACAGGGTTGCCACTTTACTAAAATAAATGCACTGACCAAAAAGAAAAATGTACTACCAAAGAAGAAAAGTACTTAATCGTGATGCTGGGCCATAGTCAGCTTGGAAATAAAGGGTACAACTACCTGACAACTACATTTTTTTCTTAAAATCTGCTGCAAAAGTAAAAAGAAAGTCCTATAATGAGCACAATTGTACTACCGGCGGCAACCCTGCGAACATACTGGTATCAAAATGCTCGTGGGTCCCAAAGGTCGTGGGTTCGAGTCCTACTCCCGGCACACAAACCTTTTGCTTTTTTTGTCTACTAACTCAAAAGCCGAATTATCGGAAACTGCCTGGAAACGGCAATGGTCGTAACGAGAATTTTTCTAACTCTCAATATCGACTCAGGGTACATTCTTGATATGTCAGCTAGCTCCCTGAGCCAAGTTTGAGTCAAGTTTACTGTTCCTTTAACTTCAAGAAAACAGAATTTCGGCGTGTTGAGGCTTTTGCGCTGTTTGCGAAAATAAAAGAACTTGAATTTGTATAATGCAAGGTAATTTTATGTTATTAGTTCCAAGGAAGGTTCCAAGATTTAGTTCCAAGAAAGCAAAGAAATTTGGTATTAGCCAAATACAACCAGGCTCCAGAAAAACACATTTACTATTAAAAACTCGTCTGGGGCCTCGTGAAAGTGCCCCGAAGTGACTGATTTAATTTTGAGGCAACCCAGTTTGGAGACGGACTACTGAAAATGGTTTCAAATGCAGTCCAGGAGTAGCCATTCTTGCAAAGGTGGAAAGAGAGGTTCATGCGCAGAAATAATACGCTGGTACGTTGGTTTCTCATTTGAAAATAAAGCCATAACAGAAGTATTGTGTAAGATTCTGACGGTGATCCAATCGACTGCAAGAGGATTATGCGAGATCTTTCGTTTTTTATTTGGACTGGATGCGTTGTCTAATAGGAGGCAGAAGTTGTGTCAAAATTTTGGACTAAAACTCCTTGAACACCCAACTCTCCGATCCCTTTTACCCCCTGATTTTGAGGTTGAACGCCCAAGGCCACCTAGGCAAGTTTCCACCAAAGTCCCGAAGCTCATGCCGATCGCATGTAACCGGGAAAGATATTGTAATAGCTTCATTCCGAAATTTGTGGATTTTTATAATGTTTTTTTTAGTTATTTTGTTAGATTTTTTTTTTTTGGGTGTTGACTTCAATGGTTTGTTTTTATTTTGAACACGAATTCGATTTTAACAATTTTTGTATATATTACCTGACAAAGGTCAAACAATTTGGTTGGATAGCCACGAAATTTTGTACCTGAATTATACAATAAATCAAAATCAATCAATCGTGCAGGCACCGTGGTTACAAGTAGCTTGTGATGCTTACCATCGTTCTGGGGCAATTCCAACGTAATCCCAATCGCTTCCAATTCCGCCTGTGTCAGAGTATGACTGGTCATAGTAGGAAGAGGAGCACTTCTCTGAGGAACTCGAACCTGCTGACCCATGATCTGGTGGGTCTGCGACCCTCTTGGGGAGGCAAGGGTGGCTGACAAAATGCTTTGTGAGGGCGAGAGGATGGATTGGGAAGCGGACTGTCGAGCGCCGACGATTGCTCTCAACTCCTGACGAACGTACTCCGGCTTCGCGCTACTGGTATTGATTCCTAACAAAAAAAGGATATCAGTATCATAAAGAGGGAGTGGTGTGTTCGAACTGT
Organism: Branchinecta lindahli; assembly: GCA_023053555.1. Classification (NCBI taxonomy): domain Eukaryota; kingdom Metazoa; phylum Arthropoda; class Branchiopoda; order Anostraca; family Branchinectidae; genus Branchinecta; species Branchinecta lindahli. The sequence goes on from JAKZAO010000003.1 coordinate 8,563,347, forward strand.
TCGATAAGCTCAGATAGACCTAAAAACGGTCTGCACCGGTATTAACGCGACGACGGTGTTGGTTAACTGGCAGCGAAACGAGATGCGTCCTCGTCTGATTTCTCTCGTAATTTTGATCAACAAAATTCAAAAGCAGGATCTACTAAGCAACAACGAAATATTCCTCCGGAGAAGCTTCCATGAGCTGAACGGTTCGCAACGACCTTTCCGCGTCGTCAGTTCGAGGCATATGGCTTAGCAAGTATTCCTTCAGCCCAAACTGACTGCATATGATGTTTTATGGTGCTAAACGTACCAGATTCGCACGTTCGTATTTTGTCCATGACCTGAAGAGGACCCTTGCCAAGAAGGACCGAAATATTTCCGAAGCAGAATCTCAGCTGACGAATCGATTTAGCGCCACCAAAAATAGGGCTTTGTGAAAGCTTACGACAGTCTCTTTACGCTCACAGCTCTTATACTGCTGTCCAGGGGCAAAACCGCTACATAGAGCGTGTTCCACCCTTCTAACAATAGTTACTAATAGCAAACTATTAGTTACTATTTCCGTTCCAATCTCACGAAAAGTTACTACGCTGACCGTTCCAACCTTCACGAAATGGTAACTAATAGTTAGTCCTTGCTTACCATGCTCGGGAGCGTAGTAAGCGTGGCAACTACGGATCGCGATTGGCTGGATTACCCCGTGGAGTTTTACTGAAAATTTAAAAATGCGTTCCAGCCTTGACGCCAAGAAGCCGACATTCGTGACGTCATGCGTAGTAACTACGGTAAGCAGGGTGGAACACGCTCATACTGGCGAATCAAGGTCAAGCTGTTGGAAAATCAGTTGAACATTCTCCGGAGCGATAATTATCTATCTTGAAAAGTGGAACAAGCATTCGGCAGCGTCAGCTACTGGCAGTTCTAGTAAGCACTGGGGGTGAATTAGTCAAGCAAGCCAACAGCAATACAAAATTTAAAAAAATGAAGCGTGCAGAAATCCCTATATAAAACAATGTAGAAGGTCGTGGACCACTCCGCTTAAAGCCTCTAACTCCCTCCCATCCTATTTTTTGCTCGAGCTTCCTAGTTGGCGGCAAAGCTCAGGCCTTTATGAGAAGTATTGAATTCGTGGGCCTCTTTGTGCAGCTGAGGCACTTTTTAGTTAGTTTTGTAATACTGATCCAGTTCATCCGTGTTTTTGTTTTCTTTCCACTCAGTTACATCCACAAATCGACAGCAAAAAAGTTAATTAAGAAAAAAGGGAAAGGAGGAGCTAGAAGGCCCCCCACCTCGCTACCCATTCTGCAACCTGAAAATTTCCTTGTGTTCTGACTTTCCCCTGATTTTCTAAGGCTGACTGATGTGTACAAATCAGTTATTGTTGGCACACTAGGGGGCCTCGAATTCCAACAAAGGAGTCATGTCCACGACCCTCCTTCAATAAATGTGGCAGGGTAGAATCTTACCACCAGGAGGACGCCTGTCACAAGAGGTCTCCACCATCGGCGCAGTCAGCTCTCCGTCTTCACGTTCTGAGTAAGTGTTAACTACACTACCGCCACCAGTCTCAGACGGAGAGGGGTAAGCCGGCTCAAGAGGGTTGGGAAGAACATGCGGTAGTCGGTTATCATACTGGTACATAGGGTTTCTAGTAGGGTCTTGGTAGTAATAGGGCAAATAGTTCGGATCGTAGGTATGGTGACGATAAGGCATTGGGTAGGGAGGGTAGGAATAATGCGGGTATCCATAAGGGCGGTAGGGTGGCGGTCCACCTGAAAATGATGGGCCTTTTTAACATGCCTGCAAGCTACTCGCCGGGATACCATAACCTTATTGCTTTACAAGTGCAATTTAAGGTAATTAAGGTACAGCCTTACGAAACCAGCTCCAATTATCCCGACTTTTACGATAATTTTGTCAACCATTTTTGTAGGAAGTCTGTGGACTAGAAAAATGGACAGAAAATCTTTGACACTGCTCAGGTGGGGGTGTCGAGGAGATAACCGTGACCAGGGGAAACAGATAAATCAAAAGAGCGCCAACAATGTTTACACTTTTACAACCAATCCTTGCTGCACCCACCTTTCGATTACTTTACAAGAAATTTTGAAGGACAGATGGGTATGTTTTTAAACGACAGGTTCAAATAGCCACTCCCCGAATTGCTTATCCCCCAAACTTCAGAAATTCCGTGATATTTCTACAATTACCCTAATGTAGTCTGCCTGAGATCATTGCCTCTTGCAGTCAACAGCTTTACAGGCGGGTATGATGAAAGAAACGGATATATAAGTTACCTGAATGTTGGCGCTGAACATAAATAGCTCAGAGACGGAAGCATAGGGAAAGAAGCCGCGTCATATTTAACATCTACCTACTTTACAAATATGTCTACTGCTTTTGCTGCAATGCAATTAACTTCGGCGTTAGCTACATACATACACTATATGTTCGTTAAAAGATACAAAGAATAATGTTAAACGGAAAACCCACAGGAGCAAAATCCTAACAGGTGCGGGGCTGGGTTTGAATCCCTTAGCTTTCCAAACTAAGACAACCTCTCCCTATTTTCTCAATCTTAAAAACACATTTGGAGAAGGGAAGGGGAAGGATACGTTCATCGAGATAATCAAAGCTGGCTTTTTAATAGCGTTCTACGCGACAGAGTATAGGCTTTTTACTGCATTTTACCATGCACCAGCATCTACGTTACGAGCACATGAGCAATGACTAGATTAATAACTGTTAAGACTCTTAGCTTTGTACAAAATGGTACTGCGACATGCAACGCTCATACAGATACTAGCGTTCGAATAAGAGAGAAAAATAACATTTCAAGCCTTAAAACCAAGTGCCAATTGAAAGCGGATTTGCGTTCAGGCGGCTGAGACCACTGCGGGATAGCGCCAACAATTCACTTTGCGCGGTTCGGCTTCCGCGCCAAATTATTTGCACGTGGCCTAGCTAATAATTTTCGCTTTCAGTCGGCAATCGGCGTAAAGCTAGGTGCCCAGAGAACGCGAAATCGGGTTCGCTAGGCGATTCCGGCACCGCACCGTTTCAACTACAAGTCGAATTTTATTCGCATCGCGTCTCAATTCGTAAGAGGAAAAAAGTCACGTTCTGTGGGTACCAAGCTTAAGGCGACCAGATTCACCTTCCATGGCGTAAATCGGGATGAAGACTTTCTCCTGTACCGAAGCGAAGATTGCTCTCAATACGAATTACTAGATAGGGTCCACAACTCGCCATATTCTAGTTCAGCGCTTCCAAGCGGACTGGTTTCTGGAAGTCCTCCATTGTCTCATTATCAACATCTGTGCCAGGTATAGTAAAATAGATCCACAAGTTGATGTGTAGAAAACCTGCAATATGCTTCAACAGTGCACTGTCTCTGGAGTAGAAAGTGAAGGCTTTTATGTTCTGCTCATTACCTTATGGATCCACATTTTACTAGCTCTTTGTGACAAGTGTCGATAATGAGACAATGGAGGACTTTCAGAAACTAATCTTCTTGGAGTGCTGAACTCCAATAAGGCGAAGAGGGTCTACAACTAATGCAAATGCGGGATTTCGCGCAAAATCGCAGCGTGCCTGACATAAGTCTTAATCGCAACTACAACCGGCATGGTCTCTTTCTCCTTTTGAAAGCCATTAAAGGTATTAAAGGTACATTCACACACAGTCCGATTTTCGCAGTCGAATGCGAATTTCCACATTTCGCTCCGAAACTTTGATGCATCACGCCCAGGTTTCCCATAGTGACGTGAAGCACACATGGCGTAATTTCGGATCCGAAATACTATCGGACTGTCTATTTAACTCTCAATCTTAAACCGACCTTTAACTCTCAATCTTAAACCGACCGGCTCCGACCACTAAAACCGTTAAGACGTAGGACGTTTTCAAAGAAATACTATGCAAGAACAAATTCGACTGATTCGTACTCGTGGAACAGGGAATGAAAATCCATTTCGCGGAAAACCCCTTCTCGCTGATGTGTAAAGATAAATAAAAAAATTAAGGTACTACTGCGCTCTCAACTTGTAATGCAGTCACTGTTGACAGCAAAGTCTTAAAACTGAATTTCGCCACGAATCGCAAGCGGACTTCCGCATCACAAATTAAGCGCTGAAACTTTGTGCGTCATGGGCTACTTTCCGCTGCATCATCCGTCCTTCCACGCGACCCTGGGGGTTTCAAGGTCGCATTAGTAAGGATCTCCTGGGAATCGCAAGTACTCAAATTGGAGAGCGACACATGGGGACACAACTACTTCCACCAGCAAATAAGTTAGCATGAGCTAAGATCTCCCCTCACTTACAAGCTAAGACGGCAAGGAGTTGACAGCAAAAAGGATTGGGTCAGAAATTCTTTTATCTAAAGAAAGGCTTAAAGTCATACTGTAACGAGCAAACTGCAAGGCGTCCAAGTCTGAACGGATTCTAAAAGAAGTTGGATGCGAAATTAAGAGACGCATACGAAGTCTTTACTAATTTACCCGGTTGAGATAAAAATGCTTCGTATATTAGGGGTAAGGGCAGCTTTTAAACATGGCAACTGCCAAAACAATGCAATGTCGCATCCCGTTTCTATCAAATCTGAACATACGTTCGGAAGTAACGATTCACAGGATACCAGATTCACCTCCCTGCACTCCCCCACGATTGGATTCGAGAAGTTTTATACATATGTTGAGTTAAGGATAGCTTTTAAACACGGAAACTGCCCAAACAATGCAACTTCAAATCCCGTTTCACTCGAATCGGAAAACCAGTTCGGAAATTACACAAGTCACATGATACCGGATTCACCTCCCTCCATTCCCCCACGGATTCGGAAAGGAAGGTTTCAGACATATTTTGGTTAAAGGACAACGCGTCACTTTGTCCCCTCGTAAGTGAATATGCCTAAAAAGCTCCTTTACAACGCTGTGGCTTCGCCTCATTTACTGTTTGTGGCTCCATTTTGGGATCTTCTAAACGCCACGGATACGAAAGAGTTCAGAAAGCTGTTCTTCAAATTCGACAAATTTCTTCTTAGACTTCCCAGCTGGTCCCGCAACCGGTACTTGATTCAGAAGTACTCTGTCGCTGACCCCATATTAAGTGTCAAGAATCTGGTCGCGAGCCTAATAGTAAGGATGTTGTACACCCCTGGGTGGGTATTCTTTTCTGATAAGATTTGTTTGATTGTGTATTACGTTAACGTTGTTTTGTTTTTGAAGTCGTTCTTTTCCTTTGTTTTCACATACTCCATCTTTTTCTTCATTGTGTAGTTGATGGGCAATAAAATATTTCATTCATTTTCAACATGGAAACTGCCACAATAATGCTATGTCGACTGATAATAGAAATTAGAGGAGCATGCAATGCAGTGACAATTTTTCAAATTCCGATCCTGAGTGTTTTTAGAGGCTTTCCAGTCATCACGAACTATATTGTCTGTTCGGCTAAACCTTACGTGTTTCCATCCCATTTTCCACGAGACCATCTTTTTAATTTCCGGTAATTGAGCTTCAGGTATCGGAGCAAAGTCGGTTCCGAAAAACAAAATCAAAATTTAATCGAATTACGGATTCACTTGGAAAAAGCGAGAGTGCAAAGCTCATACCTTGTGGGATGGGACCCCCTCCCATCCTTTGTAGTCTGAGCTGCTGCTGTTGTTGTAAATATCCGCTGGTAGGAGAAGGTAGGGGGCTCTCGCCCCCTACTGAGTAGGGTGACTGCCTTGCTTGAGGGGTGAGCGGGGTCGAGGGTCCAGGACTAGTGGTGGAGAGGCTCCGTGGAGTGACGGCACGGGGGATGCTGACTAAGCGCGAGTTCGCGAGGCCGGCCTGTAAAGGGACCAAACAGTTAGCGACCGAAACGCAATAATTAGCAAGCAGTAAGCGACACATACTAGGAGCTCAAGATAAAATCCCACACTTCCACAACAGCCCACTAAGACCGAATTAGTACCACGCATTGTGCTTTGTCTTTTTACTTTTTTTTCACCAGTACCGCTTTCTTAAAGGACCCGTCCTACCTATAATACAAATTTGCCCGACCTCCGTATCCTTTCCATCCATCTTATTCCCGAAATATGGATTTCATGCGTTGATTCTATCCTCTCCCCTTCGACGTTACGCTCATTTATACGAGTGCCATGTGTGTTGTCTGTGCGTAACGTATCAGGCTCCCGATTACTAGTTTCGAGCAGCTTATTGGTCAGAAGACCGGTTAAGTAAATTTTGCCACGTTTCTCATCCGAAGCAGTGATTCTGGAGAGGCGCTCCAAACAGCCAGAGCCTTTTCCAATTTGATTTAAGCTGAGCTGAGTTTTAAAGTAGTGAATTATCTTAAGACATCTTAGCAGAAATACTACTTTTATAGTAAACCCGAGAAAGACTTACCGAAAGCTGCGCGTTGAGGAGCTGGTTTTGGGGTTGCTGTTGCTGCTGCAGTTGTCGGACGCCTGGGCTAGGAGAACTTAGAGGTCCAACCTAAAGAAGACAGAAGCTCGTTTCAATTACTGTCGCAATGTTAACTGCTATGTACACTGCATCATGTCTTCGTGATTGGAGGTCTGACTAGGAAAGGCAACAAGGGCTGGAAGCTCATATGGCAGTTGTAAGGCTGGTTCAGAGGATGAAACACAGACTTTGCCTTTTCGTGGATTTGTTCTGATCATTTGTAGGCAAAACCCTTGAGATAAGAATGATCATGGACTCATGGAAATCAAGAGCATGTATCGTTTGGTAAAAAGTATTTTATTTTTTAACTTGGCTGTAATGATGCGCACTTTAAAGGCGCTAGAAATTCATCTGTAAGCAAAACCCTTGAGAAAAAAGATGATAATAGCCCTTGGGGATCATTAATGCATATCGTTTGGTCGGAAGTATTTTTTTTCACTTTTCGGTTAAGATACGCACTTTAAGTGTGCTAGAGATACATTTTTTAAGCAAAACCCTACTGGAATCCGATCACCCGTTCCAATGTTACGCATGACTCAATATTCCGGATTCCCCCTCCCTCCACTCCCCCACGATGACTGGATCGAGAAAATGTGTATTTCCAAGTCAGTTAGATCGTGTCCCTGATATGCCTGCCAAGTTTCGTCGTGAAAGTCCCCCAAACCGAATTCACCGGAATTCCGGGCCCCCCGAAGTGTCCGGATCCAGCCCAATTGTGCAAACGATTCATCTACAACAGATGCTTGTTCTTGCCAGCAAGTTTCACTCCGATCCCTCCATTCCAACCGTTTTTCGAGATTTCCGGTCTCCTCCCAACTCCCCCACATCTGTCGAATCCGGTCCGGACTTCAGATGGGATATCAGAATATTTCATCTATTCAGTTATTGAGTTTCATTCCAATCCGATCACCTGTTCGAAAGTTACGCACTACTCGATTTTCCGGACTCCCCGTCTCCCCCCCCCCAGATGGTCGGATCAGGAAATGATCATTTCCAAGTTAGCTGGTCGGGTCCCTCATGCGCATGAAAAGTTTCATTGTCCTAGCACACCTCGAAGTACCCTAACTCGCCATCGTGGGACAGACCACCCGACCGACAGACGGAATTGCGATCAGTATATGGCACTTGAGCCAGACAATAGACCTGGCACCGCGGTGACAGCCATACCGGGTGTACGAAAAATTGAGTGACTCAACCCTCAGCCCCACCTCGTCTGGAACGTTACTTTCAAATTTCGATGTCTTAACCGTATAAGCAAAACCGAAAGGGAAGGGCTTTACACTACATCGAACGGACACAGCAATAAACTAATGGATCCACTCCACCATAATTATTTTAATTCGTTCCTTAGCATTCGTGAGATAAACCATCGAGCCATTATCCGTCATAATAAAGAGTGAATGCGTTCACCAGCGACAAAAACGACAATTTAGGAGAAAATCATATAGAAAAATACTAAGCAAAATTCAAAGAACTAAGCGCCATCTGTAGCAGGACCATACAATTTCATTGCCATCTGTTATAACAGAGGTTACGCAAGCTCTGCTAGAAAACGATCAGGTAATGCATGTCTTAATGCATTGTCATTGCTCATAGAGAAACGGAAGATAAAGAACTGACTGCCAAGCATCCATTTTTATTGTTCGTTCAGATTTAATTTACTCGAGTTGGCTTACAGCTTTTTTTTGCAAGGGGGAGGGGGCCATCATACACAAATCCTAAATTTTGTGGCATGCTGTTCTAACATCACGGCATGCCCCCCAAAGTATGAGCAACATATTTTTATGAGGGCTCTGTGCCCGAGCTCCAGGGGCACCATGCTCTGGAGCCATTTCAGATTTTCAACTCAACAGATTTTGATGATCACCTTGCTACAGGGCATAGTGCCCCATGTTCGAGCACAATGACCAAATATTGGGGGTTTGTGTATGACTGAGAGGGGGCACCAATGCGTGGCCAGTATGATGCATCGCTCTCGTTCACAACAGTTTGTCAAAGTACGGTAATTACGGTGGATAATAAATCAAACTAAAACAAAAGTAAACTTGAAAAGGCAGGGTAAAACATACTTGGGCCCTCATAGTTCCTTGGCCAGACTGGAACGCGTTCAGGGATCCAAGGGGTGACGAGCGTGCAGCAGCGGGGCCATGTCTAACAGAAAACAGAATGAAACTCAGTACACAGTCGAGGAAAAAACAGCACACGTAGCTAAGCAAACGGGACTAGGGGGTGATAAAATGGACATTCACGGAGGTAAGCATTTATTATTCCCACGTAAAAACTAATCCGAGATCAGAACGGCCGTGGAGATACAGACGCAGCTTTTTATGCTCATTCCCAACGGCTACCGTACCGTACGAATACATGAACTTTGTCCCATTTGTCAAATTTATACTATCCAGTAGAAAGCTCGCTTCCTATTGGTCGACTTCATCCATGATTCGTTTTCGTAGGAATCCTGTATAATACCGTTGCTTTTGCTTACCACTAACAAGATGAGAGGTACAGTTGAGAAACGCTTCTTTGAAAAGTTACTTAACAGTGCAACTTTCTGTCAAAACAATAAAAATGGAGTGCATGCACTCAGAAGTTCAAAGGAGCGGTGAAGTTCAAAGGAAGTGTTTTACTTTTACTGCAGTAAGTGGATGAAACGGCACTGTTCGACTTGTTCAAAGGGGTTCCGGCTAAAACCCCCCCGGCGAAACCCCCCCCGGACAAACCCCCCCGGCTAAAACCCCCCCGTGACCAAAACCCGCCCGACCAAAACCCCCCCGGTACCAAACCCCCCCCGACCAAAACCCCCCCGGTACCAAAACCCCCCCGACCAAAACCCCCCCGGTACCAAAACCCCCCCGCATAAAAAAAGACGGGTATGTATGAGTAAAGTAACTGTTAGGTAGAGAGTAAGAGAAGAATAGACCCCCCCCGGTACCCCCCCCCGAATCCTTAGACACTCACACATATTTAGACTGGGATTTACTGGGCAACAAAACGAACAACCATGTGACAGTTTTACCATTGACAAGCACGAAGGTGAAGCGCTGATAGAATATTTCTGGGACTATCTTGAAAGTGCTATCACAAAACGAGCTCAACCTTCCCCTTGACCCAAAGGATCCTCCCATCAAGTCTCATGAAAATATTCATTCCCTTCGAGAGTTATCCTGCTCACAGACGGATAGCAGGACAACTTTCGCGGTGTCATAGGTATCCCTCCGCTTATTGCACCATCTTTGAGTTTCTGGTATGAATCAGGGATAACTAAAGAGCAATCAGGCAAAGGGAGCTTCACATTGCACCAATGGGTGGCATCCTAACTGCAGCTTCCTTGCCAAGAAGGAGGAGGCATTGGGAAAGGATTTGTTGGGGGGATCGATACACAGAGTGGAACTGGCTTTGACACCTCACTGACAACAGCTCCAGTCGAATGCGCGTGTTTGGTGACTTCAGCAATTAGTCTGTCACCATCAACCTTCACCTTCGCCTTACACTCCCTTTGTTTATCATTGTTCTGATACCCACTGTACTTCAGACATTATTGTAGAGTCAAGTTTGTGAAAGAAGTTTATTTACTCTTACTCTCTAACTACCAGTTACTCTACTTATACCCGTCTTTTTTATGCGGGGGGGTTTTGGTACTGGGGGGGTTTTGGTCGGGGGGGTTTTGGTACCGGGGGGGTTTTGGTCGGGGGGGGTTTGGTACCGAGGGGGTTTTGGTCGGGGGGGTTTTGGTCACGGGGGGGTTTTGGTCACGGGGGGGTTTTAGCCGGGGGGGGGGGTTTGGCGGGGGGGTTTGTCCGGGGGGGTTTTCGCCGGGGGGGTTTTAGCCTAGACCCGTTCAAAGTACCGTCACTTAACTAGCTGCTCAAAGAAGCATACCTCTACTGTATCTTATACACACGGTACTGATTTCAAGGACGTAATGGGACATAACAGCCAAACATGGTTCCACCGTCGAAAGAAGCGACAATTCTGAACCAGCTTTGTTTTAGTTTGCAATCTTCCGATAATCGTTATCTTGTGCTGAGGGCCAGCTCTGCACACGATACTGCACACATCGGATACACAATGGTGGATGTAGGAATGTACCAATTCCGGCTGAAGTCTTGCGCTCAGTGAAGTCGGGAAATTATTGTCATCGAATTGTTGCATGAAGATAAATGGAAAACGGTAATTTTCCCCAAAATAATCGGATCCAGAGTGGAGTCCCTTTTGCCGCAGATGTGCCCTTCGCCTCCCCCATGGCAAAACCTTGCCATTCTAGATCTCCACGGCCTCCAGCACAATTTCCTATCCCGACCGTTCAATCTGTTCCTTTCCTCCACTCTCGGGGAATCCATCAATAAAGAAATCTCTACGCCGATCTAATACGATTAGCTTTACACCCTTTTTATTACGACTGCTATCGCTCCATTTTGGAGATCTAGTGGAAAGCCAATTTTCTAGATGAATTGCCTGGTTGGAAAAACAACTTCCCTCTGAGTGGCTGACTAACGAAGAGTGGGACTTTTCGGTGATGAAGAGTACTATGAAGAGTTTTTCATATACTCCGTATGGACACGTTTTGTGCCAATACTATCTGGGTTAATAAAATTATTGATGGATTGAGTAGTTTAAAGACGCCCATCACACTACATGCTCTTTCTGTTTCAACATTCTGAGTGACTTCAACTTGAAAACCCGGCTCTTGCTTTCGAAAAGTTCCACACGGCATCGGCTCAAAAGAAAGACAGCATTTAAATCATTACAAAAAAAAACTTTCGATTCTTAACACTTTTCTTTCTTCGGATTTAATCTTTATAAGAAGCGAGCTCTGGCCATCTTATTACACTGTCAACGCACAAGGCGGTCGCCTTTGCATCAGCTCGAACGATTACCAAATCCAAAAGCCACCGTAATAGGTAGGGGGTGATGAGAGAAAAATATTTCGTGCAAATCCAAAATCTGGGAAGGTTCATCAGTAAGGGAATATCGGACAGATAGCAACTTCAGTAGGTTTGCCACAAGTTTCTTTTTTTACGATATGTAAATTCTGTTTAATTGTTCTTTTGTCAGTCACCGCGGCTGCCAAGGCTTTCACGTAAAGTTTTTGACAAAATGCCTGCATGGGACTGTCGAACCTCAAATACGGTCATCGGCTAACCAATTTGGCTTCAAGTCTTCTAATCAATATTTTTTGGCCTTTTCAACCCCTGTTTCTGCTTGTTTTATTGATGCTAAGGATGCTTCGATCGTATTAACCAAAAGAAATTCCCGACCCTCGTATTGTACTAACTACTTACTTGCTATCGCTTTCACCTAGCCTATACCGTCTTGCTCATTTGCAATACACAAGCCCAGACAATTTCGGATAGTCATTTAAGTGATTTCACCCCTAGACGAACAGTCGTCACAGCCCTCTTACTGTGACTCAAAGGTCATGAAGAAAATGTCAATCAATCCTACATGTCATATCGGCGACAAGTCTTTTAGGTACGGTACCACCGCTTCTTGCATAGTCAACTTCTTGCTTGTCAACTTCTTCCGTTGGAAACAGAAGAACAAGACAAAATTAAAACATAGTCAGTTGATAGGTCGACAAAAATGGCAACTCGCAAAAGCTCTAGAAGAACGCCTCTATAATATCGCCAGCGCAAGAACTATATATGTTAACGAAGAAAATCTTTGACGAGACCACGGATCTAATATACCTAGTCGAGACCATGGATCTAATATACCTAGTTGAACGGGTTTACGATCACCTTATTTCAACATGAGATTGTGTGTTCCCAGCGTTTATCCCCAGGGCTGCTGCTGAGGGTTGTTCGATGCATGCAGGGACTTTAGGAGGACACTTACCCTTGGCTAAAGTTCGATCCCTGTTCGTGGGGGGAATAAGCTGGGCGAGAGGGGTTGGGTGAGATCTGGTTGTTTCCGCCTGGGCTGTTAAGAAGGGGGCTGCTGAAGCCGGGGGAAGCTTGGGGTGGTTCGCTCCTCGGCTGCAAAAGAAATGAAAATCTTCATCAGAAAGCTCGCTGATCTCTTTAAAGTTTGATCGAAAAAGGCTGAGATAGAACAATCTAGTTACCAATCACTTATTAGCTTAAAATGCGTTACTTCGCTGCTCCGCTATTCCCAGATAGTCAATTTTCGTACAATGGACTTTCCCTATCGGATTTGTTGTACCTCTACACGTTTGTACCTGTGTTGTATTCTTGACGAAAGCGATGTACGAAAAATAAGTGTGCACGCATCGAGCAGTAGTCACCTAGCCCACTGGCCACTGAAAAGCCGCGTTTGTGTTAAGATTCAAATTTTCCGCAGTAGAACTTCTGATGACGGCCGTAGATATCCCAAACATCATATTAGAACATAAGAGTAGCTAACGTTCAAAGAAGCAAACTTCTAGTGTAGTACTGTACCAACAAGGAACCGTGTTTATTCTTCCTTGAGGTTTTTCAGCTGAAGTTCGACGATTCACTACTTCCAGCAGGAAAATGGGTCGATAAGCCGTTCAGCATACCTTCAAATCTTGTCTCAACCCTTCATCCTAGCCGAGATCACACAAAGTAGTCGAGGAATCCCATCTCCGGAAAATGGTTCATTAGTATTCTCAGCATGTTACCCTTCGGGACAAAATCTTGGGACTGGCGAAGGCAGGCTGAGCAAAAAGCCGTCCAAGTGTAAAGGACTTCCCACGACAAGACGTCCGATTATCCTAGGATCTAATTTTCTTTTTTTTTCTCATCTGGCCAAGAAATTAACGGCGCTATGGAAATCATGTCGTCCCATTTCTAGTTCCGGCAAGATTTTGGAGGCAGTGGGATGGAAGGAGACTAGAGACGAGCTTTTCATGTAAAGAAAACATACAGACTTGAGTCATTGGCTCTCACGTCCGGCTACAGCCGGCAGAGGCCATGGCTATCTGGGCCACGTAGGATATCGCAAGAAATAAAGACATGTTGAACTTTAAACCTAGTGCCACGAATACTACAAGCGAATACTGACGCCAACTACGTCAGTAACATGCGTCCTTCAAACGATCTTTGGACAAGGAATGGGAAACAAAACCCTGGAAGCTGTACTGGGATGCGCGGGAATCCAGTACGAAGAACTAGACGGAACCAATTACCAGAATCAACACCCGTAGAAGCATCGCATCAGGATTATATCTTAGATTGCTCCGAAGTGCAATTTAAGGTAATTATAGGTAAGGTATAGGCCTAGGCATGCGTCACGTTTCGACTTTTTGTGTAAAGCCCAATTCACACAGATAGCGAATTTCGCCACGCCTGGCGATATCCGTCACACCAGGCTCCAAATGCATCCCAACCTTAGAAGCCCGACGTGTTACTCTTTGTACCAAGTTCGGGAATAATCTGCGTTCACACTCAAATTTTCAGCACCTATTTCCACCCCCGTATTGCCCGCCAATCCGATTACCTCAACGTAAAGCACATAAATTTCCGGTCCCCAACCCCGTCAGTGCAAGAACCGAGCGTTATAGAAAGAGCTTTGTGCCAGCGTTCCTTGAAGTCTCGAATAAGTGACAAACGTATCCCCCAGAATGTTTTAACTGTTTAATGCTTAATAATTGCCTCTTTACAATGTACCTGACAACAAGACCAAAGCTTTCGATGGGATCCCAAAAATGTAATATTTGACCCAGACAACTAGGTCTTGTCTACGCCAGATCCAGTCTTCGCCAGGCTAATCATCTGAGAAAATCAAGTTCAGATATACCAATAAGCCATATCTATTTTGACGATACTGATCGAAACTTCCTGCTTTACTTCTGCCAAATTTCCGGTTTCGGCCGAATTCCGAGCGAACTACTTTTCCAGCCAAAAAAGATAGTTCAGAAACGAATTCAGCGCATCTCCTTATCCCTACAAAGAACATCTAACTTCAAATAAAAATTTAACTTACTACTTGTCCGGCGAGAAAATAGTTTTAACCATCGTGTTCAGCATGTCTTCTTACCCCTAAATCGAACATCCAATCAACTTCAAATAAAACGTTTGCTTTTAACAGATTTTCCGGTTTCGGCCGGATTCCGGGCTAACTACTAGTCCGGCGAGAAACTGGTTTTCACCATCGTGTTCAGCATGTCTTCTTACCCCTAAATTAAACATCTAATCAACTTCAAATAAAACTTTTACTTTTAACAAACTTTCCGGTTTTGGCCGGATTCCAGGCGAACTACTTGTCCGGCAAGAAAATGGTTTTCTCCATCGTGTTCAGCATGTCTTCTTACCCCACAATCGACTATCACATTAGCTGTTTCAAAATATTTTGTTTGCCCCTTAATTTAAACCCCCTCCCCCACCCCTAAATGTAGGGCTACAGAGCCCATCTACGAACTCGACCTTACTCTTGACCCAAAGAATCCTCACACCAAGTTTCATCAAAATATCTCATTCCCTTCGTGAGTTATCGTGCTCACAGACGGACGGACAGACTGACAACTTTTGCGATGTCATAGGTATCCGTCACTAACGTTTTGGGATCCCAAAAACGACAAGTTCGGCAATCCGATGCTGTGAAAGTTCATCTAGAGTAAAGTATTGTGACAATCGTCAGGTCAAATGATCGCTTTGTCAGGCTTTGATCCCGAGCAAAAAAAATCGCAATGCCAGTCAAATAATTTGAAATCCAGAAAAGATGGATGGAGAAAAGCTGATCAGTTTAGTTCAGAGTTACCCAGTTATTTACATTTTACGATATTGGTTATCACGGAGTACAAAAACGATGGAATAAGAGAAAAAGTATTTACGGAAATACAATTTGGGCGGATTCGCTCCCCGTCTGCCACACCCTGCGATTTCGCCTAGACGTCGAGAAGCGTATTTTTGCCTGCCAATATTCAGACGCCCTTTGTGTGAATTCCGCTTCAGCAGCACTATACTGGAGCGGATGCGGAAAAACGCAACGCAGCATACACAGTCTGTGTCGATTGCAATTCTGCAAAGAAGTGCACCGCATTATGCCAAAACTGAAATCATTAACGCCAACTTACAGACATCGAGAGGCAAACACACACATCAGACGTGTTTTACGAAAGGCAAACGCAGAAAGACTGTCTATCCCAACCAAGGATCTCTGCGTCTCATTACGCATGCGTTTGGGTCTAAGCCGTTGCAATAGTTGTATTTTTTTTTATCTGAATCCTCAGTTCTCGTTTCTCAACTAGTGTTTTTGCTATTCTCAGTTCTCGCTTTTGACAAAAAGACGAATTTAGCCACCGGTTACTACCTGTTCATACGAACTGAGCATCCGGCTTTGGTTGATCAATGAGGAAGGACTATGGAGAACGAGTTCTGTCGCGAAGCTTTCCCCGTTCTCATTTTTTACAAAACGCAATAAAAGGAGAACTGGCTTCATCTCAATAGTAAAAAATCCCGAAAGAGGAGAATTTGAGGAGAATCGCGAGAAGAATTGAGATACAAAACGAAACGAATGTCAACTTCCGATTCCGCATTTAATCAATATGATTGTCAGCTTCAGTCAGCTCGAGTTGAAGGAATACTTATAACCAGAAGCACGACTTGAAAAAGGTGTGTACGTGTAGTTCTATCGAAAGGAAGGTGGTTTAAGTCCGGTCTTCACCTCCCAGAACTTCCGGAATCTGGGCTTCCGGATTATTCTTTGACGTCTTCTGTAAACTGCATCTGGAATATGAACCGGTCCGAAAGTATATCAAAATAATCCGGAATAAAGGGGCTTTTGATCTTCCAGATTTCTGCAATTTTTAAATATCGCAGAACAAATTAAAACAAAATCTCGGGAAAATCTGGGAACCCAGATTCCGGAAGGTGAAGACTCGACTTTAGTGTCCAACAGTGTACTAACCTGGATTGAAACATTCGGAGGATTGGAGGCATTTAATAAGTCTTCAATGCTTGCAAGCGAACTAGGCGACAGCTGCGCTCCGTGGTGCTGTTGATTTTGCTGCTGCAAATTGAGTCTCAGCTGCTGCTGCTGATATCGTAGCTGTTGCTGTTTGGCCTGCGCAAGACGAACCTGTTGCTGTTGCTGCTGCTGTTGTTGTTGGCGAACAGCGATCGCGTTCCGGCGCTGCTGCAGAAGGAGTTGCTGAAAGAAGAAAAAACATATTATTCGTTTCCAATCCATCTGAGCGCGAGAAAAATTTATTTCCGAATCTATCAAGCACAGGGACACGGAATAAGAATAGTTTAATGGATCTAGGTCATCTTCAGGGTTGGCGCCGTTGGCGGTTAGAAACTAGTGCTAATCGGTGTTTCAACAACTTCAGTGTTAAAACGGTAGCGAAGAAACTTTGGCATAAACCTAAGTGTTGATGAAAAATCCTAAATTCTAGTACTTCCTATCTTTCGACGACCAAACGATTTCCTACAAAACAAGAAAACTAAAAAGGATCAGACCACGCCGAGAGGTGGCCTTACGTCATCGAGTTCAATGTTATGCGTCATCGAGTTTAATGTTCCTGCCAATCAAAAACACAATCCTTAAAAAACAAAGTAGCTCGCTCTCAGATGTTTTTGGGATCCCAAAACGTAAGTGGAGGGATACCTATGACATCGCAAAAGTTGTCCGTCTGTCCGTCTGTCTGTCTGTAAGCACGATAATTCTCGAAGGCAGTGAGATATTTTGATGAAACTTGGTGTGGGGATTCTTTGGGTCAAGAGTAAGGTCGAGTTCGGAGATGGGCCCTGTAGCTTTACATTTAGGGGTGGGGAGGGGGTTTAAATTAAGGGGCAAGCAAAATTTTTTAAACAGCTAGTGATAGTCGATTATGGGGTAAGAAGACACGCTGAACACGAATATGAAAACCATTTTCTCGCCGGACAAGTAGTTCGTCCGGAATCCGGCCAAAACCGGAAAGTTTGTCAAAAGTAGAAGTCTTATTTGAAGTTGATTAGATTTTCGATATAGGGGTAAGAAGGCATGCTGAACAAGAATATGAAAACTGTTTTCTCGCCGGACAAGTAGCTCGTCCGGAATCCGGCCAAATCCGGAAAGTTTGTTAAAAGTAGAAGTCTTATTTGAAGTTGACTAGATGTTCGATATAGGGGTAAGAAGGCATGCTGAACACGAATATGAAAGTTATTTTTCGCCAGACAAGTAGTTCGCCTAGAATCCGGGCGAAACCGAAAAGTTTGTTAAAAGTAAAGTTTTATTTGAAGTTGATTAGATGTTCGATCTACGGGCAAGAAGAGATACTGAATCCGTATATGACAGTCATTTTTTTGTCGGACAAGTAGTTCGTCCGGAATCCGGCCAAAACCGGAAAGTTTGTTAGAAGTAGAAGTTTTATTTGAAGTTGATTAGATGTTCGTTTCAGGGATAAGAAGACATGCTGAGTCTTTATATGAAAAGCATTTTTTACTCGGACAAGTGTTTAGGTCGGAATCCGGTTGAAACTGGAAAATTTTTGAAAGCAAAAGTTGTGTTTGTAGTTGATTAGATGTCCGATTTGGGGGCAAGAACAGATGCTGAATTCGTATATGACAATTGTTTTTGCCGGATATAATAATATATCCTTTATTGTCCAAAACATCATACGATGAACGCTAGACAAAATATATAGTTCGTCTGGAATCCGGCTGAAACCGGGAACTTTTGGATGGTCTAAATAAATGCTTCGTTTCTAGTCGTGAATATTGTAGCCAAATAGCTTTTCTGGTTTTATCGGATGCACTTCCAGACTTTAACACTGGATCTCGCGAAGACAAAACCTATTTGTCTGGATCAAATATTCGATTTTTGGGATCCCATCGGAACCTTTGGTCTTGTTCTCTATAGCACAGTTTCGGCAGTTTCCCTCCCTTATAAATTCATCCTTAGAAATGTCTTCTTTGTGTAACGTTGCAGTTCATCTAGGCATGCAAGTCTACTAAATAATTCACGCAAAATGTCAGATGGAGACACTTCCAGACAGAAAGAACTCCCTGGGTCCATAACAACGCACTATGGAATGGAAATTCTAATCTTTCTGAAAGATGCATTGCATGCTTTTCCAGTGGAAAAAAAGTTGAGGTGGTCCTGCGTCCACGGCTGGATAGAGGGGTTCTTTACTAACCAAACAGGCCTGATCCATAAGTATTATTAACGTTAAATTCCATGAAATTTCGAAAATTTTATAAGTTGCCCGACCAACGCGAAAGTTAAGGCTCCTGCAGTGTCGGCTGAAGACAACTGATACCAAAGGTTCCAACTGGCCCAAGATTTGACAGGAAACCAAAAAGACAGAGAAGAAAGCGGACAAGGGAGCCGCAGGTTCAGCCGCAATTAATTCAGAAGACCTTGATCCAGCTGGTACAAACATATTCCGCCAAGCCTGGGCCTACTAGCCGAGATGTACCATAACATCTGTGTAGAACGATGCACAGTTTTCACAAAAGAAGCTGGTACCATCCTTATCTACCACCACCACTTTTATTTATCTTTCTTCCATCATCTCAAGAGCACAGATTTATCTCTGAGTCTCATCTTTTCTCCGAATTTCTCCTTCGGAATTTAAGAATCAAATCAAGCATCTATTGGGAAAAGAAGGCATCTAAACAGATTGGTCCCCAGCCGATTTATGATCGAGTAAATGAATGTCGATCAGACAGATACACACTACTAAGCACGAGTTGGGGGGTGACACGGGATCCAGACTAGCTCTTAGTCCCAAGATCTTTGGTTGAGGTAAAGACGTGATGATCATAGAGATAGGAAATAGTGAATAGAAGGAGGGGGGCTGACCCTAGATCTGGCAAGCTTGGACCTACCACCTCTCCTAGGACTTCCGCGGATTTATCGCAGTTTACGGGAGCGTTGTCTGCTGCCGGCCACGAAACTAGAGGTTTTGAGAAAACCAAACGGACAAAATTCTCGACGAATCTTGACCTTCGCTACACTTCTAGTTGTCAGAGAAGGAGCAGAAGGCCGGTTTGAGCAGAGATCAAAAAGGCAAATTTGGTGTGGCATCGGTGGACACGATTCACGTACGACAGCTACAGAAGCGAAAAGTATCTTTTGTTGCGAAACCGCTACTTCATGTGCTGTTTGCTGTCAATGAAACTACGATAACGTGCCTGCTGAAAAAACAAGGTTAGTTAAGGGTATCAGCATCAGCCTAAACATGCCTAACTGGCGGTGCTGATCTCCGATTCTCAGCCCTAAGCCAGGAAGTGCAATAGGCGGTTGGGGGCTGGCCATCCTGATGCTTTCACAAACCCTTCCTGTCACCTTCCCGAGATTTCTCCAGGTAACCCATTTGAAGCTGGGTGGACTTTGGCTTGTCTTACAGGGTTACGCCCCAACCCCCCGACCCAAACCAAACTGTAGGCACTACCGAGACTCGAACCAGCGACCCTTCGCTTTGGAGTTCCGCGTGCTAACCATTCGGCCAGGACGGACTTGACTGAAACAATCCTCGACTTTTAAGAAACAGCAACGGTATGCACGAACATGAACTGAGTGGCTGGCGATTATCTAAGGTCATTCGTAGATAGACTAGTCTTTCCAAAACAGGGTGGTGGAACGTCGGAATGCTCTTCCACCTGAAGCAGTACTGAGTAACTTATCTAAATTATTAGAGTCATTTCTATTTCTTTGTTCTTTTTACTCCCCTTACGCCTTCGGCTGTTCGTGGTAAATCATTAAGTCATCCAACATTAACTCATTCCTAGTAAGCAGTTTTCTCGAAGAGAATTAATTTTCTATCCAACGAAAAACTATATTTTCATTGCAAAACAAAAACCCGTGGTAAAGCGGCAAATCATGTTTCGATAAACCAAATCTGAATCCATAATCTTGAATCTATGACTGGCAGTCAGGATTGAACAAAAGCACCAGGTTCATTCTTACACTTCTATTTTTTATTAAAAAAATTATCCGTGGTAGGCGCGCAAACTGTGTTTGTATAAGCATTCCTGTGGCAACACTGAATCCATATTTGCAGTCAGAAGTGGAAAGAAAGCACCAGGTAATACACTTCCACATATATACTTCTATTTTTCATTTCAAAACACAAATCCGCGGTAGGCAGCTAATCCTGTTTCCGAAACAATTTCGGTGGCAACCCTGAACCCGGACTGGCAGTCGAAAGAAAACAGGAAGCGCCAGGTAAAACTAACCTGTGTTTGGGCCAACAGGGCCGAGTTGATTGGTCCATTTCCACCTTGCTGCTGAATCATCCCAAGTTGACTCAGCTGACTGAGTCTCACCGTGTTACCGGAAAGCGTGCCAAGGTTGGTCTGAAATACGAAGACTCGTTAAAGGACCCCTCACACTATTTCCTCTTCAACTTCCAGTATTTTATAACTGAATACTTTAAAACTAGGCTCTGCTTTCAACAAATTACCCACGGCTTTGGCTGTTTTAAGCCTTTTTCGAGATCCGCTGACTTAAATCATTCATTCATTCATATGAAGACGGTCATGGATAGCGCTGAGTAAACTATCGAAAGGGAACGAAAGAATAATGAATCTATAAATAAATAAAACAAATTCACTGCTGTTTTATTCTGATTACTATCGCGAGTACAAATCACATTAGCAACCAAAATGATCTCATGGGTGCTTTAACTTGGCAGAATTTTTACACAAAAGGGGGCGAGTCGAAATTCGAAATTGCATTTCCTGACAATTTTTTAAACTGATTTGTCTATTTCTTCACTTGAAGTTGGATACTAAGTCAATGTAGTCGACTCGACAGAAAAAGATTTTTTGAAGGTATTCTCTGAAAACGCGGTCTAATGAGACCCAGCTAGGCCTTTGTCCTTGCTGTAATGTTCTGCTAAACCAGTATGTACCAACAACAGTCAGCTTTGACCAAAGAATGTTTCGAAGGATCCGTAGCCTACAGCCCCTACCGAATACAAGCTTTGAAGATATTCTAGGAAAGCGATAACCGGATTTTTCATAAGCTCTGTTTAAGGTACTAACGGGAAATGCAGTCGATGAAACAGCGGTAGGTTACTGTAGTTGTGATCAAGTTATGTAAAACCAAGAGACACCGACGACAGTCTGCTATGTGCTCAATCGAGCGAATAATAATAGGGCAATTTCCATATTCCAAAACCGCAAATTTCGGCGCAACTACAATTCTACTGTATCAGCTTCAGCCCATAACGGCGATGACGCAGATCCAAAATAAAGCCAACTTTCCTGACTCTCATAAATGCCAAGGTCATTTAGCAAGTGCAAGCGATGAATCGTGAGCACAACCGGACATGCCAAAGCTATCTCATAGATAGGTAAGAGAGAAAACGAAATTTGTTTTAGGCCTGAAAATGGGTCACCCGCAGAGCATAGGAGTGGAATATTTCCGGAAAGGAGAAGATTAGAGCTCAGGTCCATATCCAGGAATTTATTTCGGGGGGGGGCCGCGGGGCGTATCCAAAAGTACAAATAAGGCATAGATCAGAGGTTAAAGCCTACAAAAAAGATTATTTTTCTATGTTTCGGGGGGGGGGGGGAGTTGAACCCTCTAACCCCCCTGGCTACGGCCTTGTTAGACCTGAAACACCTATTTTGTTTCAGTCCCAAAGTAAGATGGAAGAAAGTCGTTAGAACAAAGGTAGATAAAGTTTATATTCGAATAATATCATCACATATAATTCCTTTGAAACTTCTGCTGTGTTCATCCGAGAGGTTACCCACTCCCGGCAACTGCTGTACACCCTTTCCCGGCTGGCATCGAGCGACACCAGCGTTGCCGGCCATAAATTAGGCGATACATCTTTCAAACTCTTCTATTTATGCTTATTTTTATTATTTTTACACATAGCAACGGTACCGGCACCGTACACTTGCTGTGCACTAAAAGCGAGAGTGGGCAACCCCTCGGGTTTAGCAACGATTTTTATCAAATAGGCTGCTTTAAAGTTTAACTGAAAAGCCAACTTATTTTTGTGTCATTTAACTGGATAGCCTACACTGAATTATTTGAATTCTGCAAAAGGATTTTTTTTATTTTCCACTATCTACTCTAGTTATGACGTTCAGAATATCTGCAGCCTTTCCACAACGAAAATTCTACTATGACGCGGGAAATTTTAATCTCAACACAAACGCGGCTTTTCAGTGGGCAGTGTTGAGATTGGTAAGGAAGGAAGTGTCTAAACAAGTATAAATCATAAATCTTTCTCGTAAGGCCTACAACAAAAATACAAACGCATAGAAGTACCACAAATCACACGGAAATTCCACTTTTTGAAAATCGACTATTCGTGAATAGCGGAACAACAAAGTAACGCATTTTCAGCGGGTCTTCAAGCCAGTTTTAGTGAATAAGTGATGGGTAACTAGATTGTCCTATCCCAGTCCTTTTCGGTTAAACTTTAAGGCTCGCTCTTACCCCTTGGTTTTGACGAGAAACATGGAAAAACTTGCCTAGCCGGTATTTCTCACCAATGAGCTCCTCGGTAGCGATATGCGGAAGCCTGATCCGCCTCAAAAAGAGCCAAACATGACATATGCAAAAATACGCGTAGGTACCGTTTGGGTGGATAAAAATGGCAAGCGAAGTTCGAACCTCGTAAATCAGTAACGTAGAGTGAAGCAGTAATATAGGTAAGACGGGTTATTTAAGCGTGAAGCTTCGGCGGAATCCCGGACTGGGATGTTTTATTTCATCTTCAGCTTCAGTGCCGAATTTCTGCCTAGGGCCCCAAGCTCTCAAATTAATGTTATGTCAAACTAACGATGTGTAAAAAAATGAGTACCGTAGTATTCCATTTCCAAGTCTGCTTGTCTACTTTGTAAATTCGAGGTACGATGAAAAAAAAACATGTTTCTAAATTACCAAAAAGGTAGTTCCGACTTTGTTTATTGCCTAGGGGCCCCTATGTCCAGGTTTGTTCATGGTCCTCCCTAACCGAGCTACATTTCATAGCCTACTCAGTGACCCAAGAAAATACTATAATAATACTAAAAATACTATTACCCACTCGGGTGTTCTCATGCTGACTGATGGGCAGATATACCTTCCTTATCGCTTAGAATGTTAAAACATTTCATATGTGAAACATAGACGAAAGCCACCTTTCAGGTCTTAAAAAACAAAATCAAATTGAAGATTTTGGTTTTTGATCAAACTCTTTGAAATTCCCTAAGCGCTTCCAATTCCAACTTTCGAAGTTGAAAAAGAAATTAAACGCTCCAAAACTTCTCAAAATAGAATCAACGAAAAAAGAAGTCACGACTAAATTAGGATAACGGTACGTTATTTTCCAGCCAAAGTTCTTTCCGACTGCGGAAACGACAAAAATCTTAATCGTGATCTTTCAAGACCGAATCTATCCCCGTTAAAAAGGTTTCTGAAAAGGAGCAGAAGATAAATAAGCGTCCAATTAGCTACAGAGCACCGATCAATCCTGGCTCTTTCGCCATTCGTGAGAAAAACCTAATTCTAAGGATCAATTCTTCCATCTGAAGAGCGTAACGGGCTAATGGTTGCTAGCAATGTAGCTCACTGCTCCGTGATTTCCCTTTTGTTTCGTATCCAACTGAGACATTGCAGAGCGGTTTATCCCATGCTATAAAACGCCTATTATTTTTCAATCATCACTCGCGATTCTGAGGGAATGCTGCATCCTTCTGCTCAAGTACTGCAGCCTTCTTCGACCCCAATCATGTTTCCCGTTTATGGAATACCGAGGGAGGATCACTAGGGTCGCAAGGTGTACAAGTGTCTGTGCCTCCTGGTGTACGCTAACATGCCCAGTAATTTCCCTCCCTCGCACAATACCCCCTTTACGTCGTACTGTCAAAAGCATAATAGCATTTACCATATTGATGAGAAATTCCCGCTCTGGACGTTACATGCATATGGGACCGATCCGTGTTTTCCGTCTTTCTCTAGACCATGACACTTAAAACCTAACCGAAATTCTTACTATTTTGGTATACAAGGACACAATACGCGGCTTACTTTAAATTTACCTTAGACAGGTAATCCTACCATCACACAATTACTGTAAACTACTTTCAGACAACTCTGCAATCTTGTGAAACTTTCCGACATTGCGTGTTGCATTAACGAGCCTTCAGAACTGCTACTCCATGCTACTCTCACGACGATGGAACATTCATGGACTACTGGTGTTGAAGAGGAGGGAGATGTCCTATTTAGTCTTCTTTTCGGCGTGAACTTTCTCCACAATTAGCAGAAAAGAAAACATTTTTGTGTGTGTGAACCTAACATATATCCCATACGTGTTCTTAAAAAATAGTACAAGTCCCCACTGATAACCCCCACTTCCAACTATAGCAAACCCTAGGACGGTACCGTCATTATTTGAGCAATGTTACTAAGCCATGAGAGCAATAAACGTGCATTACTCATACATAATGCCTTCAAGGGACATTTTAATCTGCAGCGAAAGGCAACACAGGTTTTGCAAAGATACCATGGAACAGCATTCTGCAAAGGCACACTCTGTAACAGGGTTGTGCAAAAGCACGTAACGTCAGTACACTGCTGAGGAGCAGAGCAGATTCTCTGCTGCAGAGGCTCATCCTGTAACAACCATAATCATCAATTATCATAATAGGCAACTTTCTGTTTGATACTGGGCTGGGGTAGGAAGCGTGGAAAGAGGAGCTCCCCCCTTCGCCGATCACGCGCTCTTAATGTGAACGCTCATTAATAGAGTCGCGACGCAAACGTTCAAAACAATAGCCTACGCATAAGCGTAGTGTTTTAAAGAAGAAACGCAGTGTGCGTTTTATCGGGTACTGTTCTTTCGCCTTCTCATGATTTTGCAGTAGTAACGCCTTAAAGTTTCAGCAAGCCCTAGGGCTTCGCTTTAAATTTTAACCGAAAAGGGCTGAGTTACCCAGTTACCCCCCTAGTTACCCATTCCTTATTCACTTAAAGAGAGTTGAAGACCCGATGAAAATGCGTTACTTCGTTGCTCCGCTATCCAAGGATAATCAGTTTTCATATGGGGGTCTTTCCCTGTCGGATTTGTGGTACCTCTATTCTATGCGGTTGTACCTGTGTTGTACGCTTGACAAAAACGATTCAAGAAAAATAAGTGTTCACGCGACAAATAAGCCGCGTTTCTACTGAGATTCAGGTTTTTCCGGGTCATAGTAGAATTTTGTGTTGCGAGGACGGCCGTTGATATTCTGAACATCATACTAGGGCGAATAGTGAATTTTTTTTTAATAAATTTGAAATAAATGGAACCGAACTGGAGAGCCTAACTAATTTCTTGTTTGTTTTAAATGTTTCATGAGTTAACGAGAAAAAACTAAATAAGATCAAACAGTCTAAACCAGTTTAAAGTTCGGAATTTCCGAAGTTCGATTACTATATAGAGACGAATGATACTTGCGAGGATTGACCCAGTGCCATTTTCATCCAGTTACTTTTGCTAATTAAGGGCTCCTAAGAGCTCCTGTCCTGAATGGGTGTTAAACTTATTAGGCTACTTTTAGCAGGCAATGAGAAGAGACCAGGAATCCGTAGAGATTCGTTTCTCATTAACTCCATTAGAAGTGTGATTCTTTAAACGTTAGTTAACTTTGAACAGTACCATTTTCACGCGCTTGCTGTTACGAAAGTCCGCCAAAATAGGCAATTAAGGGCTCCTAAGTACCCCTGATTGGTTCTTGGGGTGGGGGCAAATGGGCAAACTGCACTGTTCAAAGGTAACTAACGTTCAAAAAGCGTACCTCTACTGTGCTGAGAACCGTATGCTAACGCAACAAGCGAATCATTGAAAAAGAAGACGCCGGGACCGACCGAGTTGAACTGTAACTTGGTAGAATTCCAAAAGACGTAAGTTTCTTCAGCCAATGAATTACTCTTGAAGAGCTAAGATGAGCGACCCTTGAACATTTGTTGAACTCACCTGGAGATTACTGAAAGCCGCGTTTTGCGTTTGCTGTGCGACGTTCTCGACGGACATCAGCGATTTCTGGATTGCATTGATGGCTAGCCTCTCGTTCACGTCCGGCAGAGGAGACGGGTTCAAGAGGGGTGGTGACTCTGAAAAGATACAAGTTTTCATTAGGCGCGTTTCTTCCACTCCTAGAACAGCATAGTTATATGAATTCGAACACTCCCCTAGGTTTCGTTTCTTTCTTGTACAAAAGTCAAATGGAAAGGATTCATGATCCTATAATTTCACATTCATGATCCTATAATTTCAACTGAAAAACGCAGGTCGAAATTTAAAGAGTCGTTAGATCCAGCTCATAGTTTCTACCCGTTATTCCTACAACCGGAAATATAGTCTTTGTGTGTGTTCTAGGCTACGTTTTACCTTATGAGTTCTCTCTCTTTTTTCCCTTTTTGTGTTTTTTTCTTGTACTCCATCTTTCCCATTTGGGTTTACGATAGGTAACTATATATATATATATATCAGCTAAAATCCATTTCCCTGACACAAAAAGCAGATTGTAGAACTATTTTTTTGTTTCTTCTGACTTTCAAATATGGCTCTCCTTCCATTAAAATGTGCTATGAAGCCATCTTGCTGGTGAAATTATGCACCGCTTAGCAACGATGCAAATCTGAAAGAGGCATCGAAGGAAATGAGACCAAATATTTCAAAATCAAGCTGACAAAGGCTAAACTGGACATGGAATGAACGTTTTTGGCAAGTATTTCACAGAAAAAGTTGCCTGGTACGAGTTTTAGTGTTTTCTTCTGCGACTGCTCCTGAAGCTGGCTTTCAGGCATGGAGAAGATTTTTGTGAAAAGCTTTATCACGTGAATTCGTTGTTTTTTTTTGTCTTTTTGTAGTTGTTTCATGTTATTTGCTTTTAAATGTAATGAAGAGAAGAAAATAGTTTGTGTTTTTATTTTAGTGGTAGGC
Organism: Branchinecta lindahli; assembly: GCA_023053555.1. Lineage (NCBI taxonomy): Eukaryota > Metazoa > Arthropoda > Branchiopoda > Anostraca > Branchinectidae > Branchinecta > Branchinecta lindahli. Next base: position 8,590,571 of record JAKZAO010000003.1, read on the forward strand.
TATGAATTTTTTTTGGCGCCTCAGGCGTCTGATGTATGGCCGTATTTGGCTTTTTTTTAATTATTATTATTTTTATTATGATCACCGGTCTTTTTTGTTGTAATAAATTCTCTATTTATACTGACTGTTAACATGGACTGCCTTTCTTCGGTTAGAAACATCCTGACAGAGTATTTGACCTGCAAAATACAGAACGTCAAAATGTATTTCACAAAAACAATACTAAAACCGTGATATGGTATCATGAGCTTGAGCCAAGAGGCAAATGTCTCCCGGCCAATCGGTCTAAGCCCGTACAGTAAAGTTACAAAAAGAAAAGGAAACAACAAAAACAAAACAAAAAATAAACAAATGATTCAATACTAGCCCAGAGACACATAATCATTAAACACTAGGCGGGTTAGCATATTAGGCAAAATGCTTGTGGTTACGCGATGCAGCTGGATCTTTTACTGCCTCATGATTAATAATAATAATATTAACAACATCAATTTAATGCAAAAAATAGGCCCTCGGCCTCTACAGAGTTCCTCTAACACACTTTTTATTCTTTTATAATTATTAATCTATATCCGGTTCAAAAAAATGAAAAGTCACGCGTGACATTACAATCTGAATGCCAAGGCGGTACCAAGTAGATATTTTGTTAATTTATAATAGTTGCGTTTTCGCAGATACCATGGTATCTGATACCACGGTCTAAAGTCGTTTTCGCAGTTACCATTTAGTGTTGTTTAATTTAGTCTGATCTTTACCTTTCATTGTTTTTAAAACACCTCATATGGGCACGCCTTGTGTCATTTCTTATACACCTGGGTCAATACAATTATTGATTGAATCTGATCAATCTGAACCTTCACAGTCGTTTGGAACACAGTTGAGGTATGATTCTTTAGACTGTTATTTAACTTTGAACAGTGCATTTTTTTTTGCAGTGCATGCAATCAGAATTTCCAAGGTTATTGCCATGGCGAACAAACAGTGGCAATCTTGATAAACGTAAACACCACAGTCTAGTACACTAGCTTCTTTTCAGGCATGGTGCTCAAACGTCTAGCACCATGCCTGGGTGCTGGACGTTCAAGCACTGTACCTTGGATTTCATGTATGGTGCATGGATTTCAGTACACAGTGCATGCATGAAAAACACAGTTTCTGTCATCACAATTGTGCACCAGCTCGGACAGGGCTGAAACTACCACCATGAATTAGAGAATTCAAAGACAATCCTATCATGTTTTTCATAACAAAAACAAAAGGACGCGACTGATCATGGAGATGAAAAATCTGACAGCACCCTATCTATTTTCCATGTAGTCTGCCCCAGGAGCCAATATTCTGGTTGGCTGCTAGGTAGAAAAAGCTGAGGCACAGGACACACTACATGAAAAACCCTTGACTATGTAGAAAAGGAAATGAGGTTTTTCATCTCCATCATCAGTCGCGTCCTTTTGTTTTTGTTATGAAAAAAATGATAGAATTGTCTTTGATTTCTCTAATTCATGGTAGCCCTGTCTGAGCCGGTTCTCAGTTGTGATGACAGAAACTGTGTTTTTCATGCATGCACTGTATACTGAAATCCATGCACTCTACATGAAATCCAAGGTACAGTGCTTGAATGTCTAGCACCCAGGCATGGTGCTAGACGTTTGAGCACCATGCGTGAAAAGGGGCTAGTGTACTAGACTGAAACACCACTACCAAAGACAACCAGGCAACACGTTTCCAAAACAAAAGATCCTCACCTGCTTGAGACTCATAGGTTGGCGCCATTTCGATAATCTGATCCAATATATCCGATAAACTGGGCTCCTGACTGCTCGCCAGCTCCCACGGCAAGGACTCCGCGCCGTTGCTTCCATCCCCAAAAGCATCCCCCACTAGGCGCCCTTGAGCCCTTTGCTGGATTCCTTGCACTCTCACATTCGACTGCACAAAGGAAATATTCACCCCTCCATTCGAATTCACATTGGCCTGCAGCTGAACTTGTTGGCCACTCAGCTGCACTTGCTGACCACTTAGCAACACTTTTTGAGCACTGGTATTGGAGTTTAGTAGGATCTGATTGGCCTGACTACCTTGACCACTCGGCCGGACTAGGAGTGCGTTCAAGAAACTGTTTTCGGAGTTCTGCTGCCGCTGTAGCGCCTGCAGCTGACTCTGGGTTCCACTATGCAGCTGCTTTACAGGCTGCACGCCCTGTTGAACACCGGCATTTGCCAAATGCGCCGCTACGGCATCATGATTCAATTTCTCCTTCAAATTCTTCGGCAGTTTTTCTTGCGGTAAGGCTGACGGTTTCGGGGAGGGAACATTAGGGGGATTGACAGGCACTTGAGAGGGGGCCTTGGCTAAAAGCGAGGCAAGCATCTTATTCCTTTCACAGAGCCTACTGCTTGGTTGGGCCTGGTTCTGGTTAAACCCTTGAGTCGGGCTGGGTTCGGGTTTCGAGGCCTTGGACGGGTCAGAATTTAGCTCATCCCCGGGTCTTTTCAAACCTCTCAGATCCTGAGAATCGCAGCCTGAGGAGTTCGGTCGCGCGTTTGACGTACCAGTTGGCTGAAATCCAAGAGATTTGAGAAGCACCTCGTCACGTTCTTGCTGTAAGTAGGAAAAAAGCATTAGTTCTGACAAGCACAAGATCAGCACGTTTGGTCTGACAGACCCGGCTGTAACAGTTCCAATGAGAGTCGTGGATTTCCGAAATAAGTTCTGGACCGTGGACAATCCTTGGGTGATTCTCTAGAGACAACTTTTAACCGCAAATTCTACCTAATATTAGATAGTAAATTTACTTGGTCTTTTGTATATTTTCCTTATGCTCCGTCGCCTATCGTATATTTTTTTCATCAATTTGTCAGGTATTAAGTCTATAATAATCATCTCATACCATATCAAAATAACAATAATAATATACTGCATCAAAGAGGCTTTCGGTTCTACTCGAAGAAACTGGGAGTACTCGCACCGAGCAAAGTTGAAAATCTTATATATAATGCACCTGAACCTATTACGTGATTCAGCATTAACGGCAACTTCGGTAAGGCTAAGGACCAACAATTATCAATCAATCAATTTATTTACTTCGTGAAATTACACATCACAAATTAAAATTACACTAAAACAGGACTATTCTTTACTAAATATATACAATCTGCATTCTCGCGAAAAGTGGATTTTCGGAGACTTCTAACCTTGCAACAGAACTAACTATCGCTTTCTCAGGTGCACAACTCCACCTCAGAGTGGTCCCCACGAACCACAAGATGGGAGGGCTATTACAGAATTTCACCTCCAGAACCAAAATTCTGAATGAGCTTAAAGTCCGCACCGAGCACGACCCCAGTAATATTATGCCAAAAATATTCTCAACCGGCAGAAGCTATATCGCTGAGGTAATTTTTGTGGTTTTGAGTGGCATTTTGCATTTGTGTGTATTGCCATGGCCCTTCAGGGTTTTAGTGTAAGAAATACAGTATCAAATCGCCGAGGTAACTTGTCCGGTCGATTGCTAGTCAAATTTCTAACCAGCGGGATTGCTTTCAAGACAGCCATACTATCCGAAGACAATCCAGCAATTGACCACCAACTGCGTCCACAAATGAATCGCAACTTTTTGCTCGAAGCTGTCTGACAAGGATTACAGCACTGGTTTCATATTTATGTATTTGGAAACATTGCCAACAATGAATGCTACATTACAAATACAACTCAATGTAAAAAAAATTACGTAGAAGCCGTATACACTTGCCAAGGCAACCTCACCAATTGTGAATCCCAAGCAGTTTATCCTGCCTCGGTCTTGGTGAGTACAGAACTATAAGTGAGTCGCCTAGCACTTTCTAGAATCAAGACGTCTAGATCAACTCCTAGCTGAAACTTTATATTATGTTTATTAGGTCAATTCAGATAGTTTAAATGTGAAAATGAAACCGTCTGTTATTTTTTTTTCTGTACACATGCTTGTTGTATGCACTGTCAGAAGTTTCATAACATTTAACACATGCGTTGTTTCAGAAGAGAACACTTGGGATGTTATCTGCTGCAAACGTTATGCATATACCCATTGTCAGGAAGAGCCGAAAAGCATCTGCTGAATTTTCCAATATCATGACAACAAAGTTAAAGTTATGATGACTCTGGTGATGGAAGAAAGTTACTCCTGATTTTCAATTCGGTTTAAAAAAAAAAATGTCAAGGTCGCGAACACGTGCACAGTCCCCTTGTAAATGTACTACTAGAATCTGATGGTTCAGATGAAAGCATCATAATTGCGAGTCACGATGTACGTCGCGCTTTTGATTCGGGTCTGCATCCTCAGCTTCTCCTGTCAGCCTAATCAAAGGTCTCGATTCCTCAATCATTGTTCCTTACCGTGCCATGTACCGCAAGCTCCATGTTGGAGTAAAAAATCCCTCTAAGGAAGGACACGTAGTTTCAGATAAAGTTATCCCTGTGCACAAGGGTATTAGACAAGGTGCCCTATCGTCTCCCACTTTGTACAATAATAGCGTAACCAAAGCGCAAAAACAAGCGAAATTGAGGTTTCTTTTCCGTGTGCTTGATGTGTCGCTTCTGAATTATGCAGACGATGTACTCAACGTGAGCCGTTCGATCTCCCGTATTGAAAGAATTTGAGTATACTTAGTCGTTCGTATGGATCGCTTTTAACCCTAGTAAAAGTGATGTGATTATTTTTAATGGTAGAAAGTGTGATGGTTCTTCGATTAAGGTGAAGCTACGGAGACAGTACCAAGTCCTTCCGAATCTCTGACATACCTCGGGTTGGGAATCTACACGTTATGGCCCAATCGCGCATTTTCCGCTCAAGTCAGAAAAGAAAACGGTATGCTTGCTGCGTCGAAAGCGCGTTACAGCAGACTGGTGCTCGCGCAGCTATATAATGCTCATGCATGCACTTGCACTAGCACCATTCTGGAAACTTTTCCATACATCTGATGTTAGAACTATTAGAAGTACGTTTTACAAATATGCAAAATTCCTGCTTGGACTGCCACTGTGGTCTCGAAATCGACGAGTGACACGCATTCGTGGGGGTGAAAGATCCGATTGAGGCTGCTCTAGAGCAGTGGTTCCCAACCTTTTCTCTACCGCGTACCCCTAATCAAGGCTCGAAAATGTTGCGTACCCCCTTTTCCAGAACGTTAAAAAGAAGATATTTATTATCATAAATGATAAGCATACATGAGTAGAAATCTATACAAAATCAATGAGACACTTAAGGCTGCTTTTTAGCTAAAATTTTATGAAATGTCGGCTCGACGTCATTTACGGCACTATTTGTTTCACAGTCAGCCTGTTTCTGTGTATGGTTTTGATGTCCTCCGTGCTTTCATCAAACTGCATCACAAACGTTTTCGATAGGTTAATTCGTAACCTGAATGACAATATCACTTGTTATGTCTTTGATTCTTCTTGAAACAATATTGTTAGGCACAGGAACAGATTTTACGGCAGTAGGCTAGCTGTATTCAGGGGGCGTGACGCACTTGTTGGCAACACCCCTTCCCCAAACTGGTCATCCAGACGGTTAAAAAGAAACGACTCGGCGCGAAGCGCCGCGATTTTTCGTAAAAACAGTTATTTTTTTTTAAAAACAGTCGATAAAAATACCTTGCCCCTCAAAATGTTTAGGCTAGTGATGCCTCTGCTGGTAATATTAGGCTTTCGGCAGTCAAGAGTGAGTAAGGCGAGATTTTGAAGTTACGGATTAAAACGATTTTGGTTCCTTCGCGTACCCCTTGCAAGGGTCTCGCGTACCCCCGGTTGGGAACCACTGCTCTAGAGCATCATGATGAATTTCTGGAATTCTTCGACCCTCTAAACAGCCTCCATCCAGCAATTAAACAATAGTTACAGAAATAGTGTTTTATGTTGTTTTTTCTTTTTTTTTGTACGAATTTGTATAGATTGTATCTTGCGAGTGTTCAATGTTCCTTTTTTTTTTCTTATACTACATAAGAGACATTTCATGTAAAGATATGTAGTTAACATATTCATTCATTCATTCAAACAAAAAAAACGTAGGGTGAAGAAATAGAAACACTAATAGGCCGTATCTGTGGCCGGTTCAGTTTCTTCTGTAACTTTCCTGAGGGAAGGATTTTATTTCCCTACCGACAAAAATGGCTTCACCTGACCTCTGCTGAAGGAAAAATCCCACTTTAGGCTCATTTCTCTCACCCAGAAAAAAAGATACAGGTTTCCGGTGTCTTTTGGAGTAGTTCCAGACTAAAGGAATGTTCGATCGGTGTTCTGATCTTGGAGATTGTGTAAAAGGACCACGTAACTGAAGCCTTGCGCTGCAGAATTTAAGCTGTATGAGCTGCACCAAGCCCGTAAGAACAAGAATAGATAATCAACCTTCCGGAAAACGCCAAAGGAAGCGGAAGACAGAGATCCAGGGACCCCAGGCAGTTAACAGAGTCGCAGCCCCCTTTTTGGTAGTTTAGGAAACAATCAACTTTTCTTTTACTTATTTTTTATTTAACATACTCCGACTTTAGGAAATAGACAAACAGGTTAAGAGGTGAAATAGATAAGTACCAACTATACTTTTTTGCACATTATAATTACTGTTTATAATTAAAAATTATAATTGCCGGCATTAAATGACTGAGACAATGTTGATCAAGAGTCCTGGTTCCCAGATTTTGCATAGCTCTGACAAGTGAAGTGTTCTAAATGTCGGTTTGTTCTGCGTCACATCCAACTTTCACTGATACTAGTTGCGTTTTTGATCGAAGTTTTGTTCGCCGTTGGCTTAGCCGGTTGCTTAATTTCCGTTTTCGGAACGCCGTCGAAGTTCACCGTTTGCTTAATTAGTGTTTTTAAGACTCTGGTGATCCTTGCCCGGTCGACGTTTCTTCGACGATTCAAACAAACTTCGAACTTGCTAGCTGACGAAGTCCGACGGTCAGAGTTTGAACTTGAAAGGACAAAGGAACTGTGACAGGCGACCAAAAACGGTATTTAAGTAGAGACCTATGAGTTTGAAGGTAACTTCAAACTCAATCAAAAACGCAACTACTGGTAGAAGAAGAAACATAGAAAAAGGAAAAATAAGTATCGGCGATAAAGCTTACCTGCGAGACATCCTGTTTTCGGTCTGCAGTATCATTCAGCAAACTTTCCAAAATTTCGTTCTGCTTCTTGACTCCCGCCTTGGACTCGTCATCGTCGTTGTGATCTTTCAACAGCTGGAAGAAAACTTGATTAGACATTAAAAAACGTCACTCACACACAATCAACAGAATCCGAAGTATGTGCAACGCGCTATGTTTCATAGGTATGCTTATCAGGTGCGATCTTATCGTCTTTTACTCGGATGATGTTATGCTGCACGAAAATGTATTTGGGGTGGTGTATGAATCTGGGCGGAATACCATACAGTAGTGACGTAAAGTATGACGTCATGTGATTAAGGGGCTAACATAGGATCTAATTGTCCCTAGGACGGTTTATAAATATAAACGCGTCCGGAGCCTCGCTGCCCGCTCGGCCTATACAAAGAAATTCAAATATCTATCCAACGATAGTAACAGTTTATAAATTGAGGTTGAATAGATTAAATAGTTGTGACGTCGAACTTTATGAATCCCACCTAGATTTAAATGAAACCATCTTTGGGAAACTGGGAGGATTGTCAAGGGTTCTGGACCTGCTGAGAGGGGGGTAGGCTCTTTTACCGCAATTTCACCGTTTTTGAAAACCGACCCTTTTGTATGAAAACAGTTCGTCACTTCACATCAAACAGCTAAAGTGACAAGTGACTCCCAAGTACCCAGTAGGTTGCAGTAGGTACGATTCCAATGTTTCCAAAATTGTTTCCGACAAGACAGCTTCAGGGGATCTTGTCTCTTGCCATTTACTTACGTTCTGTAGTCTGTGTAGTACGGAAGAAATGAATGAATGAATGACTTCTTGAAAACTCAGCCAGGTTTCTTAACAGATTACAAGCCCTGGGCTGTTTCAGCCTCATTCGTAGCTCTCAGACTTGATGAGAAACACCGACAAACTTGCATAAGTGGTATTTTTGACGAACGAACTCTACGGAAGAAACAAGACCAAAGGTTTCGATGGGATCCCAAAAATTTAATATTTGACCCAGACAACTACGTCTTCTCTACGCCAGATCCAGTCTTCGCCAGGCTAATCATCTGAGAAGATTAAATTCAGATTTTGACGATACTGATCGAAACTTCCTGCTTTACTTCTGCCGAATTTCCGTTTTCGGCCGAATTCCGAGCGAACTACTTGTCCAGCCAAAAAAAGATAGTTCAGAAACGAATTCAGCGCATCTCCTTATCCCTATAAAGAACGTCTAATCAACTTCAAATAAAACTTTAACTTATAAAAAAAATCCGGTTTCAACCGGATTCCGGACGAACTATATATCCGGGTAAAAAATGATTGTCATATACAGATTCAGCGTATCTTCTTACCCTTAAATCTATCATCTAATCAACTTCAAATACAAATTTTACTTTTAACAAATTTTCCGGTTTCGGACGGATTCCGGGCGAACTACTTGTCCGGCGAGAAAATGGTTTTCACCATCGTGTTCAGCATGTCTTCTTACCCCTAAATCGAACATCTAATCAACTTCAAATAAAATTACTTTTAACAAACTTTCCGGTTTTGGCCGGATTCCGGGCTAACTACTTGTCCGGCGAGAAAATGGTTTTCACCATCGTGTTCAGCATGTCTTCTTACCCCTAAATCGAACATCTAATCAACTTCAAATAAAACTTTTGCTTTGAACAAATTTTCCGGTTTGGGCCGGATTCCGGGCTAACTACTTGTCCGGTCAAAAAATGGTTTTCACCACCGTGTTCAGCATGTCTTCTTACCCCTAAATCGAACATCTAATCAACTTCAAATAAAACTTTAACTTTTCACGAACTTTCCGGTTTTGGCCGGATTCCGGGCGAACTATTGGTCCGGCGAGAAAATGGTTTTCACCATCGTGTTCAGCATGTCTTCTTACCCCATAATCGACTATCACATTAGCTGTTTCAAAATATTTTGTTTGCCCCTTAATTTGAAACCCCTCCCCCACCCTTAAATATAGAGCTACAGAGCCCATCTTCGAACTTGACTTGTACTTTGACCCAAAGGATCCTCCCACCAAGTTTCATCAAAATATCTCAATCCCTTCGAGAGTTATCGTGCGTACAGACGGACAGACGGACGGACGGACGGACGGACGGACGGACGGACGGACGGACAACTTTTGCGATGTCATAGGTATCCGTCACTAACGTTTTGGGATCCCAAAAAGCAGGAGCCGAGGGGTTGCCCACTCTCGATTTCAGTGCACAGCAAGTGCCCGGTGCCGCGATGCCCGGTCGGTGCCGGCACAGGCTGAAACCTGTCGGCACCGGTTGTCACGTGTTAAAACATCAAAATAAGCATTTTTGGAAGCGTTAGAAAGATGTATTGCCCAATTTATTGTCGGCACCGGTGCCGGCACCGCCTATTTCGGTTGGTGCCGGCCGGTGCCGGGAAAGGGTGTACAGCAGGTGCCGGGGAGTGGGTAGCCCCTCGGCAGGAGCCTGATCCGCCCCGAAAAGTACAAACACAAAAATCAATGTTCCACCGGCAGCGTCTTTCACGTCATGCAACAGAACTTACAGGTACGACTTTGGGGAAGAGGAGGAAATCTGAAAGTCCTCGATACACTAGTCTAACCCGATCACTGACTTCTGCCTTGACAGAAACATATCCTCTCTTCAGGGTCATTATCAACAACAGGCAAGATATCGGGCATGAAATTTTTTCTTTTACATAGCAACGAAATTCGAGCAAGAACAGAAGCAACAATGAAAGGAAACGTCTAAAATATTCGCAAGAATGAACTTTTAGTACATGCTGAATTATAAAACCCTCAGATATCATATTGCTAATTTTTCAATGATGATTCATTATGCTCATAGAAGAAAATTAAGAATCGCGGCACCGCCAAACCGCAATCGGTTGGTGAGCAACGGGGTTAGCCGCAGTAGCGAACTAAATTTCGTGTATGCATGCGCGTTTTTTTCGTTGTATATTGCACTTTTCTGGAAGGAAAAGGTTGCTGGTATCACAATATATTAGGATGAGTTGGTTTAAGGCAGAAACGATGTATTTTGAGGTCCTCTTTAATCAATTACACATTACGTATGCTTCACATGAAACTTATTCCCCTTACCAGACACGGCAAGTCAGAAAACTCAGCCTCCTTTCATTAGTTTTGACGAGATTCGGGTTTCTCGGAATTTCCAACAGTTACTACTATTCCCAGTCCCGTCACGCACGATTTCCATTATTGGTGGTATAATCAATATCCGAAAATGAATATCCCTGTCTGCCCGATAAATGGTGATCCTCTGGGCCAGACAATGAACATGTTTACAGGACAAGGACTGGTGTTCTAGCAAGCAATCTGAGCGACAGCCTAGGTGGCCAACTCGACTGGGATACCGACATCAATGGGCAACTTGTAAGAACAAACTTGTCAGACATGGTTAGTGTACTTCGGAGGGAAATGAGAACTCGGCTGCTTTCACAGACAAAATGATTAGCTAAACTGTCACGAGCTTGTGAGCGTTTCCATGAGGTGTTCTTTCGCGGCATATTTATGTCTCACGCCTTTTCGAGTGTTTGTCATGAAAACATAAGTGTGTGTCACACACTCGACCCATGTCAATGTTTGTCGTTTCCTTTTCTTTTTATGAGTATTGTTGTTGTCAGCGATGTTCTTTTTTCCTCTCTTTCTTTGTTCTTTTTCTTTTTCTCCATTTGATTACTCCGTCTTTTTGTACATTTGTGCATTATGATGGGAAATAAATCTATTATTATTATTATAGGTTGAAACTCGAGGAAACGTCGTTTTGACTGTTTCTGACGGCAATTTTAATGGTAAAAAAGATATGTGAACACCAAATTAGAGTAATTGAAGACAAGAGTAGGAACGGTCTGTGCCCATCATATTTTATAAATTTTTAGTTTGATCACGCATATTTATCACGGTTATGAGACGAGAAATGCGCGTCTGTCGGTGAGTGATATTAAACAGCCGTCAAGAGGGTCGTATTTTGTGAGGAATACGGCGACATGGTGGGGAATCATCTTCCGGAGAAGATCAGGGAGTCGGAGAACCAGTTTTTCTTTAAAAACAGACGGAAAAGTTATTTTTGGGATAATAAGGTAAATTTACAACATTTATTTGACATTTATTTAAGGTGAATATTTGCTATTACTATTTTACTATTATTGATTCAGGGTGATGGGGGTAGACAAAGAAATGAAAAGGTTACGAGAGATGTGTGTTAGGCTATCGTTTGTTGTTATTGAGCAAAAGTTTTACACTCCCGCTCACAACACGGGTGTGTCCTTGAATGAATTTATTACGTGATTTAGCCGTATTGTATGTAGTTTTGTTTAAAGGACATCTGAATGAAGAGTACCATGTATCATCCCTATCTGTATGACTTCCGTTAACATTGCCTGCAGAAAACCCAATCCAAAGACGAAATAGTGTTTCCAAGCTATGATCATTTGCTCATTTTGCAAGCTCATTTTGCTTCAAGCTCATTCAAGCTCATTTTGCATTTGTCCTTATTTCAGTACCGAACAATTTTAGAAACGAACAAATGTCTCCAATCAACCCTTCTTCTGGAATATTTTTTAAGCCCAAACGTATATCTAGAAGAAATTCCAATACGATCGGGCCAGCGCTGTACAAGATTTGAATGAATTGCGCTTTTTGTCTTGGAAAAGTTTAACTGAAAAGCCAACTTATATTGGTTCCAATTGATTGAATACATTGAATCATTTGGGTTCTGCCAAACTATTTTTTTATTTTCCACTATCTGCTCTAGTAGTGACGTTCAGAATATCTACGGCCGTCGCCACAACGCAAATTCTACTATGACACGGAAAATTTGAATCTCGACACAAACGTTGCGTTTCAGTAGCCAGGGGTGTGCTTGGTGAAGACTGCTTAGTGCTTGAACGCAAATTTTCAGTAATTCTTTTTCGCCAAGCATAAAACACAGGTAAAAGCGCATAGAGGTACCACAAATCCGACAGGGGATTTTTCGTGAAGAGCGGAGCAACGAAGTAACGCATTTTCATCGGGTCTTCAAGCCTATTTAAGCGAATAAGTGATGGGTAACTAGACTGTCCTATATCAGCCCTTTCGGTTAAACTTTAAGGTTTACATGCGATGTTCCATGTTTTAGGGGGAAACATCAGACATTTTTTCACAGTAAAGATGGGAATAACATCAATTGGGTGCATGCAAAGCCGTATCCAGGGGGTTAGGGGGTTCGACCCCCCAAAAAAAAACATTCAAAATTAATCGATTTTTAGGTTTTAACCTCTGATCTATGTCTTTTTTTTTACGTTTTGGTCAGACCCGCGGGCAACCCCCCACCAAAAAAAAAATTCCTGGATACGGACCTGACTGCATGGTAAGCTAACATTATTATAGGGTATACTGTTTTTGTTTCTGTTTTCTAAAAAGTTTGTAACTGGACAATTTTCGCCCGATCTCCTAAATGAAACCCGCTAGCCCGTCAGTGAATTCGTGACTGTAAACATGTGATGTGCGTGATGTGACGACGTTCTTTTAGGAATGATAACCAAACTATGCAACAATCCCAGAAAAAAGCGGATTCATCGTGGCAAACCACACGTGTTGAAATGTTGCTGATTCATTATTTTCCTGCAAATATTACTCACATGTATCCAACTGACGACACATGCGACTGACGGTAAAATACCCTACTATGTACCGTTGCAAACGTCACTCCAGCCTAGAGGATTGTTTTCGTCATGCGTACAAACGGATCACTACCTGAAGTACCGACTGGTTGGTATCAACAACAAGTGTAAAGCGGACGGTATTTTTGAGGGTTCTGGGGCGAAACATTCTGCTGCCGTATTTTCCATTAAACCCTACGCCCCTGGACTTAACTTCAGGTTTTGGGGCTACCCCGAGAACGTTCGACCAAAATTGGGGTGAAAGAACCTGATAGGCTACAGGACCTTGTTTATTTATTTTATTATTTCAAAATATAGCCAACTGGGACTGCTAAAACAAATCAATTTACACACACTAAAAAGGAAAGATATGTGGAAGGCATGAAGCCTCCAACAACTGAGGCACACACACCTCAATCAGGATGGGTCGAACCAGGGACCCATAAATTTCCTTTACAGGGGGCTTGTCAATAAGAGATTTCTGATGCGCTCTTGACCGGTCGGAAGATAGTTCGAGAAATACCCACGGTCCAATCACGTCAAAGGCCAGATAGACAAAATTTGGGATTGGCTGCTGGCGCCTTGAGGGAGGGGTCTCTTTGGCGCGCACGTCCAATGAGGGAAACAAGAATGCAGATTCGACTCTAGTGGGATTTTTGGAAAGTAGGACTGGTTCGGTCAACATAGCAATATAGAAGCATAGGAAATGACAAGCCCCCTGTAAAGGAAAATTATGGGTACCTAGTCGAACCCAGAGTAAAGTTCTTCTTTTGCAGGTTCTGCGCCACCCAAAGAACACGGTTTACAGGTTGAAGTCGGTATTTGCTGTTAAACCCGAAGTCCCTGGACATGTAGAGACGATAATATTTGCATGGGGTTGGACTAAGTGGTACAAAGACTGCTTTTTGTACATTTTAACTTTCAAATTTAACAGCCTCATCTGAAGTTGTGGCCGTAAGAAGTTCAAAACTGGTTTTGCGCCCCCCGAAAACCACAGTTATACTTTACAGGTCGATTCCACCCTTACGCGGCGCGGCAAACTACAGTGTACAGTAACAGATGGTCTGCGAAAGTTGAGAATTTGTAAGTCAATCTGAAACACTCGACAAAAACAAGCATCTCCACGAGGCTTGGAATACTGATCACGCAGTAATGCATATCAGTCACGCAGACTAACACCGAAGCATAACGGCGCTTGGTATTTTCGTCTTTCAATGTTTACTTCTACAATGAGACCCCATGGGGAAGAGTTGTGCCTTTCAGCAACTGAAACTGTAATATTGGTAGCACAAAGATTTACCTTTTAGGTCTTCCTCACAGTTAAAGTTTACCTGAAAAGCCAGCTTATTTTTATGTCTTGGATTTGGTGCACTTGGGTTATTTTGACCAGGCTAAGGGATTTTTTTGTTCATCTTGAGCTCTATTAGTGACGTACATAATATGCACTACTGGTCTAATAAGACAAAGTTCATACAGACGCGGAGAATTTTAAAAAGGGTGCATTTCAACGACTAACGAAGCGAAGCCCAGGAAATATTCAATTCCGGATTGCGAGGTCAAGAAATCCCGTTATTGCGTGTGACCCCAAAAAGACTAATTTTTCGGCAATCGTTTAGTTGTAATAGCTAGACATTTTAAGCATAGAGGTATAAGCCCATAGAGGTACCAAGTCCGAAAGAAAAATTTAACTCGATGAGAATCGGTTCCACGAACAGAAGAGCAGCGAAGTAAAGCATTTTCATCGAGTTCTCGAGCTGGTTTAACTGACGAGTTAGCTTCTCGCAAACAATCGTGGGGAAACATGATAGGCATTAAAAATTCCAACACAAGGAATGTGTGAAAATCAGTGAGGTATCGCCAGGGGGTTAGAATGTAGGCTATGAAATTCGGGTCTCCGGATTCAAGGATGGATGGCGTGATTACTGTATTAGGAATTGCACTGTCCTCACAGGTAAGACGGGTTCTTGATGATTTTCTTAGTGCAAAACAGGGAGAAACTGTTTTTTTGTTGTTGTTGTTTTTTTAACCAAAACCAGGATTTCCCTTAGCCTACCCACATCCTTTGACATTATGAAATAATTGCGCAGTCTTGTAATTCTGGAATTTCACGAACAGGAAGATCATGCTGGTCGACGCGACACGCGACAATCGCACGTTTCCGCAAGCATCATAAACCCATATAAAAAGTCGACAACAATTACGGGCACTTCGTGCCATGAGAACCTTATTCCTGCAACGACTAAATAGCTCTTCCAAGGCGTAATTAGAGAATCGTCAGAACAGGTTACCTTCCAAGAGCTAAACGAATAATTATCACGACTTCTTGACGTCTTCCTGTTCATTACCTTTCCCCTCCCTAAAGAGATCGAGGAACAATGAAAGCGGTACATGAAAACAAAAAAAAACAAGAAACAAATCGAGGGGGATGGGGAAAGGTAAGTGGTAAAACGCAGAAAAAAAAGGACGGCAGGCATATGCTTCCAAAGTTAGAGCGCTTACATCAAGTGTGGTCGGTAAACGTTACACGCTGATTTCCAAAGTGATTTTACGGCTGTTCACAAGTCGTTTTATCTTTTTTCTCTCTTTCCGCATACTGCGATTTTTCATCCTTGAGGGTGAACGGATTTTTTTTTCTGGTTCAAGCTATTAATTACTCTTGACTATCGCCTTTAAATATTGTCCTCAACATGGATTATAACAATCTCTAAACACAGGTTCGTGCTTAGTACCCTAGGCAATTTAATTACGAGAGCTAGAGACCCATTTCCGGAATCTAACAAAAACAAACGTCAAATTTACTTTTATTTAACGTACTCTGACTTCAAAAATATACAAGCAGACGTAGAAATGAAATAGAAAAGTAACAATTATATATTTTTTACCCTTGTTATTAAGACTTCGACCCCTGGCCGAAGGCGAAGGTTGGAGCCCCCAGGAAGCTACCTAGTTTGACTTAGCAGAAGTTCGCCACTCAGGCGAACATTATAATTCTATCATACAGCAACCCGGGCCGATGAGATTTGTTTGGTTTTTTAAACGCGAACAGTTATCTGGTGGTAATTAGACAAAAAGTGTATGCATATAAACGCCATAACAATATATAAACACTAAAACAATTTCAACAATTCCGATCCCTTCTCCAATCCCTTTTCACTAACTTCGTTACTAGCCAATTATCACAATTTGAAACAACTGTTTTCCTTTTTGTTCGAATCTTCCTCATCACCCTCTAATACCTGTATTATCTGTTTAAGAATAGCCCTTCTGGCCTCTACTCTTAACTCTTCCTCTAACAATTAAAGTTTAACTGAAAAGCCAACTTATTTTTGTGACATTTAGTTGAATACACTGAATTATTTCGATTCTGCAAAGGGATTTTTTTTTCCACTATCTGCTCTAGTTATGACGTTCAGAATATCTGCGGCCGTCCCCACAGCGAAAATTCTACTATGACGCGGGAATTTTTTTATCTAAACACAAACAAGGCTTTTCAGTGGGCAGTAGCGATATTGGTGAAGATTGCTTAGTGCCTGAACAAAAAAAAGTCATAAATCTTTCTTGTAAGGCATACAACAAATTAGAGGTACCACAAATCACACGGAAATTCCACTATTTGAAAATCGATTATTCCTGAATAGCGGAACAACCAAGTAACGCATTTTCAGCGGGTATTCAAGCCAATTTAAGTGAATAAGTGATGGGTAACTAGATTGTCCTATCCCAGTCCTTTTCGGTTAAACTTTAAACAACTTCAAAATCATCCTGATTCCCATCAGGAGCACAGGACGCCTGAGTCCAAGAATGTACTTCAATATTGATCCACTTTCGTGGATCTTGTGACATGTTATTCCGTTAATGTAATATCGATTGGCATCTTATTGATTTATTTATTGTTTGCGGAGTACTAGAAGTTACTTCCTTTTCTTCGTTTTTCACTCAAGCAGTTTCACCAGAATTGGTTTATCTTATTTGTTTACAGGGAAGATTTATAGTGAGGGCAGGGCGACATCCCTGAATGCTAGATTACAATTTTATTTTTTTTAAGTTAGTGATTGTGGGAGATTGGTGTGGATCACGACGTGCATTTTGAGGATGAAGCGGTTTTGTTATTATTCTCGGTATTCACCCCTACGTAACACGACAGGTTAGAATTACAAATAAGAACAATAATGAAAACTAGGTACTCACGCTTAGAAGAATTTCATTTTGTCCCAGACTCGATCCATGCTGCTGGGTGTGTGCAAAACTCCTCTTTTCTTCTTGTCGTGATTGCTGCCTCCCTCCGCACCCACTCTGTTCGTTTTCTCTCTTTATCTCCACTCCCTTTCCATCCTCTCCATACCCAACGCTGGAAAACGCGTTCCCCCCGGACGGCCTTTCGAGAATCTCTCTTAGCCGATTTGACTCGGCAAGGTCATTCAAACCACTCGGGGTACGCGAGGCGAGGAGCCCGGGTAGCCCCTCCTTCGTGTCTTCTGGATGGTTACTCCCCGGCCGCTCTAACATGGGGCTAAAGGGGTACTGACTATGAACAGGTCCGGGACTTGGGTGGTGCTGGGAGGTGTAGTGGTGGGCAGTGCCAAGCGGGCTTGTTAGATTGTCCAGAAGGATGCTACCACTGGGATGCCGTCGACTGGCGGGACTAGGGACACTGAAAGTTCCAGGACTAGGGACAGAATGAGGGCCGGATACAGATGGAGGATTGCCTAAAAAAATAATCCTGATCAGCTTAGTTCAGTTTTATTCATAAAAATAATAAGCACCATTAACTCATTATGACCCCACCATAAGGCCTAACATAAGGCCTGGCAATGGGCGGGGCTTATTCTTTATTCATATAATCTCAAGGGAAACGAACCAAACAAGTCTACAAAAAGAATGATAGAAAAAAGAAAAGACATAAAAAAAACTGAAGATAAAAAAAGAATGATAGAAAAAAGAATAAACACATAACAAACAAGACCAAAGGTTTCGATGGGATCCCAAAAATTTAATATTTGATCCGGACAACTAGGTCTTGTCTTCGCCAAATCCAGTCTTCGCCATGCTAATCATCTGAGAAAACCAAGTTCAGCTATACCTGTTTAAGCCATATCTATTTTGACGATACTGATCGAAACTTCCTGGTTTACTTCTGTCAAATCTCCGGTTTCGGCCGAATTCCGAGCGAACTACTTGTCCAGAAAAAAAAAATACTTCAGAAACGAATTCAGCGTTATCTCCTTATCCCTATAAAGAACATCTAATCAATTTCAAATAAAAATCCGTTTTTAACCGGATTCCGGACGAACTATATGTCTGGGTAAAAAATGATTGTCATATACAGATTCAGCGTCTCTTCTTACCTTTAAACCTGCCATCTAATCAACTTCAAATACAAATTTTGCTTTTAACAAATTTTCCGGCTTCGGCCGGATTCCGGGCGAACTACTTGTTCGGCGAGAAAATGGTTTTCACCATCGTGTTCAGCATGTCTTCTTACTCTTAAATCGAACATCTAATCAACTTCAAATAAAACTTTTACTTTTAACAAGTTTTCCGGTTTTGGCCGGATTCCGGGCGAACTACTTGTCCAGCGAGAAAATGGTTTTTACAATCGTGTTCAGCATGTCATCTTACCCCTAAACCGAACATCTAATTAACTTCAAATAAAACTTTTATTTTTAACAAGTTTTCCGGTTTTGGCCGGATTCCGGGCGAACTACTTGTCCGGCGAGAAAACGGTTTTCACCATCGTGTTCAGCATGTCTTCTTACCCCATAATCGACTATCACATTAGCTGTTGTTTCAAAATATTTTGCTTGCCCCTTAATTTAAACCCCCTCCCCCACCCCTAAATGTAGGGCTACAAATCCCATCTACGAACTCGACCTTACTCTTGACCCAAAGAATCCTCACACCAAGTTTCATCAAAATATCTCATTCCCTTCGGGAGTTATCGTGCTGACAGACGGACGGACGGACAACTTTTGCGATGTCATAGGTATCCGTCACTAACGTTTTGGGATCCCAAAAACTAATTCAACTTGATGCTTCACAGTTCATCCCGGACAAGATGACTTCGAACCACGTTTACGGGTGCTGTGAAAAAGCAGATGAGCTAATCAGATTGACCTTTAAATATTAGAAAAGCCTTTCACCTCCAAGTAACTCTTATAAACTGAGAGTAACCATACTGATTGGACTTTTAAATCCCATCAATAATGCACTTGAAATCATTGATAGTATAAGTGTGAAAAATAAAATCTTCCACTTTTTAAACTGAAGGGTAGCCTGGTGGAAAACTGTAATCGTCAGGGCACCTTGCACCTTTTATCTGCTGAAGGAGCATAGTTAAATAATATAATATTTCAACAGAGTTTCAGTTAGACGTTGCTCATAGTGCTGATCATTTGGTGATTGATACTTAACAGCATGGCGACTCTGATGAAAAATGTGAACAAAATTGAATGCCGTATTGTCGTATTTGCCGTATTGTCATGTGTCTGTTGCAAGCAGCTACTGCATCACTTTTCTTCACTCCGAAGGTAGCCCACTACCCACCGTACGAAATTTATTTTTTTGTTTCGCTATCCATTCTGTTTTGCAGCCCATTCTTGGCAAAGCCAACTGTCGCCACTAACCACAAATCCTCGGGCTCCTTGGCAGGTGTTTCCAATTTACTGTTAAACGATTGCCGAAAATAAAAATTAAAGGATTAAAAATTACTTATATACTAGGGAACACATTCATGCCTTCAGCAACCCAAACAAATGGAGCGTTTGGATAGAAAGCCAGGGAAGTAGAACAGTCGGTATTTTCCCATTGTATTCTGTACCATCAAACTTTTCTTTGCCCAGACAAGCCAGGGAAGTAGGACAGTCAGTCTATTCCCATTGTATTTTGGACCACCAAATGTTTTTTGCCCAGACGAAAAGTATGCGAGACAAAATTGTTGAAACTTCAATGGAAAAACAGGGACTGCTCTAATTTCCAGTTCTGACCTCTTAAGAACCTTCTATTTACAGAAATGGTAATGATTCAGTATTGTTGTCTAATAGGTAGGTATATTGTCTTTTCCTTGAAATCTTTGCCAGTTTGGTATCTGCTAGCTCCTTTGAACAATTTCCATCGGGTGTTGTGCCCTACGCCCTGCTCCAGGGGACTGTGACTTTACGTTAGGTGGGGTATACGCTAACTCTAGAGCAACTAGGACCCGAATCTGAGGATTTGTGTACGACTGGTCAGGACCGTCAACCAACGAAAATAGCTTAACGCGACAAACGGAAAGTAGTACCAAAGGAACAGGGAACAGAGCCGCTATCCCAATATCTGTTATGTATAATTTCAAGTTTGCGATCTGAGTATTGTGCCTAAATGAGAAGATGACCGAAAAATCAATGATGTGCTAACTTTTGTGCAACTTGAACACATTTTCCCCAACAAAGCTTGAAAAAGCGAGGAAGCGAATCAAGCAAATTCCTCGGCAAAAAAATGGGCCCAGTGCCCAGCAGCTCAGAACGGCCAAGGAAACTGCTTTGCCAAAAAAAAAAAAAAAAAAAAAAATAAGACTATACTTAGTACGGAGAGGCGTGCGGTGAAACGATTGTCTACAACTCTCTACACTCTTTAATGTTCTGCCGAAAGGATCAGCCTTTAACGATTTTTCCTTTGACAAGCGGCAAGCAAAAAGATGATTTAGAAAGTTTCAAGATAAAGCTTTTCCGGATTTTCAAAGCGATAAAGTTGCTGCGAAAGCTAGCTTAGATCTAGGACAGAAAAAGCGAGGGTCTAGAGCTCTACGGAAACGGTATACTTCCCACGGTCTGTATATGTTCGACCAGTATTAAATTAGTGTCGCTAAAAAGAAATGACGTGTGTGCCAACTCAGTATTCAAGGTTGTTAGCTGCAACTCAGGAGCGAATACTTTTTCCTGCCATACCATATTGAACCGAAGTAATCTTAAATAGGCTACTGAGACTGCTAAGACAACAATGAACAAAGCTCTTTTTAAGGTAAATGCAATTTCCTCTTCACAACCACAAATATGTGAATAATTCTTCTCCTTATACGGCTTTTCTTGAAAGTAGGAGTGGACGTTATTAAAAAGATACCCTGCGGTTTGCAATGCACATCTTAATGTGTACGAACAGTTCTTACGAGTTAGTAGTTTCGTTATTCAAGTTATCATTATTAAGTTTTTCGGTTCTGTTTCATTCAACCAAATTTAAATGAAAATACAAAACTAGTACAACATTCCTACCAGAAAACAGCTGTAAGCTCATATGGCACTTGCAAGGCTTGGTAAAAGTATGAAAGTAGGAGTTCGCCAATTCGTGGGTCTGTTGTGAACATTTGTAAGAAAAACCCTTGAGATAAGAATGAACACGGACCCTTTGGAAATCAAGAGAATGTATCGTTATGTACAAATTTTTTTTTTTTTGGCATCTGGCTGTGATGATGTGCACTGAAAAGTGATCGGTATATGGCACTTGGCCGAAAGGCAAGTGCCATAAAAAGTATTTTATTTGTGAACTTGGCTGTAATGATGCGCACTCCAAAGGCGTAAAAATTCATCTGTAAGAAAAACTATTGAGACAAAAACGATCACAGGCCCAAAGGGATCATTGATATATACCGTTTGGTCAAAAGTATTTTTTTACACTTTTCGGTTAAAATGCGCACTTTAACGGTGATAGAAATAAATTTTGAAGCAAAACAATTGCGGCATAAATCAGCTTGGGTTGAGATGTATCGTTTACAAAAAAAGTACTTTTCGACCTGGCGGTTCAGATGCACTTTAAGGGAGCTAGAACTTCATTTGTAAGCAAAACCCCTGAGTCAAAAATGATAATGGGCTCATGGGGATCATGAAAATGTAAATTTTGCTTAAAAGTATCTTTCTGAATTTGCAGTCAAGATTGGTACTTTAAGGTTTGGATATGACAAAGGTCACCAGAGACATGTCCTCTGATCAATTATCAAATTTCACTCAAATCCGATCAACCGTTCCAAAGTTACGCATGACTCAATATTCCGGATTCCCCCTCCCGCTACTCCCCCCACGACTATCGGATCATGTAAATTTTTATTTATAAGTAAGTTTTATCGGGTCCCTGATACGCCTCCCAAGTTTCGTTGTGAAAATCCCCCAAACTGCCATTACCGGAATTCCGGGAGACTCCCCTCCACCCCCCCCCCAGTGTCCGGATCCAGTCCTAATGTATAAAAGATTTATCTAGAGCAGATGCTTGTTCTTCCCAGCAAGTTTCACCGCGATCCCTCCATTCTAACCGTTTCTCGAGATTTCCGGTCTCCCCCCCAACTCCCCCATAGCTGTCGAGTCCGGTCCGGACTTCAAATGGGACATCAGAGGTATGCCATTTATTCAGTTATTAAATTTCATTCCAATCCGATCACCCGTTCGAAAGTTACACACTACTCCAATTTTCCGGATTCCCCAGCCCTCCACCCCCCCAGGTGGTCGGATTGAGAAATTGATTATTTCTAGGTTATTCGGATCGGGTCCCTGATGCTCCTGTCAAGTTTCATCGTCCTAGTTCAAAGCAGATTATAGTTTAAAGACCACGCCGTCACAATAAGATTTGTATGCTACATGTATCTGACCATCAGTGCTTCTCACTAGACGATCTCGTATTGCAAAAGTTTCGTCCCAACCCGATCACCCGTTCGAAAGTTACACAACACTCAATTTTCCATATTCCCCCGCACTGAATCACATATACAAACCCCTTTGACCCTCGAATGCACTAGCTCTTTCCGATGTTAACAGAGTGATCCGATGCAAAGAGTGACGTCACGCCGTGCGCAGACCTACTAGTGAGAAGAAAGGGGTAGGGGTTTTACAAAAACTACTAAATTCTCAGGATTCCAAGGCCCACCACTCCCCCCCAGATGGTCGGATCGTGAAACTGATTATTTCCAGGTTAGTTATATCGGGCCCTTGATATGCCTGCCAAGTTTCATCGTCCTAGGACATCTGGAAGTACCCTAACTCGAAAACAGTGGACCGCCCGACCGACCGACCGACCGACCGACCGACCGACCGAAAAGCGATCGGTATATGGCACTTGAGCGGAGCTGCAAGTGCCATAAAAACATAAAAAGGTGTGCTTGGCTAGAGCAGGACACTAACCAGTATTAAAAAAAACAGAATCAATAGATTAGCTGCTGAATATATCAAGAACGAAAAGAAGACAAAAAACTTAAGTATTCTTTTAGCCCCAGCTGACTGCAAATCAGCTTCTTCTGGCTACAGCTTGGCAAGGAACTTGCCAAGAAGGGCCGAAATATCGCTTCAGTAAATCTTAACTGGCTTACCCATTTAGCACCATTTTTTATGTGTTTGGTTATTGATTATTAAGCGAAAGTTGCGTGTGACTGTTGGGATAAACTTGATTCTTTTTAAATTTATGACCAAAACCAATTATCTGCTGCCTCAGGCTTTGATTTTATTATTGATTATTTTTTGCCTTATTCACAGAGCCTTAAACATAAGACGTGAGAGACCCGTGGCTATTACAAAGGAAACTGTCGCATTACACTCCACGTCTCCCGAGACATATTTTTGTACGCTGTCGTCGAACCCTTTTTTCTCCGACAAAGTCACTATTTTCAGAATTAAAAACCCCTACAATTCCATCCTTGAATAGCAACTTCCAAATGGCGTATACTTGCCCCTTACGCGTATTTAAAATTCCAACGAGCATCATTGCCGACATTCCGAACTTCCTATCCTATCGGCGCTCGACTGATCTTTGCATTTTCCGTGTCTGGCGCTTTTCGGGGCAGACCAGGCTCCGACTTATCGTTTCCGAGGATCACACAGATCAGATATATGGGCTATGCAAGTATTTCCGTCTTTCTCACCAAAACCAAGGAGGCTGTGCAGCCAAAACAGCCAAGACGGGTTTGTAATGTTTGAGAAACACAGCAGGTTTCAAAGGTGTCGCAAATGAAAATGCTGAAAAACTCTATCTACTGCGACTAGCGCTTTAAGCGCTGCCTTACTATAGGTATCGATGAACGTCACCCAACACTTTTTACCCAGAGGTACATCGAAATTTTCCACGAATTATTTCGCTTTCTGTTAGAATTACCGACACCTGAAAAGCAGCTGAAGTAGCTTGAAAAGACGGAAGTGACAATGGCGAGAAGTACAGATTCTTACTCCGATATTAAACACTAATATAATATGCTCTTATTGATTGACTGAACCCGTTAAAGTGTAGAAACACGAAGCTCGGAGTCACTAAACAAACTACTTATTAACATCCTTATTTAAGTATGCTATGCCCATTTGACTGTGGAAAACGAATACGTATCCGGTACAACGGATACGCATCCGTTTAGCATTACCAAATATGATTCGCAGTCAGTTTGGACTGAAGGAATACTCATGTTATACAACTGATACTTCGCGTTATCTTACGTAAACCTCAACGCAGCCTTACTATAAATGAATTTCTACGTGAAGCAAACCGATTTTCGTTCGAATACCGACTCCTACGATACCTTCCTTCAAAAGTAGCTTACAAAAGCGGAAGTGACATTGGAGAGAGGTAAAGTGAGAAGTTTAAAGTCAGCGGAAAGATGGGTGATATTCCAAAAGGTTTCATAAACGTCAAGAGACATTTAACTTCGAAAGTTTCGAAATTAAATCGAAACTTTCGGGACAGGAGCCTTTTAAACTCGATCTTTGTCAAAGAAGGACAATGCAAGCTTTACAAAAAAGGCCTGCTTCCAGAGAAGTTGCCTTAGAGGCAATACTGAAGTTCTGGATCAAATCTTGCACCCGGCAACTGAAATTAATGAAATTTTCCTTAAAGGACCCCTCGTACTTATTCTGCCCTTTGCATTGTCAATAGTTCGGCAACAGAATTATATGAATGAAACTGTATTAAAAAAAAGTATCTAGTTTTCGGCAGAGCCGAGTTTGTCAGTCAAGCGATGAAAATTTTGCCAAGTGCCCACAACCCTATCAATAAGAACGTCAATATAAAATCAGTATTGAGTTTCGTTTTGGCAGACGTGCTAGGCCCACTCCTTTTTTGTTAACTTGGCTTTTCCCACTTTCTAACCACGGCGCGCTCAGTTTTCAAATATTTTGGCGTAGAGCCTCCGCTTCGGTGAAAGGCGAGTCAGCACAAGAGTTCACAAGCGCCAACAAGAAAATCGCTCATTTCACGGGGAAAATTGGTATTTGAGTTTCTGGACCACTTTATCGTGAAAAGATCATTTCTACTAAGAGTTGTGCTTTAACGAGAGCAATGCCGCCCACCAGCCCGACCTTTCTCACCTCCGCTAAAAACAGAGTGGTCATACAGAAAAGAAGTCGTGATAAGCAACTTGAGAACTTAAATTAGAACTTAGCTTAGTTTATGATTCCATCGCATTCGTCTTGGACAAACTTGCCAGACAAGACCAAAGGTTTCGATGGGATCCCAAAAATATTTGATCCTAACAATTGGGTC
The DNA here is from genome assembly GCA_023053555.1 of Branchinecta lindahli. Classification (NCBI taxonomy): domain Eukaryota; kingdom Metazoa; phylum Arthropoda; class Branchiopoda; order Anostraca; family Branchinectidae; genus Branchinecta; species Branchinecta lindahli. The sequence continues at coordinate 8,615,816 of JAKZAO010000003.1, forward strand.
TTGTCTTCACCATTCAGTCTTCGTCAGATTCCTTTAAGATTTTTACTGGTTCAAAAATGTAATCAGCATGTCTCCTTGCCCCGATACCGAATCGACTTCAGAAACAACCTTGAGCTTCAGTCAAATTTTCAGTTTCGGCCGGATTCGTGATGAATCATTTGTCCAGCAAAAAAACTAAGTTCAGATATGGATTCTTCCCCCTTCAACCCCTTCAATGAATATCTTATTAACTCATAAAACATAAATGTTTTTACCGTAAATTCGAAACCCTCCTCTGCCTCTAAATATAGGACTAAAGGACCCATCTACGAACTTGACCTGTAATTTGCCAATGAATCCTCATACTAAGCTTGAACAACATTATTATATCAACCCCTAGTAAGCTTGAACAACATATACCAACCCCTTCGACCTTCGATTACAATAGCTCTCTCCGACGTTCATAGATAACGCGCTCTGCGCGTCATCCACGCGCAGAGCTATACTAGTGTGAAGAAAGGGGTAGGGACTGCAATAGCCGAAAATTGGTCGACACATTTTGTGTCCGGTTTTTGCCGGATTCCGGGTGAACTACTTGTCCGGTGAGAAAATAACTTTCATATTCGGATTCAGCACGTCTCTTTACCCCTAAATCAACTATCTCAATAGCTTTCAAAAAAGCTTTTTTTTTGCCCCTTAATCTGAAACCCCTCCCCCATCCTCAAATATAGGGCTACATAGCCCATCTTCGAACTTGGCCTGTACTTTGACCCAAAAGATCCTCCCACCAAGTTTCATCAAAATATCTCCATCCCTTCGAGAGTTATCGTGCTTACAGACTGACAACTTTTGCGATGTCATAGGTATCCACTTACGTTTTGGGATCTCAAAAAACAAAACAAGAGATGCAAGCTCATATGGCACTTGCAAGCTTTTTAGCTTGTATTCAAGTTATCGTAGTAGGATGTGAATGGATAGTAGCTTTGTCAGTGTGATGGGTTGTTTGGTACTATATTTGACAGTGCAAAAACGGATACGTCAGCTAAATTTTATTCGAGCTATATTTCGGCCCTTCTTGGCAAGGATCCTCTTCAGGCACTGTCAAATATGATTCGCAGTCAGCTTGGGCTGAAGGAATATTTATCCTCGAAGTTTGGTACTACAGTTACGTTCAAAAGAAATGGTCACTTAGTTATATTTGCTGTTGTATAATATATTTGAACAATTTGTTTTAAATATTTCGACATCTTATGGAATAATCAGCGAAATTTTCAAGCACTTCCTTTTCGACGGTGACGCTCGGGAGGTTCCGATCGCTCCATTCTAACCGTGTCACATGATTTTCGGTTCCTCCCTCCGACCCCCCCCCCACATTCATCGGATCCGGTCTCGACTTGAAATGGTATATCTGAGACATGAGGTCTGTCCAAATACCAAGTTTTATTAAGATTCAATCACCCGTTCGAAAATTATGAATGTCAATAAAATTCCGGATTCTGGCTCTCCTCCCTCGCCCCACTATGGTTGGATCGGGCAAGTGATTATTTCCAAGTTAATTTGGCCGAGTCCATTATACACCTGCCAAGTTTCATCGTCCTAGAACATCTGGAAGTAACTTAACTCCGGAACCCCACTCCAACTCCCCCCGTAGTGCACGAATCCAGTCCGGTTCTGTCAATGATGAACCTAGGGATGCTTTTTGTTCCTCACACCAAGTTTCATCCCGATCGCTCCACTGTAAGCGTGTCACATTATTTGTCCGACCCCCCCCCCCCCCACATTCATCGGATTCGGTCCGGACTCGAATCGGGACATCTGAGACATGAGGTCTTTCCAAATATCAAGTTTCATTAAGACCCGATCAACCGTTCGAGAATTATGCATGTCACTAAATTCCGGATTCCGGCTCCCCTCCCTCCCCCCACGATGGTCGGATCGGGCAAGTGATTATTTCCAAGTTATAGAAAATCATCTGTAATCAAAACTCTTGAAGCAAAAAAGATGATCATCAGGAGCACGAAAATGTATATTTTGCTCAAAAGTATTGTTTGTACTTTAAGGAATTTAGTTGTAGGCAAAACCCTTGAGGCAAAAATGATCATGGGCTCACAGGGATCACGAAATGTACATTTAGCTTAAAAGTATTTTTTGTACTTTGCGGTTAGCATTAGTACTTTAAGGAATGGCCGGATCTGGGAACTAACTATTTCCAAGCCAATCATGTCAAGTCTTTAATTTTCAAGCCAAGTTTCATCGTCCTAGCATGTCTGGAAGTACCTTAACTTGCGATCACCGGAAATCCGGACCCCCCCCCCCCCCTCTACTCCCCCACGATGCCCGAATCCGGTCCGGTTCTGTCACTGATCTACATAGGGCTTGTGCTTGTTCTTCCCACCAAGTTTCATTCCGATCGCTCCACTCCAAGCATGTCACAAGGTTTCCGGATCCCCCCTCGACCCCCCCCCCCCAGCTTCATCGGATCCGGTCCGTACTTGAAATGGGACATCCGAGACATGTTGTCTTTCTACATATCAAGTTTCATTATGATCCGATCACCCGTTCGGGAGTTATACATACCTCAAGATTCCGGATTCTCCCTCCATCCAGCCCCCCCCCCACGATGGTCGGATCGGGAAGCTGACTATTTCCAGGTTGATCTGGTCGCGTCCCTGATTTACCTACCGAGTTTCGTTGTCCTAGCCCACCTGGAAGTAACTTCACTCCGTATCACCGGAATTCCGGAACCCCACTCCAACTCCCCCCACAGTGCACGAATCCGGTCCGGTTCTGTCAATGATGTATCTAGGGGTTGTGCTTGTTCCTCCCACCAAGTTTCATCCCGATCGCTCCACTCTAAGCGTTTAACATGATTTCCGGTTCCCCCCTCCGACTCCCCCCCACATACATCGGATTCGGTCCGGACTTGATATGGGACATCTGAAGCATGACGTCTTTCCAAATATCAAGTTTCATTAAGATCTGATCACCCATTCGAAAGTTATGCATGCCACTAAATTCCGGATTCTGGCTCCCCTCCCTCCCCCACGATGGTCGGATCGGGAAAGTGACTATTTCCAACTTAATCATTTGGGGTCCCTGATATGCCTGCCAAGTTTCATCATCCTAGCTTATGTGGAAGTGCCCGAATTAGCAAAACCCGGACCGACCGACAGACCGACCGACGGACGGACAGAAATTGCGATCGCTATATGGCACTTGGCCGAAGGGCAAGTGCCATAAAAACCGAGAAGAGCCGCAGAATCCACACCAGGTACAAAGGTGGTTCATAACACACGGCCAGGATAGTAGAAAATTGGGAATGTAACTGTATCGATACCAATCCAAAAACTTCAAGGTGCCAAGGAAGAATGGAAGGTTTAAGAAAAATCTGACAACTGTGTGCAGACATATATGCACTCGTTCATTTTCTCATTAGCCAAGCCTTAATACGCCTATCCGCCTACTACCTCGAGGGAACACACAACTTTCATTCTCGAGACGTAAATAATAGACTGGCTGTGAGCCTACGCTAGCCAAAAGTGTTACGGCGCTGTGCAGTACAGTATTATTTGAACGCTTCTCTAACTGTTTCAGTACCCTGATTTTATTACTTGCTTATAAAACAGTCAAATGGCAAGAACAAATAACAAACTTGATTTGCTTGATACCAGCTAACAGCCAACTCTTTCAGAGTTGTCCTGTGACAAACTTTACGTTTGAAGTTGACAAAAACTAATTTATTTAGAATTCACAAGTGTGCTCGTTTTTTTTATCTGGTGTGTCTGTTGATTTGGAGCGCCATCTTTTCTATTAAAGGTACGTTCCGGATTCAAATCGTGTAAGGAACACCAAACAGCTGACAACCACAGAGCAAAAAAAAAAAGATGAAGCACGGTTAAAACGGATGTGAATTCAACGTTTTTGGTTTTTTCTTCGGCGCTGTTCGGCAGACAAATTAGGCGTTGACTATTGTTAAAACAAGACCAAAGGTTCCGATGGGATCCCAAAAAATTCAATATTTGATCCAGACAAATAGGTTTTGTCTTCGCCAGATCCAGTCTTCGCCAGACTCCTTCAACATTTTTAAACTTAAAATTTAGAAACAGATGAAGGCCAAACAGCTAATCATTAAGCAACCCAAGTTCAGATATGGATTCAGCATGTGTGTGCCTTAGTTCTGCGAATTTTCGGTTTCGGCGAAATTCCAGAACTACTTGTCCGGCGAAAAAATAAAGCTCAAAGACGAATTCAGCGTATCTCATTATCCCTATATCCAACATCTAATCAACTTCCAATAAAAATTTAACTTATAACAAATTTTCCGGTTTTAGCCGGATTCCGGACGAACTGTATGGCTAAGAAATGATTGTCATCATATACGGATTCCGCATCTCTTCTTAACCCTAAATCGGACATCTTATCAATTTCGAATAAAACTTTAACTTTTAACAAACTTTCCGGTTTTAGCCGGATTCCGAGCGAACTACTTGTCCGGCGAGAAAATGGTTTTCATATTCAGTTCAGCATGCCTTCTTACCCCTACACCGAACATCTAATCAACTTCAAATAAAACTTTTCGGTTTTGGCCGGATTCCGGGCGAACTACTTGTTCGGCGAGGCGGGTTCGGCCCCTCCCCCACCCCTAAATGTAGGGCTACAGAGCCCAGCTACGAACTCGACCTTACTCTTGACCCAAAGAATCCTCACACCAAGCTTCATCAAAATATCTCATTCCCTTCGAGAGTTATCGTGCTCACAGACGGACGGACGGACAGACGGACAACTTTTGCGATGTCATAGGTACCCTCCACTTACGTTTTGGGATCCCAATAATACTAATATGATTGTATTTAAATATTTTGTACGTTAAATATGTTAAATATAAATGTGCACTGAAAATATGTTGTAAAATATGTATTTAAACAAATTATGCTTAATACGTTAGATTGATATATGCAGACTTCAGAAACAATTTACTTCTGAACAAATTACCGGTGTTGTCTGGATTCCGGTCGGGCTGCTTATTGGCCAAGGAGATGAAATTCGAAAACGGATTCAGCACGTTTACTTATCCCTATTTGGAACATCTAATCAATCAATTCTACCAACTTTTCGGTTTTAGCCCAAATTCCTAATTAAGCACTAGTCCAGCAAAAAACGTAGCACTCGAAATGGATTCAGCATGTATCCTTACCCAAAACCGCATCCTCTCATCGATCCCAGAAAAGGGTTTCACCTCTGCCAAATTTCCGGTAACGGACAGATTCCAACAACAAAATAATGTTCAGACATGGATTGAGCGTGCCCGCTTATGCATAAAACCACTGTCCTGGTTCATTGGCTTACAAAAAATAATCATATTTTAACCCCCTTAGTTTGAAACCACCTACCCGAGCCCTGAATATAAGAATCCAGGAACCATTTACGAATCTGACCTGTACTTTATATGCTTTACAAAATCTATATACATAACATATCAACCGCTTTTAGATTTATCGTGCTGACATACAGACGAACAAACTCTACGAAGTCATAGGAATCCCGTCACTAGAGTTTTAGGATCCCAAAAACCCTTTAAGCTAATGAGGTCCCTCATGAATTTAAAGCGTTGAAACATTCGAAAGCAAAGGGACCCGCAGGCGCTCTCAACTTGCAGAAATACAAGAAACTAAACAAATCTGTGGTTTCAAAAATTTGGGTTTAAAAATACTGCAGTTCCAGAACCAGCGCCAGTTTGAGTGTAAAAAATCGTGCCGGAAATAAACTTTTATGGCAAGCCCAACCCCCCCGCCAAACCTTTAAAATACGATTCCCCAAGCTACATATTTTTGGATCCTTCCTTGATTTGAACACAGATAAGATGGCCTCGCTTCTGTGACTGATCCATTGTTTCGTTTTTAACTTTTTGATCTAAGAAAGATTTTTGGGATCCCAAAAATTTAGTGACGGGATACTTATGACTTCGTGAAGTTTGTTCGTCAGTATGTTAGCACGATAACTCTAACCTAAAACTAAAAACATTCAGTTCTCGGTTCTGGCAACAGAACAAGGATAATTTAAAAATAAGATTCACAGATTAGTAAAACTGAAAATAGCAGGCTCTTGTTCGAACGAAAAGAACTTTCTCAGGCAAACCATTGAAGTTTACCGCAGAGCTGCAAGTGCCCAGAAGGCAAATGAACGAAATCGGTTTCTGTAGCAGCAGCAGCCCAAGGATTGGGCGTATACCGCATGTACAGCCTTTAGTCAAACTTCCGACTATGACTTTTATATTATCCAACGCTGAGTTTCTAGCATTACGAGAGTCGGAATTTTGAAAACTCGGTGCGCTTCAGTAGTCTAAGGGGGGGCTCGGGGATAATGTCCTGCAAGTTGCGATGAAGCTACCTATGAAGCTAGGCTACCCCTTAAAGTCTGAGACGGCCCCGTCCGATCGATAAAGCGTCTCTCTTCCCACTGAAGTTGACTGAACCCCTTAAGCCGCGTTCACAAGCATGCCAAGCCAAGCACAGATGCAGGCACCGAGTTCTAGAGCCTGGAATTCCGTACGCATGGGTGTGAACGGTGATGCTACGCACGTGCCTATGTGCTTGGCTAGGCATGCTTGTGAACGGAGCTTAACCTAACGCCCTTCTCTATTTTCTTCCCTCAGATCGAAAGCAGAAAATCTTCACCTAAAAAGGTCAGCTACAGCGATAACAACAAGCCAGTTTTTAAAGGGGGCTATAGCTAAATAAGGGGGCGTCTTGAGTGATGTAAAGTGTATGGTTTCGTTATGCACCTATATGTATTTCGTACGCCAATTGGCTATTAAACTATAGGCCTACATTCTTTCATCGCGAAAAGAAAGGGTATTTTCGAATTAGCCAGAAAATTATTTTCAGAAAAATATTGTATTACCTAGCTGTAGTGTCGTCTCCCCACTATCTGATTAAAGCGAGCACGTCTTACCCACTGTTTTCCCTCCATAAGTTAAAAGCAGCTAAAACGGCAACTCCAGCAATACGAAAACAAAAAAGGAAATGTGTTTTCTCCTCAGGAAGACATCAGAATATTCCAGGCTCTATGATGAAAATCACAGGCTATTAGGTATCATTCTTAATTCTACCACCACTTGAGCAATATTTGCCCGTGTGACTCTCTAACAATCCCTGTTTCACCTACTAATTCGTCATTTCACATACTTTTAAATTTGTTTTCTATCCGGACTCCTTTCTTTCCGATTTAGTTTGCGTGTACAAAGTGAACCGTAATTTAGCCTACTGTAAATATTTCAGTTTTGTTAATTTCACGGAATAAATTCATTTTTTGTCCCTTGCCAAAAGCCTGTTGCAACGTATACCGGGAGGTTTAATCACAATACGTTGCCTGAAATGAAATCATACAACCCACAGGTATTCGCAGTGTGATTTCGCAAACAGGGTTGCCACACGCCGCACGATAGTGTGAGTTGTCACTGTATTTTGTTTTTGTCACTCTAATCCTACGGGTCTCTGTTCTGGGCCAGAAATCACTCTCTAAATGTTTTTGCTGTGGCAACACTGTTCGCAACGTCGCGGCTATAGGGTAAGGAGTGAAATTTTGTATTGCGGCCCAGCGACGCCATCTACAGTAGTTTTCAACAAGAAATAAAGCCTCCAAGGAAGTAGGCTACTCGTATTTTCCACAAGACTTACTACCGCGTATGTTACGACTATCGATCCTTCTGGTACCTCTGGGAACCGAAAGTTCACAAAACAAGCCTTCAACAAGATGAGAGTCATGTTTGAAAACTTTCCAGCACCTCATAAGCTGGTAACTTGGGAACCAAGATAGGCAGATGCAAGAGAACATGAAGACATTTTGCAGGAAGTATAGGATCAATTCGCTACTGAAAGTTCCAAGGAAAAGCCGCTGAAAGCATATTAACATCTGAAAAGGCGAATGTGCTGTGTCATCTTCGGAAAATAAAGTTAACCAGCACGAACTGAAGATTTTTCATTTATAGCGGTAAAATGTACTTTTACTAGCGAAGAGAGTCTAAACTTACGAACACGAGCATGAGAATTGGTAGCCGAAGGTTGCATCACAAGCGCCTGAACTTGAATGTTACCTTTCCTTAATGACTATTTTTTTAAACTCTTGAGGGACCAATTTGATTATGGTTGTAAAATGTAAGGGAACCGATGGTCCAAACTGCCAGCAGCGACTTCAATAGCTTTAGCAAGTATTTCCGACGTAGACGCCCCCCCCCCCCCTTTCTCTCCTGAGTAGCAAGTTGCAGGATAAAGCCCATGTTTCTTATGTGAATGGCAAGTTGGGTAGGTTTCCAGATATGACTAATCGGCTCTATCCACTACAGAAACGTGTATTAATATCGGGCAGGGCAGAGGTTGACTTTTACCGATATTCGAAAGGGCAAAGGCCAGCTCAGTACGAACTTGCACCCTCAGCCCCCTGAGGGTCATCAATTACTCACATCGTATGTGATTGGTCAGCGCGACGGATACGTCACTTTTGAATATTCTCTATGAATTTAATTCCAAAAAAGCCCAAGGGCCATGTATAGATGTAAAATTTCAATACCTCCATTTTATCTTGCGAAAATTGCGAATATTCGCTGAAAAATTGTGAAAAATGGCGAAAAATTAAAAACAAAGCTGAAAAATAAGATGCTGAGCTCGAGTTTGTTGTTTCTACAAATTTTCATGAGTCAGATCACAACTGAGAAACTCACTAAGGATTATGCTTCTTCTCCCCCTCTCTCACCTACCAGAAGCATGTCCAACAAGTAGGAACATTTCTCACTAAAGATTATGCTTCTTCTCCCACTCTCTCACCTACCAGAAGTATGTCCAACAAGTAGGAACATTTCCAGGCTTGCCACAATTAAAACCTTGATATTTTATCCTAATTTTACTACATCAGCTTGAATGGAACTAACATTTTCAATTCGTAAGAATAAAAAAGGGTTTCTACATTGTCAGAAACTCACAACCTTGAGTTTGAGGTGATTTAACTGCTGTCTGGATTACCAAATTTTGTTGCGAAAACTTTGTTCACTCGGATGTGTCCCGCCCGAGCCATATAGCTTACTGTTTCAACAAAGAATTTTCGGAATGTAGACTATCTTGCCCATTTCTTAAAACTTCGGTGAAAAAAATAGATATTAAAGCGATGTCTTAAATTAAAATTTCCAAGCAAGCTTAAAGGTGGCTCTGGAGACTCTGTAGAGCTAGCGGCTTTCAGGTGAGTTTCAAGCATTTGACAGTACAGAGAGATTTTTTGACATGGAATTTTCTATGCTGAAGACATTGCCAAATGCAGTAAACAAATGAGTTTATAGTCTTGGAGTCCCCCATAACAAATCTAATCAGAAGTCCCTTTTTATTGAAATCGAGACTGGTCCAATGTTCGCCTATGATTGTTTTCCTTTTTCATTACTATTCCACTTCTTATCTCATTGATTACTAAAGTGGACTTTCCGTTTAAAAAAAAGAATATACTCAAAATAAGGTCAAATGCATCACGTTTAAGGAACCCTTCAGGTTAGGTCAAGCATTGTCATTCCCACTAAAGCTTACTGTTTAGGGTAGTTAAGGATATATTATTTATGATTTAACGCTAATGTTCTCAAGTCTAATCGACACAAAAATCTAATTTGCAAGACTAACGAGAATTTAATATTTCAGATATGAAGCCGCAGGCCATGCCAATCACGTTTTTTTTCGACCTACTAATAAAATGAAAATAATCTTTAAAGACAAATAATACCCATTCCTCTTTTTGCCTCGAAATCACGCTATAATTGGCTCTAAATGGAAGCTTTGACTGAGACTTGGCACCCAAATCCCCGGAAAATTGCAGCGAAAATTGCATTTTTCTTGTGAAAGTTGCGAAAATTCGCCATATTTTTCAATTTTTCAGTATTTTTCAATTTTGCGAAATATTTCAATTTTTCGGAACATTCGGAATTTTCGAGAGGCCTCCGAATATTTCAATTTTGCGAATATTAGATTGAATTTTTCAATTGAAAAAATCGCTTTTTACATCTATAGGGCCATGGCAGAAAACATAAATAGTTCGCGGTGGGTCATAGCTATCTTCAGGAGTCTATCCAGCCTTCGGAGATCACCATAACACTTACTTCCCATAATCGAAGTCAATTCCCTTTCATCCCAAACCTCCCGGCCAAACACTTCCTTCCTTAATCCTTTCAACTCTTCGCAATAACACATCAAATGTACCGCATCCTCCCCCTCAACACCACACATCGGACAAAAATAAGGACCAGTACCTTTCCTCTCTCGACCAATATACTTTCTCCGCATCCCCACTGGAAGAGCGTCCGCCCTAAGACTCACCATCCACCTCAATTCTGCCCCCCCCCCCAATCCCAACTTGAAATATAATTCTTCTCCCCATGTCTCCATGACAGCCATGTGCATTGTACAGGTACAGTGATATTTTGCATGAACAAAGATTAAGACAAGCAGGGCAAGAGATGACGCTAGCCTAGCTATAGAGAAAGGACATAGGCTAGCTCAGTACGAACTTGTACCCTCAGGCCCCTGAGGGTCATCAATCACTAACATCGTCTGCGACTGGACGGCACGACTGAATACGTCACCGAGAAAACATTATCCATGTATGGGTTGAGAGATGCACACTTTGCACAAGCCCATTTTGAATGAGCACGGCTGTAGAAGAAATATGGGCAGAAGAGGGGCGCTAGCTACTGGGTAATCAATTACCCTCTACTGTATGCCTTCAGATATGCTTTAACAATCACAACCCCTCCAAGAAAACATGCTGACACGTGATTCGACAGCCGGAAAGGAACAGGACTGGAGAAGACAAAGTAAAGATTCCGGCTTTTACGAAAACCCCGAATAATCCGAGCTAAAAGAGTGAATAAAAGGTCAAAGGGGTACAGCCAAGCATACCATGCATGAACAAAAAAAGAAAAAGCATACCTGTAAGGTTAGTAGAAGGACTATAAGCAGGTACACTGGGTGGACGCGGGGTTGTCGAACTTTGTCGCGAATTCGGTCGAGAAAGCGACGAGTGTCGAGCTGGGCTGCTCCACGATCCCATCCCCACATCGACTTGCTGAGTGGGGGTGGATGGAAGGCCGAAGGACGCTAGGGATGTCGTCAGCGGAGGCGGATCCTCTTCCGCTGCAGTCAGGTTAAGATCCCAAGTCGATGTTGGGAAAAGTTCAAACTCAAAACCATTCAAATTGAGGTCAGTATAGAGAGAGGTGCCACTATTCATGGTTATGTTAGGTTCAAGCACTTCACAGGGTTCAAGTTTGGGTTTGGGCTTCGCACCTCGTACTACACTTGTCAGCACGGGATTACCTTCGTTGGATCTGAGGCTACTCATTGACCCCATGTCAGGTCGGCGAGACAAATTGGATCCCGGGTTCTCCGGTGCCTTGAACTCGTTCTCGCTGTAAGAAAAATCTTAGTTTGCAAAACCATAGTATCACACACAACACGTTTCCTTTCACTTAGTAACACTATCTTTTTGTTTATCCTTTTTTGGTACGCTTTTGTTTCCTATTTCCACTTCACACGGTAGTATTAACTCCGTTTTTTGTTCTATCCTGTTTCTCTCCTTTTGTGGTTCTCTTGTATATCCTATTTCGATTTCGCACCTTTACTAATCTTTGAACAACTTTTTTCTTACATCCGCCATTAATCTTTTCAGCATTTGTGAAACAACTCCACCAATTTTGTCACAAAATCTAACTGATCAGCTCAATTTCTCAATGACTGAAACCTTCCAAATACGCAGAACACTTTCACAGACTATTCAGTACCCGCATTGCGACCACAGACAACTACTTCCTTCACTTTCTTCATAACTACTGCCAGAGAGTTTACGAAATTTCTCAACAGAGCTCTGTAATTGCAGTACCGAGACTAGTCAGTACACAGCCGAAGCTCCCATCACGCCCTGCATAGTGCTTTGGTTAGGCCGGGAGAGGTTGTTACGAAAGGGGAAAACTGGAAGCCGGCCATGTGGAAATTATTGCGAAACTTGAGTCGGATAATAATAGACCAATCAGGTAGAAGGCATACGTCATCGGCGCCGGATTATGGGGTTTAAACTTGATTTTTAACCTTTCCTGAAAGAACACTCTTGCCAATGAGTTTATTACATGCTGATATTTAAAATCATAGATATTACATTGCTAGTTATTCAATGATGATTCGTTATGCTCACGGAGCGAAATTAAGAATCCTGGCGTCGCCATGCAGCATCTAGGTGCAGATTAAAGGGAACTTGTGGCAACCTGAGGAGGTGAAGGCATATGCAGTTTTTGTTCAGTTTCGTGAAAGGAAACATCTGGTGGTATCACGAAACCATCGTTTTTCGAGGCCCTCTTTACGATTTCCAAAGGGCATCTGAGTGGGTGTTTTAGTTTTTTGTTTAAAGCACACCTCGCACTATTTACTGTTTATGTTCCAACATTCAACACTATTTGAATACTGTAAAACTAGGGTCTGCTCTTATGAAATTATCCACGGCTTTGGGTATAATTTATTACTTTTATTCCGTGTACCAGCTAAATGTCTTTCTTTTGATGAAATTCTTTTCTTTATGAGTTTGCCCATGGGTGGATCCAAATCACGCCAATATATATTATCGCCCTTCCTGAGGGTGGATGATAGGCAGATATCACCCTCGCACCAAATTTTTCCGCTATCGCCCGAAGAAAAGCAAGGGCGATAATGATTATAACACTAGTACACTTGTTTTGATTTTCTGGTATTCCCCTGATGTTAAAAGAAAAAAGTTCCAACTGTGAGATATCACTTGTTATCGCATGGCTGGCTGTGCGATAACAGCTGTTATCGCACGGTTGGAACTTTTTTCTTTTAACATCAGGGGAATACTAGAAAATTTTGGCACTGGGTAAGATAGGACTGGTATTATGGGACTGCACAGTGTACTGGTGTTATTAGATGATGAGACGCTCGTGCCGACTCCCGGTTTGAAATCGCAACTTAATTGGGGGTGATGTAGACATTGCAAATGTCGGAATGCTTCCGATCTAACTCGAAAGTAGACAGGTTGCACATGTCATCCCTCAAACATAGAAATTTCTAAAACGACAAAGTCAAGAATGACTTTACGCCTGAACTCGATCTCGAACAGGGCACCCTTATCGCAATTTACTTTCGTTCAAGCAACATCTTGCTGGTACACCGTTCAGTTGTAGCGCCTATGTGAATCCATTTTAGTGTATCTTTGTTGTAACAATGTATAGTGCAGTGTTGTTAAACAATAGTTCATGTGTTTTGTAGGGAGAGAAGCTTCGGCTTAACCTCTTTTTCTATTAATAAATACGTTTATCCCATCTCATCTATTAGCAATAGGTCTACACGGATTATCACGCTTGCCACGTTTGTTCTCGTTCCGTTACGTATCATGCACCTGATCATTGTTCCCGAGGAGCTTATTTGCCCGGAGGACGGTTGTACTACCATCCAAGGCAACGGACATGGAAAGAGGCTTAGGAAACAGCCGAAGCCGTGTGTAATTTTCTGTAAGCATAGCTTAGTAAAGTTGTGAAGTGGCCAACTATAGGCGTTTTTCCGTGCTCCCACAAAGAGTTTGTGGCTCGAAAAGAGCGTTTCCGCGGCCTTTGTGCGGTCCACAAGCGTGTTTCCGCGACCAACAGATTTTCGTGGCTCGCTTTGTGGCTCAAATTCAACAAACAACTGCCGAGGTGATTGTCGATTTTGTGGCTCGATTTTGGCGGGAAATTAAAATTTAGCAGCAAAATAACGTCAAAACAATAAAATTAAAAACTTTCCCAAGTATGTGGACATAAAATTGAAGATCCTTTTTGCACGGAATGGTAAGGACGAAAGCCTGGAGTTCTGTATACTAAATCTGTGCATGAATTTTATTTATATATTCAAACATTTGAAATTACCGCCCAAAAAATAGACAAAAGGGCGTTTCCGCGAGTTTCAACTTGTGGCTCGACTGTGTGGCTCACAATCATGTTTCCGCGAAAAACACTCAGAAGTGTGTGGCTCACAACTGTGTCACGGAAAAACACCTTATATCAGAACATCTGAGAAGGAACACTACGTAGTGCTAGGTGTCCTTTAAATCGTGTTAATTTCTAGATTCAACGGATTATGAATAGATGAACAGATTATTCCAATTTCGTTCTTGTTTTTCATGTTGATGATATGCCGTATTTTTTTCCAATGTTTTGCCATGGCCTTCGGGCTTTTGTGTAAATATATTATATTCTATTCTACGCAACCCGTCAGGGGTCAATACCTCCTTTAACCACCTACTAGTTCCTAGTTAAATAAGCAACAGAAGTAGCGAGTAGAAGTAATCTGGAAAACTGCTCCGCCAAAACAAACACGAGAAAGGGACGAGGTCAGGAGTGGCGTGTCCGCCGATCTTTTAACGTCCGCGACCCTACCAATTCTCTCCCATTGGGGGAGAGAAGAAAGTTTATTGGGAAAGTTAAGCTATGTTCTGGTCCTTACTCTTGCCCTATGTGTGGTTCACTTGGGGAAGATATTTTTCATTTGGTTGGTAGTTGCGTTGAGTTAAAAGAGCTGCGAATAGAGATGTTTGAGAAAGAAAGGATGGAGGAAGAGGATTTGGTCAAGATTATGGGGAAGAAAAATTTTGGGGACCTTCGTCGGCTGGGGAGGTTCCTCAAGCAGTCTATGGAGCATCGGGAGCGTTTTTTGGGGTAAGGCGTTCTATCTTCTTGGTGTATATATTGAGTTTTCGTGTTATTTTGTGTTTATTTTGTTTTCCCACCATGGCCCCACGGGCTTTTTGGGATTAAATTCATCGTGCCCTGCCAGTCCATGATATCCTAAATCAGTTCTTCGCGAGGGATTGCCAACTCTTGATTTTGTGTACAGCAAGTGCCCGGCTCCGGTTGCCACGAGTTAGAACATTAAAATCAGAATCTTTAGAAACGAAATCACCCAATTTATGGCGGCACTGCTGGTTTCGGTTGGTGCCGGGATGGGTGTACAGCAGGTGCCGGGAGTGGTTAATCCCTCCGTTCTTCGATAATCATATCAGTCTTTTTTTTTAACTGTTGTCCCTGTTCAAACACTGTACAAACTGTACGTTATTTTCTTTAGTTAAATTTTTTTATTTCTTCTTCACATTTTAATGTTTCTTTTTTTTGCCGACGAGAAGCGATTTAGGGTACGAAGTACTGAAAGAAAATCAGTATGACAAAATTGTGGGTACAAATGATTGTAAAGACAGTGTATTGTTTAATTTTTGATCAATGTACTGTTAAGTTAGAACTATATCTTGTGTGTCGTTCCTTTTTCTCTACTTTTCTTTTCTCTCTATAGTCCATCATAGACATGTATGTAAAGATGGGAAATAAACATATTCATTCATTCAATTAGTTTACCAGGGGAAAGAATGATTAGGGCTGCATCTGAAGAGTCGCTAAAGATGAAATATGTTGCATGAGTGTAGATCCCGAACCACACGAGGCGGGCAAGAAAATGCGGACGGGAGAGAGAAAAGGTGAGACAAATTTTAAATGAAATTTGTTAAAGGCTGAGAATCAGAGGATTGCAGCCGTCCATCATCAGGCTGTTTGAGCCTTCCCCGGGCGGTTGTGTGATTATATAGTTTATTTTATAATTAGTAGCAAATAAAGCAAGTCAAGTCAAGTCAAGATGATAATGACAAACGGATACGTCAGCTGAATTTTATTAGAGCGATACTTCGGCCCTCCTTTGTAAGGGTCCTCTTTAGGCTCCAGCCGCTCAAGCTGGGAAGTTAACTTTCTGTAACATACGAAATTGGGCCTTCGGGCTTAAAGGACCCCTCTTGCTTATTCTGCTTTTTAAAATATATCTAGCTCCCATACAGAATTATAAGCTTCTAAAATCCCCACCTTTCTCCATTGTTTCGTTTCGTGCCTCCGAAATTTTAGCGCTTTTTTGGCCTTGCCGAGTTTTGCCCGTCACACAACGAAACGTTTGCCGGGATCATCAACGTCTGCTGACAACTCTTTCACACATAAGGATCTGAGAAGCTTTTGTTTATTACTTCTTTTATTTGCTTAGTTTTCACACTTTTGAACCACGGCGCGATCAGTTTTCAAATGTTTTGAGCCCAGCCGCCGCGTCGGAGAGCAGGAAGGCTGGACATAGTCGACAGGCGCTAACAAGAAAATCGATAATTCCAGATGGAAAGTAATGGTATTTTCGAAAATGTTTTTTTCTGATCCATTTCGTAGGGAAAATATTATTTCTAGTAAGAGTTGTGCTTTAAGGATTAAAGAAAGCAGTTACGGAAGTAAGTTCCGTACCGGTTAAATGTGACCATGTACGATATGAAAACACATTTGTACCGTCTTTCGTGAATATTTTTATTCTTTATTAATGTTTATATTTGTATATATTGACGATTTCGACAAATTTGGCTTTTACCATGATGGTTCGGAAAGAATAAAAGTGATATATATCTATCTAATTATAGACACGACGGGTCCTTTTAACAACGGTTCTGAGGAAAAGCAGCTGAGCTGGGAGCCGTTGCACCTGTTGCAAATAATCTGGCAGCCGTGGAGCTTCGCACTTCCTATACTCTTATCCGTCATTTTGCTAAGAATCACGTGCACAAAGCAAATTTTGACAGGTTGATCCGTCTATCCTTCATATCTCGACGCACTTGCTGGCTATCAAGTTACCGAGACAAGAGTTGGGTAAACAAACATTGCATGGATGGAGCTGCGCTAACTTACGATTTTCCTAAGCGACCCTAATAAAACAACAGGTCGGCGTCGCAAAGCCGCTGAACGGATTAATACAGTTTCTGTGAACCGGGTAAGGAAGGGGGAGAACTTGCTACGTATGGCTGCAGGACGCTCAATGGCTGGCCATCCTATGTCAGAAGTCTCAAATTATAAGATGTAACTAGTATAAATACTTTGGTGATATTCCTTGTATACTTTAATATTCCCTTTCATGACCATTCCGCAAAGAGCTGATGAGTAGTTTTGGATGCAGGACGATGTTTCTTGCTCCTCAGCTCAGCCTGGATCTGAACCCAGGACCTTCTCTTACCAGGCGACTGCTCTACCAACTAAGCTACCAAGGGGTTTGTGAACATAGTTCGCAAACCATTAGCCTACAACAGTTCGATAGAAATCCATCTAAATAATATCTAGGACGATGATACCTTCGAAACAGATACTCCGCTTGCATGGGTATCCCCGTAAGCCTTGGCCATTCTTCATATCCGTGTATATGTGCTAACATTCCTCGGTTAACACCTAGTCGCGGTAAAAACGCTACAGTGACGACGAAAAACATGACGCACGCGTGATGGCACGACACCGCAGCTTGGCATGCCTCCATAGCTCCGTAGCTTGTTGATGACGCTACTCAACTGAGATGGTTTTGCTGATAATCTCAAGTTTGTAAGGAGAAAAGTAATAATAATAAAACAATTGCAAAGCCTTTCGCCTCTACAAAATAAAAATAAAAAAACACACATCAAATAAAAAAATAAGTAAAAAATAAAAGTAATAAACATACCTGAAAATTGAATGAGTGGCCATGATGAACTCCATATCATTCGTGCCGGGATTGTAGGGGAATCTCTTCGACTTGGTCTGAACATGGATGTAGTTCCCACGATCACCGACAGATCCACTTTGCATATGGTTCTCATAAGGATTTGGAGGGGTTACCCGCAGGCGGTACACAGAGCTAGTACTCTGACCAGACTGAAGAGTCTCCTTTAAGTGGGAGGTCATTTTTGTCAGGTCACCAGGATGGCACAGCTCTTGGATGATGCAGCCAACCAAGTCCTACAACAAGAAACGATATTAATTCCTACGAACAGCGAGAAATTCACGAGAAATCCTAACTAAATAGAAATGTAGTTACATCGTAGATCGTACAGTGCACTTTAATATCGTAGCAGAAAAATGGCTAGTAGACCTGCGATAAATATTTCACTCGTGAAACATATTTTGTTTGATGTAAAACGTAGTAATTTAGCCAAATACAATTATTAGCTGACTTGATCCATTAAACAATAAACGAGATCAGCAATCAGTTTGTTGTTGCAGGGTTTGTTAGTCGCCTGGCCAAACCATGTTGGACGAATGAAGGAAAAGATACTACGCGGCATTAAACAAAAACTTAAAAAAAAATCGGGACAAAATATCTTGTATATGTTGTGTATATGTCTTGTATATTGTATATATCTTGTAATATCAAACAGGGAATAGTGTGAAGGGTTTCTCGTCCACTCGAGGACCGACATGCACTTCTTGTTTGAGCTGATACCCAGCAGGCTACAAAAGTTAGTTTGTTGCCAACCAAACCAAAAGCTAGCTATGATAACCAGGATAAATTAATTGGAAGAAAAGAACATCGCGCTCTCTACGTTGTTTTTTGGAGGGCGTCGGCTACAACCAACAGCTCACACATAAGAACAGATACAGAAGAGACGGAACATGTCGACGACACGAGAATTTTATTTTCTCACGGATTTAGTTTCTAGTCTCTCAATCAAGATGTCGCAATAAATATTTTAACTGAATAACTTTGACCTCGACTAAGTTACTGTACACCTTTCCGTCAGTTCCATCTTCACTTCACCGAGCACTTTATTTAATTACATTAGTTGCGTTTTTGCAGATACTATGGTATCTGATATACGGTCCAAGTCGTTTTTACGTAACAGATATTCAGATATCATGGTCCGACCGTGGTATCTTGTCGCGGTATCTGAAAAGTCATCTCACTTCCATCAAATTTTGTCAAATTGGTGGGAAAGAAGTTCAGCACTTAGTGATGTAACTGGATATCAGTTTTTCTTTTGGGATGAACTCGAAAAGTGCAATTTCGGCAATAGTCGTTTTTGCAGTGAACCGTATATCAGATACCACGGTAACTGCAAAAACGACTAATTGTAGATCCAGTTACCGTGGTAACAGATACCATGGTAACAGATACCATGGTAACCGCAAAAACGAACTATTCTAACCCACAAGCCGTTAGAAAAACAAAAAGTTTGAAAGCATCTACATCTAAAAGTGCTGGACTGTAATGTGACCAGTAATATTTGTATTATGCCACTAGGTTAACACAGCTCGACACAGGTCCGTATCCAGGAATTTATTTCGGGGGGGGGGGTGCCCGCTGGTCGGACCAAAAAGATACATAGATCAGAGGTTAAAGCCTATAAAAAACGATTATTTTTGTGGGTTTCGGCTGGTCAAACCCCTACCCCCTGGATACGGCCCTGGCCTGACATGTAATGATCAGAACTCAATGTTGTTATTAGAGCAACGCAAAACAAGATGAAGTATGGTCTGTATTCCTTAATCAAGGTGTTCAAGGGAAAAAAAACACGCACGAGCTCGAGAAATCCATAGGCTACACAACTTTCCCTTTGACCTTAATCTGAAGGGCTTTCCAAGCACAGTCCATGAATGACTCTCAGCTTCTCAGTTAGCGTTTTCAAACAACTTAGCGGATAGCCAGTGCCTGTACACGGGCACGACTGGGCAGTTAATAAGAACAGGGAGTGATCGTTTAGAAATCACTAGGCTATTGGTATCTCAGAAAAACTAGACATTACGCAACTCTACCAAGTCGAAGAAAACCCGAGGTCCCTGAAGCTAAACAATCAACGATAGCTTGCGTGATGCCAAGTCCTCTTGGCTTCGTGCTTTTTACACGTGGGGGAATGGGGGGGCGGAGCCGGGTTCGCTGAAATTTGTCTAGCCCAGAGTCGGAGCCGGGTTCGTTGATGAATTTAACACTGATGTGGGAGCCGGGTTCGTTGACTGAAAACAAAACAGGGATCCTGCCTCAGAACAGGGACCCTGACTTAAAGGTCATCTGAATGAAGTCTAACACCCTAAATTGCCACTTTTACATACTGCTTACCATATCTCTCGAAAACCGGACTAAAATCGGATGAAGTTTCACCGTGCTACAATTTTCAGCCTTTTTTCCGACTTGTCTTGATCGTAACACTCGCCGTAACAGTTGTAACAGTCCATGCGTAACAGTTTATGTTGTAACAGTCCACGCCGTAACAGTCCATGCGTTTATCCATCCATGCGCTGTTTATCCATCCATGCGTTATCAACGTACGTTTATCCATGCGATAATGACAGTTTAAATATTGGCGCTAAATTTGTCTTGGGAGGTCGTAACGAATCGCCATAGGGAGACTTAGAACTTCAAGAGTGGATAGCACCGAAATCACGGAGCGAAAAAATTCTTCTTCTCTGTACCGGTACTGTGAACGACGATCTGAGGGGTTCATGGAAGTATGGTAGGATCGTTCAGGTGTCCTTTAAGGAAGAGGAAGAAAACCAAAAGAACAGGGATCGTACCCTTCCTCGTTTTTCGGCGCGGCTTGCGGCTGCTTGCACAGTCGGAGGAATGGGGCACATGAAATGTTTAAATCCTTCTATGTTATTCATTCTTGCACAAGGCCTGTGCCAAACTGAGGCGCTACCTCAATCGCTTGCTCGAAACCAACGTAGATAAATTAAGACTACCGGTACGCAGGGGCGTCGCTATGGGGGGGTGGTACCACCCCCCCCTCGAAGAAAGAAAAAAGCTAAAACGGGCGCTCGCAGAGCGCCCGACCCAAAACTTTGAGCTCATCTGGGCGCTCGCACAGGAAAGAAAGATGGGGGGCTAGCAGTGCGCCCAGATGAAGTCAGTATGGGTAGTTCAAGATTACCAAAACTTTTCTAAACCGACACGAAGTGTTGTGTTGGCTACCTCTCGATTCAACAAAATCCAGGCTGATTTTACTTGTGGCGTATATTTTTAAAGTTTAACCGAAAAGGACTGGGATAGGACAATCTAGTTACCCATCACTTATTTACTTAAATTGGCTTGAAGACCCGCTGAAAATGCGTTACTTGGTTGTTCCGCTATTCAGGAATAATCGATTTTCGAATAGTGGAATTTCCGTGTGATTTGTGGTACCTCTAATTTGTTGTATGCCTTACAAGAAAGATTTATGACTTTTTTTTTCAGGCACTAAGGAACCTTCACCAATATCGCCACTGCCCACTGAAAAGCCTTGTTTGTGTTTAGATAAAAATTTCCCGCGTCATAGTAGAATTTTCGCTGTGGGGACGGCCGCAGATAATCTGAACGTCATAACTAGAGCAGATAGTGGAAAACAAAAAAATCCCTTTGCAGAATCCGAATAATTCAGTGTACTCAACTAAATGACACAAAAATAAGTTGGCTTTTCAGTTAAACTTTAAGAATTTGTTAGTTTCAAGCAAAGGTTTTGGTGAAAAGAATTTTCCTCCAGTGCGTCACATAACAATAAATCGGCTTTGTGAATCAGCAATGAAGGAAGATGTAATGACAGGCCTGATTATAATACAACGCGTCATTTGATTTTTATTTTGTTTTGTAACTGTAAATTGAGAACATGCCTGCTCTGTTTCAAGTTTTGTTTGCCTGGATGATCAGTACCTCTTTTTCGGAAAGGGTCACATTACCATGTTCCAGCTAAATGTGTCACATTTTTCTGGGTTTGTCAAGAACAAATACAGACGGGCAGATCCGTGCTAAATGGCCCTTACTTTCATTTGGGATTCGAAAAGACGTTCTAATCTAACCGGACTCCAAAAAAATTGCCTGCGGCGCCTTTTTTAGCGTCATGCGTCATTTCATTCGGGTTTGCTTGAAATTTCACGGCTTGGGCCATATCAAAAGCAAGATTTTGTTGGGGGGAAGTAGAGTTTAACCCGAAAAAAGTCATGGGTTACATACAAAATTTCGCCTGCGGTGCTCATTTTCATTTTGTCTGATATGCATTCTTCATTCTGTCTGGTATTAGCGGGCTGTGGGTTGGGCTTTTTCGAAAACGAATTCCTTTCAGTCGTATGTTTTGAGGTAGCCACCTTCCATGTCCAAGCCGTTCAAACCGTCCCTGAGCTTGGAGATATGACTTGGCTTTTCAGTCTTCAACGCTTGCATGTATCACGAGTTTTATCATTAGGCTACATATGCGACGAAAAGCTGAAACGGGCGGCAGGGCGCCGGCAGGCGCCCAGCCACCCCCCTCGAGTTTTGGCTAGTGACGCCCTTGCCGGTACGCCACAATTAAGTTTCCGACATACAGAAAATATTGGTAACCTTAGACCTTTCTGTTCCTTTCTTTCTTTCTGCCTTCCTTTATTTCTTGTTGCTCTTATTTGTCCTTCCTTTTCTTAGCTATAGTGTTTCTATGTCAGTTTTTCAAGGGAGTTTGTTGTAGTTCCTAGCAAGTGTCAGCTTCAGGGAGGGGGTATGGTTAACTTTTTTTCTTCAAATAAACCATCTAGGTCCTTTAGCAGTAATGAATACCATATCAGATAATCTAATCCATTCAGAACCCCTCCGATTTCTACCAACTTTAGATCCAGTTAGACAGAATATATGTGACCCGTTTCTACAAGTTCCAACTCGCAAAAACTTGCAGATATCTCTTTCCCCACCTTGGATTCTGCTCTGCTTGTTCTCAAGGTGTGTACACTGTTTGTTTAGTATTGATTAACCTAATGGCAACTTAAGTCAATAAAAGCCAGTTCGCTCGTGGACCGCCCACCAGCTTTCCTCGAGGCGACCTTGGCTTGACTACTAATTCCTTCGCTATGTCCAAGTCGGAAGAGAGCGAGGCTTGAAAACAGTTACAGCAGATGTACAGCTTATCGAAAGTGACACTAATTCAACACTAGCAGCAATTTTGAAGGACATTTTGCACTTTTATTTTTTTATACCGTATTCATATGTAGCAAACCCCGTAATTACATTCGGATGAGCTTTCATACTCGCCGATTGTCGTTTTGCCGAGATTAAAGTCTTTGATTCATGTGGGCCAGGAAGGTGGGAGACACCATCATTTTTCGATGGGTCGGATTTTTACGAACACGCTGTTACCTTTGTTTTCTTCAAAATCCTCACGGTAGCCAACTTTATCCACAAATTACTTGAACACAATTCATTCTTGAAAGCAATGTCGCCATTGCTCATTCACTATTCATTGATCTCCCGCCGGAGGTCAAAACAGTTACTAAACCTTCGAGAAGCTCGAGTGGCGTGTGAGCAGGGTTCCGTTTTTGCCGGCTAAAATTGATTTTTACCATACCGGCGGTTTTAATCGGCTTTTATTAATAAAAACCGATTTTTGCCGGCTAAAACTGGCTAAAATCAAATGGCACTGATCTTTTCTACGTATCAATCTTTACTGTTGTTTCTTCGTTGTTTTCCGACTATTTTTCAACCAGGGTTGATTCTAGTGTCGGCCGATTTTTCGATAGTGACTTTTCAAATATCGATGTTTTCGATATTTACATTACGACCAGCAACATGTCTGCTATTCGGGATTTTGAATAAAAACACGAATGTCGGCACGAATTTGGATTTCAAAGCTGAAACAAAACCATTTTTTTGTACTTTGAGCAAGAAATTGGATGTTGAACTCCAATACAGAGAATTAGTATATTTTTTTTCTTCTGCGCATCTATTTACGGAAAGTACAGGTTGGTTACCCATAGGTAGCAACCACCTTGGGATTGCTATTTACCTATTCAGGATTGTCAACAACTGGGTTTTTAGATCAAATTATAACTGTCTGGTTTGAAGTAGTAATGTGTAATGTGAATTAGTAGAATCGTCTGTTATTTACTCCCACCCACATTATATCCAATTGAAGACCACAATGGCCAACAATTTGAAATCTCCTTTCGGAAAGGAGATACAGACTGGAATAGAAAACTTGTACAGTTGGACATGCTACTCTTCCTTATTGGGAATGTTTGATTTCGGTCTTTTTGTTGGGAGACCCCTGAACTAACGAGGAAGTTTTCGTTTTGTTTTACTATTGAGGTTGAATGTCTGCTCTATAATTTGATTAATATATGACTTAATGGACATTTAACCTTAGTTGGTTAATTTATTTCTGCCATATTCGAAGCTGATTTCGTTTTAGTGATAACAGTGCAATGAGTCAATTTTTTCTTTGAGAAATGCAACAAAGAAGTTTTGCAGATTATTTTCCAATAAAGAAGTACTCTACATACGAGATCGCTGGGATCAGTTAATTAAGCTTGTTTGAGTTCTTCTAGGTTTCTTTAATACCTGAAAGAAGTATGACAGTCCTAGAATAGCGGAGTGCTACCAAAATCACATAGTAGCAGTTAGGAATTTGATTTTAGCCAGTTATTTGATTTTATCCACGCCACTTGATTTTAACCATACCGGCAAAAATCACCTTTTAGCCGGTATTAACCGGCTGGTATTTTAGCCACCCGGGAACCCTGCGTGTGAGAGGATTAAAATAACTAAGTATATCACCATGTGAATGTTTCGATATGTCGGAAGAGGAAATCATCGGCCAGTTTGACAATTTTTGGTCTCGGAAGCTGATATCATTTTGCTCAATTTCAGGATCTTCAAGAAATCACTATAACGAATTTGTATAATTACGGCGTTTGCTTATTGTGATCTAGTTTACATCCTTTCTTCTTTGGACTTGCGGGAATTAACAAGAACACAACAGAAAACAGAATACTAAAAGAAATCGACAATGCTAATAATTAGCTTGATTTTTCTACACATTTTCCGTATACCTGCTAAAATAAAAACATTTTGTTAGATCCATAGTCAATCTATGATTCCAGCCCCTCCATGTCTGGCGGTGCCGACCCACGCCACTAGACGACCCAGCTGTCGGATCGAGTCGTGGCTTCATCTTGGGTCCTGGGTGGAAGTTGCAAGTGCTAGAATGCTTGCGATCCAACTCCTTTAATCTACTTCGATATTCATAGATCTGCGTCCATGCTCAACATGAACAGAGCAGGGTTCTTCCGCTCGAACCATATACAAGCAGTACATATGAAGTTATAAGCGTGTGTGCGTGTTGGGGGGGGGGGGGGCTCGGGCTCGCAGTTACCAGTAAAAGCGCCGATAACGTCATAACTGCAGGTTGTGCTCTTCTGTAATCCTTCGCTGTAGGGATTCGACTATGGGACAACAACAACAAGTCACCAAAGTACACATGTGCTCAGGTTACCTTATTGGCGCTACGCCACAGTCTAAGGATGAACTAAGGGCCAGATCCCTGTTCCCGCTGCTGCGAAAGTTTTTTACAAAAATCTAGCTAGATTTTTGTATTTCTAGCCTGAAATCCTATCGGATTTGGATCAAAGCGGAACTTCTTCCAAAACCGTGGCAGTACGACTGGAAGGCCGCGGAATCTTCCACCAGAACCTATTCAACTGGACACACAACGATCATCACGAGGACAGTTTTTGTCCTCACAGTATGGACAATTTTTATCACGGCAAGCTTTGACCGAGAAGTTGCCCACTCAGTTTTTGGGTGCACAGCAGGTGCCCGGTGCCGGCTGGTGCCGTACGGTACTGGACCCTATTGAACTTATTAATTCGAAAAGGGGAGCGGCTTTTGGAAACGAGAGGGCATTTTGAGTCGTGGGCATTTTGAGCCGTGGCCATTTTAATCGGGGGCATTTTGATCGTGGGCATTCTGAGCGTGGGCATTGTGAGAGTGGGCAAAAAGATCGTGGTGATTTTGGGAACCACCCTTCGCCAGGCTAATCATTTGAGAAAACCAAGTTCAGATATACCTGTATAAGCCATATCTATTTTGACGATACGGATCGCTTCCTGCTTTACTTCTGCCAAATTTCCGGTTTCGGCCGAGTTCTGAGCGAACTATTTGTCCAGCAAAAAAAAAAAGAAAGTTCAGAAACGAATTCAGCGTATCTCCTTATCCCTAAATAAAGAACATCTAATCAACTTCAAATAAAACTTTCTTATAAAAAAAAAATCCGATTTCAACAAGATTCCGGACGAACTATATGTCCGGGTAAAAAATGATTGTCATATGCAGATTCAGCGTCTCTTCTTACCCTTAAACTGTCATCTAATCAGCTTCAGATAAAACTTTTTCTTTTCACAAATTTTCCGGTTTTGGCCGGATTCCGGGCGGACTACTTGTCCGGCGAGAAAATGATTTTCACGATCGTATTCAGCATGTCTTCTTACCCCTAAATCAAACATCTAGTCAACTTCAAATAAACTTTTACTTTTAACAAACTTTCCGGTTTTGGCCGGATTCCGGGCAAACAACTTATCCGGCGAGAAAATGATATTCACCGTCGTGTTCAGCATGTCTTCTTACCCCTAAATCGAACATTTAATCAACTTCAAATAAAACTTTTACTTTTAACAAACTTTCCGGTTTTGGCCAGATTCCGGGCGAACTACTTGTCCGGCGAGAAAATGGTTTTCACCATCGTGTTCAGCATGTCTTCTCATCCCATAATCGACTATCACATTAGCTGTTTCAAAATGTTGTTTGCCCCTTAATTTAAACCTCCTCCCTCACCCCTAAATGTAGGGCTACAAAGCCCATCTATGAACTCGACCTTACTCTTGACCCAAAGAATCCTCACCCCAAGTTTCATCAAAATATTTCATTCCCTTCGAGAGTTAACGTGCTTACAGACGGACGGACGGACAGACAGACAACTTTTGCGATGTCATAGGTCTCCCTCACTTACGTTTTGGGATCCCAAAAACCGTTCGCATAAGCATACCTCTACTGTAACCTTAACAGATGAAATGACACTTGTTTCAGTACCTTACAATATAGTCCTTCAAATTAAACAGGCTAAAGGACGGCTCAGACGGCGTTCGTAAAGTGCGTAAAGTCGTTCGTAAAGTTGCTCCACCACCCGCGTAAAGTACTTTACGGAGGCAGGCAAGAAGTTCAACTTTAGTTAACTTTTTTTGTAAAGTTCGGAAGGTTGACCAATAGAAGAAGAGATCGAAAACAAGTTATGAAAATAAATTTGAAAATGATGAGATGATGACTCTTGTGGTTTGTATGATAATAATAATAATAAGGTCGAATAACTTGAAACTTGTATTTTGCAAGACTAATTAGGAATTTTTTTGTTTAATGAATTTTTTTCTTGTTGATTTTATCAGGTGAGTTGGGAAGAAAGAATTACTTATTGAATTAAATTGTTTAGAACTGACTTATTTATTTATATTATTTTTGTTGTTGGATTATTCTAATTTATTTATTGTAGTTTTTTTTCTATCTGGATATTAACCATGGTTAATTATGGCTTTTAGTGTTAATAAATATCTACCTATGGTTCATATATGATAAAAATAATCTCTAATAATTAGAATCTTTTTCTTTCTAGAACAAATCGCCATAAAAAATTCTCGTAATGTCATCAAGTCCAATTCCCGTCTAAGCGGCGACAAACTTTACGGAGCATATTTTGTAATTTTGTCGTCCTTAAAGTGGTCAATACTAGGTCCCATTTTAAGGTTTACGTTTCTTCTGTTTCTTCTGAAACAACAAGACCAAAGGTTTCGATGGGATCCCCAGAATCTTCCACAGACCCTAATCAAGTGGACACACAACGATCATCACAAGGAGTGATCAACAGGATGGAATTTTTGTTTTTGGGATCCCAAAACGTAAGTGGCGGGATACCTATGACATCGCAAAAGTTGTCCGTCTGTCCGTCCGTCCGTCTGTCAGCACGATAACTCTCGAAAGGATCGGATATTTTGATGAAACTTGGTGGGAGGATCCTTTGGGTCAAAGTACAAGTCAAGTTCGAAGAATGGCTCTGTAGCCCTATATTTGAGGGTGGGGGAGGGGTTTCAAATTAAGGGGCAAAAAAAAAATATTTTTGAAATCTATTGAGATAGTCGATTTAGGGGTAAGGAGACATGCTGAATCCGGAAAGTTATTTTCTCATCGGACAAGTAGTTCACCCGGAATCCGGCGAAAACCGGACACAACATTTGTCGACCCCCGCTACCCCTTTTCTCAAATTTCGTAAAGCTCTGCGCGGGATTAGTATAGCTCTGCGCAGAGCTGACGTAAGAGAGAGAGAGAGCTAGTGCGATCAATGTCGAAGGGGTTGGTATAATGGAAAAGAGTAGGTGGTTGCGGGCTATATAACAGTTGGGAAGTTTATAGGGGTTGACAACTTCAGTAGTAGGGTACACACTGAAACCAAAAATAGGCCGATCTCAATTGTGAGACAAGTAGGGGACTTCTAATGGTCTCATCGTCTGATAATAGGCTGTTAGACCATGATCATCTTCGGCAATGAGGGGTTAGCAGTTTTGACTACTTGGTGTACCTACAATTTGTTTTTTGTGCTTTATGTGGTACGAACAATTTGGTACCACGTCTATCACGAGGACATGGATTCGTAAGTAAGAATCGGTTGCTAGAATCTTTGGTGATGAGGGGTTGCCAACTTTTGCTAGTTGGTATACCTTTTATTTTTTGCCAGTGTACTTCATGGTAAGAACGATACGGTACCATGTCTATCACGGGGAGATGGACTTGTAAGTAAGAATCGGTTGCTAGAAGGGCTTCGCGAGGGGCTTGAAACTTGAAACTTCGATCTGTTTCTAAATATTACAAGTAAAGAGTACTGATCTATCAACATCATATATTAGATTTTTGGGATCCCATCGACACCTTTGGTCTTGTTATTATACAAGTCCAAAGTGTTATTTAAAGCATTTGACATGTCCTGAGCAGAAAACAAATTAAATTAACTACGGACAGTTTCTCATTGCCTAGATCCATGTTCCCGCTGCCGAAGCCCAAAAATCTGGATTGATTTCTAATTTTCTAGCTTAAAGTCCCATCAGATCTCGGATCAAAGCGTAACTTCTTCCAAAACCTCATGGCGAATCTGAGAACAACCTCAAGAAAGACACAATAGCTGATACTTTTAGACGTCGTCTAGAATTCTAGATACTGAGTGGAGGCCCTCCACTGGAGAGACAAGCCGTGGAAGGGCCACCTTGGAAAGCCAGGGGGACAGCTGGTGGTGGGTACTGCACCATCCATCAGAGTCGCAATGTCGAAACTAAGCAGCTATTTCAGTCTATGAAGGTCGTCGATGCTTTAGTACCAGCAATTCGTTCAAGTGCTATGACAGCAGACTAGGTTCGAGGTTAGTAACTAGAAACGACTTAATAAGTCTTGTTGTCACGGACACCTGATCCATTCCAATCAAGTAAAGCTTCACCGGGATCCGACAAATAGTTACAAGCGGGAGAGGGGATGGGGTACCATTTCCAAGATGACATTCTCGAAAGCGAAACGAGAAAGACAGGCGATTTTGCGATTTTTAGACTAAGTGTCCACTGAATTCTTTGCCATTTTTAGCTGCTTAACTGAATTAAAATGTTAGGCTATGAAAAAGAGATATGTTCGTTATATAGGTTTGGAAAGAGTAGTTATGTTGAATTCATTAAATTGATTTTCTATCATCTTATTGCATTCATCAGTACTAACTAACCGATTTACTTAAAGCATGTCGTGACAGGTTGCAGTGTATACCCACTTGCATCCCGAAAATAAACAGTACACATAAATAACAACAGACTTGCTCTAACAATGTCGTGTCTTCACGAGAAGCAGGTGGAAGTAACTAACGCTACTTTCGCGACTTCCGAAAGCATATAAGTTGCATATCCTACGTCGTCGCAGAATTATTTTATGTTTTTCAGTATCAGTTCTTACCTTTTTCGCAAACAAGTTACAGGTTTGGTAGTTGTCCTGCTTCCTCAGCCAAAGTAGCCTACCATTCTGCCGTAAAATTACCCTCAGATCAGTATTTCAAAAAAAAAAAAATATTCTGCTCAGACCCTCGCTTAGACCTCGGATATGCAACTTTGCGTACATTGTTCTTACAGTGGTAAGAAGTACTTCTCTCAAAAACAGGGTCTATTACTGAAATTTTTTTGGGGCAAAACATCAGATTACAGATCTGTCAGTCGGTTCGCGTGTTTTCCCGACTTCTCAATCCAAGTTTTGAGCGCATTCTGACTATCTGGTTTACCCCGTGACGATATCTGGAGAATATCCCGAAATACATAATATATCCGAAAAATATATCGGATTCCAAATAGTAGTGGGTACCTATGACAATGCAAATTTTTCAACGATTACAACAAACGAAAAGAGAAGCAAAACAAAACCAAAAATGACTCCGCAACTGAAAAACTGTCATAATTCACTTACGTCATAACAGAAACCTTGAGATACTGCCATCATCACCAGGATATTATCTCAGTCAACACAAGAAGTGTTTCCAAGCATCCAATATCATATTCCAGATAAGATATTGCAAACTATATCTTTCTAATATAGATTTGTTGATAACTTGAACAACCTCGAACACAAACTAATTTTTAGGTCATCTGGGGACTGGGAGGTACCTGCGCAAGTTCAGCTCGGAGCAGATAAGAAGAAACCCGAGCATGCCCTCAAGGGTGTAGACCCGAGGGGTTTCTGGTTAAGATCAGACCTTCGCATACCACCGACCACATAAAACTGGCTTCCGCGGATTTTGGTAGCATTTTACATCCTCAATTATCGGCAATTTGAGGAACGAGCGGAGGAATTCAGGACAGCCATGGCGGACCACTGTACCTTGAACCACATTAGCGTTCAACGCTGTAACAATCGACTACCCTCTACCCCTGGTGCATACAAGAGCGATAAGAATCCCCGAAGACGAACTTTATTATTCCTTCTAATGAGATGAAGGAGAGCTATTTGGGAGCAGGTGAGGTGCCGACAGTCCCTGTCCTAGGCTCACTGCCAGCCAGTGACATGCTGATCGGGTGATCTTGGGGTAGGTTTATCCCTTCTTTCTTTTACTCTTCTGCCAGGTTCGGTGCCAAATACTTCTCAGGAACTCTACTGCAGTCGTAGTCATGTGATCAAACCAGTTTGAGCGAGTCAATCGCAAGTGAACGTACGTGCGTATCCTCCCGCAATATATTTATTCACGTCGGTATTCACTTCTTTTCCCAATATATGGCTTTATGGACTCGTCAAAAATAGATGCTGAATTGCTTATATGCTACCTTTAGACTATTCCGTTTTGAGAAATTGTTCAATAAAAGCCATTTCCTCCTTCTCAACGTTTCATTAGGCGCGCGCACCAAAGGGATTAACCTCTCGCTGCTTGTAGCAAAAGAGTGAACGACCCCTCGTAGTCTCATACCCGTTCCGTGACAGTTTACTTTGATTTCGTACCATAATCCTAAAATTGTTCCTGATTTGCATTCAGCCTACCCTGTCGAAGATAGGCAGTTGGTAAACACAAACACACCACGGGTATAGCAAAGCGCGTGACAAACACGGAGTTAGACTTAACAGAACCGGTGCCTAAAGCAAACAATGTAGTCTTTTCTCGAAAGAAAAAACACAAAGAAAGATATGGCCTACAAAAAAGTCGACTAATCAAAATCTCGACTAACGCTTCGGTTTCAACAATGGACTGCGAAGTGCGAACCGAACACCAAGATCAGATAGTGACAGATAAACTTTCCGATCTCGATGAACGCCTAATCGCTGGAGCCTAATCCCAGACGCCTAATCCCAGACGCATCTGGTTTTAACAAGGGAAGAAAGGTCAAATATTTTCAAGGAGTACAAACTCCTGAAATAAGCTGGGATTTCAGTTGCATGTGGATGGGGAAGTACTAGCGACTGAAAGAACCATTACTGCCACTTTAAACTTGCAACATTTACAAATACCGGAGCAGACAATATAATAATAATATCCCCCCCCCCCCAAAAAAATAAAAAATTCCTGGATACGGACCTGGCTGTAGGCCTACTGCTCCTTCAGATTCTAGGCAAGTAATCTCTGGTCGAGCTAAAAGCTTCAGCGGGTTAAGATCCTGATCCTTCTCTTTGTTCCGCAGAAAGGGCCCGCTTCCGCTTTTCGCAATGCCATAAATTCGGACTAACGAAGACAGGTTGGGTTGAAAGATAAAATGTAGAGATTGTGGGGTGACAATTCGTCTTATATCGGAACCCGCTGGCTCTCAGTTACGAAGAGGAAGTTACGAATGCGATCGCACGGATACCTTTCTAACATGACCTGCAGCCATCAGGGATCCGACCTACCTCCCCCTCACAAATCTTCTGATCTTACATTGGTGTAGAGGTCTTCATCAGAAAATGGATTCTTTAGATTCTGATAAACACAATGTGTTTATTAGAATTATGGTTCTCACGAAACAAAATTAAACCCCAAGTTGCTAAAAAGGAAATGATTCTTCCAATTGATGAAATGTTTTTATGCCATAAAAACGATAAAAATAAGCTTAAAAAGCTCAAGATTAGTTAGGCCTGCTAGCAGGGCCGTATCCAGGGGGGGGGGGTCACCCCCACCCCCCGAAACATACAAAGATGTTGTTAGATGTAGAACCTTGAACCTGAAAATTAGCGTTTTTACAGGCATGGACTTTTATTGGCATGTATTAGGTCCGACCCGCGGTTAGACCCCGTCCCCCTAAAAAACAAATTCCTGGATACAGACCTGCCTGCTAGTATTCCTGTTAAGATCTTACTATTTGTCACTATATATCCCATTTAACTTATCAGTTTCAAGATTTTCTTATCTTCCTTTACGTTGTCACAGATACACATTTTTATTATAAATTTATAGACGATGACATGCTTTTATCTTTTTTCGTCATTAGAAAGCTTATTTTCCCTAACAGATTCGCTAAATAAAATTGAAACCCATCCTTGAATCCTCAAAAATCAAGGATTAGTTTTAGACCAAAAAATTACAAACAGTTCGCACCTCTCTTACAAACCGGGAGTTTCCGACGCCTTCCCCGAATCCTCATTTAAACGAAATGAAGAGGTTCTTACCTTGTTTAAGTACTGAGAGTACGTTGACGACACCCCACTGGTGTCAATAGCCATAACTTTTCCATTCACATCAAGTTTGGTAGTAAATTGCTCGACAGGTGGTCCACCTGTGTTCAGGACTGGTTGTCTTTCACTCGTTGGGATACGCCGCGTAACACAAACGAGGCAGTTCTGGTTCTCGCCCACCTCATTCCCGTCTCCCTGTTCAGGTTTCTCCCCAGGGTAGGGCTGGAGTATCGCTGATATCTGAAAAAAAAAGGCCTAGCTACACCAGTGATGTCGACAAGATAAACATCAAGACCAAGACTTTCGCGCGCCGGTCTCCCGACCAAGACGAAGAACAAATAATCAGATAGAACCTCCTTCTCTGGTCCCATGCAGCGACTGTGGATACCCTGACAAAACTGAGCGGAGCTAGAGTTATTTGCTCTAGCTTTGAGTTGACAGCCGTCTACTTCCGTCTGCGCCGTTGCTCATCGCAGAGCAATAACTGAGGGAGGCACGCTGACCCGCTCTGGAGCGCGTCCAGAGAACCAATCAGCTTTGACTTTGAATGTTTCTTCTACGCGGCTTCACAGCAATATAGCTATTTGTAGAGGTAACGAAATGTGATGTGCCGCGTAGCTCCTAACCTCCGCTCGTTTGCAAAGGGCAAGGTACGGGGAAATATTCGACTCCGCATGGTCATATTACAGAGGTAGGGAGTCGGAGGTTTTATCTGATTACTTGTTCTTGCCAAGACCCAGATTTTAGCCCTGATATCGAGACCGAGACCAAGAATTTGCTCTGGTATCGAGACTAAGACCAGGAAAGTATTTTTCATTAGATCGACTATGGGAATTAATTGTCTTTGTAACTAAACTTTTCTCTGTCAAGCCTTGGCTTTAATTAGTAATCTCATGTCAATAAAGAGCATTAAAGTTTAACTGAAAAGCCAACTTATTTTTGTGTCATTTAGACACACTGAATTATTTGGATTCTGCAAAGGGATTTTTTTTATTTTCCACTATCTGCTCTAGTTATGACGTTCAGAATATCTGCGGCTGTCCCCACAGCGAAAATTCTACTACGACGCGGGAAATCTTTATCTAAACACAAACAAGGTTTTTCAGTGGGCAGTGGCGATATTGGTGAAGATTGCTTAGTGCCTGAACAAAAAAAAAGTCGTAAATCTTTCCTGTAAGGCATACAACAAATTAGAGGTACCACAAACGGAAATTCCACTATTTGAAAATCGATTATTCCTGAATAGCGGAACAACCAAGTAACGCATTTTCAGCGGGTCTTCAAGCCAATTTAAGTGAATATGTGATGGGTAACTAGATTGACCTATCCCAGTCCTTTTCGGTTAAACTTTAAACTTTGATCAGCCAATTCAAAACCTAGTCCTGCATGACGCTGCAAACCTTAATTAACACATAACTGCTTTTGGGACATTTAGAACAGCCCCAAAATTAATCCGGATGTAATGACGTTTTCAAGACCTGGCCGGGTCTCGACGACCGAAAGAGCAAGAAGAGACCAAGAACTTACCGCTGGTATCAATACCATGAACAAGATTGTTGGCATCGGCCTTGAGACTAGTCTCTAGTCCAAGACTAAGCTTGAAGATTAAATCTCTGAACTACACCCCTTCTTTCTTTTGTTTAGTAGGATCGAAGTAAGGGTTATAGCAGGGTTATAGTAATCCAACGCCCGAAGCAAGAGCCGGGACATTCTTCTGGACATGACTTTAGGCACGCTCGTCGCAATCCTGGTATTTTTTTTCCCTCACTAGTGTCTGGTGTTTCCTCAATTCCAAAATAATTTATTTTGGTATACCACCTCACGGTTAGCTAGAACCTGCCTCCCGACCAGGTTCTGATTCGTCTGTACATTAGTGATTCCAAAAACGGTTTTCGACGGATACGAGTCGAAAACTGCTTGTCTGATCCGAACAAAAGCTCAAATACGGATACTGTATACGGATACTATTTTAACCCCGAATAAACAGTACATTTACCCTGATTACTGTCACCCCCTCACCCAGCCCCAAATATAGAGCTACAGCGCCCATCAATGAACTTACCGGTACTGAGACATAATAAATAATTATATCAAGTATGAAAAAAATATGTCAACCCATTCGAGAGTGTGGTACCAGAGAATAAAACACACGACTTAGACTATTATAATTAAAAGGATGTTAAAGTGCTACAGCGCGACCCTAACTAAAGAACAATGCATTCTTTCGCACTTCCCCTTAAACTATTTACCATCTGCAAAAACAACAAGTTATTAATCGTGGAAACATTTAATCGTGGAAACATGGGACTGCTCCTTTTCCCTCTTGAAACTAGATCCGTCTGATGAAGTATCAAGCTGAAATGCCATAAGTTCTCTTTCTCAATCTAAAACCTGTCAAATGGTATCGACGCTATGCGGAGATGGACCGTATTTTTGCCACAGGAGAGAACAACTGATGTTCGAGATTTTCAGTGTAAAGAACCAAGGAAAAAACTTCCCTCCTAATTCGGACTCGGCAAGGCTCAATTTTTGAACTGCGAACCTCGCCCCGCCCTTACCAATTAACTATGGACCCTCCCCCCCCCCTGCAATTTTCTACTCAGCATCCTCGAAACCAAAACTCATTTTCTTCCATCCACAACAAAATTATTTTCATGACAAGTTCAAATGGAACGAGCTCTTCACTTGATTAAAAGAACCAGCCAAGTTTATAAAACGTGAAAACAAATTACAAAATGTTTGTCGCGGCCATCCCATTACTTCCAGTAATTACAGCAATACATTATAAATAAACCACGAAGTAATAAAATTAGCTGCGAAAAAAGGAACAGCCACTAGCGCTGTCGTCACCACAAGAAACCCTGAGGCAATGTGCATGCCATTGAGCTAGGAAAATGGGGAAGTGTGGTTAAGCTGCCAAAGAAATGCTATCCTAGAACCAGCGGTAATTGTGGGCTCTCGGGTTTCTATTGGAATTTTAAGGCGGGGTTGTCATCACCCCCTTTGGTTAATATAAACGTACCTTCCCTGTGGACATGTTTTTTTGGGATCCCAAAACGTTAGTGACGGATACCTATGACATCGC
This sequence comes from Branchinecta lindahli, assembly GCA_023053555.1. Taxonomy (NCBI): domain Eukaryota; kingdom Metazoa; phylum Arthropoda; class Branchiopoda; order Anostraca; family Branchinectidae; genus Branchinecta; species Branchinecta lindahli. The sequence continues at coordinate 8,651,648 of JAKZAO010000003.1, forward strand.
AAAAGTTGTCTGTCTGTCCGTCCGTCCGTTCGTCCGTCCGTCTGTCTGTGAGCACGATAACTCTCGAAGGCAATGAGATATTTTGATGAAACTTGGTGTGAGGATTCTTTGGGTCAAGAGTAAGGTCGAATTCGTAGATGGGCCTTGTAGCCCTACATTTAGGGGTGGGGGTTGAAATTAAGGGGCAAGCAAAATATTTTGAAACAGCTAATGTGATAGTCGATTATGGGGTAGAAGGCATGCTGAACACGACGGTGAAAACCATTTTCTCGCCGGACAAGTAGTTCGCCCGGAATCCGGCTAAAACCGGAAAGTTCGTGAAAAGTAAAAGTTTTATTTGAAGTTGATTATATTTTCGATTTAGGGGTAAGAAGACATGCTGACCACGATGGTGAAAACCATTTTCTCGCCGGACAAGTAGTTAGCCCGGAATCCGGCCAAAACCGGAAAGTTTGTTAAAAGTAAAAGTTTTATTTGAAGTTGATTATATGTTCGATTTAGGGGTAAGAAGACATGTTGACCACGATGGTGAAAACCATTTTCTCGCCGGACAAGTAGTTAGCCCGGAATCCGGCCAAAACCGGAATGTTTGCTAAAAGTAAAACTTTTATTTGAAGTTGATCAGATGACAGATTTAAGGGTAAGAAGAGACACTGAATCTGTATAGGACAATCATTTTTCACCCGGACATTAAGTTCGTCCAAAATCCGGTTGAAACCGGATTTTTTTTATAAGTTAAAGTTGTATTTGAAGTTGATTAGATGGTCTTTCTAGGGATAAGGAGATAGGCTGAATTCGTTTCTGAACTATCTTTTTTTGGCTGGACAAGTAGTTAGCCCAGAATCTGGCTAAAACCGGAAAGTTTGTTAAAAGTAAAAGTTTTATTTGAAGTTGATTATATGTTCCATTCAGGGGTAAGAAGACATGCTGAAAACGGTGGTGAAAACGATTTTCTCGCCGGACAAGTAGTTCTCCCGGAATCCGGCCGAAACCGGAAAATTTGTAAAAGTAAAATTTGTATTTGAAGTTGATTAGATGACAGATTTAAGGGTAAGAAGAGACGCTGAATCTGTATAGGACAATCATTTTTCACCCGGACATATAGTTCGTCCGAAATCCGGTTTCAACCGGATTTCTTTTATAAGTTAAAGTTGTATTTGAAGTTGATTAGATGGTCTTTATAGGGATAAGGAGATACGCTGAATTCGTTTCTGAACTATCTTTTTTTGGCTGGACAAGTAGTTCGCTCAGAACTCGGCCGAAACCGGAAAGCAGGAAGTTTCGATCAGCATCGTCAAAAGAGATATGGCTTATACAGGTATATCTGAACTTGATTTTCTCAGATGATTAGCCTGGTGAAGACTGAATCTGGCGAAGACAAGACCTAGTTGTCCGGGTCAAATATTAAAATTTTGGGATCCCATCGAAACCTTTGGTCTTGTTTTCTTTCGGAATAGAACGTGTCGAGTTTTTCTTACGTACAGTATTTGGCCTCCGATAGCTCCCAAAATTTCAGTAATATTACTACTAAGAACGGAAGGACAAACTTTTCCACAATGAACATCGAACCGGTCAACACAGTCGGGGGTAACAATACCCTAGACCCTATTTAGAGGCCCTAGAAGTTCCATTTTGGGGATTCCAACCAGGCAGTATCCAGGGGAGGTTAGGGGGTTCAAAGCCCCTTCCCACCGAAACATGCAAAACTAATCGTTTTTATGGGCTTTAACGTCTGATCTATGTCCTTTTTGTACTTTTTGGTGCGACCCGCGGGCAAAACCCCCCGAAATAAATTCCTGGGTACGGACCCGATTCCAACCGTATCCGACTTCTAAGCCACCGGCTGCACAGGAATCCTACGTGATTCCGCAAAACGGACACTCACATATGCTTGGAATGTGAAACTTTGTAGACTTCTGGGACGTGAACCGATTCAGTATGGGCATACTCACATTCCGAATCGGACAGTTTGCGGGGCTGGCGGAGGGGGAATACACATTTTCCCAAACAAGTGATTCAATTCGGTAAAACTTGGTAGATGGGAAGAGCTAACGCCCAGAAAGGTCATTTACAGGCGCGGACCGAACCCAACCATCTGCAAGTGTTACATGAGCCCATTGCTCTTGTTTTTAGTTACTAATTTCGAACAAGATCTGCACGAAGCACAATGGCCTGAGCGAAGTTGGGATAAATACCACAAAATCATTGGGAAAAGAACAAAAAACTCATGAAAACCTACTGCTTTTGCAGCGATCTAATACCCATTTCCAGCTTACAAAATCATGCAATCCTATTAAAACGAAAATGTTCTGCGTCTTTCCCGTTGGTTCTAATGTCAGAAAAGTACTAAAAAGATACAATAAAAAGGAGACGGTAATGACAGAACAAAGAAATCAGCAAGAAGAAAGAGACGAATTTGGAACAAAGAAATGCTAAGCGTCGCCATTAATTTCGCAACAGCAAGAAATGGAAGGTCAAAAACGTGAATCCTGGCGCCAATGATCCCAAAATCTCCAAGGTAATTTATTAGGCTGGAAGAAAAAACTATAGGTTCGAGAACTGCTATATAGTACCGAGAACATATATGCTAGGTTGAACGGCTTGGCGTAACCCAAATTGAGAAAGGTCTGCCGCGTTCTCCAACAGGAACGAACAAGAACTCGCTTTTGTTGTGGTTTACAAAAGGTCATGACACAAATGTGGAAGAGCTACGAGCTCATATGGCACTTGGTACGGGAAGACTATACAAGAAAGTAAATGAAGACGTCACACAGTTTCCAACGCCTCCAGCTCCCCCCCCCCCGTCGCCAGATGGGGTTCGGATCCATAACACGAAAAGCCGAAGGGCATATGCTCTTCCCACCCATCAAATTTCGATCGAGTCAGTTTCGTCCAAACCACTAAACCCATTTGGTCCCTACGCGTGACAAAAAATCCTACACTCAAACTCCATGGCACTTATAAGGGCAGTTAGCATGTAAATAGCTAAGACTCGCGTGGTCAAGGGCGATCGCTCTTCGTCACCTAGCCCCCCCCCCCCCCAGTGGCCGGACCCGATTATCTACAACGACAGATGTAGGGTTTCTGACCGTCATGCTCACTAGGTTTTAGTCTAAATTCCTCCAACGGTTCGGGCCGTTAGTCTTGCCACAGAATTTCCGGGACCTGACTCCGGCTCCCTCCAAAGGTCGATCGTGACCAGCCAGGACGTATAAAATGAACGTCTAGGAAATTCCCCATCATTAGCATGCCACATGATTCGGGAATCCCCTCCCTCCACTCCCCTCGAATCCGTGAGATGACAATTTCCAACTGAACCCTGTCAGATCCCAAGTTTGCCTGGCAAGTTTCATCTTCCAAGCCCATCTCGAAATATCTTACCTTCTTAATCAGCGGATAAACGGAAAATAGATCGGTATCTGGCACTCGAGCCGAAAAAGCTTAATCACAAGAGCTTGGAAGTATAAAGTGGAAAAAACCGTAATTTTATGCCATTAGTGCTTTGCAACAAATGCTCCTAGAGTCCTACAAAAGAGGTCAACACAAAAGGCAAAACTGACAGATTGCAATTTGGAATTTGGAATGTCTAACTAAGGGACTAAAGAAAACGAATAAGTAAGTATAATTGCTGAGACTTTTGCGCGATATTTACATTGTGCGATTATTGCCATTACTGCTGCAACAATTGCGCGATTTCGTGTGTCCACTGAGCTTTTAAAGCGACAAAATTCCGCTGCAAAACATTTAATGGCACTAAGAAGACAGAAATGTGTTCAATTCGCCTTATTCCAGTTCAGTGCTACAAGTGGACTAGATTATGTTAGTCCTCCATTGTCTCATTATCAACACTTGTGACAGACATAGTACAAAGTCGGATCCACTTTCTACTATAATGAGACATGTGCGAAACCTCCATTACCTTATCCATGTTTGATAACTATTCTGAGCCTGTAAACGATTGGAAACAGTTCGCTGGCTCTTTCTTAATTGTATAATTACAGCTTTGTAGAAAAGTTTCATCAGAAATAGGAGCATGAAGGCTCCGATTCGTGCTTCCTACTGGTTGGATTTTAAGAACGCATCATAACCGACCAATAGGATGCGAAACTCCGTTTTTATTTACAAGCTTTGAAGCCTTCAAACTCTCATTATAAAGGAAACTCTTCTGCAAAAGTTTTATTATATCAACAAGAAATAACCAGATTAACGTTTCCAGCAACTCACTGGCTCAGAATGGTTGCCAAACGCCGATAATTTAGTCTCAAAGTCGGAAGTCCTATACCTCCTAATGTCAAATTTATTTGTTATGATCCCTCTGATGATGGTGTAGGAATATCCGTTTTCGTCGGATAGTGTGCAATCTCTCTATTGCGGGATTAACAGAAACTAGCCCGCTGGGACGCGCTGAACCAGAATGTGGCAAATTCGTGCGAGGCTTAAGGTCCCATTAGCAAACGGTCATACCTGCATCGTCTCATACTGGGAGACTCTCGTTTGCTTCTCTTCCATCGTTTCCTCGTCATCAGCTGGAGGCTTCACCAAAAGGCGACAGTTAAAAATCCGAGACTTGTTCGAGCTGGGCAAGTCCGAACACCAGCCTGAAAAAAAGAAACCACTAATTTCTTTACGTATTTGACCTCTTTGCCATTCTGATGGGGGTCTGGACCATTTTCTCTTCAAGTACTAGGAGCTTTTGCATTTGAGGGGCTTATTGTTTTATGGGAAGCTTCTTGGTATCCTACGAGCTACATCACCAAGAGTGGTTGTTGCTTTTGGTAATTTTGTGCATAAAGCGCTCGAGTTGAGAAGTATTATTTCTTGGCTTCTATTTTAGTTATTTGTTTTGTACATGAGCTTCGTTTTTTTTTTCAATGTAGATCTTATTATAGTATCGGTATTAAAAAGACTCACCCCACCCTAACTTCAAGACGTATCTAGATAGAGGGCTGAAAGTCTGGGGCTTAAGTACTGATGGTGAAATAACACTAGTTTTATTTGTTGCCTCGATTTGGGCAAAGATGACCGTGCGGAATTCGAACCGATTAGAGGTATCCTGAATTATAGATGAACAAGTAGAAAGTGTAGGCTAAGCTACTCCCGCGAATCGGTTGCTATAACTGAAAGCGGTCCCGTTTCCGTCACAAACGTTTCCGGGAGCTTACCTTGGCATTCTGACGGTGCCTCGTTTCCCCACAGAAGAACGCCCTTCTGCGACTGGTGCGCAGGCTCAAATTCACTATACGGGTATCCTAGTCATTAACAAGAGTGATAACAATCCTGCGAGACAATTCGACAAATTTAACGAAGGGAGAGTCCTCAGTGAACTAGGATAGCTTGAGAAAATACCTTCAAGTGTGTTTCGATTAGAAGTTAATATCCGATGCGACACGTCCAAATTTAAGAACACCTAACTATTTCTTCTAAAACAAAAAAATAAGAAGATTCCCCTCCCGATCAAGGGGAGTGCTGCGTCACCTGTTATGGACTGGCACTCCCATCGCCTTTTAGTCTAGTTACTCATTCACCTTATTCTTGACGAATACGGCTATATCTTTTGTGAATCACCAACAAACTTTTATCTTTTTTTTCTGTTTGTAAAGTGGCTCTGTACGCCAAAAGCTAACACAAGACCACGGCCTCATTGACAGGGCCTATCTCATGTAAAATTCTTATAACCGTTAGGTAATAGGCGCAGACAATCGTTTCCTCATCCTGTATAGCTTACTTCCACGTTCACGCAAGAATTAAATTCGCGTAATCACCATCGTCGTGCGTCTGCGGATATCACCTGGTCACGGAAGTTTAAGAAGCAGCTGAGCAGACAATCTAATTACCCCTCCACGTAGTGTATGGACAGCTTGAATGCGAGGGGTTGCTCACTCTCCGCCACCGGTGTACACCTCGGCACGGCACCGCGGCACGCGCCACTTGGTGTACATTGTTTTTTTAGAGTGAGCAATCCCTCGCTTGAATGCTGAATCCCACATTCACAAGCGTCAGGATTGTTTGTTTCCAGACACTCAGGTTCACAAGCGTCAGAGTTCCTTCCGGACCGAAAAACATGGATGGTGGAGAATTTGTTTGTCAGAATGTCGTACAACGTTATAGTAGTGCGAATATACGATTACGACTTACCGGCCATGTCCTCTGCACTTTCATCATAAAGCTTAAAAAAATCGAAACGTTTCCATATGTAACGGAGCGGAAAATCTGGGCAGGAATTCTAGTCCACAAGTATCAAACCTGATTGGCCGTATAGGTATTCTGATTTTATCAATGAATGAATTAATTTTACTGTCCTACTGGACTATAATGAGGACTAGTGGAGTATAATAAAAGAAATTGAAAAAGGGAAAAACAAAAACACAAAGTACATGAACTATAAAACTTAAAGGACGGTAACTAATCATACTCGATCATTAGTTGCGTTTTTTGCCTTTTCTCCATAGGTCGGTTAACCTACCTATTTGCCACTATTGACCGTTTTTTCGTCTCGCCGGTCGGTTCGACTGAGCTCTAAAAAACGGCTTATAAGAAAAAATGGCGTCTTCCCGTTGCCGGCGCCTATGTCTCCAATGAGAATTTTGAATTTCGCGCCGTGCCAAGAGCGTAGGTTGGATGGATGGATTCGAAACTTATGCAATATTGTGATCCAACACGTTCTTCTCCCATATCTACACCACCATAATCATACACACCATATATACTGATCCAGCGTGTTTTCCTGCCCCTATTTTTGCATTACAACCGATTTCGGATCCGTTCAAAAGGTCTCCTTAACCCTACGGCCCTACATCGAATCTCTAATAAACTTCAGATTCAACTTTTAGCTTTTACAAATTTTCCGGTTTTGGATTACTTGTCTGGCAAGAAAATAAACGGATTCGGCATGACCTCTTCCCCTATGTCCAGCCTCTTTTCAGCTACAGACAAACCTTTTACTTTAGCCGAATTTCATGTTCTGGCCGGAATCCGGGACAAAATTGTCCAAGAAAATTAAATACATATATGGATTCAGCATGTCTCCTTACTTCTATCCGACTATCAAATTAGCTTAAAAATAATATATAAAAAAATACCTTTATTCGCCACTTAATCTGAAACCCACTCCATCACCCCGAAATGTAGAACTGCAGAGCTAATCTATGAACTTGACCTGTACTTCGACCAAAAGAATTATCACGCCAAGTTTTTGAGCAAAATTTGTCAACCCCTTCGAGAGTTATCATGCTAACAGACGGACGGACAGACGGACAAGCTTGACGAAGTCCTAGGTATATCGTCACTAACGTTTAGCTATGAGTGAGTAGCTGAAGTGAGGCTTACCTAGTGACGTCGGCAGAAGTGACGACGAAAATCTTGCATGATCGCCAACATGGATGATGTTGTAGATGGACTTGCCGATAAGATCGTCTGGCGTGTAGCGAAGGAAAGAGGAAACGTTGTCGGAGACGTATTCCACCTTTCCTTCGGTGTTGACAACAAACAAAAATCCGTCCAGAGCCTTGAAAGAAAATTTAAATTAATACAAAATACGGCGTGACCACTTCAGCCCAAGATGGCTGCAATTATATTTGATTCCGCTAAATGAAAAAGTCGGCTGCTGTTTATTCTAGCAATTTATTTATTTATGTATTTATTTATCACCCATCATTTCAAAAAGAAAAAGGACGGAGTACAAAAATGAAAAGAAAAACAAAACAAAAGAAAAACATAACACTTTGATAGGAAAAAAATCAACAAATACAAATACAAAAACTCTTTGACTAACAACTGAAAATAATTACAAACATATACACTTAGACTCTCCAATATCTTGGCCCTTCTTGGCAAGAGTCCTCCCAGGCTCAAGACTAGCGAGACGCACTTGCGATCCGCGATACAGCGAAGCGCCGAAATGTCGACAGAATAATTTCAGCTGACTTTCCCGTTTAAAACCATCAAATTTGGATTGAACTTTTGTAGAAATGATCAAAGTGCGATCACAAACTTCTCAACACCTTACCATAAGGCGTATTCTCGCCGTTCCCCGAGGGCTCCTCGGGGATCCTGGATTATCCGGATCCACTTTATTTTTGGTTTTGCTTATCCTGGTTGTTTTTAATTAATTTTCTTTTCGTTTCGCAGAGTCCTCGTTTTGTGGACTCCTCAAGTGGAGTCCTCAGGGAACGGCAAAAATACGCCTATATTGGGATGGATCAACCAAAGACAAAGAAATGCAAATAGGCGATGAAGATAGCTGCAGACTGCAGAATTATTGTTCGACACAGCCTTTTTTTTCTTCTTCATGCGCTATTGAGATTCGCCCAGGTTGAGCTGATAAGACGAAGGTTTGCGCGAGCTGGAAAGCCAAGTCGAAACTGCTTTCCAACGGCTTTCACCGCTCTCTAAAAACTGTTGTAACTCGCCCTACAATGTTTTTAATTTTAGGTTGAGGTTATCAACCTGTACGTCTCCCGCAAAGTGTACCAAGAAAACTCGTGGAAAGCTCCGGAAAAAATCTGGAAGTTCTGGAAAAAAATTAACAAATTAAGAATCATGGCAGATTCCGAACAAAATGATTAATGGAACAAAATATCTGCAGGAATCCGATATATAGCAATGCTGTAGTACATTAAGCAGAAACTATTTATTTCTGGAATCATTTTCCAGTCTGGAAACTGGGGAGTAATTCTCGGAGTAGGTTCCCTGTGGTTTCCTCGACGATCGTCGCTCACTGGGAAGTGATTCCAGAATCTCACGGAAACCCTACTACAGACAAGACGAGTACAATTCCAGGACTCTGATGGATGCTTTTGTTTTCCCATCACAACCGAGGAAGCTATCAAGATCCCTTCGACCGCCAACATCAGATACCTACAGCTATCCCACAAAGTGCCCGATAAGCTGGTGGAAAGATAGTCTGCAAATTAAGGGCAAAATACAAGAAAAAAAGTAAGAAATGTTACAAATTTCGATGACTTTGTTGGAGCAAGGTAATCTTCAGAATTCTAAAATACCAATATTCGAATATCAATCAATCAATTTTTATGCACCAGCAAGGGATCATCAAAACACACAATTGCCATAACGATAACATAAGAAACAGGGATAGACAACTCCACTGGATTAGACGTGCCTACTGCCATGTACCCAACCGACTATCCGACAGTTTTCTGACCTTAGAGAATAGACGATAAATCGAAGTTTTGCCCCCCTCCCTAAATCGGCAAATGTGTAGCAACGGCTACGCAGTAGAGCCTCGGTTATGCCTCTGAATTATCGTGTTAGCGGACAAAAAAAAATACAATTGTAAGATGATACCAAATTCCACATACAGCAATGGCTGTAGTACCTTATGCAGAAACTGTTTTTTTTTTTTTTTTTTCAGTAGACGAATAAGGAAACTGGAAAGTGCTTCTCGGAGTACGTTTCCTGCTATTTCTCCGACGATCATCGCCCACTGAAAAGTGATTCCGAAATATCACGGAAATTATCCTACTGACAAGAAGAGTATAATTTCAAGCCTCTGATAAATGCTTTTGATCACAAAACAGGACAGAAAAACGCATAGGACGTTTGGTTTCCTGCAGATTCCAGAATCACATGGAAACCCTCCTGCGGCCAGGAAGACCATAACTCTGAAAGATGTCTGAAAAAGATGTTCCATTTTTCTATCACAGCGCAGGACGCTACACAAGATCCCTTTGGTCAGTGCCACGACAATGCTAGTAGAAAACTACTCGGCTAAGTCCGGGCAAACAATTACAAACAATTGATAAACATTACGAATCTGGATGACTTTGTTGGAACAAGATAGTAGGCAGAATTTCAACACACAGCAACTGGTGCAGAAACCGCTTCTTTCTAAAAATCAGAAATAGTTGACTGTGCTAAACGGATATGCCAACTGATTTTTGAAAATCATAAATTTCCAAGTGTTCTGGCGGTAGATGAATAAGGAGTGTGGAAGGCGATTCTCGGAGTAGATTTCCCGCAGTTTCATCGTCACTCACGGGAAAGAGATTCCAGAATCTCACGAAAACCTTCCTACAGACCTTAAATCTTACCAGCGAGGCCCCGGACGCGTTTATATTTATAAACCGTTCTAGGGACAATCAATAGTCTATATAACAGGCCCCTTTGAAGGCAACAAGGGATATCTCCCTGGATGGTAAGAATAAGCTGGACAAGAAGAGCACAAGATGTCTGGAAAAGTCTCTGAAAGATGCTCGTGTTCTTCGATCATATCGCAGAACGATGCCAAAATCCATTCGACCGGTACCATCGGATAGCTGCTTCCCGACCTTTGCAGCTTTCCGGAGGAAAGCTAATTGGCAGCGTTGGCCTAGTGGAAAGCTAGTTGGGATGAATTTGGATGACTTTGTTGGAACAAGATAATCTGCATGATTTTAATACACAGCAACTGGTGCACAAACTGTTTCTTTCTACAATGATGAATTTCAAAAGATTCTGCGGTAAATGAACAAGGAGAGTAGTATGCGATCGTCGGGGTAGGTTTCCCGCGGTTCGACCGTCGCTACTGGAAAAGTCAGGTTCGATCCGGGCAAAAAGTAAAGAAAGAAACATTGCATATTTGAATGACTGTTGGAACAAGACTATCTGCAGAATTAGATAATCGGGCAACTGGTGTAGTAACTTCAGCTCAACAAACAGTTTATTTATTAAAACATAACTTCCCATGTTTTTTTCTTTTCAGTGGACAACTACGAAAACTGAAAAACGATTCTCTTTAGTTTCCGGTGGTTTTCTCTGTGATCGTCGGCAACTAGAAAGGGATTCCGAAATCTCGTGGAATTCCTGTTGCGGACAGGTCACAGCATCCGATCACATCGCAGAGCGCTCTCAAGATCCATTCGACCGCTACATTCGCTTCGCTGCTTCCCGAACAAGTTTCTGTCATCATGTCCGACCTTTCAAAGCACTTCGCTTTGCTCGCTCCGTCACTCCTAGCAGTCCCACGAAACAGATTTCAAAATGATCACTGTCAAGTATCCAGACCTACATTTCCAGGTAGGCTGACAGGGAGCCGGAATTCTTAAAATTTCTCATGTTAAATTCCTGTAGCTCTCTTTCGTTTCCACGTACAAATTCGTGATCCAGTAGGAGCACAGACGGAAGGACCCAATAATCTATATGTGTCCTAGAAACGATGTTATAATGACAGTACAAAATGAGCTAGTGAAAATTTCTGAATATACAGTAACAAGGGCCTTGTGTGGGGGGTAAAGTGGGGCTATAAAGTAGGCTAAAGAAAGATAAAGTATTTAGGGAGGGAGAGTGCTGTGGCTGGTCTTTATTTGTGTCCTATGTGTGATAATTTAGACGAGTGTGATCCATCAAATTGCCAAGAACTGCGTGAAATTCATAAAGAATACAGTGTTCGTTCAAGTCAATGATTACCAACAACTATATTTCCACGTTTTAATTTTATTTGTTTAAGATTGGCTAATAGATTAGAATACATGTAGGCTTCCTTGTCCTTGTCTAAAATTCTCGTGTCGGCTAAAATTTAGCGTTATTTATTGTGTAGTTGTTTGTTTTGTTAAACTGTTAATGCCTTAGGATAGTATTTTATTATTTGTTTATAAAAATCATATTATTAACCGAGTGCCAATTTTGTCTGCGACTGGAATGTCTGGCGTTTTCCATAACTCTGTTGCTATTTCCGTTTTAATAAAATTCTACCTTCGCTTACCTTAGGTGGAACTTCAAAAAGGTCCCTTTTTTATTTGTTTGAGTTGGTTAGAATTTCTCAATATACAGGAACAAGGACCTGGTGGGGAGGGGTTGAAGTGGGCCTACGAAATGAAGTAGGCTAAAAAAAAAGTGGGTACTAATCCCCGAATCAGTAAATCAACGAGGAATGATGAGCAGTTCATTCCCAAGTCAAACAAGTTCAGAAAGCAAAGTCCGAAGTCCACATAAAAATTTAATCCAAATATACTGCGGAGCAGAACTGGGGTTTCCATGCCAAGAATCCTTCTTTTCTTTATATTGCCATTCGTTCAAAACAAGACCAAAGGTTCAGATGGGATCCCAAAAATTCAATATTTGATCCAGACAATTAGGTTTTGTCTTCGCCAGATCCAGTCTTCGCCAGGCCAAACAGCTAATCATTAAGAAATCCAAGCTCAGATATGGATTCAGCATGTGCGTTTACCTCTATAAGCCGATCGAAACGATCCTAGCTTACTTCTGTGAATTTTGCGGTGCTTACGAAATTCAAGAACTACTTGTCCGGCGAAAAACTAAAGCTCAAAAACGGACTCCTTACCCCTATATCCAACATCTAATCAACTTGAAATAAAAATTTAACTTTTAACAAATTTTCCGGTTTTGTCCGGATTCCGGGCGAACTACTTGTCCAGCGACAGAACGGTTTTCGTATTCTTGTTCAGCATGCCTTCTTACCCCTACATCAAACATCTAATCAACTTCAGATAAAACTTTCAACTTCTAACAAACTTTCCGGTTTTGGCCGGATTCCGGACGAACTACTTGTCTGGCGAGAAAACGGTTTTCATATTCTTGTTCAGCATGCCTTCTTACCCCTATATCGAACATCTAATCAACTTCAAATAAGACTTTTACTTTTAACAAACTTTCCGGTTTTGGCCGGATTCCGGACGAACTACTTGTCCGCCGAGAAAATGGTTTTCATATTCGTGTTCAGCGTGTCTTCTTACCTCATAATCGACGATCACATTAGCTGTTTAAAAAATGTTGATTGCCCCTTAATTTAAACCCCCTCCCCCACCCCTAAATGTAAAGCTACAGGGCCCGTCTACGAACTCGACCTTACTCTTGACCCAAAGAATGCTCACACCAAGTTTCATCAAAATATCTCATTCCCTTCGAGAGTTATCGTGCTTACAGACGGACGGACAGACGGACGGACGGACAAACGGACGGACAACTTTTGCGATGTCATAGGTATCCCTCCACTTACGTTTTGGGATCCCAAAAAGGAGAGATTAAGGCGAAAAAGACCCGCCGATCCGTCCCGATTGTTATTTAAAAGAATTCATAAGCCAACTCTATGTTTCTCCTTCGCATTTTGCCGATAAAGTGACATAACTGGTCAGTTAAGTTATAACAAATGCAGACACTTGCACCTTTGTTGTGTTATTCATATTATACAACAATTACTAGCAACCAGCAACTTGTGAAATACAGTATAATCCGCACATGGTTTTACTGTTGAAATTCCAAATCTCTTATCAAAATGTACAGGTCTTTGTTATTTATTTATTATCACTAAAAGTAGTAAGTCGTAGTGACATTCGACTTGTCACTAGAGCACATTGTAGACATAGGGCACTAGTTACGCGATAACTGTAGAAAAATGACAAATCAATTGAATTGGACTTATTTCCAATCACTAAATGTTCGAATTTTTATTCTCCACAGTGCTTGTTTAGTGTATTTGTAGTTTTGTGTCATAAATTAAAAAATTTGAAAACTTTGACAATGGGTTTTTATAGGCGCTCGAATAGAATGTTGACGCAACAATAGATCGTCCGAAGGTATCTACATTTTCAGACATAACAATCTCCTCTGGTAGTGCGTCCCAATCTCTACAAAACCTATTTCGAAAACCATACTAGCCAACACGTCAATTTGGCTTGGCCGATACACCCTAAATCTGTGCTAAAAAAAATTTTGATGTCTACTAATATAGCCTAATACAATAATAAATACTGACAATGAGCAACTTATGAAACACAACATACAAGTCTTCGTCAAACACGTGTTTTAAAGCATAACATCTTATGGAGTATTTCGCACATGTTTCATTGTTTGGCCTCCAAATATTCGTCCCTTTTAGAGTGGATATATACAAGGTCTATGGCAAGGACTAGGACGAAAAGGAACGAGCTAGCACCCGGTAATCAATATTGACTGAGTGAAGTGAGCTCTCCAGGACGTCAATTAGGATGGATATTTGGGTGGGAAATTACCGCTCCACTTACGGGCCGAGCCTACTGGTACCAAAAAGGAGTCTATTACGTAAACATAATAAGCCCAATTAAGACTTGTTGTCACACATAAGGATGGATGAAACGAGACATTGCTGCAGAATGGATGGACATGTAATTAAGTTTTCAGCTTGATCCTTAGAAATGTTCTCAGTCATACAGAAACGAAGCGCATTGCCCAAAAATCTCCCTGCCAACTTTCCAACTTCAAATAGCTTGGAGAAAAGGCTTAAAACAGCCAAAGAGGGTAATTTCCTAGAACCATACCAAAGGCTTTAAAGTATTCACCTGTTTTAAAGTACTGGAATATAACAGTAAACAGTGAGGTCCATTAAGAACCCCGGAGTTGCCAAACCGTATTCAGGTGGCGGGCAAAGAGGTTAGACGCTTGCATGTTGAAACCTGAAGGAAGTGAATGTATGTGCAGCAGAGATGGGCCAATCCGAGTCCGGATTCGGATTCGAATCCAGGAGTCGTTCCTTTGGCCTGATTAGAATCCGGATTCGAATCTTTATCTTGTCAGGCTGGATTCGGATTCGGACTCGGGATTTCAAACTCTAAATCTTACGAACCCGCTCGAATTCCTAGTTTCAGTTTCCCAATTTGTACACAGTGGCTAAGGTAATCCAACATTTTGATCTACACCACCAACCATCCTCAATAATCTATCACGCTATCCGATTACCTTGCTTTTTGTCAAATCTGATTTTTTAAACTATAACCTATGCACAGCCTATGCATATTAGTCAGAGCGCCAGATTCTGTATCTCGCTTATTTCGATTAGTACCCATGCCGGAAGGTACAAAAATGTTAAGGGTGGATCCCAGGGTAGTCGACCATGCTGAAAACGAATATCGTAGGGCGCATGTTCGCCGTTGGGGCGTTTCTGAGATATAGGCCAAAAACGCCAAATTTAGCCTATAACTAAGTGTGACGATTCAGGATTTTTTGCGAGTTATTGGGTTGAGGAATCCGGCGTAATGTTATATCAATCGAAAGAGGAGATCTAGATCTACAAGAATATGATTTTTAAATTGAAAAAAAAACAATATTTTTTTCTCTATTTACTGCAGTTTCAAAATAAGTGCTGTAAAATTCGACAAATATCTCAAAGAAAGGCTAAAAACTCGAAATTTCTTCAAGGTAACAAACTTTTTTTTCATATTAGAAAAGAAAGTTCATTCAATTCCGTACAATTTGAGCTAAAAAAATATAAATTATTTTTATTTTTAAAATGTCTGCGATTTTTTTTTGTAGTGTCACTGAAATGATCACTAGCCATATCGTGAAAAGGGAAATAGTTTTTTTTTTCTTCAAAGGGTAGGAATACTTCAAACTTCCTAACTGTTTAAAATTATTAACTTTTACTTAAAAATAAAAATAGGTTTAAAAAAAATGTTGACAAAAAAAGTGTTTTTTTAGAATGGACGAATATGTTTTCTGGGTCTGCAATTACCTTTTTGGGACCTGATTTGCCACTGATACGACTGAGCTATTTACTACAAAAAAAAATTCTGCTTCACAGATGGATTCAGTCGGCGCACTGGGGTTGTCTTACTCGGCCTGCCCGTAAAATTGGGTAATAGTAACTGATTAGGGACCTGTTGTAATTAAAAGTAAAAGGTATCAGATAAAACTTTCAAAAAACTCCTCATTTTCTTCTTCCGAGAATTCAGTAGGGCAAGTTCAGACTCCCTGCATGCCCTCCTCGTTCCGCGGCAGGAGCATAAGCTGCAGCATCCTTTCATTTTTGAGCAGCTACAGTCTTTCCTGCATCTTCCACTTTTGCATCTGCAGTAAGCTTCCAGGCTTGATGCTTCTTTACAGCTTGAGACGACCGCATCTACTCCCCCTTCAGCCATCTTCCATCCATGGAGGAGTGAATCTGGAATGCTCGGCCGAGCCTGTACTGACGACAAGATTATCCATGTAGCGAATATGGCTCTTCGTATGCATGGCTCGGAGATATCATCAGAAGGTGGCAGTCTTCTCACATCTTGTTTCTGGCACCAAATGTAAGCCCTTACACTGGCCAGTGAATTGAATCCCGCCTGTTTACCGTACATTTCAATGACCAGGGATTTTGATAGGTCGTGAACTTCTCTAAACGCGTCGACTGAAAGCTTCCCTTCTGCATCCTTGATCCGCTCCGTCACAGACACCATTTTTGAGGCAAAAGTTGGAGACGTTTAAGAAAGAAGCTTTCCCGACGCCGAAGAAAAAGTTCGTTGTGTCACACCCTGACAGACCAGTGCACGAACGGTAACATAATCTGCTCCTCTTTGGACAAGTGGACTCCATCCGCCAGCTCGTGTACTGGGATAATGTAAGTCGGGAACTTCAAGAAAAGTTCGCTCAGTCCCTCAGCTTGAAGCTCTTCAAAAAAATGAACACGGGCTACTGCCACGTCTGTGTCGTTGGCATGCACAACGATGCTAAAAGCGTAACGGCTAGCGTACTTGGCATGTGTCGTAAGGCGTTGGTCAGCCTCTTCGTGGCTGGAGGACAAGCATTCCTCGTAGTAACAGTGTTCTGGTAAAGTTGGACTGCAGCCATGCTTGACCAGAGACACTTTGAATCTCTCCTTGAACCCACCTGAGAGAAAAAGGTTGAGTGCGTTCGGAAGCTGATCACCCATCTGCTCCCAGGTTTCGTACAAAATTTCGAGGAGCCGGCTTTTAGACGCTGAGCTTGCAAGTACGGCATCCCATTCTTCAATTGTGCTAAGAGCGGAAATCTGGAGGTTTTTCCCTTTCCCTCGTCGGAGTCTGCATGCTGATTTCAAGGAGATCGACTCTCCGGTGTCCGTGAGCTTCCCAAACAGCCCGTCGTACCGATCTGCGACAATGTGGACTTCAGGAATACCCACTAGAAGATCATTCAGCAACGATAGAAGCAATCTTTCCGCGAAGGATTTGACTATTTCAAACCTGGCAGGCCGATATGACCTTATCTTGGACATTAGGTCAATGATGTGTACTGTAGCTGATGTTGTTTCTTTGGATTTCAAAGTCGCCGGCCAAGCTGCAAGTCCTCCTTTTTTTTCTTAGCCAGTTCAACAGCACAGCTTTGTTCCCCGTCCTCATTTTCCAGCCAGAGGATGTCTTGGTTGATTGTTGCGGAAGATGTTCAAAAATGGATGGAGTGAAAGTAAGAATCTCTTTTGTGAGGATCTTTGCAACTGCTTTCTCCTTTTCTTCGCCGTAGCTCAAGTGAGCAGTAATGATTCTCTTCAAGGCTGTTACTTCAGAGCTCAGGAGATCGGTTCTAGGGACACCCTTGAACTTTCTGAGTTTTTCTCTCTGAAGGGAAAGTTCGGAGTGCAACCTTTTTCACATCTTCTTTCCTGTTGCACAGAAAGTCCTCAACCACCTCTTTTCCTTTTGTGGCTACGCAAGTAATATCAGAAACAATCTTCTCTTCGTCCACAACTTCTGACGTCACAATATTCACTAGGTCGAAGTCCACTCTGCTGAACGGATTGCCACATGTAGTGAAAATGTCTCGAACTCTATCTCGCGAAAGTTGTAATCGCGTCGTCGTCGACTGATTGTCTTCGTGATGTTTCAATGTCTCTGTGGATACGTTGACTACTTGCAGGAAACCATTGCTGATGGCAGCAGAAATCGGTAAGGTAAGAATCCAAGCTTCAGTCTGTCTCTCATCCATTTGTTCTCCTATTATTCCGGCCGTCGTCTTTGCATCCTTGTTCACTGTACATTCCAGTCTCTGATCGGACCAGGTGGCCGTGAACCTGGTGTGCGTTCTCTTCACTGCGAAGTATCCTTTCATGAACTTCCTGTGTACATCAGGAAAGGTTTGTGGTAAACTTCGCATGTCTGATAGGTACTGTATGAGACATCTTGTATACTGAGGATGGTCAGCCGCCGCCAAGTATGGCAACATCCGAGCAGTTGCTGTCAAATGAGACTCTCAGTCACAGTCTCGTTCAGCATGAATGAATTGCATCGCTATTTCAAGTATTTCCAAGAACTGCCGCCAGAAAGCAAACGTGGGCGACGCATTTCGCAGGGTGTCGAAGGCATTCATTATGGGAGCCAAAGTGATTAAGGTATCGTTTGCCTCCTGAAGTGCAGTTCGCGCGTCAGCACCGTTTGCCAATGAAGTCCTGAATAACTCAATGGCACTACCCAGCTGGTCCAGACGGGATAAGTCTTCTTGTGCTTCAGAGTAATACTCTTCCAAGGACTCCCAGTAGAGGGCTAGCAAGACCTCGTACAGTATGCAGTAGGCATTGATAGCTTGGTAGTAGCCTTTCCCTTGAAATACCTTTTCGCAAGTACCAGGAAGCAGCAGCTTTGCCTTTGCAGCTGCCCCCATTCTAAAAAAACACTTTTTTTAGTCAACATTTTTTTTAAACCTATTTTTATTTTTAAGTAAAAATTAAAAATTTTAAACAGTTAGGCAGTTTGAAGTATTCCTACCCTTTGAAGAAAAAAAAACTATGTCCCTTTTCACGATATGGCTAGTGATCATTTCAGTGACACTACAAAAAAAAAAATCGCAGACCTTTTAAAAATAAAAATATTTATATTTTTTTTAGCTCAAATTGTACGGAATTGAATGAACTTTCTTTTCTAATATGAAAAAAAAGTTTGTTACCTTGAAGAAATTTCGAGTTTTTAGCCTTTCTTTGAGATATTTGTCGAATTTTACAGCACTTATTTTGAAACTGCAGTAAATAGAGAAAAAAATAGTGTTTTTTATTCAATTTAAAAATCATATTCTTGTAGATCTAGATCTCCTCTTTCGATTGATATAACATTACGCCGGATTCCTCAACCCAATAACTCGCAAAAAAATCCTGAATCGTCACACTTAGTTATAGGCTAAATTTGGCGTTTTTGGCCTATATCTCAGAAACGCCCCAACGGCGAACATGCGCCCTACGATATTCGTTTTCAGCATGGTCGGCTTCCCTAGGATCCGTCCTCAGCATTTTTGTACCTTCCAGCATGGGTGGGTGCACGATACAGAATCTGGCGCCCTGACTATATGATTTTATTTTTGTTAGGGTCGGATTCGAATCCTCAGCATGAAATTGGGGATTCGGAATCGGATTCGTACCTAGGCCTGGATTTGGATTCGAATCCTTCCATGGTTGGATTCGACCATCTCTGATGTGCAGTCTCGTCAGTCTTTATCGTGCTTCCGTGAAAGAATAATGTTACAGGTATCACGAAATAGAGAGAGGAAGCAGAACAGGATATTTCGAGGCCCGTTTTAACAAAGAGTTGAAAGCAAATAAATTTTTTGTCAGTCGCTGTATCAGGATATTTCGGAGCCCAACCTTAAAGAAATTAATAAGGCTCTGCTCACCCCATACATCGGTTGCACCTCAGGCTACCGGTGCAGCAGCGGTGTATAATAATAAATTAACACTTATGTATATGTCTGTTACGTATAAAAAAAAACTTTCGGTCTCAAAATTCTGCAGAGAGCTTTGATTAATTTATGTAACAAAAAATGAAAATGAAAGACCTTCTCAGCATTATATTTACTTGTAATATTTCGCAGTGGTTTATGGCAACCAGCAAAGCTGAAACTCACGGTACCCTAAACCCTTTGGCTCCCCGTAGGGCCCGTTGATCGCTAACAGAGGAATAAACTCCCCGGGGAAAAACTGTATTATCCTTGTATTGTAACAAAGAAGAGACAATGATGCAACAATCTGTTGCGTCACTATGCGCAAAACTACTCAATTTAACGTACGGATAGCACTGTTTCTCTAACTGATTTCGCGATTTTAAAGCAAAAAAAAACACAGTGGGAATACTAAAGTGTCGTTTTGAGGAAAAACTGTTAGTTTTAGAAAAAAAATTAGAACAAAGTGTCAAAGAACCACATTTGTGCTACCCGTGGCAACTCTGGGTAGCGCCCGACAAAACCCCAGCATTAGCTCCACGTTTCAGAGTGAATATTTGGTCCAAGCGAAATCGCACCGCTCCTCGCTAATGACGCATGAAAGAAGATTCCCAAATGAAGCACTACGAGCGTTTTAACCACCAATACCATTTCGTTGGTTGCTAGGCAAATGTTTCGAAAACAACCTGCGCTGAGATCCTATCGCCATGGTGACGATAAAGGAATTACGTATCTTTCTCTATCCCCCTGATTCCAAGTGGTCTGAATGATTAGTATCTGAAAGACGCAACACGGTGTTTCTAGTAGTCCACTTGCTTTTACGTACCTGAAAAACACCGGAAGCAATCATAAATAAATTTTTTAGTGCCTTGTCTCTTTCTTCCTAGTCAGTATTTTATTGTATTTTTGTTTTATATGTTGTTGTTTTGGGTGCGTTTGTTCTTCCTTTTCATCATTGTTTTGTTTTACCCCACTTTTTTATCCCGAGGAATTGCGGATAAAAAATAAATCATTAAAATCTCGACAACGACTGAAGGTAGTATGTATTTACGCTGGTCGTCACAAGTTGAGGTATCAATTTAGTCATTCTTAAAGCACCGACCTTGTCGCAGTAGGACAACCGGTGTATTACCTTGTTATATGTTGTTCCTAAACTCACGCGCTTTCTCGCATCGGCGCAAAATCAGCACGCCGCCGCGTAAAACGAGGGAGCACGACCCCTGCTCTAATTTTCTTCTTCTTCTTCCTTAAAGCACAACTCGTTATTAGAAATGATCATTTCACGATACAACGGTTCAGAAATAACATTTTTCAGACTCGATCCAGCCTCCCTCGATCAACCCACCGAAGCGGAGGCCGAACGCAAAATATTTGAAAACTGTGCGCGCGTGGTTGTTAAGACCAAAGGTCTCAATGGGATCCCAAAAATTCAATATTTGAGCCAGACAACTGTGTCTTGTAGATCCGGTCTTCGCCCGACTCCTTGAATCTTTTTACTATTGAAATTTGACCAATGACTAGTCTTCTGAGAAAACAAAGCTCAGGTATGGATTCCGCTTATGTGTTTACCCTATATGTCATATCTACTTTAACGAAGTTGCAAGAACCTCCGTCTTCCCTGTGTCTGTAATATGACCATGCGGAGTCCTGCCTTACTTCTTCCAAATATGCGGTTTCGGCCGGATTCCCGTTGAACTACTTGTCCATCAAAACCTAAAGCTCAAAATGAATCAAGCACATCCCCTCTATATCGAACCTCTAATCAACTTCAGATAAACTTTAACTTTTACTTATTAGCTTTTACTTCTTCCAAATATGCGGTTTCGGCCGGATTCCCGTTGAACTACTTGTCCAGCAAAACCTAAAGCTCAAAATGAATTAAGCACATCCCCTTACCCCTATATCGAACCTCTAATCAACTTCAGATAATACACCTGTTGGCCAAACAAGTCTTCCAAAATGTAAAACCAATTTTTTAAGCTTCTCATGTCCTTATTTGTGAAAGAGTTCTCGCCGGACCTTGAAGCTTTCGTCGAAGTTTACGGCAAATCTTGGCTCAGCCAGAAAGCGCCTAAACGTTGTAGGTAAAAAACGAAACAATGGCGAAAGGTGGGGATTTCTGAAGTTTATAGTTCCATAAGGAAGCTAGGGATAAAATTAAAGACAGAATAAGTAAGAGGGATCCTTTAAGAGTTGAGAAACAGGAGTCCTGTTTCTTGACACATTTCGAATTTTCGGAGCCTTGTTTTGCAACGTTGTCCTCAAAAGGCTCAAAATAATTAGACTGTCAACGAACAAGCCTCCGATTTTTTTAGAATTAGAAATAGACTTTGAAAAAGTGTTATTTAGTCTTATTTTGTTCTGCTCAGCACTGACCCGCGATTGTGTCAATACCTACCAACACTACAGAGATAGACTCTCCAGGAACAAATCAACTTCGGTTATGTCACTGGTATTAAGAACAAATAATCTGATAGAGAATGATGGGTTTGTTGTAAAAAAAAACTCAGTCTTTGGTCCCATGCAGCGACTATGGGTACCCCGATAAAACTGAGCGGAGATAGAGATACATATTGTGAGGTTTAAGTTGATACCCGTCTACTTCCCCCTTCGCCGTTGCGCATACCAGATGAAGGATGCCTGCATGGGTGGAGAACCCGGTCTACAGCGAGTTACACGTGACGTCACAATGGTAGACAACCAATCAGCTGTAAAGGACGACTCAAGACGGCGTGCGTATTCTTCTGCGGAGTTGTACTGCGATGTAGCTACTCGCAGAGGTAACAAATTATGGTGTTCTGCGTAGCTCCTCCTCCGCTCAATGGCATCGGGTGGGGTATCAGAATATATTCGACTCCGCATGGTCATATTACAGACACAGGGAAGACGGAGGTTCTTGCAGATCATTTGTTCTTGCTGGTATTGTATGTCTTTTACAGCACTGACCTGTGTCCAAAAAGCGATTCGCCTTAACAGGACGGGAATGAAGAAAATGTACTAGTTGAAATGACGACAACGCAAGTTATTGAACACGAGAAAAAGAACATTCTCTAGTTAGCCATAATAACAGTGGTTAGCTACCAATGGTAATAATTTTGTTTAGCATCACAATTACATTACTTTGAACGACCAGACATAGAGCCAGCCGCCAATTCGGCTGTCCACAATCAAAAAGGATTCTTAGGAAACCGTATTCAAAGCTTTTGAATTTAGGGATTATTTCGTGTTTTATTTGGTTTTAGTTTTTTTTGCAGGGTCTCGAGACTGAATTGAAAGAACTAATTGATTTATTATTCGTCGGGTTATTCGTGAATAGGTGATATTCCGAATGACATTAAATCTTAATCACTAGCCTGAACAGGACATAAAGTCAACAGCCAATTCGGCTGTCCGAAACTAAAACCCATCACGTGAAAAGGAAATATGCAGGAAAATAGATATTTACGACAGGTCCTTCCTTACACATGTCCTATGTGTAGATGCTTAGACCAGAGCGTTCAGTCACTTTATGTGCGAATATGCAGATTTAGGTGGACAGAGGATGGTCCACCTAAATCTGGACCTAAGTGTGGAGTAAGTGATTTTCGTGTGCAGGGACCACAGGTATTAATGAAAAGTAAAAGTTTTAGTAAAATTACGAGTTTAGCGAGGTTCCTCACGGTCGCCATATTCCAGCAATAGGCAAGCACTAATAGGCATGCTCAGCTTGAGATGATATTAGTCTTTTTCCAACACGCGGTCGAACTTTTTCATTTTTGGGATCCCAAAACCTATGACATCGCAAAAGTTGTCCGTCCGTCCGTCCGTAAGCACGGATAACTCTCGAAGGGAATGAGATATTTTGATGAAACTTGGTATGAGCATTCTTTGGGTCAAGGGTAAGGTCGAGTTCGTAGATGGGCCCTGTAGCCCTACATTTAGGGGTGGGGGAAGGGGTTCAAATTAAGGGACAAGCAAAATATTTTTAAACAGCTAATGTGATAGTCGATTATGGGGTAAGAAGGCATGCTGAACATGAATATGAAAACCATTTTCTCGCCGGACAAGTAGTTCACCCGGAATCCGGCCAAAACCGGAAAGTTTGTTAAAAGTAAAAGTTTTATTTGAAGTCGATTAGATGTTGGATCTAGGGGTAAAAAGGCATGCTGAACATGAATATGAAAACCATTTTCTCGCCGGACAAGTAGTTCGCCCGGAATCCGGCCAAAACCGGAAAGTTTGTTAAAAGTAAAATTTTTGTCTGAAGTTGATTAGATGTTCGATGTATGGGGTAAGAAGGTAAAGAAGGTATGCTGAACAATAATACGAAAACTGTTTTCTTGCCAGACAATTAGTTAGCCCGGAATCCGGCCAAAACCGGAAAATTTTTTGTTAAGAGTAAAAGTTTTATTTGAAGTTGATTAGATGATAGATCTAGGGGTGAGAAAAGATGCTGAATCCGTATGACAATCATTTTTTAGCGGGACACGTAGTTCTTCAGGAATCCGGCTGAAACCGGAAAATTTGTTAGAAGTTAAATTTTTCTTTGAAGTTGGGATGTTGGATGTAGGGCTAAGGAGATACGCTGAATTCGTTTTTGAGCTTTAGTTTTTCGCCGGACAAGTAGTTCTTTAATTTCGCCAAAACCACAAAATTCACAGAAGTAGGGTAGGATCGTTTCGATCGGCTTGTAGGGGTAAACATACATGCTGAATCCATATCTGAACTTGGTTTTCTTAATGATTAGCTGTTTGGCCTGGCGAAGAAAAAACCTTACTGTCTGGATCAGATATTGAATTTTTGGGATCCCATCGGAACCTTTGGTTTTGTTATTCAGGGACTGGTCGCGAGGAGAAATGAGAGGATATTCCAAACGGCACAGTAAAACACACCAATTCTGTCAATAGTTATGTTTTGTCACATAGCTGGAGTATAATGCTACCTATCCTACGTCTGCCAACACTGAGAAATCAGAGCATCCCGGACTACCAAAAAATAACTCAATAAAGTCAAAAGAGGGATATACGTCTTTTTATTGACGACGGTCAGAATTGCCAGGCCCGAAGCATTTCGAAACTAATGACACACCTGTCGATCGCACACTAGGCCCACTGCTCATTTTATTACGGTACTCGGTGAAACGGTACGAAGCGAAGGATTCTGCACTCCCGGGAACGGGTGTACTTGAGACCAAACATCGCTGGGCATCGCCCGGTGCACCAAATAAATAATTCAACGTAACGTGGCGGTTCGCTGTATAGGACACATCAGAAAGCTTAGCTGTGAAGCGTCCCCGACAAAAAACTAATGGTCCACAATCGAAAAAAAAAAATGTCTCCGTGAATAAACATTTGTCACGAAAAGAAAAATTATAAAGATTTAGACGTTCGCTTTATTTTTTAGCCACATTATCTAGATAGGACTGCCTCGAAACGTTACACCAGATTTTGAATGAACACGATTTCCACATGGGCCTATCTCGAATACCACCCGTCTTGTCTAGGTGATGTGCCGAAAAATGATGATTTAGTAAATCTGAGTCCCCAATTCCTTTCCTCGTCCTGGGAAACCTTGGTGGACTTTAAAAACTCAAAATATGCTGTTTCTACTTGATATCAAGTCTCTTTCGCAATACATGCAAGCTCTGTCTTCCACCATAGTGTCACAAAGAGGGAAACAACATTAAATTTGGATCAAATACAATTTTATTTGCCACCCGTCTAGAAAGGACGGAGTAGGCCTACGGCAAACAAAGAAAAAATAAACCAGCTACACAAAAAAATGGTAAATCGAAACATAAGATATATCCAAGCAAGGGATACGACTTTCTTTCGTTTTTGGGATCCCAAAACGTTAGTGACGGATACCTATGACATCGTAAAAGTTGTCCGTCTGTCCGTCCGTCCGTCCGTCTGTCTGTAAGCACGATAACTCTCGAAGGGAATGAGATATTTTGATGAAACTTGGTGTG
Organism: Branchinecta lindahli; assembly: GCA_023053555.1. NCBI lineage: Eukaryota > Metazoa > Arthropoda > Branchiopoda > Anostraca > Branchinectidae > Branchinecta > Branchinecta lindahli. The sequence goes on from JAKZAO010000003.1 coordinate 8,676,966, forward strand.
AGGATTCTTTGGGTCAAGAGTAAGGTCGAGTTCGTAGATGGGCACTGTAGCCCTACATTTAGGGGTGGGGGAGGGGGTTTAAATTAAGGGACAAACAAAATATTTTGAAACAGCTGATGTGATAGTCGATTATGGGGTAAGAAGACATGCTGAACACGATAGAGAAAACCATTTTCTCGCCGGACAAGTAGTTCGCCCGGAATCCGGCCAAAACCGGAAAGTTTGTTAAAAGTAAAAGTTTTATTTGAAGTTAATTAGATTTTCGATTTAGGGGTAAGAAGACATGCCGAACACGATGGTGAAAACCATTTTTTGACCGGACAAGTAGTTAGCCCGGAATCCGGCCGAAACCGGAAAATTTGTCCAAAGCAAAAGTTTTATTTGAAGTTGATTAGATGTTCGATTTAGGGGTAGGAAGGCATGCTGAACACGATGGTGAAAACCATTTTCTCGCCGGACAAGTAGTTCACCCAGAATCCGTCCGAAACCCGAAAATTTGTTAAAAGTAGAATTTGTATTTGAAGTTGATTAGATGATAGATTTAAGGGTAAGAAGATACGCTGAATCTGTATATGACAATCATTTTTTACCCGGACATATAGTTCGTCCAGAATCCGGTTGAAACCGGATTTTTTTTATAAGTTAAAGTTTTATTTGAAGTTGATTAGACGTTCTTTATAGGGATAAGGAGACTATCTTTTTTTGGCTGGACAAGTAGTTCGCTCGGAATTCGGCCGAAAACGGAAATTCGGCAGAAGTAAAGCAGGAAGTTTCTGGATCTGGCGTAGAGAAGACGTAGTTGGTCAAATATTAAATTTTTGGGATCCCATCGAAACCTTTGGTCTTGTTTCTTATGCTTTCACTTTATTTACCCAGAGCAGTAGCGTTTTTAGGATACTAGGAAATAACATGGTAGGGAAGTTAGGGAAGAAAGACTATATACTTACTTCTAATAAAAATGAACCAAGTAGTTGATCACTCAGAATTCCGGGTTTCGAAGAGGACACTTCCCCCTCCTGAACCTCGTTTCCAGACCCATCCGCTTCCTCTTTGATCCGACGGATCTGAAAATAAATGGGCTGGGTCAAACAACAATTCATATCTTTTTTTATTTTATTTTTTTCTCTCTTTTCAGTGTATATAAAATGAGTTGTTAAGCAGCCCCAGTTGGCTATATTTTGAAATAAATAAATAAATAAAATAAAAATACATATTTACTTCGAGACTGAAAACTGAGATGAAAACCTACACTGTTTCAGTGTTTTCCTTTCAGCCCAAGCTGACCGTGAATCATATTTGATGGCGCTAAACGGACACGTCAGCTGAGATTATTTATATCGATATTTTGGCCCTTCTTGGCAAGGATCTTCTTCAGGCTAAAGCTAAATAAACGCACCTGCGATAAAGCAAATGCAAATTCTAGGAGCTATAAATTCAAAGGTAACATTATAAAATAACATTAAACATAATATTATTTTAAATAACACTCTGATATACTATAATCTATAGTTGCTACAATCTAGATTTATTTTATCGCAGGTATATATTTCTAGCTAGAGGTGTATTTTTCTAGCTTTATCAGCTGAATTATCCGTTTAGACAAACTGTTTCATGATTATACGGTTCCGGTTATAAATAGCATTATACAGAGAGGTGTTGGTTTTAAGCAGAAATAGCGTAGGCTATTTTGAGTTCTCCTCTAAAATAAAAGGTAAAGGTAAAACGCTTTACGACTTTTCATCGGAAAATGGAAACAAATACGAGTACGCTGTACTCAAACTTCTGAGTCAATACCCCGTCTACTGTTCAATTCTATAATGGCAGCCGGCAGGTCCTAGTCAAGAGGCCGTTTATACTTTATACTCCGAACCCACACACAACACAGGATGTTCAGTCTTCTTTCACAGAGGGAAAGTATAGCCTCCTTTACGAGTCCGGATACCCAACCAAATTTCGAGCAGAAAACGCGGGTAGGGATATAACATTCCCTAAGCACTGAAATACCGCGTTAACTACCTGAGGTAAGGATATCCCGTTCCTTCCAGACATTTACACAACAGGTTGCTACCATTTTGATTCAAACGCGCCCATCGCAACGACAGGTGGTTTTTGCGGTGACAAAGAGGTTTTCGTTTTATTCCAAGACGGAAGAGTTGCAAATAAGTTGAACGGTGATGATTGGCGATGATTGCCTCTCCGCTTCACGTGTTAAAAGGCTACGGGTGTTCAGCGATCAAAAGTTATTTTTTTTTTTCAAAAATTATCGTCGACACTAAGCCCAGGTCTAGGCCAACGGACATCGGAGAAAATATAGGATATCTCACATTAAGACGTCGTCACGACAAAATAACATTTACAAGGGGGTCACCCGCTCCTCAAATTCCTGCTGTTTTCTTTTCCGAAACAGGAAATAAAATGGTACCATTTCTTGAGATTTCATAAATTTCTTTCCATGTCGGCAGACTAGGAGCACGTCGCCCGGGTTTTAATTCGCCCCTCTAGAAAGGACAAGAAATATCGTCCTTTCAAATATCCACCTAAAACAACCCGAAAAAACCCGGTCGTGGCAACAAATCATGTTGCTTTTCCTGACAAGCTGATGAAGACATCGTACCCGCGGGGAAATACCTTCACCCATGGATGTAGAGGAAGGCCAGAAAACAGAAAACGCAAAACAAAACAATAAGAACAACGGTGAAGCTTTGGAAGAAACTTGGTTTGTTTTACAAAAAGTCGGCAGTAATTTTCTATTGCCAAATCTCTTCCCCTTTTTTAAACAACAATAATTTATGGTTTTTTTTTGTTCTTTGAATTGTGTGGTTGCACTTTCATAATCTTACGTTATCATTTAAATTGTCTGTGGTGTAGTTTCTCGCCTATGCTATTTATTTTCTTCTATACACTCCTCTAGGGATAATAAATAATAATAATAATAATGACAAAAATAGATCTTTCCCATGTGAAATTACGTCCAAAGATACACACCTACAGGGGTTTAACTTAAGCGCCCTTCACACTGAATACGTAAGACCTTACGTTAAGTACTTACGTTACGGCTTAAGTTTCTTACGTTAAGTAGCCTATTCATACTGAGAGAGTCCCCTTCCGACTGGGCTACGTTAGATGCACTTTCTGTAGCATCCATCAAACAAGGAAAATAAAGATTTTGGTAGAGATTACTCTGCAAAAGGACAAAGATACCCTTGGGGAAATGACCTCTGAAGATGCTCGGATATTACAGCCCCCTTCACACTGAATACGTAAGACCTTACGTTAAGTACTTAAGTTACGGCTTAAGTTTCTTACGTTAAGTAGCCTATTCACACTGAGAGAGTCCCCTTCCGACTGGGCGAAGTCAGATGCACTTTCTGTAGCATCAATCAAACAAAGAAAATATAGATTTTTGTCGAGATTACTCTGCTAAAGGACAAAGATACCCTTGGGGAAATGACCTCTGAAGACACTAAGATATTACCTCTCAGAGGACCAGCTAATATTAGGAAGTTTTCAGTCAAACCCAATGGGTCTTCTAGTTCAAAACAGGTTAATACAAGTTTACTCAGAAGATATATATATTGCGTTCAGTCATCCTAGGATTACGACGATTTCTTTCGGTGAAAGGTAGAACAGTTTTTAGCCTTGAAAATGAACTTATCTTTTTTTTTTTACTTATCTGAAAAGAAACTACTGATTAAAAAAAGCAAAAATTAAGCCGATCTGCATATGTTTTCCCCATGTCATCATTCAGTTTTCTACAAATCTTTCTCAGGCATTTACTTTCACACATTCTTTCATTTAGTATTGTAAAGTTACTCTCTCTCTTATTTATTATTATTTAATTATATCTTATTAAGTGTATAATTATTATTAAGTATATAATACACCATTAAATAATATATAAGATCCTTAAGTAAACATAGCCTATGTTTACAGGGGGGGGGGGTATGAAGGATACAGGAGGAAATACACTCTATTCTTATATGTTTCTATCTGATATTGAAAAGAAACTCTCTCTCCTGAACAAACTTGATGATTTTCTAATCCACTAAGTCCATTTTTGAATTTTACTTAACGTAAGGTCTTAAGTTGAAATTTTTTCAACTTTCTTAAGTGGCTACGTTAAGTAAAAATTCCTTACGTTACGTATCACGTAAGAAGCTTAAGTGCACTTAAGACTCTTTAAGTAGGCCAGTGTGAAATGCCCACTTAAGCTTCTTAAGTCAATGTGAAGGGAGCTTACCTCTCAGAGGACCAGCTATCACAAGGAAATTTTCAGTCAAACCTAGTGGGTCATCTAGTTCAAAACAGGTTAATACAAGTTTACTCAAAAGCCATTGCATTCAGTCATCCTAGGATTAAGATTTCTTTTGGAAAAAGGTAGAACAATTTTTAGCCTTGAAAATGAACTTATCTTTTTTTAGGGACCTGTCATTTATCCCAAATACTAGATATACCCAACGGCCGGCATAGAATACCTATTATCTATATCCAATGTACCTATATCCTAATATTTCATTTAATTTCAACAGTGATGCATGGCTGCTATATTATTGGCATCCGAAATGACACTACTGACTAAAAAAAAAAAAAAAAAAAAATAGGGATCAAACATATACAGCCTATCTGTATACGTTTTCCCCATGTCGTCATTAAGTTTTTGGAAAGCTTTCTCAGGCATTTACTTTCACATATTCTTTCATGTAGTATTGTAAAGTAACTCTCTCTCTCTCTTATTTATTACATCTTATTAACAAACTTGATGATTTTCTCATCCACTTAGTCCAATGTCTAATTTTACGTAACGTAAGGTCTTAAGTTGAACTTTTTTCAACTTTCTTAAGTGGCTACGTTAAGTAACAAGACCAAAGGTTTCGATGGGATCCCAAAAATTTTATATTTGACCCAGACAACTACGTCTTGACTACGCCAGATCCAGTCTTCGCCAGGCTAATCATCTGAGAAAATTAAGTTCAGATATACCTGTATAAGCCATATTTATTTTGACGATACTGATCGAAACTTCCTGCTTTACTTCTGCCGAATTTCCGTTTTCGGCCGAATTCCGAGCGAACTACTTGTCCAGCCAAAAAAAGATAGTTCAGAAACGAATTCAGCGCATCGCCTTATCCCTATAAAGAACGTCTAATCAACTTCAAATAAAACTTCAACTTCTAAAAAAAATCCGGTTTCAACCGGATTCCGGACGAACTATATGTCCGGATAAAAAATGATTGTCATATACAGATTCAGCGTCTCTTCTTACCCTTAAATCTATCATCTAATCAACTTCAAATACAAATTTTACTTTTAACAAATTTTCCGGATTCCGGGCGAACTACTTGTCCGGCGAGAAAATGGTTTTCACCATCGTGTTCAGCATGTTTTCTTACCCCTAAATCGAACATCTAATCAACTTCAAATAAAACTTTTGCTTTTAACAAATTTTCCGGTTTCGGCCGGATTCCGGGCTAACTACTAGTCCGTCGAGAAAATGGTTTGCACCATCGTGTTCAGCATGTCTTCTTACCCCTAAATCGAACATCTAATCAACTTCAAATAAAACTTTTGCTGTGAACAAATTTTCCGGTTTCGGCCGGATTCCGGACTAACTACTTGTCCGGTCAAAAAATGGTTTTCACTATCGTGTTCAGCATGTCTTCTTACCCCTAGATCGAACATCTAATTAACTTCAAATAAAACTTTTACATTTAACAAACTTTCCGGTTTTGGCCGGATTCCGGGCGAACTACTTGTCCGGCGAGAAAATGGTTTTCATTATCGTGATCAGCATGTCTTCTTACCCCATAATCGACTATCACATTAGCTGTTTCAAAACACTTTGTTTGTCCCTTAATTTAAACCCCCTCCCCCACCCCTAAATGTAGAGCTACAGTGCCCATCTACGAACTTGACCTTACTCTTGACCCAAAGAATACTCACACCAAGTTTCATCAAAATATCTCATTCCCTTCGAGAGTTATCGTGCTTACAGACAGACAGACGGACGGACGGACGGACGGACGGACGGACGGACGGACGGACAGACGGACAACTTTTGCGATGTCATAGGTATCCGTCACTAACGTTTTGGGATCCCAAAAATTCCTTACGTTACGGATCACGTAAGAAGCTTAAGTGCACTTAAGACTCTTAAGTAGGCCAGTGTGAAAGGCCCACTTAAGCTTCTTAAGTCAATGTGAAGGGAGCTTTAGGACAAACCGGTTCACACTGAACATGCGGTCATGTACGTCAGAGCCATAACTCCTATGGACGCGGAGCATTCTCATAATTTAATCATGTATTCTTATTATACATTATGTTGTAATTTATTTTTTCTTAATTAGTGAATTATTTGACTATGTAGAAGCGTGGCGAGAGGACAAATGTTAGTTGTTTATCAAGACCATACGAAATATTTTCAGCAACAAAGACTGATTGATACTTACACGAAAATGGGAGATATGATGTTCCATAAGGACCGCGATTTAATTATGAATATGAACATGGCTCAAAGTTCATCCCACACCTTGCACATGTACTTATTGGAAGAAGGGCCCATAATGTATTTTCGACAATTATTTACAAGGATCCTCAACTAGCGTGACTCTAGGCGATCTGATACCCGTATTGGTCACTGCGTGATGACGAGCACCTGCGACAAAAAGTAGATGATGCTGTTGGATCTACTTTAGACAGATAGAAAAATAATTTGGTCTGAACTAGAGGAGGTACGCTTATTTGAACGTTGCCCAACAATGAACGGTCGCCGAAGAAATCACTGAAACATATACAAAAAAATAGGGTACGTGATGCAACGTGATGGCCCTTACTTCTGCCCTGTGTGTGGCGAAATCGATGAAAATCTTTTACACTTTATGTGTGAATGTGGTGAGTTGGAAGGATTAAGGGAGGAAATGTTTGGGACCTAGTGTTTTAGGGAAGGAAGGGTTAGTAAATTTGATTGAAGATAAGTGCTTCGCAGTAGCGAGAAATTTGGCGGCGTTCGTCCGGTTGGCAGCGAAGTATCGGGATGATCCAATGTAGGTTATACTAAGTTATGCCTAAGATTTTGATCTTGTCTAATTTTTTGTCTTATATTTGATCTTGTTTTTTGTGTAGTTGCTATGGCCAGTTGGCTCTTTGCAATAAATATCTATCTATCTATCTATACCATGCAACTTCTACTGCAAAATACTTGCCGAAAATGTTTGTTTTATGTCTAATTTACCATGTGCCAGCCCTAAGTTTGAAATATTTGCTCTTAATTTCCTCCTGTTTCTTCTTTCAAATTTGTACTAAGCGTTGCGTAATTTCACCAAATAGATCAAAACAGCAAAGCCAATGGAAGAAGAAGCATATTTAAAAGTCAACTAGAAACCTAAGAAGTGGAATTACAACTCATCTTTTACGCCAGAAGAAACTGAAAATACCTCTACCGTACTAAACAGAAAATGAAACAAAGGCAAACTGATGAAAGAAAAGAAAAAAAACAGGCACCATCAGAGCACTATACCAGACAGTGGACAAGATCGGGTAACCATTCCATCGAGGGATTTGGAGTATTTGATTTATGAATGATTTGAATGAATGATTTATTTGCACATTAAAGCCATCACACAAACAGATTTTTAATATTTTTTACATTACGCTAAATACTTTATAAACACTATAAACACATCTTCCTCATCAAAAGAACTCTTTCCGGTGTTTAAAAGCTAACTATTATCAACTTTCCGGAAACCTTATGCGTTCCGCGACACTTTCCACGAAAACGGCTTTGATTCATTCTTGGTTTGGAAAATGGTGCACAAGTTCCAAATCTCCCTTTTTTCATCTTTTTCATCAGAATACCAAACACCATCCGAATAGTTGGATGGTCTACGGGATCTTTGAATGTAGGATAATGAATGAATCAACGAATACATTTATTCCCAAAAATGCTCATGGGCCATGGCGAAAAAAATGTATATCTGTATAATGTACAAAATGTATGTACGAAATGTAAAAAAAAATGTATAGATCCTTCCATCCGTGGGCCAAGGCGGAAAACATAACAACAAAAACGTTATAACGTATACAAATTAGAAATAATGTATGCAATCCTTCAATTCACGCATGCAGTCCAGACTAGTTGGATAGTTATCGAAATGACTGGATTCTCAAAATCCTTACAATCCGATTTACAAGATAATTACGAAAGACGTATAAATATCCGTCCAGTTCGGTCCTTGCTAATGTCCAATGTCTGATATGTGGATAAGAACTTAAAACATGGGTTGTGTGAATGTGAGAGTTTTAGTGATCTTCAGTAAGAAACTTTTGCAGTGAACGGAATGGGAGCGCATCAAGAATCAATTCGTCATGGGAAATAATTGTTCTGGAAAAAAAAAGTTGAGGCGAGGTTCCTCAGGGCAGCCCTAGCCGATAGGGGTAGGAGTTATGCAGGGGATATTTTTGTGTGTTCATATGTAGGCTATCTGATATAGGTTTGTGGTGTAAATAAAATCTAATCTTATCTTACAGAATGGATATTTCAAATGAACAATTTCATTACTTTTCCAAACAGAGACAACTTCGAAGGAATGTGTCATCTGCCACTTCTTGTTCTCACCGAGGGGATAATCAACCGACTATTTCCTGTACACCCTCAATGCATGCCCGCAGTGCTTTACGGAAAACTAATCCTTCTGAAATGATAAGTAATCGTAGCCCGGCCCGGGCAAATGCTGGAGGACGATATGTTCTACAGAAGACCGAAGTATTCCCAGAGCTATAGAACAGAAGATGGCTTACTTGCTGCAGCGACCTAACTTCGCAATGAGGCTAACTCATCGCTCACTGCAGACTCAGGAGCAGAATATTCTTCACAGAAACCTAAGAAAGCCAATCACACGAACACCTGCATGACGATATCGTCTACTTCCGTCAGGAACTGTCCAGTCTGCCAGGTCGTCAGAAGTACAAGCGGAACAGGATAGTGAGCAGCCCCTCGGCTTTCTTTCGTCCCTTTGATACTCAAGCAACGGCTTTTTTGTTAGCCCACGCCTATGTTGCCACATCTCTCAATGTCAGGGCTCTTCGGTAGTTTTTCGAACACTTTTTGTCGTAATCAAATATTATCGATGTGGGTGCCAGCAAGATATCTGCCATGACAGTTAATGGAACGCGAAGCAGTCTAGCCCGTAGAACCATTTACATGCTACGCTACTGATAACACACAATGGTGCAAAAAGTTGGGTTAATCTTCCGAATCCAGAACCTTTTTCAATGTCCTTTACGACACAACCCACGAGCGGACAGATCCAGACCTTACTTTTAATCCTAATCCTATCTTCCGTGCAGGTCCGTATCCAGGAATTTACTTGGGGGGGGGGGGTGCTCGCGCGTTGGACCAAAAAGTACAAAAAAGACATAGATCAAAGATTGAAGCCTATAAGGGAGCCTATATATAGGGGGGGGGTCGAACCCCTTACCCCCACCCCCCTGGATACGGCCATGCTTCCGAGTTTGCTTTTTTACAATTATTGGTTTACTTACTGACTGTGGGCTATCCTAAACATCAAAGAGCTTTCATTCATAAAATATTTCTTTCCTTTTTATTGTATGAACCAAATAATGAAAAAAATAGAAACATTCGCAGAGGTTGACTTGACTGTTGGAACCATTTACAAATATCATTACTAATTATGCATTACTAACTTACGATGTTCACATAAGGATTTCCAGAATCTGTAGGTCGCGGAACTATTCAAAACACTGACAAAGAGTAACAAAGAGTGTTTTTTTTCTAACTGTGGTTTTTTGGTGAAAAGAAAAGCTTATACTGGAGTGGCGTTGGTTTTAAAAAGAAAACGCGATATTTTGAGGCCGTCTTTAAACCAGTTTCCTAGACCTACAAAACCTTAAATATTTACATGATTTTTCGTTCAATATAATATCATATTAACCCTCGTGACACCAACAGCATGTCACACCCCATAATGCCAGCACGGTCATCTTTATTGCTCAACGTCCCTATTTGGCGCTGGAGCTGGAGGGGCGGCCCTCGTTCGTCATTCATGTTACCGACTCCACCGCACATGCACATGCCATCTTTTGGCGTTCGGCGTGCGACTCGGTAGCTGACGTCATTGGCTACACCGTACTTTCAAAAGAGTCACCTACTGGGACTGAAATAAACCTAATGATGTGGAAGAACATAGCGATGACGTCATAGCAGTGACATGATCTTGGAATTGTGCGCGACGACCAAAAATCATGGGCCCTTGCTAATATGAATTTCGACGGAGGTAGCCCTTCGTTTCCTGGCAGAAGGAATACTACCGTATGTTGTAAAATTACCGTAAAATATAAACACCGTAGGTAAAATTGGTATAAAAAAACGATAAACTTGGTAAAATTTGGGTAAAATAGGGTATTCTACGGCAACAGGCCCGTATCCAGGAATTTTTTCCGGGAGGGGGGTGCCCACGGGTCGGACCAAAAAGTACAAAAAATACATAGATCAGAGGTTAAAGTCTACAAAAAACTATTACTTTTGTGGATTTCGGGGGGGAGGGTTCGAACCCCTACCTCCCCCCCCCCCTGGATACGGCCTTGTACGGGAAATATAGGGAAACAATGATGTTTGAAAGTTATTCACAGAGCTGAGACAAATTAATTATTTATTTGCAGCTTGTGCGATTGATCTATCCAAATTTTAAGGAAAAACACGCGTAAGTTGCTTTTCCTGCGCTTCAGAAAAATCAACTATTATTCACTTCACTACGCCAAGTTTTGCATGTGTGTCTTAATAGTAACTGTCTATAGGCTACTAATCCTGGATATAGAAGATGATTCCCGCTCGTTTTTAAAATTCGCTCCATTAACATTAGAAATTAAGATTATTTTTTACACTGTCAGAACTTTCATAGCAGATAACATAAGGATGTGCGGTTTAAAAAAATAACACTTAGGATGTTAGCTGTTATGTTTTTCAAACGTAACGTCTTAAAACATTATGCACAGAAGAACCGAAACACCGTCGAAAAAACATTTGCTAACCTTTTTGTCCGTCATCATGATATCCGAAAAGTCAGCAAATGCTTTTTTCGGCGGTTTTCGGCTCTTCCTGCCAATGCTGGTTATGCATAACGTTTGCAAGATCATAACAGATAACATCCCAGGTGTTCTCTATTGAAACCGCGCATCCTTGTGTTTTCTGTTAAGAAACTTCTGACAGTGTAGTTACATCGGACCGAAAGGTGCATGTGATACGTCCGAAATAAGGAGCGAAGGGGGAAAATAGCACTCGACTGAGAAACTGCGTTTGCAGGATACATTAGAACCAGTCTACGGACACCTACCTGGTTTACTGTTTCCTGAAGAATTGCACACTTGTCAGGTTTCACAGAGAGTGAGCTCATGTCAGTGATACTGGCCGATATAAGTTCAGCCAGCTCTTCAATATAAACGTTTTCTTGTTCTCTACGTCGCTTTTCATTAATACACTTTGTTCTGAAAGAAAAAAAAGAAAATTTTATTACTTACTAAAAAAAATACAGAGCGTGTTCCGCCCTACTTACCGCTGCTACCTGAGAATTGTGTCAGTCCGGACCCAAATCCATTCCGTCATAGGCTACATACGAGATGTTTTCTAGCTATATTTCGACCCTTTTTAGAATGGTTCCTCGTCAGGTGGCAGCTGGAAGAAGCGAATCTGCAACACACACTGCTAGGTTCGATTGCAGGCTCGTTTCTTCCAACTCCAACCTGATGTGGACAGGGCCGAAATATCGAAATATCAAGTATAACGTTTAACATTACCGACACTCTAGCAAAAGAGGATTTGTCGAATAAACTGTTCCCTCGTAACCGCTGTTAATAAAGTAACAACATGATCAAAGGTTGGGCGGGATCCCAAACAGGAATATATACTGGACTATTCGGCCCAGACGATCACCGTCTTCTGGGATCTCCCATCTTTGCCGTTTCTGTGAAAATAGTGGCGTTTTTGATCGCCGATGAAATTTCACCAGTAGACGAAGCGAGTTTGCCGATTCGTGCTTATTACTGTTTTCGACAGCCGTCACGTGAAATCCCAACGTCTAAATGGCGAGTCCTATTGGCGATCGGCGATGCATAGGAATTCAGGCGATAGACGTTAGCCGATCAGAACAAAAATATAAATTAAGATAAACAGCTACGGCAATCGGCGAACGTCAACCAACGCCAAAAAAGTCAAACGGCTACGCTATCGCCGAACTAATCGGCGATCAAAAACGCCACTAATGTTACTTTTATCTCTACACGACTCTGTCATGAGATCCGTTCGGTAATCCTTTCTGTCATAAGTTTCCGGTCAATCCGAGATGACAAAAGGACTAAAAATACGAGTCGATAATTCATAGAATATCCTGATTTACCATGTTCGTTATAGGCCTACATACATATGTATTGATTCGAGTTGTATTTCCTTACTTTTTATCCCCACTGAACAAACGGGTAAACCGCGACAGAAGCAGAAAAAAGTGTGGAAACTTCCGAAAACACTGCAGGAACCGGAACAAGCCAGTAACCCCTAACTGAAGAAAATATATTTATATATATATATTTAATTTATAACCCACCAAATGCAAATGGCGACAGTGGAGTAAAAGGAAATAAGGAAAAGCAAACGCAAATAAAAAACAACATTTTTGACGACGATTTGGACTAAAGACGCCGACGTCCTCTCCAGTGACCGAATGACATAGAACGACACTGAAGCGAGGGGTCGACGACTCTCATTTTTTTATGAATAACGGAATAATCATGACCATTCCGGATTATTCCTGGTCATTCCGGATTATTCCTAACCATTCCATATCATCCCATTCTTTATCGAGTTTGGTAATTCACCAACTTTTGCTTAGTCCGCATTCATTTCACCCCATTCGGTCTGTCCTGCGGCGAACGAGGGGTCGACAACTCTAATTTTTGATGTACCATTCCGGAATAACGGGATAATCCTGACCATTCCGGATTATTCCTGAACATTCCGGATTATTCCTTCGGGACTTATACACCATTCCGGGAGAGTCGTCGACCCCTGCACTGAAGATACTAGAAAGGATACTTACAATTGAGACAGTGGTTTCGAATCGGGTTTCTTTCTTTTCTTTCCAGTTGGAGGTGATGACCCACTACTCATCGTCTACACAGAAAAAGACACAGGCATTTGAAGCTCCACCTCACTGGATGACAAGCCTAAAGAACGGAAAAAGGGTCAATTTCACACACGATCGAACATGTGGAAATATTCGCATCTCCGGATGTGAATTCTTTATAGCGGACATGCAGACGAAAGACTCTAACACGCACAGAATGGGAGGAACTTAGCAGTTAGGCTAGGCTAGGATTTCCGTATACTTTATAAGTCCAAGTTTTGGCATGAGAATTTACAAAATTCCACTTTTTTGTGTTCTCGGGCTTGGTGGGTATAAATAAAGAAAACAAAAATTTGGCCTGAGAAGTCTGAACGGTTTAGCAATCACTCCTTTGACACTAAAGGAGAGGTTTTGGGAGCTGGAAAGCAGGCCTGACTTTCTGTTTTATTCGAGCTTCCACCAAAAGTTGACGAGCTTTTCGCAGCGGCTTTTGCGTTCTAGATACTGAAATAGCTCTTCCACAACTGAAGACTGACGTGACGACTCAAACTCAACGACTCAAATCCTGTGTCAAGCAATCCCAGCGATCTTTGAGAGCAGCTGTAATACCACTTCTGCCTTTCTTCCGCTAGGTACCCCGAGAGGCCGGAGATTTCGCAGCGGCAAGGAGAGATAGTCATCAAGAGTATAGGCCTTTTGTCAAGACAGATTAATCGGCAGGATTCCAGTAAACACCGACAAGCGTAATCTTTTAAACCTTACTTGGATTTGCATAACTGAATTATTTAAACTCTGCTAAGGGATTTTTATTATTTGATCTTCGGATTTAGTAGTGATCTTCAGAATATGAATGATAGTTCGAACAGACACACAACAAAAGCGTGAATTTCAATGGCTAATTAGCTTTATTCAAAGTTTAATTCCAGGTTGTAAGGTCACTTCTGAAGAACGCCTACTGTTGTGTGTGACCCAAAAAGATTTATTTGTTCGGCAATCCTTTACAATTTTTGGTTGCCAAATATTTCAAGCATAGAAGTACAAGCAGATAGAGGTACCACAACTCCGAAAGAAAAACTTCGCTCAAAGAAAATCGATTAGCCTAGCCTATATGAATATCGGAGCAACGAGGTACCGTAACGCATTTTCATTGGGTGTTCAAGTCTATTTAAGTGAATAACTGATGGACAGCTAGACTGTCGTATCCCAGCCCTATCGGTTACACTTTAAGCAGAAATTATTTCTAGATTTATAATTTCATGTGTTTTCTGGACGAAAACTGAACAGCGAACAGGTTTCCTGCGGGTTTACAATTCGGTTGCTTGGAAGTGTTTTTACAACAGAATAGAATAAAATAGTGTATATTCAGCCACGAGCGGGCCATAGGCTACACGAAGTTTAGTAAACATCACCCAGAAATAATACATCGCAGACATAATGATAGTACAACACAGAAAACAAAACTAGGCTACCTCCTATTTAGATTTCCCATCACGTAATCTCCCATACTTTTTATTACTTTGTAGTTAGTCAATGTCAACATACAGGGAAGAGCACCCCTGGCCCGAACTGATCCGGTAAAGGGGACTCCTGGTACTGCCCTAGGAGTTTTCACAATATGGCAAAAACTTCTTAATTCCGCTCAGGCGGCCGCACAACAAACGAAATTAAACCGTTGGATTCAGGCAGACTTATAAAACCATGAAACCAGACACTAAGGAACTTGAGTAACTTAACCACCCAACCCATTTATACTGTAGATGACCTGTCGAAAGCTGAACCAACTCAAGTTTTACCCGGCTCAATCGGAGGTGCGAGAAGTGAAATCAGGCTTATTACATCGAAATACTCAATCGATGGGCTATTTCTTAAGAGATTTGCCTTGGGAAACAATCAAACTGTTTTATTCTGTGGACGAGAGTTGTTGCTTCGCTATTTTACGGCATAGCCCACAAGCTAAACTACTCTAACGAAGGTAGGTAGGCTATGTAGAAATTACTGAAATTCTACTTTAGGTAGCCTAGAATGGTAGAATTTCAATGAAATCTACCTACCTAAGGGCGAAAGGTTGTAACATCCACATAATGAAATGAACTTCGCAGTTATACTACGCTAGGATTTCGGTGTAATTTATTACGGTATGCTCCAAATTGTGATATTTGATTCTTACTTTTTATACTCTCCGGCACTGGAGGATATAAATAAACGATCTGGGTCGGAGAAGTCCCAAGACCTACAAAGATAAGACCCAAAGAAATATCCAATTCTCTAGTGAGCTGGCGGAATTTTTCCAGAGCTCCTTTGTCAAGTCAGGTCACTAACCACCCTCGAAAGTCTCAAAATATATATATTTTGTTAGTTAATTTTGTGGTTGTCTCATTAGTCTACATTTTTATACAGACTACCTTTAAATGCTATTTCCTTTCTTTGTACTCCATCCTTTTGAACCTTGATGGGTAATAAAAATTTACTTACTTACTTACTTACTAGGCTAATTCGAGTTTCTTACTTAATGCTGATGTCTGGAGAGTAGCCCAGTTGAACCTAATTAGGCTAGCATCCCTCTACTATATTACTAACAAGCAAAGTTCTTTGAACGTTGCTTAACTCTGAAGAGTGCCGTTTTCATCCACTTGCTTTGACAAAAGTCAAATACTAGCCAGACAAAGTAGTTAATTAAGGGCTCCTAGGACACCTGATTGGATGTCTTTAGCCCGGGCCCCACTACGGACACACCTGTTCATAATTCGGTTTTTAGACGTTTTTAAGACCGGTTTTTAGCGGGTTCTAACGTTCCTCTCTCAACCAGTTCATAAAATCTGGGGACGGAATAATCCATCTCCCGTTTTTAATCTGTTATGAACAACCAATGAGAGAGGAGCGTCCTAACCGTTTTAAAAACTAGTCTTAAAAACGTTTTAAATACCGAATTACGAACGGGTGTATCCGTAGTGGGGCCTGGGCATTAGGCGTTCATTTTTACCATTTAGTCCAAAACTGCACTGTCTAAAGTTAACTAACGTTCAAAGAAGCATGCCTCTACTGTAACCACAGGGTTAGAACCAGAGTTAGTGACAATAACGGCAACTTTTAAGGCGGGACATTCAAATTCATTCCAAGACCAATTTAAAAAAAAAGATTTCCTTGTTATAAGCGGTGACAACTAAACAACTATTAACTGAATGTATTGTTATTTGTTTATATATTCTTATTTGTTCTCTATTTGTTATTTTTTTTGTTATTTTAGTTGTCCTCCTTCATAGTCGTCCTTCTCACCTCAGGTGTTTTTTTTTGCGGGGGAGGGGGGTCTGGATTGGTCTCGCATCGGGTTGTCGGCTGTGCCACCCAGCGTCGAGCTGACCAAATTTGTTTACTGATTTTTCCTACGGAAGGGTTTGATGATTCGAACTTTTTCTACGGAAAGTTTTAATGATTGAACGAGTTTTTCTTCAGTTTAAACCCAAAATTAATGCTGAACATGTGTGCATTACGATTAGTAATAATAAACCTTGAACGACGATGGTAGCTCTGACCATCCTTCCAAAGATGCATCGGCTAGATTACCCCTCTATAATCTTGTAGCCGTAGGCCTACCCCCCGGACTAGACCAACAACATTCACGCAACAGAAAAAATCTTCTACCTCTCATTTCCCGATCTTTACTGTATCCAAGTTTCTCAATTCCGAATTATACTTCCGTTAAACTTCGAACGCACTACACTTTCGCGGTCGAAACCGAGAATTTCTCGATGAAAACAACGTACTGACGACACTGACAATCTCGTTGGACTGGATTTTGGCGCACTATACCGTGACGCAAAGCAAGGGTTCCGAGACGACTCAGTAGCTTGCCGTAAACAGGTCTCTTTCTCTCCGAGTCAGGCCCAGAAAATCAACGCTGGCTTTTCCTACAACAATCGGATGAGTACCGAATGACAAGTTGTAGGACAGATGCCTCACGGTTCTCCGCTGAGGCGCAAACGACAACAAACTTCTAGGATTGTGTCAGTGCCTCCGGATCACTGAGGGAGTTGACGATCCCAGATTACACTTGATCAAAGAGGTCACAAGCTTTTATCACTAAGAAGTCACAAAGTAATCCAGCAGGCGAATTTCATCACTGTTCATCTACTGGTGTAGTCACTGTCTTCCCACATATGATACACTTTTACATTTCTAAGTTTAAAGCTTTGAGAGTTCGGCTTAATGTGATGTGGGCCTATACTATGGTTGTGGTTTCACCTGAAAGAAAAATCCAAGTTAGTGGAAAGATAAAATCGATTGGCGTTAAAGAACACAATCCAAGTTAGCGAAAAGATGAGATAGATGGTTTGGGCGTTAAGGCAAGCTGAAACAATGCTGGGCTAGAGGATATCCACACCGCCCAAATTTACCCTAAGGCGTATACTCGTTCTGTTCTTGATACTAAAAACAAAATTCAGTCTGGATATGCTATAATCGTTGCCAACCGCGGAAAATATAACCACAGAGCTCTTGCTAAGCTCTACGCAACTTACAGCGACCACTCGGACCTTTATCTTTCTGGACTTTACCCACTGCTGAATAAAAAGGATGAAGCTGCTATTCGAATTGCATACTTCCGCTACTGTAAATTCCTCCTCTAGGCTACTTATCAATTTGGTATAAAAACCGAAAAATGATAAATAAATTTTCAGTAACAAATATAGGCTAACTGTTAGACTTGACGAGCTGCATAGGAATTTGCCGGTCGCGGCATTTTCTCCGCATCACGGTCCTGTCCGTTTGTTAGAAGTGTAATCTGTTCGAAGTGTAAATTTGCATTATAATTTAAGTTGTGTTCTTTCTTTTTATGTGTACTCCACTATTTCTATTTTACTGAAGTGGGTAAAAAAAAAGAATCATTCATTCATTCATTAAAGTTCTAGCATCTGGACGCCGGACGGGCTCTCGCGAAATTTTACGTTACGGTTTTGGGACATAGGCTATGCTTTCTGGGGAGAAATGGGTACAGAAAAAAAGGCGTTTTTTCGAAAGATAAAACTTTAGGTGTAGGCTACCTGGTTAAAAGACCAATCAAATAAGGATACGTGTATTAGAATGTGCATTTGCCGCCCTACAATCAACTCCTATCGAGCGGAAAAGATGTCTTTCGATTAAGTAATTTCATTACAATTCGCGGCAAGTGTCAGTAATAAACTTGATTTTTCACGCTACAAACGAAT
Organism: Branchinecta lindahli; assembly: GCA_023053555.1. Taxonomy (NCBI): domain Eukaryota; kingdom Metazoa; phylum Arthropoda; class Branchiopoda; order Anostraca; family Branchinectidae; genus Branchinecta; species Branchinecta lindahli. The sequence goes on from JAKZAO010000003.1 coordinate 8,695,294, forward strand.
TAAACTAGGAACAGGGTTACTGGTCGCAATTCGCTTGGCAACACAGGGGTCTAATTACTACACTCTTAGCCTACTTGATATGATGAGACTATTTTAGAAGAAAGGGAAGCTTGCTTGGGGGGAGGGGTTGTTGGCAACTTGAAATCCGGCAACTCGAAGTGCAGAAATAAACATAGCCTACAATATGAAGTTTTGGCCGTTCCGTGGAAGAAGTTTTCGTGGAACAAGACCAAAAGATTTGGTGGGATCCCAAAGGCACACATTTATTGGACTTCAATATAAAGACAATAATCCACGTTACAGACATGTTCGTTTAACCATGGACCCCTTATCCAGATGGTAATTTAATTTTCGGTCTAGCCCAAATTCCGACCGGAATATCAACGCTAGTCGGAAGCTCATGGAATATTCTGATTCAACGTGTTCTCACGTCATCTTGTATTTACTGTCAGAGGATTCTGTTTTTTTCTTCAAAATTTCCGGCTCGCATCAGGTCGACATTGTCCGATGTAAAATGTCAAAAACGAAGCAGATAGATGGATTCAGTCGTATTATACCTATGGCGACATAATATGACTGGACGATGACGTTATTACAACTACCGAATTTCCCGACTTCGTCGGAAATTGATGAATCCAGCCTAACTTCAACTCGGTAGGAAAACAAATGGAAGATCGATTTGCAACGTTTTCTTATCTTAAATCAAAAAAACTAAACACCAGATAAAGAAATAACACCAGGCTACTGAATCGCCGGCTTTCACCAGATTCCGTCCGTAGTATCGACCAGGCATGAAATCAAACAGACAGATCGTGACGTGTCAGCTTACCCCACTATTGACACTCTAATCCGATGTATCAAATAATTACTAGGCATCAGAAAAATTCCGGTTTTGCCAGATTCTGGCCGAAAACTGGTTCGGCAGAAAAAGAAAGTAAAGATACTAATCAGGCAGGTTTTCTTACCTCTATTTTGTAATCTCTAATCAACTTAAGACAAACTTTTACTACATAAAAATGACTCGAATCGGAGTCTTTATCAGAAACGGGTGATCCAAGAAGGGCCGAAATACAGCTGAAGAATATCCTAGCTGACTTAACCGTTCTTAGTATAGTCATTTCTATAGTAGGCTAGTAGTTACAATAGATTATTTTACACTAAAGCCTTGACGGCCATATATGATATCCAGTCAGCTTGGGTTGAATCAGTATTTAAATTTTCACTAACCAGGAATCAACTATCTCATTAGGTTGAAAAATAATGCTTATTGGTCCGCCTTAATACAAAACCCCCTCCCTCACCCTTAAATATAAAGCTACGCGGTGCATCTTCTCAGAAGTTAACCTTCGTGCTAACATGCGGACGGAAATACAGACGGTACATGTTTACGAAATCATAGACATCCCGTTTTGGATTCTCAAAGAAACTAACTAGATTTAAATTATCCAGGCTACTACTGTGAGATATTATTGGTGTACTATTCATGGCTTTTTAGGCAAGTAAACTCTGTTCTGTTCAATTTGATACTCATTGCGGCGAGAAACGTGGTTGTTTTCTGAGAAGTCGGTTTGTACGACTGACGGCTCAATTTTCATGCAAATGAAATTTTGTAGGTTCGAACCCTGCAAACGCAACACCTTCTTAGCTCGCGCAGAATTTCACAATTCTGAGAGAAGCTTGTTCTAATGAACACTCTTGGACCAATTTGCAAGTTTTGCAGTGGACGTCGGGGGAAGGAATGGCTGGCAAGGAGGTGCTTAATAGTGTGAAAAAAAAAACATTACAGAAGGCAAAGACGGTTCTCTCGTTTCTTCTGTGCTTCAGACGGACTAAAAACATCCATTCCTAAAGGGCCAGACAGAACTCAAACCCATAGGCTTCAACATTTTACTAAACAGTAAAGCGCAGCATCTACTTGTTGAGCAGTTTTGAAGACGAGGATGAACCACAATCTTCTCATCAACAACCAGCAAAGGTCTTATCTAAAGACGGAGAAACAGGCGATCAAATTTCAATACGGACTAACACAGACTACCGACCAGTTGACCAAACCTTGTTCACCCTTCGACTGGACAAAATACATGTCGCATGCGCATTTAGCTAAAACTGCATTCATGTAACCTCTATTTGTCGAGCAGTTTGCCGACGAGGCGAACCAAGATCTTCTTTTTCTTATCTACAGTCAGAGAAGACCTTATCTGAAGACGGACAAACAGGCGATAATAATTCAATTCAGAATAATCATACCCACGAGGGAAGGAAACGGTTTGTTTAACTTTTTTACGACTGGAGATGTCGAGGATGAAGGCTTTGATGTGCTGCTATCCCAGAACAAATGCGAATTTACGGCAGCGACCTAGGAATTTGAATAGGTTTATTATTACAAGTCTGAAACATTCTGGCAAAGTCAGAACAAAAGTGTAAAGTCGCACAGCCAATAAAACTTTTCCATCATACTTCTGACAAAGTAGCCTACGGGACGTTAAAAAAAATATTTTCGTTCAGCGCCAATTTTGCATTATAACGGCAAGAAATAGGAAGTCTATTTAAACAGTTGAGGCTAGATAGCATACACTGTCAGAAGTTTCATAACAGATAACGCATAACACTTTCAAGAATAACACCTTTTCACTTAGAAATAAAGTGTTATGACCAATTAAGTTTACACTATTTCGTGCCTATATCTCCAACAACATCTTCAATTGGTAAAAACACTAACGGGAACGAAAGAAACATAACAGATAACATCCCAAAGTGTTGTCTGTTGAAACCGGGCATCCTTCTGTTGTCGTTATGCAACTTCTGACAGTGTAGTATTTTTAACAATTGAAGGTGTTGTTGGAGATCTAGGCACGAAATAGTGTAAACATAATTGGTCATAACACTTTATTTCTAAGTGAAAAGATGTTTTTCTTGAAAGTGTTATGCGCGATCTGTTATGAAACTTCTGACAGTGCAGTCTGTGGAGAGGGTGACATTTTGACCAAAGGAAAAAAATCATATTTGCATCAGTCGCAGATATTTCTCTGTCGGGGAAATCTTTTCCTCAATCGTTTCTTCTTCGTACAGAAAATCACGCCCGATTGAAAGATTAAAGTGGTTTAGAGGTCGAAAGGGGCAAGGCTATCCATCCAGATACACAAATAAGACCGCATCATTTCCAGCTTCAAGCGCTTCACAGCAGCCACAAAAACAAGCAGCAGCTTATCGCTTTTTAAATATTTCTTCAATTTTAAGCATTTTTTAAGTATTTTTCATTTTCTAACGTTTGAGTTTTTTTCAAAGTGCGTGTTAGATTAATGTTATCTATCTATGACAATCTATTTTTTTTTCATGTTTGTTTCGTTGTTGTTTTTCCAGTTTTGTGTTGCCTTTTTGTTTAGCCCTTGCTATTGTGGCAATTTTCTACTAAACCTTAAGCATTACTAGTCACCTCGTCTATTAACAGGGGCACTTAAGATGTTCTTGCCAAGTTTTACAACCATAGTAGCCCGGAAATTGTGCTGCGGAGATTGATGAATCAGCACTACTATTATTGTTATTCTGCAAGGTAGACCAAAACTTTGGCCGCAACTCAGGCCGCAAATCGCCCATTGTCTCAATCCCCCAAGAATCAGCCCTAAAATGTTAGAGATTTTTAAACTTGGTCATTTGAAGTTTGATAATGGTGTAGAATGTATGATGGACGGGAAAGAGGGGGCAGGAATAAAGATCGTGCGTCCGCCTGATTCGACATCTCCTTGCTCTAAGGAGGAAAACTATCGTTACCCAGCCGACTGAAAAATACTAAAATGGCGAGACATTACCAACGCGTCAACAAAGAGCTTCAGCATTATCCGTCTTCCAAAAAGTCCATCTCTACTTCAACAATGAGACACTATGAAAAAAAATGCTCATTACACTCAATGGAAAAAGTCAAATGCCAAAACAGCAAAGACAGAGCAAGTCCAAGGTTTGTTGCGTGTCTTCCGCTCGAGGCAGAGCTCGATTGGAGACGCCAAAGATGGAAGAGGAAGGCCCGTGACGCAACCAAATCCACGGGCTTGTCTTGACTCGCCACTGTTTCGAATTTGGCGTAATGCACAGCAATGCTCCACTTACGCATGGGAGCAAAGCGTTACTGCCGGCGGCGACCAACCTTTCGACTTTTCTTGACGTAGCCTACAAGTAGGCTACAAGCAAAATTTCTTCAAGTACGCATGGAAGCATATGCATCGAAGAATCTGAAAGGGAGACTTCCCCGTTCGATGCAAGTCCTGAGACCACCGTTCGAGATAGCCTGTCTAGACGGCTGTCTTTTTGGTATTACTGCAGACGAGATCCTGCAAGATTATTCTATGTCATGCATGCTCCTGTGATGAAGAAAGTCTGCATCTCCTCGACATACATTCGATCCCACGAAAGCGCCATCTCGTCTCGATTGACTCCAAACAGAGGTGACTACCCTGACCCATTCAACTTATCACCCGAACTAGCGATCAAGCCTTAGCTGGCAACAGCAACAGCAACACGTCCTGGACCAAAGGCGAAGACAAACTTTTCCTAGCTAGCCCAACTATTGATTCTTCGCTTCTTCTTAGCGCCATCCGAAATTATCCGTCCCCTACTAACTCCAATGGAAAGGTTTTAAATCTTAATCCGTTGTGCAACTTTTGGTACGGTACCTTTGTCCCAATGCTATTCTGAATTAGACACGTCTGGGAGTAAATAATTATCTATTTGCACAAAAGTACTAAGGAGAATTTAACTAAAGAAAACTTTCTCTGTGGGCCAAAAACATGTTTGAAATTGTGTGTCTTTTCTGTGTTTTTGTTAGTTTTCTTTTTACATTTTTACTCTTTCCCGTCGGAAATTTCCTGCCTGAAATCGATCCGGAAAAAATGAAACAGATTTCGATCCTATTTCAAGTTAGAAATCGGCCGGAATTTCGAGATTCTTCCTAGGATCGACCGGACCCGAGGCCGAAATTCTCGTCAACCCGACGAGGAAACAACCCTGAAATCGTGTCGAAATCTGTTTCCTTTTGTCTGGATCGATTTCAGGAGGGAAATTTCCGTAAGGGTTTACTGCACTTATGCCCTCGGGCAGTGCGTTATAAATCATTCATTCATTCAAAAACCTAAAAATAAGAATAATAAAATAAGAATAAACCTATTTCAAATTCAGTTGTAATTTATAATCTGTTGTGCAAGTTCACTGAATCTATAGTTCCGGTGCTTTTCTGAGACTTTTCAGGGACAAAAATAAACCTATTCCTAATCTTCAACTTCTCAGTTGACTACCTCATTTTTCCAGCTAAAAAAGATTTCTCAGTAATCTCAGTAGTTCTATATCCAGATCCGGATGGATGACTGACTCTTTTAAAAGCAAATGCAAAACTTGTTATACTAATCCAGTTTCCCTAATTGTGTTATATATTCTTTCCCAGAAGCTTTGAACTGGTTGCATGTATCCGAACTATTCTAACAACATTTGATATATTTCAGTCCACCACGTTCGAATCTTTTCAAGAAGTCTTGACTCCTGCAGCACGTTTAGTTTCCTTGCCACTAGCCGGGAAAACTGGTTCTAAGGATTTCGTGATAGTCCGCGGGGTCCTCTTTTCCTCTTTTTGATGTTCTTTTTGTACAACCCTTTCAGTGTCTCACTGCCGGTTCTTTTTTCATTAAACCCGTCTCTCTTTCTCTATCAAATCCAAATTTTACTAACAAATGAAAGCTCATATGGCACTTGCAAGGGTAGGTAGACATGTATTTCAGCTAGGACTAAGGGTCACTATAACAAGACTCCCGGAAAATGTTCGGTACCGCCCCTCAAACTCTCCCCACCGAGGTCGGGTCTGATTCGGACACATGGCTGTCACATCTAGAGCATTAAATTTGTTCGTATCACCCATCAAGTTTCACTCGAAGCTGAAAATTCCCAGAAGATCTCCCCACAGAGGTCGTTCTGGTCCAGACCTCAAATTGCTGATCTAACATCCATGGCCTTGTTATCATCCAAGTTTCATCACTATCACTCCATCCGTTTGGTCCCTATGCGTAGACTATCACACATCTCGGAGAAACCCCTCCAACCCTCGCTGTGTGTGTCCACATGTTGTTCGTCAACGAACATTTCACATTTAGGGCATTCGCTTTCACAACACCAACTAGTTTTAATCGAGCCGGGGCACTTCCAGAAAAAATCCGGTAGTCATACTCTCCCCCCGACCCCCCCCCCCCCACCGAGGCCGGATCCAGTCCGGACCTCAAAATAACATATCCAGGACCCAAGAAATTTGTACGATCCAACTTTCATTCCAATTCCTCCATCCGTATTATCCCTACACATATTTTAAAATTTCCCCCACCGTGGTCGGATGCGGCTCGGACCCACAAAAGTCACACATAATTATAGGGCTTTTGTTATTACCACACACCAAGTTTTACTCGAATCGGGCCACTTTTGGGACATTCCTGATACCCCCTCCTACTTCCCCACACAGACACCGGATCCGGTCCGGACCTAAAAATAACATCTAAAACCTATCAATTTTGTACCGTCCAAGTTTCGTCTCAGTCCCTCCATCCGTTTGGTCCCTACGCATATTACAAAATCCCCCTCCCATCCAACTCCCCACTTTGCTAGAATGCGGTTCAGGCACATTTACGGAACATCTCGGGCATCTCCTGTTTCACTCGAATCGGGTCACAGGTTCGCAACCCCATCCCCACACAGATGACCGGATCCGGGAAAAGAAAGTATAATTGAGCATCGGATCAGGTTCATTATACGCATGCCAAGTTTCATCGTCCTAGCTTATGTGGAAGTGCCCAAACTAGCAAAACAAAACTATCAACAAACCAGCAAAACCGGGACAGAGGGACAGACGGGCAGATATTACGATCGCTATATGGCACTTGCCCCGAAGGCTGCGAGTGCCATAAAAACGCAATTAAAAGGTTCTGCATTTTCTGAAGTCTTGTGTAGGCTACCTATTATGGAACCGTCCACCTAAGTGTAAAGCTCTCACCTGAAGTCAACTGAAATGACACATTCGAAGAATTAGAAGGAATAAAAAAACATGTGATAAAAAGACAGCGCCACCAGGCCCTTAGGATACTGTCAGTCTACATATCATGGCACAAAAGATGTGAACTTCAAAAGATTCCAACTTCATGAAAAGTTACTACACTGGCTCTTCCAACCAGGTTCCAACCTTCTCGAAATAATAACTAATGGTAACTATTTGCTTACCATGCTAGGGAGTGTAGTAAGTATGGATGAAGCACGGTAACCATGATCTCTGGTCCAGTCAACCACAAATCCCTGATTTTTGGATACCCTATGACAAACGCTGGATAGCTGTTGGCACCTTCACCCTGACCTACCTCACTACAGTTGAATTGTGATTGGTTGATTTTTTTGGTTCACTCAAATCATCAATATTTGATTGGGCCCCAGTATCCAGCATTTGGCATAGTGTATCCAGCGTTTGGCATAAGGTATACCAAACGCTAGGTATACCCAGCGGCATAGGCAGGGGCGGTTCGAGGGGGGGGGGGCGTGACTCACCCCCCATGCTTCAGAGAATCGTACTCTCAGTCGTATGTTTTGAGCTTGTCTGTATGACAGTCGTATGTTTGAGCTTGCAAGAATGAGATAAAGGCAGTTATCAAACGTGAATTTTGCCCGCAAATGACATTCTCTAGTCACATGGCCTACGAAGAGTCGTATGTTTTCAGCTTGTCATATTCACAGTTGTGGGTTCTGGGATTGATATAACGATAGTCGTTTGTTTGAACGTGCCAGAATGACACCAAATCGTGAATTTTGCCTACAAATGACCCTTTTCTTGTCGTATTTTCCGAAGAGATTTTCTAGTCGTATCTTAGAGACAGTCGTAAGTTTTGAGCTTGTAAGAATGAATGTCGTAGGGTTCAAGCTTGTAAGGATGACATAAATGTAGTTACCCCTGTGGTGCACAATTTGAACACAGTTCCACAGTTCCAAAAAAGTTCCTTATTTTAGCATAAAACAGGGATGTCTTGCGGAGCACGGTCTTAGCATGAACCGGCCTTGTAAGAACTGTGATGACGGGCCTGAGGATTGCACCATTTTTTGTTACTGTAAATTCAAAACAAATCTACTTTGTATCTTTTTTATTCTGGGTGGCCACTACCTTTTCCGGAAGGGGCCGAGTGGGAGCATTGCCATGTATCAACTTCCGGCAACATACCCCACTCCCGGGGGCCACGGAGAGATCTATGACATTATAGGCAGCCCTTACTTTCTCTTACCTAAAAATTTCCCCTGTGGCGTCTTTCATTCGTCTTCTTTTGGCCTATTCCTATTCACTATCTAGTAGAAGGGCGCTTTATTTATATGTGGTTTTATGCCTAAAATCTCAGCCACGTTAAGAGCTAGAGTACTGGAAGTAGTCAAACTTTGCCCGAAAAAAGGTGGATTTAAAAAATTTCGCCTGCGGTGCCTTTCGTAGTAGCCTATTTTCTATTTAGTTGAAGCTTGCGTCATTTAGGTGGGGTTTTAAGCTTGAAATTTCGTGGTCAGGGCAACATTAAAAGCTAGAATTTAAATGGTAAGTAGTTGAATTTTGCCAGTAAAAAGTCGGATTAAAAAAATGTGGCCTGCGGCGCTCAATTTAAGTTTGTCTTCAGTATGCTACATCCGTTAGAAGCTGCTGCTTGGGATCTGAGCCACCTTAAAAGCAGAGCTTGTATATTATTTGAGGCTTGCGATGGAGCATAGAACAAGATTCCTAGATTAGGAGGAGTGTGTTAGTTGTAGAATTAAGTTAATTTATTTACAAAAGTTTTGTTGCCATGGCCCACGGGCTTTTTTTGGTAATATATTCTATTCTATTCTATGGGACGTAGTTGAGTTTTGTTAGAAAAAAGGTGGATTAAACAAATTGCGCCTGCAGCGCCAATTCATAGTAGGCCTATAGCCTATTCTCTATTTAGTTGAAGGGTGCGTCATTTAATTTGGTGGGGTTTTAAGCTTGAGATTTTGGGGTCAGAGCCACATTGAAAGCTATAATTTGTATGGCAAGTAGGTCAACTTAGCTCTGATTAAAAAAATTTCGCCTGCGCCGCTCGGTTTATGTTTCGCTTGAGCACACATGTCAGAAGCTGCTATGATACCAAGCCTTGGCTCTCTCCAGTGAACGTTGATCTGGAGGGCATGCTGGAATTCTTGTTATTTATTTATTTATTATTTTATTCATGTAATACCTTTGGCACATCCTTTTAAAACTGTGTGATAATATTTCTTTGCTGTGTTTTTGTCTACTGTTTTTCGTCGGTACAATTGCTGGTCAGTTGTATATTTTGTCAGTCGTATATTTTGAGGTCGTCACCCCCCCATGCCCAAGTACTTCGAACCGCCCCTGGGCATAGGCATAGGTGGTATCTGTGGTAGACTGCTCTGGTCTGTGATTGTGATTGGCCCAGTTAGCCCATAATATTTTACAGAAAATAGAAAAATTCATTCCAGCCTTGACGCAAGCTTGACGCCAAGAAGATCCATGATGTTATGCATAGTAACTAGCCTACGGTAAGTTGGGTGGATGGGGCGGAACACGCTCTACTAACTAAGAAAAGCCTCAGCCCTTTTTGGCCTGGCCTCACACTTGTAGTAACAATTTTGTCCTGAATGCAATGGTATTTTTTAAATATTTTTTGAAGACGTTTTAGATATTTAAAACTGAAAAACAGATAAGGAAAATTCACAGCAATTCATTCTTTCATTACAGAAAATCGGCAAATTCGCGACACTGCCGTCAACGTTTTTGTGGCTACCCTAGTAATGCCTCAATTCTAAATGTGGACACTACTCCACCAAAAAGAGCCCTGGCCTGAGGAGGCTGAAATTTTGTTTCACCCCCCATACAGACAAACTAACCCTATCTATGCCTATGGGCTACAGCCTAACAGCGGGCAGCGGCCTACATCCTACTTACGGCTACAATGCTACATGCCTACGGCTACATCCCCTACGATCTGCCTACGATTGGCTACAAATGAAACAAAACTGATTTAATTAATAATAAAATAATTAGTAATTAACTTACCAGACCTGTACTACTTGTGCTGTAGGCCCACGACCAGAAAATACTATACGGACAAATTACAGCATTTACACCTTCTATATGTTATATCTCAAACTATCAAATTCCAGAATTTATTTGTCTTTTTGCTTGGCATGTGTTCTTGTTTATAGTTATCAGATCAGCAGACTCGGTAAGCAACGCCATCTAAAAATGACTACAGCAAACATTTTATCTGAGGATTCATACTAGATGGCAAAATGGTGACACTGCCCAAATTCATTAGAAATTCACAGAAATTTGGAATTCCGAAGCCACAGGGATAGATAGATGGAAACATCTGGACGTGTGATGTCATCTTCGGGGATGTACCAAGGCACTGGGGCGTCGCAGGGGGGGCACCCATCCCCCCTTGCGAGGCCCAACATTTTACTCAAATTGTTTCGATTGCAGAACTATTCGGTATATTTACGGGGATTCGGTAGTTAAACAGAATCCCAAATAGGCTATCGGTACAAATCTGTTCGGTATAATGATCGGGATTATAATTGCCAGTATTCTGTAGTCATCACAAATTCGGGGATGGAATCTACTGAAATTATTTGCTAATTTTTCGAACTATTCGGTATATTTATCGAGATTCGGTAGTTACGCAGAATCCCGAATAAGGTGTCGGTCCAGAATTATTCGGTATCATAATTGGATTCGGTAATATATTCGGTATAATTTTCAGGATTCGGTAGTTACCACGAACACCGACTTTTGTTCCAGTTTCGACGAAATTATACCGAATACGAGTATAACGACTGACCTATGATTTCATTGATAGTCCTTACTTTTATTTATGATCCCAAAAAGAAGATCTAATCATAAATGTTCCGAAAATTCCGCCTGCGGTGGTTTTCGTAATATTGTCTATTTTGCGGAAGGGCGCGTCATTTGACTAGGGTTTTTAAGCCAGTTTTAGGCTTGGGATTTCGAATCTGGATGGAAATAGTTAAATTTGGCAGGAAAAAGCTAAATTAAAAAAAAAAACTCACCTGTGGCGCTCACTTTATGTGATCATGGGTAGTATTGACTATACTACAGTACCTGCTGCTGCCGGGACGTCTCTCCATCCGGTTTCTGGAACTTCTTAGATCATCGGTATTTAATCCACGGTAAATGATAAAATTTGTTAGATAAGCAGTTTTTAAAAGTTTCAATCAAATCACCTCGTAGAAATCTGTAAGATAGACTGGGTAATCGTAATGAAGCCGGTTGGAACCCAACCCCCAAGAATTTCAATCCTAAAACGCCAACTAAATGAAACGCCATTTGTCCAAATAGAAAATTTTACGAAACGCGCCGCAGGATGAGCGATGATGAGCGATCCCAAATAAAAGTGTGAAATCTGGGTGAAATCACAGATTTTTCCGCCAAAAAAGTAGTGAATAAGAAAGTAGGCACAAAGTTGATTCTTGTGTGTAGAAAATTTTTATTTGCCGACGAGACAAAAAAAAAGTCAAGACAAAAAAGTCACGAGACAAAAAAGAGATAATCTTTCGGGATTGGACAAAAGTTTACGGATTTGATTTATTACGTGTAATGAGATTCTGATCTTTCGAAGGGAATTGAACTTTCCGGGTGCGCACGACAAATGTTTGAAGAATTCGATTTCTTGCGAATAAAAATATCCCGATGGGCCGACAAGAATACCGACGCCCGACTAAGGCATTCAGAACTCGAATTCTTCTTTCTTTTGCCCGACAAGGCTGTAAAGGGCTTTATTTCTTACGTCTAAATAGCAGCCGATGTGCTGACAAAACCTAAATGCCCCTGATAAACGTTTACAGAATTTGATTTCTTACGCATAAAAGAACCCGATGTGCCGACCATGCGGGTCTTCCCTGGTGCGCCCGACAAATGTTTGCTGAAACTGATTTATCACAGATAAACAGAATCCGATGTGCCGACGAGTCGACCTACGCCCCACAAAAGCATACATCAGGAATCAATTTCTTCTGTTTTTTGCCCGACAAATGTTTGTCGAATTCGTTTTCTTGCGTATAAAAGGACCCAATGTGCCGACGAGTCTACCGATGCCGACGAAAGCATACAAAATTGAATTTCTTCTGTATTTCTTATGTATAAAGAGAACCCGAGTGCCGAAGAGCATATCGAGGGCCCGACAAAAGGATACAAAATTCGGTTTCTCCTGTGTTCCGCACGTCAAATGTGTGCGAAATTTGATTCCTTGCGTATGAAAAGAACCCGATGTGCCGACGAGTAGACCGACGCCAGACAAAAGCATACATAATTTTATTTCTTCTTGGTTTGCCGGCACTCCGCGCTGAAAAACAAGTGTACTTTCGCCGGGGGGGAGTCCTTTGGGGGGGAGTCCCCCCCCCCATAGTGACGCCCCTGATCCCGACACACTTCCAAGCCAAGGAGGCAAGCCATGGGATCTGGCTGTCATATTTCTTTCAAAATGCAAGGCTTGGATCACGAGTCTCAACCTGGTTCCAACCAGCTTACTGTGGAGATTTGTATTTGACGTCCTGCCAGCGTCCTGCGCTCAACTCAAATATTCATCTATACGATACCTGACGGTTCTTCTGATTGAGTTTTCATTCTCGAGGGATACAATGAATGACAACAGCGAATGACACGTCAGCCGAGAAAGAACGGCCGCGGCTTTGGGGTCTACTCGGTGTGGCTTCTGACCCCCCCCCCCTTTCGGCGACACTGCCCCAGTAGGATTTTGAATAATGTGGCAACATCACGACAACCTGCCTACAAAAACCGAGAGCGGCTGGCGACCGATTTTTTTTTTTAAATGATGTGGGAAATAAGTATGCACCCGCTGCTTTCATAGCATATTTCTAGACAGGTAACAGTCAAAAAAGAATAAATCGGAATTCGTAAATATATACCTTCTAAAAATCATGCCGATCATTTCAGATGCCCCCTACTGAACCTTAACCTATGGAGCGAAAGTTCACCGCAGGACAGTGAGCTTACGCAGAAATGGCTCCTATCGCTTCATCGCAAGGAAGAAGATCTGCTGCAGTCCGACCGAAAGATATGAAGGGCCAGTCCTCCTGGCCTTCGACTGGACCCGTTTGGCTTTGTTTTCATGATGATAACCTTAGTACTTTTCTGCACAGAAACAAAACAAAAATTTGTCCAGTCAGATGCTTTCCAGATCTGATCCACGTAAGGTTTAAATCTTCATAAAATCGTCTGCGGTTTAGAATCTAGTAACCAGTCACTGCCTTCTGACTTTAGTAACATCCTCCAAATCTAACGAAAACACCCGTTTTCTGTCGCATCTAGCAGTACTATACTGTCGGAAGAAAGGATTTTTCGAATCAAAATATCAAAATGGTAGATTCGAAGTGAGTTATCCTAAATAATCTATGTTATGTATTGAAGTTGGTCGAGTTTCTCGTTATCTGCTGAGTGCTTAATGCCTAGTTCTTGTGTGGGGTTAGGCGTTCTATCGAAAGTATTGTCGTATCAGTGTGGATGGCTTTAATATTGACGCCTGACTGTTATAATAGCTTAAAATGAGTTTTGGATAGTACACTACTGTATAGGTGTACTTCTATGAATGCAAGTTAAATTCTGCCAGGAATATTGTTCTTTGGTCAATCCTGTCATCGATGAGTCGTGTATAAGACAGCACACTTCCCATGGTCATGGATGCCAGTTGTCAGACCGTGCAACCTACTTCCTAATTGTCAAACTTGATACATATTGCTCCTGTCATGAAATTTTGAACTCCTGTAACTGTCTGTAATTGTAAGTTGAGAGCTAGCTAGGTACTGCTCAGAAGATGTTTCTATGAACACTTCTCCAACCTGGACCACCTTGGTTTTATTCCTCATCACTGAAACAGTCAAGTAAATAATAAACTAATCTTGACTAAAGAATGAAAATTAACTTTTGCACTTTTGCCTTTGGGGCTTTGGGTCAAAATACTTCTTCGATTTGAATGTTATTATTCTTGTCTAGGGATGCAGTAGGCTACCTTTGATGCCACAACCTAGCTGTAAGTGAGTTTAAAAGTAACATGAAAAAATATGGAAAAAATTGTATTTGTTCGTGGCCTAAACCTGACCTAATTTTACTTAAATTGATGTGTTTATAAATATATGGTGATTTGAATTTCATCATATTCTAGTCAGGCAATGTCCAGGGTCACAAACTCTAAACTTGCCACCTTGTATTTTTCTATTTGAGCCCTCAAATTGAGAATGAGGGTCTACATTTCCAACTCGTAAACCAACAACTTTTCATGTTTTGAAAAATCCTGACTGATGCAATCAATAAACCAGTTATAAGCAAATACTGGCTTTTTCTGATCAAGTTTCACTAGTCAGTCTGGGATCAAGGCCTGCATCATGGTCTCCTTAGTCCACAATGAAGCCTTTAGGGACGGCATAGTCTTATTCTGTATGGAATGGAGATCAGCTTTAAAGATGAACCTGTGGAAACTGTCCTGTATTTTTTAATTTCTACAGGTATTAGGGATTTTGTGAATGTTGGCTCTGCACTCTGAAGCCAAACCAAGCTTCTATTTAAACCAAGAGCCAATATTGTCATTTCACATCATATCACATCCTAGAGCAAAACATGTCTAGAAGTTGACAACCAGCAACCCCCTTTGTAGCAGGCTCGTGGCTCAAACATAAGATGGATCTGGATTGAATCTGAAATTTTCCTTCTCAATAATTACAACTAGCCAGATCTCTAAGAAGGGGAATGCTTCTGTGGAAATTTTAAACTTTTTCTGAGTTGAACTTGATGAGGTTTTCTTATATTTTTAATTTTGCTGTTCTAGCTCAGTTCAGGGGGAAGGGTTAAGACATAGTGCTGACCAACTGTCTCTTCTGAATGTGTCAGTCAGCAATTTTACAATCCATATAAATTTTGTATTCATATTTTAAGATCTTCAAGGTTTATCAAACAGGGTCTACACCCTACTCTCAAGCAAATCAGAGATCCAACTATTAGTATTACCTTTTTGTAGAGGAATTGCACAAGCATGTTGCAAGTCAACTTCATTTTTAAGGCACACACATATTGGTTGGGAATATGGCTAAAATCATCTGATTTGATGTTCCTTGCTTTACAAGTCTAAACTAGGCCTGAGCTCTCTGTCATAAGATCATAATGCATACCATTAATTGGAATCCAGCTACAAAAATGCTTTTGCTTTCATTTGCTTCATTGTCCCCTAAAGGAGGTTTAGGAGGCCAGATAACTAGGTTTGCCAACCAGTTTTGAGTAGAGTAGAGATACATTTATTAAAAAACGGACACTATTCGCCTTTCGCCTGCCAAGAAAGGCAATGAAGCTTGGAAGGGCAAGCGAGGTTATTCATTTATAGTTATTCACTACGCTCATACCTGAGTATAGTTGAGCCATTAAACCAACAGGGCAGTAGGAGAGAATTATGTTTACCAACTAGGTTTATGAGACTTAGTTGGAAAATTAAACCAATAGGGCATGGTTACAAAGGCTTTCGATTAAATAAGAGGCATATAAGTCTCACACATCATGCAAAGTTTAATTAACAGATGATGAGATGAACAGATTTGTATATAGTTATGTTTGACGACAGAACTAATATTCGGTTTTTGTTAATACCGTAATGAATGTCTTTGAAGAAGAAAGATTGATTGCTTGATTGAATGAGTGATTTTGTTCTTCAGAAAGAAACTAGACAAGGGTCTGGTATGCTGTTGAGAATGTTCGTTTATTTGTTGTGGTAGGGTTGGACTACTGAGTGGAAAGGCTGGTTACTCTGGTGATAGAAGACTGGTTTGAAACCAGCCTCTGCCTGTGATGGTACCGTACCTTTCTTGTATGAAAGTAGCATCATAAATTATCTCCTGAAAGAAACCCTCTGTGAGTTGTCTTTGATACCCAGGAATTGTATGTGATGTTGCACATGGTTATCAGGTGATTAGTAGGAGCTTGCTTTTGTATCGTCCAAAAAGATGTTGCTTGCTAACACTTTGTTTGCTTTTCAGAGTCAAGGCCAAGCCAGAAGCTGCAGGCAACAAGCTGCCAGCAGTTCCAGAGACCCTCCTCAAGAGAAGGAAGAGGACCCAGGAAAACAAAGCTCTCAGGACCAAGAGAGCACTTGAGGTTAGTAATGAATCCTTGGCTTGAGTCCAAGTTCCCATTCTTTGGAAATGCAGTTGGTTGTCTTCAATGAAGGGAGGAACAGTGGTCTTGCAGAAGTCG
The DNA here is from genome assembly GCA_023053555.1 of Branchinecta lindahli. Classification (NCBI taxonomy): domain Eukaryota; kingdom Metazoa; phylum Arthropoda; class Branchiopoda; order Anostraca; family Branchinectidae; genus Branchinecta; species Branchinecta lindahli. The sequence continues at coordinate 8,711,585 of JAKZAO010000003.1, forward strand.
AATTCGAGTTCAGAAGGCTATCTATTAGTCATGCTGAATATTATCAAAGAAAGAAAGTTCTAAACAGAAAATTAATTGCAAATAAATGCATCACCTAACCAGCAACATTGCTGAAGTGCTGTTTGATACGAGGTTTGATACTGAGTAAATATGTATTCTTACCTGTGACATGAATGAAGATTTTTTTTCAGTTCTTGAAAGCTCGCCGTGCCCGTAAGGTTGAAATCTTCAAGAGGGCTGAGAAATACGTCAAGGAGTACAGAGCCAAGGAACGCGATGAGATCCGTCTTGCCAGACAAGCCAAGCACCAGAGTAGCTTCTATGTTCCAGCTGATGCCAAGTTGGCCTTTGTCATGCGTATTCGTGGGTAAGAACGTTACTCCTTATACGTGAGAAGTTTTCCCTCAAAAGTACCCTACTGTTAGTTTTCTTTTTTGACACCTTGCATGCAGCAATTATTGTTAGACAGGATAAGATTTTTGTAATTGAGGTTGTGTTTCAACCTCTTCCAGTGGTTATACCAACCCACCTTCGTTCTGCTCTATATATAGGTAACAGGCTGAAATGTGATGGCGATTAATAACCATTGTTAGGGGCTTCGAATCCAACCTGTGTGGTTATTTTTGAATGGGCACTTTTATTACCCTATGTGTTAAAAGCCAAAAAGCTCTGCCAAAGTGTTTGCTGTTCCTTTGTCAAAAGATCAGAAAATTCTGTTTTTGAAACAAATGTGTTACTTCGAGCGTGTTCCACCCTACTTACCGTAGTTACTACGCATGACGTCACAAATTTTTGCTATTTTGCATCAAGGCTGGAATCCTTTTTTTAAATTTTCAGAAAAACGTCACTCCACGGGGTAATCCAGCCAATCACGTTACAGGGATTTGTAGTGACCACGCTTACTACGCTCCTGAGCATGGTAAGCAAATAGGTACTATTAGTTGCTATTTGGAGAAGGTTGGAACGGTCAGCGTAGTAACTTTTCGTGAGGTTGGAATGGAAGTAGTAACTAATAGTTACTATTGTTAGAAAAGTGAACAAGCTCTTTGTAACTTTCTTGTCATGGGATTATTTGATTGAAGTTCTAATTCCTCTTTTTCATTTCAGTGTCAACCAGGTCTCCCCCAAGGTCCGTAAGACCCTCCAGCTCCTCCGTCTGCGCCAGATTAACAACGGAGTTTTCGTGAAGCTCAACAAGGCCACCCTGAACATGTTGAGGATCGTTGAGCCATACATTTCCTGGGGATACCCCAACCTTAAGTCCGTCAGGGACTTGATCTACAAGCGAGGATTTGCCAAGGTAGCCCTCAGGCGTGTGCCCCTCACAAGCAATGACATCATTGAGAGGAAGCTTGGTGAGTTTACTTCTGCTTTCAGTTTATGTTTTTACAGTTGACAATATTCATAACAAATTAAATTTTCCACATGCCTGAATGGAGAAGCAAGCTCGCTTACTGGGCAAAACACGATGACATGGAAAGTCTGGATCCTCGATTATTAAATGTTAACGGGGTTCGGCAAAGAATGTCTTTCTTGAAAGTATCAACAAATATTCCTCTTTGGGATCCGATCGAATCCTTTGGTCTTGTTCGTACAACAGATTTTGGCTATGGACTGAACAAAAATACAAACAGAACAGCAATCTTTTGGTGAGATGCACAAGTGGAGTGAGGCCCATCCTTGTTTTTGCAAGTACCAAGTTCTGAACTAATAAGGTGGATATGGGTAATGAGGCCAGATGCAAGCCTACGCAGTCCTTTGCTTGGTGTTAAAGGGTCATTGTACACCCAACATTAATAGCTGAAAAATTAGGTAATCACTAATTCTGTTCTTCGGAAGCATCACAAGTACCAGCCTTCATGCTGGGTTCTTAGAGTATCTGTGAAGTTCCAGTTGAATATTTTCTAATGGGTATAGACATTATTTGTTATTGTTTTGTTTTTCCAAAGCTGGCAGTACTGGTTTGTGTTATGCAACACAGCTGTGTTGTCGGAAGTATGCCAACAATGGAGAGCTTGAACGCTTAAAATTCTAAAGATCCATAAGACAATGTGGCAGGGTATTTAAACACCATATATTATGCTAATTTTGGTGCTACGCCCCTGCATACAGTATAGTCAAACTTCTCTTTCTTCAGCCTTCCTTCTTGTGGGCTATTGTAGAAGCTTGTCAACACGTTTAATTTCTCTTAGTCGGAAGAATGTACTGCTACATTTAGGAGCAGTGTGACCACAACACCTTTGTTCGTCGGCAGTATAGTAAATGCAAAGAGCGTGCCTTACACCTTAGACAACCTGATGCTTTGCACTGACGATGCCAACGCGGCCTTACATTTAAAAACTGGAGAAGTTATTAATGAAGACTTGTCGTAGTGTAGGTCTGTAGAACTAAGTGGCAGGGTATTTAAACACCAGCAATGATTTTAATTCTGATGCTACGCCCCTGTCTACAGTATACTCAAACTTCTCTTTCTTCAGCCTTCCATCTTGTGGGCTATTGCAGAAAATTGTAACAGGTTTAATTCCTCTTATTCGGAAGAATGAACTGCTACATTTAGGAGCACTGTGACCACAATACAGCGTGGGCAAGGCGAATATCTTCTGCCTTTCTTTGTCGGCAGTATAGTCAATGCAAAGAGCGTGCACCTTGGAGAACCTGGTGCATTGCACTGACGATGCCAATGCGGTCATGTTAATACAAGTTAAAATTTAAAACTAGGAGAAGTTATGAATGAAGACATTTGTATTTACATTAAAAAAACTGGGAGAAGTTATTAATGAAGACTTGTCATAGTGTAGGTCTGTAGAACTAAGTCGCAGGGTATTTAAACACCAGCAATGATTTTAATTCTGGTGCTACGCCCCTGCCAACAGTATTGTCAGGCTTCTCTGTTTATAGCCTTCCTTCTTGGTGGCTATTGTAGAGGTCTGTCAACACGACTAGTCGTCATTAAAGAACGTAACCAGCAGTAAAAGTAGCAACGTCAACACTACTTGGGTAGATTAACCAAATGCCAAGATCCTGCTTCGAATTTTCCGAACTCCTGATCTTTTGCATTGCATATGGTATTACGATCACGTCACTACGAAATGTAGTGTTCCATCGTTCCCAGTTTTGGATATCGTTTATGGACAAAATCTTGACAGTTATTTGAAAATATTGACCGAGTTTTAGAGTCAGAATGAGCTATTCTCCTTTATTCATCAATGTCTCTTTCTGTAGTTCCCATACACATAATACGTAATTATTATTATTATTACTCTTTAATTCAGCCAAAAGCCATATACACAACGAAAAACACAACAACAACACAAATAAATACAAGAAAAAAAAAAAATCAAATCTCAGGTACGAGCAAGTAGATTGCGCCATACCGGCAAATGAAGCATGACAGGAGAGCAAGAATATTTTCATGAGAACTTTATCGCTATTCCATAGCCTCAAAAACAGAGAAGTTCTAGCTTTTCGGCGCAACTCATCCAATGTACATACGTGGCTTGACACGAAGGCCTGGCTAATGCTGCACCTGCACGGTAGCCGAAACAGTCGCCTAAATGCTCGGTGATAGCAACCTTTAAGGTTCAATTCAGCTCTTGACGTAGCATTGTAAGTTAGAGCAATACCAAACATAGAGTAACAAAACGATTTGAACAAACGACACTAATAAGCACATCAACTTTTACCAAATTTCCAAATAACCAAATTGGCCCTCTTTGAAAAACCATTCGCGAGTTCAACCAATATTAAGGTACTTAATATTAATATTAAGGTACAATTTTATTGACAAATATGAAGGAACCTCGTGTTGCTTAAAAGCGTCAGACATGCCAGTGGCATAAGAAAAAATTTATTTCTACGAGTTTATATAATATATTTTACGGGTAACAATTCACTTGATTCCCATTCTCATGTTGCTTAGATCTTAAATACACAAAGCTTGTGTTACGTCATCGCAGATTGAGCGCAAGTTTGCGGAGCTCAGTGTTAAATCAGCATAAGGTGTTGAGCTTAACGTTGACCGGTGTTCTCACGTGCCTCTGGCTTAAAGAACTGTCTCTGAACGGTTTCAAGACTAGATCGGCTGATAACTGAAAGGAACAGTACGTAGCTCTTCATTGGTCTCTTTAAATGCTGAAATACCCGCCCCCACCCTGAGACCCTATCAACCTATCTTATCTATCGACCATGGATGTATAATTTCACGGCCTTAATATTATATCTTTCCAGGCAAGGTCAAGATCATCTGCATGGAAGACTTGGTTCACGAAATCTTCACAGTTGGACCGTACTTCAAGTATGCCTCAAACTTCCTGTGGCCCTTCAAGGTACGTAATCAGTCCCGTTAAAGAATCCAAGGCTCTTAAATTGGATTTCATGTCAGCTTTCTGTATCCTTAGTATCACGCAACAACTCTTTTATCAAGCATGGCGAATAATCTGCTCCTTAGCCGACAAATCTGGTCTCCTTCTTTTGCTACGATTACAGATCATGATTTTCTTTTTGACTTCGGATCATGATTGTTGCTTCGAAGACGGAAGCTTCAGCTGTAGAGGGGAGTGACGGGTTAAGAATGGATACAGTCGAAAGATTGAAGTAGTACTTTTTGAACAGTGAAAGGACTTGTATTCTATGGTTGTTTCGATGTATTTGACATTGAGTACACTGGACAGTAACATGGCGCAGTGTTTCGTTCAAGGTTCTGCAAACTATTCAGAGGAGGGGGGAGGGTCTCCTAATCTGCAAGTCGCGCTTTTTGCTGTCTGATCTGGTGGCCTCCGGCATGTCCAGAAGAATTGTGCTGCTTTGGTCGGACGTGAATGAATGAATGAATTTTATTAACCCACTGCACTACAGTGAGGACTAGTGGAGTGTAATAACCAAGTATAATAATATAATAATCGTGACCATGATAGTGTTGCTTTCGGGATCCCAGCGTCAGTGACGGGATACCTGAGGTATCAGACAACTCACTGTTCTTACAGAAATTTGTATCATGGCCTTTAAAGGACACCTGAACGATCCTACCATACTTCCATGAACCCCTCAGATCGTCCTTCACAGTACCGGTACACAGAAGACGAATTTTTTCGCTCCGTGATTTTGGCGCTATCCACTCTTGAAGTTCTAAGTCTCCCTATGGCGATTCGTTACGACCTCCAAAGACAAATTTAGCGCCAATATTTAAACTGTCATTGTCGCATGGATAAACGTACGTTGATAACGCATGGATGGATAAACAGCGTATGGATGGATAAACGCATGGACTGTTACGGCGTGGACTGTTATAACATGAACTGTTACACATGGACTGTTACAACTGTTACGGCGAGTGTTACGATCAAGACAAGTCGGAAAAAAGGCTGAAAATTATAGCACGGTGAAACTTCATCCGATTTTAGTCCGGTTTTCGAGAGATAAATGGTAAGCAGTATGTAAAAGTGGCAATTTAGGGTGTTAGACTTCATTCAGATGACCTTTAAATACCACGTTTTCGTAAAACAACACTAACAATAATTTGCAATGATTAAAAATAACTCTTAATAGATAATTATATAAACATTCTTCTGTAATGCTGCTTTCACATTGACGCGTTTATCTTGCGTAATCTGATGCGTACGCGTCGATTCAACGCAAGAATACAGCCGCTTTCACATTGATGCGTTTATCTTGCGTAATTTGATGCGTACGCGTCGACGCAACGCAAGAATAGCGTTGCATCGACGCATACGCATCAGATTACGCAAGATAAACGCGTCAATGTGAAAGCGGCTTAACACTTGTAGTTGACATCCAAAGTGTAATATTTTGGACTTGCCCATCCAGGTGTTAATTGTTACTAACTGCCAGTGCGGACCTGCTGTTTACTGCCACGGCTAGGAAAATTTGTCTATTGAGGTTCTTATAGTTATCTTTCCTCGCAGTTGAACACCCCAACCGGCGGATGGCGCAAGAAGACCAACCACTTCGTCGATGGTGGTGACTTCGGCAACCGAGAAGACCAGATCAACGCCCTCCTCAAGAAAATGATCTAAATACGTTGTTTTCTCGTCGGCAAATAAATCCTGTCGGCACCGTTCTTGCGTTGATAATAACTCCCCGTACATCATCCCTGGTGGGGGAGGTGGTGGGTCTTTGTTTGGGAATGGAAGGAGTCAGCGATGTTCGGGACCCGGGGGCTATAGCTATAGATATGGCCTTTAAAAGTTTCTAGGCACTCGCTTTAATGCCTGGCTCCGTCTGCCCATCTGACCAGCGAGAAATCGAGAAGGGCTTGCAGGTTAGAATCTGCCAAGGGTGAAACTGGCTTAAAGTTAAACTGAAAAGGCAGCTTATTTTTACATTTGATATTTGAATACACTGAAATATTTCAACTCATCTAAGGGACTTTCTCACCCCGGCTCTAGTAATAACATTCAGAGTGTGCGCTGTATGCAATGCACAACAACCCAAAATTCAACCTGATCAACCAATTTGAATTTCAATAAAGGCCTGCATTTCCAATGTGACATGTGCGAAGCTTGGAAAAGTAACGCCTTGCAAGGAATCGGACATTTTTATTTTAGTTTTTCGGCAATTGCTTACATTTTACATTTGTAGTAGGTAAATATTTCAAGCACATAGAGAGAGGTACCACACATCCGAAAGAAAAAGTTCATTTGGTGAAATCGATTGTCTGGGGCTAACGGACAAACGAAGTAACGCATTTATATCGGGTTTTCAGTTGATTAAAGGAACAGTAAACTTGACTACGCAATTTTCGGCCATCGAGTCGTCCGGGGGGGGGCTTAGATAAATATACAGGGTCTTATTGACGACAGGCCCCCCTTCTTTGTTATCTCGAACCGTCTCGAACCTCCTCCTTAGTGTTTCTAAAGCTAGCTGGCAGGCCCTTGCCCCTTATGCAATGTAATTATGCTCTTATGTACTGTAAAAGTTCGCCTTTTTACATGTAGACCACAGAGAAACGACCTCCCCGACAAGGCGGCCGGGGTTCGATTCCTAGTCGCGGCACACAAACCTTTTGCTTTTGCAAACCTTTTGCTCAGAGTCGAATTCTCGGAAACAGCCCGGAAACTGCAATGGTCGTAACGAGAATTTTTCTTACTCTCAATATCGACTCAGGGTACATTCTTGATAAGTTAGCTAGCTCCCCGAGTCAAGTTTGCTAGTTAACTAGTTCAAGTTAACTAGACTGTCGGATCCCACCCCTATTCGGCTGAACTTTAAATTACGTCACACGACCTGAGCCATTTACCCTTGACTATTGCCAAGAATAAGGAGATTTAACACAGTTGAAAAAGATACCTGTGTAGCTGAAATTCTTTTCTAGGGGTGGGGAGGGGAAGAGATAATTCGCCAGTCGCTTTATTCCAGTTCAGCGCTACAAGTGGACTAGTTTCTGTCGGTTCTCTATTGTCTCATTATCAACACTTCTGAAGACACAGTAAAGAGTCGCATTTATAGGGTAGTGAGTAACTTTCACTTCTGGGAAGCAGATTGCAGATTTTCCACCGATCAAACTGTGTATCTATTTCTGTCTGTCAGAAGTGATGATGGTGAGGCATAGGGGGATTAACAGAAACAAGTCCGCTTGGAAGCGTTGAACTGGCTTTACACCTTTGGTTCGATCGGCCATAGGAAACGGACAATTATACTAGAAACACCCTTTTGGACGTGATTTTGAGCGTAATAGGATGATCTTTCCCATAGAAAATAATTTTGACAAATTAAAAAAAATCAACGGGCTTTTATTGTGTGAAAAACCATCCAGGTTAGTAAACGTTGACCTTCCCGGTAATGTAGCAGTAGAACCACCTGGTGTTGAAGAAGGAGTCGAGCGTTACAAGTTCATCATCACTTTCCAGATGGCAGATGCGTGGCAGATGTATCTACTGCATCACGTTCTTGCTTTATAAATTTGTGGCGGCCATCTGACGGACTTTCTTTTGAGGCTTTTAGGGATTAGCCGACGGCTAATAGCCGTTTTAGATGGGGTGAAGGTAGACCTGAATTTTAATTAGCATTTGAGCCGTCGGTCCAGCGCACAAATTCAAATTTGGACTGGAATACCGTGATTTTGACTGAAATTTTCGGTAAGTTACAGTAGAGGTATGCTTGTTTGAAGTGTTGACTACCCTGGTTTTGTTACTTGCTTATAAAGCAGTCAAATGGAAAGTAAAAGAACAAACTTTATATCAGCTAACAATAGCCAGCTATTTCAGGGGTATCCTGAGCCGTGTTTTATTTGAAGTTCATAGTACAGCGGACTGTTTGTTGTTGTTCTATTTGCCAGCGGGCCGTACGCTGGGAGGCGCGTGGTGCCCGAATTCGTTTTATTTGCCAGCGGCCGCCCGCTGAGTGCCAGCGGACCGCTAGTTTGTACGCTGTGTGAGGCAGGGAGTTGTTCAGCGTACCTTCAAATAAAATGCAACTCCGGCATAAACATTGAGTTGAAATTTGAGTAATTTGATTTTATTATGGATGTATAAATGTGCTTTTTCTTATATATGTCTGTTGATTTGAACTTCCATTTTCTTGGTGACAGCTTCTGGACAGCTTGGTGAAGCTACATTCCACTTGGCAAAAGATTCACTTGTGAAAGTAAAAAGCAGATCATAGTTAACAGACTTGAAGTTTAACTGAAAAGCCTAACTTATTTTTGTATCATTTAACTGAATAGGCTACACTGCATTATTTGGATTGTGCAAGGGATTTTTTTTTGCTGTTTGCTCTAGTATGATGTTCAGAATATCTACGGTCGTCCAGTCTAGTACACTAGCCCCTTTTCAGGCACGGTGCTCAAACGTCTAGCACCATGCCTGGGTGCTGGACGTTCAAGCACTGTACCTTTGATTTCATGTATGGTGCATGGATTCCAGTATACAGTGCATGCATGAAAAACACAGTTTCTGTCACCACAACTTATCAACGGCTCGGATAGGGCTGAAATTACTACCAAGAATTAGAGAAATCAAAGACAATCCTTATCATATTTTTCCTAACAAAAACAAAAGGACGCGACTGATGATGGAGATGAAAAATCTGACAGCAGCCTATCTATTTTCCATGTAGAGTGCCCTAGTGCCAATATTCTGGTTGACTATTAGGTAGAAAAAGCTGAGGCACAGGACACTTTACATGCAAAACCGTTGACTATGTAGAAAAGGAAATGAGGTTTTTCATCTCCCTCATCAGTCGCGTCCTTTTGTTTTTGTTATGAAAAATATGAAAAGGATTGTCTTTGATTTCTCTAATTCATGGTAGTAATTTCAGCCCTATCCGAGCCGGTGCTCAGTTGTGATGACAGAAACTGTGTTTTTCATGCATGCACTGTATACTGAAATCCATGCACCCTACATGAAATCCAAGGTACAGTGCTTGAACGTCTAGCACCCAGGCATGGTGCTAGACGTTTGAGCACCATGCCTGAAAAGGGGCTAGTGTACTAGACTGCGGTCGTCCCCACAGCACAAAATCCTATTAAGACATGGACAAATTTAACCTCAGCACAACACGGCTTTTCAGTGGCCAGTGATCAGTTAGCAGCAGGTAGCTCACTGCGTGAACACTTATAATTTGTAAATCAGTTTCATCAAGCATACAACAGAGGTACAGGTGCATAGAGGTACCACAAATCCGACAGGGAAATTCGTATATATGAAAATCGACTGTTCTGAATAGCGGAGCAACAAAGTAGCACATTTTCATCGGATCTTCAGCCTCTTTGAGTGTATAAGTGATGAGTAACTTGATTGCCTATCTCATCCCTTTTAGGTAAACTTTAACAGCAAAATTTTTGTGATGCATGACAAAACATGAATTGTAAAAATGTTTAATTTTGGCAAGTATTTTGCAGTAAAAAATGCCTAGTTTGGGTTTTAGTTTTTTCTTTACGACCGTTAACTGTTAGGAGGTGTTCAAATAAGCATACCTCTACTCTCTACCGTACCTTCCAAAGTTCTGTGAAATGTAATGCAGTCTACCACAAATCCCTGATTTTTGGATACCATATGCCAAAAGCTGGGTATATCTATCATTTGGCAAACCCAGTGCCTAACTCTGGATACACTGTGCCAGATAGTGGATCCTCTAACCCAGTACAACATTGATGATTTGAGTGAAGCTCGGAAATCAACTAATCAGAATTTATCTATAGTGGGGTCAGTCAGGGTTAGGGCACCAACAGGTATCCAGCGTTTGGCATAGGGTATCCAGCATTAGGCATAGATAGGGTATGCCAAACACTAGATATATCCGGCGTTTGGCATAGGGTCTAAAAAATCAGTGGTTTGGTTGACTGATCTAATGGAATGTACCCCTGCTCTACAGTTCATCAGAGGCATTGTTCTTTGGAAACTATTAAACTTCAGTTCAGGTTGTACTATTTTCATTCACAGAGGCAACTCCTCTTCAGGGTTTTCTGTGATCAGTTGGAAACTGGACAAGGGGGTAGTAAATGTTGTGTGTGGATTTTTTCAAGTGAAAATTACTTTGATTATTGATTATATATAATGATGATTTTTATTATGTTCTGAGTAAGAAAAGGACATAATATGATAATGAGGCAAATGTGCAAGATCAAAGAAACAAGGCAAAAAAGATTCCATTCTGATTTGAGATGTCAAAAGTAGGCTACCGTAATCAGTGTAGCACTGTACACTAAGCTCTTTTTTGGTAACCATGCATAACCTTGCAGTCAGTCAAGCCAATCAGCACAAAAAGGAGAGTGATGGATAGCCGATTCGATATTTGATATTTCTCTTAAAAACAGTCGGTTTTTCGGAAAAACAGTCGGTAAAAATGACCAGCCAGTCAGTAAATATCTTGCCCCCCCCCCCAAACATTTTGGCTCGTAACGACTCTGCTCCTAAAAACATCTGATTAGGTGATACATGAAATTAGCTGTTGTCATTTCATTAGGTGTACCACTGTATCGTCTAGTTTACTTCAACTGGATAGATAGTTTACATTTCTACTGGTTAAGAGAGTATTTCAACATTAGGGTGTGTTCCAAACTCTTACCGATCTTACTGAAAATTATCGCCATTCAGGTCTGTAGGAGAGGGGTCTGCAGACAGGAACGACACTGGTAGCTAATCACGAATAGTCGGTGGTTCGAACACACGGCCAACTGAAAAACAATGGTATTTTCTTTCAGCTACTAGACTCTTTGAAACTCTACAAGAATTGTTCTTTCTCAAATGGTTCTGATCAGATGGATCAGTGGCAGCTGATTTCAAGGTTTAACGGTCTCGTGCGATATCTATTTATGATGTATGTTGAGCAAAAATCTAAAGTAAATATTCCGCATCTATATAGAGCTTTAGATAAATATAAACAAACATTTCCCGTGTTTCGTGCCGGCCAAAGTGCCCTTTTTATCTTGTTTTCCTAGAAAATCGAAAATATAAAGTTTGACAGTAGCTGCAGAGGTCTGGGCCTGTTAGCTATGACCAGTCAAAAGATTTTGTCGGTTTTTCTGGCATTTGTTTGTGTGGCCGCTGCTTTAGCTCCACGTCGACGAGATGTGACACATGACGGGACTGCCAGAATTGAAGGATACCGGTTGCCAAGGCAGTAAGTCAAAGTTTGAGGGAGGGGGGTCTTATGTTTTCTGGCCGGCACGTTCCATATGAGTTACGGCGCAATTAGAGCTAGATAATGTGCCAAGGAATCAACATCTGCCAGACCTAGAACTAGGATGTCCTTACTGCAGCTGTCTAGGGGCTCTTCTTGTGACGTTAGCTAACTTGAAAGGTGCCATTTTATCACTTACTGTGGTCAAGCCCGGAATTCCCAATTTCACGATCGCAGTCTCTGTCTGTCCGTCGGTTTGTCGGTCCGAGTTTTGCTGGTTCGGGCACTTATAAGCTAAGACCATGAAACTTGGCACACTTATAAAGGACCCGACCAAATGCTCTAGGAAAATTTCTTTCTTGGATTAACCGTCGCCGGGAGGGGGGAGATAGATGGGGAATCTTGAAACTTGTGGCATGCTTGAGTTACGAACGGGTGATCTAATTGGAGTGGAACTTGATGAATGGTTAAAAAAAGCCCTAGATGTTCCATCCAAGTGTCTGAACCGGATTCGGCCACTGTGGCGGGGGAGGGGGGAGTTGGAAGGGGTCCTGAAAATTCTGCTGCCCGCCTAGGGGTCAAACGAGTGGTGCGATTGGAATGAAACTTCGATTTCCAGAAATGTTAAGATTTGAATGAAACTTGTTGGATGGTCAGAGAAGATGCCCTTGATGATTCATTAATGTTTTGGAACCGGATTTGGCCACGGTATTCGAGTTCAACCATCGGAGTGGGCGGGGTGGAGGGAGGGGGGATCCGGAACCAGTTGTGGCTAAGTTGCAAACGGGTGATCCGATCGGAGTGAAACTTGATGAGTGGTAAAAAGAAGATTTATTCATGTGTCTGAACCGAATTCGGCCACTGAGGGGGACTTTTGGGGGCCCGGAAATATTGTTTTTTACCAGCGAAGGAACTTACACAGAGTAGACTAATTTGGCTATCCTTCTCGTTCTGTCGCTCGTTTTCAATCTTAGCTCTTTCGTTTCTTGATAAATTTCGTTTTGAATCCTGCTTTTACTTACAGGTTTAGTTAAACTCATATGAACCAGCGTTACACCCAGGGGCGTCGCAAGGGGGGGGGGGTGCGAGGGGTGCAGCACCCCCCCCCCCACCTTTTTGAGATCCGGTAAAATTATGGGCCGGAGGCCCAAAATTTTACTTAAATAGTTCGGTATTTTTTCGATAGCGGAACTATTCGGTATATTTACGGAGATTCGGTAGTTATACGGAATCCCAAATAGGCTATCGGTAGGCTGCAAATCTATTTGGTATAATGATCGGGATTTACTGAAATTATTTGGTAATTGTTCGATGCCAGAACTATTCGGTATATTTATGGAGATTCGGTAGTTACGCATAATCCCGAATACGGTATCGGTCCAGAATTATTCGGTATCATAATTGGGATTCGGTCATTTATTCGGTATAATTTTCAGGATCCGGTAGTTACCACGAATCCCTGCTTTTGTTCCAGTTTCGACGAAATTATACCGAATACGAAAATTATTCGGTACTGTTTCGATATCAAAACAATTCGGTATAATAACCGAGATACTGTAGTTATACAGAATCTCGAACATGCTATCGGTCTAAACTTATTTGGTATAATAACTGGGATTCGGTATAATTGCCATTCGGGAGTTACCACGAACCTCGAAACCCGGAAGAGGTCGAGTGAAGCACTGGTTGCAGACAAAAGGACTGATTTATGATCTCATCGATAGTCCTTACTTCTATTTTGGATCCCAAAAAGAAGATTGAATCATGAATGTTTCGAAAATTCCGACTGCGGCGCTTTTTGTAATATTCTCTATTTTGCGGATGGGCGCGTCATTTGATTGGGGTTTTAAGACAGTTTTAGGATTGGGATTTCGAAACATTAAAAGCTAGAATCTGGATGGAAATAGTTAAACTTGGCAGCTAAAAGCTAACTTGAAAAAAATCTCGCCTGCGGCGCTTACTTTATGTGATCATGGGTAGTATTGACAGGGTGCTGTTACGTCACCTGACGCATTTAACAATAGTATTATTAAACCCCAGTCGAGTTCTTTGATCACTTGTGTGTTGAATGGTATCGATCTTTCGCTTGTTGGGTATGCTGACGACATCCTAAACCTTAGCCGTTTAGTTCGTGGTCTTGAGGGCAATTTCATGCTTCTGCAAGAACAGTATTGCCAAGTTGGTCTTCAGTTTAATGCCCAGAAATCGGAGGTTCCGCTTTTTAACGCAAAAGTTTTGCCAGAAGAGATGTCAGTGCAGCTAGGTAATGGTAGTGTTGTACCTACTGATCATGTGACTTACCTGGGCCTGCCTATTGGTCGTTCTCTCCTTGAAACGCGTCGGTTGCTGCTTGGTCATTTCCAGAAGAAGATAGCGTTTGCTTATAGCATGATAGTGGCAAATAAAAGACGACTGGATCGAACTATTTTGGCTCGATTGTACAACGCTGTTTCGCTTCCACATTATCTGTACCTTAGTCCGTTTTGGCGAATTTTTAGCCGATCTGATAAGCGAAAAATACGGTCTCTGTACTACAACTGCAGAGCCGTCACTACCGGGGGGGGGGGAGGGGGGACGCCCCCCCCAATGATGTCGGCCAGTCGGTAAAAAAATAACCGAGTCGGCGTGAAGCTCCGCGATTTTTAGTAAAAACAGTGGATTTTTTTCTTGGAAATAGTCGTTTTTTCTTAAAAACAATAAAAAACAGTCGGTTTTTCGTAAAAGTAGTCGATTTTTTCTTAAAAGTAGTCATTTTATCTTAAAATCAGCCGATTTTTCGTCAACACAGTCGTTTTTTCTCAATAACAGTCGTTTTTATCCGCAAAAATAGTCGGTAAAAATGACCAGCCAGTCGGTAAATACCTTGTCCCCCCCCAAACATTTTGGCTAGTAACGCCTCTGACTACAAGTATGCGAAATATTTGCTGCGGTTACCTCCTTGGAGCAGTAATCGTTTTATAACGAGAAATTATAAAGTGGCAGATCCAGATTCGGTACTAGAAGCCCAAATAGCTCGCCACAATTCTAAAGTTGCTTCCCACCCCTGGGCCTCTGTGCTGAAGCATTAGGTGTGCCCGTCTTTGTGAATTTGTTGTATTGTTTATCAGTTATGTGTTGATGTATAACGTTTTCTGTTTTTTGTCTCTTTTTCTCTCTTGTACTCCATCTGTTTGTTTTCGATGGGAAATAAATGATATATATATATTGACTAGGCTAGAGTAGCTGCTGCTGCAGGAACGTCGCTACATCCGGTTTCTGGAACTTCTTAGAGCATCGGTATTTAATCCACGGTCAATGATAGAATTTGTAAGATAAGCAGTTGAATTTTAGCCTACAGGAAAAAAAAAAATCTCGCCTGCGGCGCTCATTTTATGTGATCATGGGTTATTTTGACTATAATACAGTAGCTGCTGCTGTCGGAACGTCGCTCCATTCGGTTTCTGGAACTTCTTAGAACATCGGTATTTAATCGACGGTAAATGATAGAATTTGTAATAAGCAGTTAAATTTTAGCCTGCAGGAATTTTTTTTTTTAATTCGCCTGCGGCGCTAGATTTATTTTTCTCTTGGGTATAATAGATGGAAGCTATTACTGCAATCGTGCCCGGCAATATATTCGCCAAAACCCCGCTTAATTAAGTTGGCTTATCGTCTTTCATCTGCCCTTTAATGTTACTTTTCCTGCGTAATCCTTTCTGTTCCATAATTTAAAGCTCGAATTTTCAGTTTCTCGGATTTGGTAAAATTTTTGAGAGATTCGGTAAAATTTTGGCTCTGCACCCCCCCCCCCCCACCGAAAATGCACTTGCGACGCCCCTGGTTACACCAATTAGAGGTCAAGGCTTCTGTCTGAAGCTCTCAAGCTTTCATGGCACTTGCAGCCTTTGGCTCAAGTTCCGTATACTGATCGCGTTTATGTCGGTCTGTCAGTCGGTCGGTCCGGTGATCGCAAGTTAGGGTATTTTCAAATGTGCTAGGAGGATGAAACTTGGCAGGCGTTTTAGGACCAGACCAGATTCACTCGGAGCCGACCATCCTGGGAGAGTGGAGAGAGGAGAAGTTCGGAATCTTTAGTCATGCATAACTTTCGAAGGGGTGACCGGGTGTGGAAGAAATTTGATAACTGACAAGAGCATGTGTCTCGGATGTTCAATTTGAAGGCTGAACTCGTGGCTCGCTTAGAATGAAGAGATTGTGATGGAGCATAAGCCCTAGATAAATTGTTTATTGTACCGGACCGGATCTGGAAACTGTGGGGAGAGCTGGAGGCAGGTCCCGGGAATCTTGTGACATGCATTACTGTCTAACCAATGATCTGATTCGGGTGGAACTTGACAGGTGAGCACACGTCCTATAGGACGTCCTATAGGACGTGTGCTAGATGTTCCGTGTACAAGTCCCAACCAGTTTCGGTCACTGCGGGGGAAGTTGGATGGGACTGGAAATCTTGTGGCACGCGAGTTAGATACTTGCAGATAGGCTAGGACAACAAACTTATCAGACGTATGAGGGGCCTGGCCAGATTGACTTGTAAATTGTCATTTTCCGGATCCGATCTGAATATTCAGGGGGAGTGGAGGGAGGGAGAATCCGGAAATTTTGTGACTCTCATAATTTTACCTGATCAGTTACCCTATCTGGATGAAACTTGATAACTGACGAGAGCACATAAACCAGATGCGTTTCAGGTCAAGACTGCCTCATGATACATTTTCATGTTCCCCAAGGGCCCATGGTCATTTGTGCCCCAAGGGTTTTGCGTACAGATAAATTCCTAACGCCGCTAAAGCCTCGTTCCCGAATGGTCCGTGATCAGTTGTGATTTAATAGTTTTGCTTACAAATGAATTCGTGGCCCCCTTAAAGTGTGCATCTACCTCACGGTGCAAACAATTTTTGTGGCCAAATGACACATTTTCGTGTTTCCGAAGTGCCCGTGATCATTTTTGTCTCAAGGTTTTTGCTTCCAAATGAACTTCTATTCCCCGTAAAGTGTGCACCTTAGCCGGAGAGTGCAAATATATTTTTGTGCCACTCGAAGAGGACAGTTTTACGCACGGCCGGATGTTCAGTTAGAGGTCCAGATCGGATTCGGCAACCGTGGGCGCAGCTACGAGTGGAAATCTTGTGACACACTTAGGGTAGAGAGATATCATGTGCCTTGGAGAGTTGAAGGGAGGCCGAAGAAGAGCCATACGACCTTGACAGCACAAATCTTAGCTGGTAGACATAAAACATGCTACCTACCCTTGCATGTGCCACTGCCACATGAGCTTACAGCTATATTTTGTCACGTTACGTCACAATTGGTCTTGACTCATTTCGTTGATTGACTTTATCAGTGGCACAAATTTATTAACACAACAGTGAGGAGTACAGATATTTTTTGTCAAAAGGAAGGCGAACAATCAATCGTCATAGACAATTCATGGCAGGTAAAGACGCGAAGGATAATGTTTATAGTGAGAAAAGTCAATGGCGATACATTTGCCTCTCGTATCTTTCGTTTTATTTGTGAAACCCTTAGCAGTGTGGATTAGAGTAGAGTAGAGTAGAGATACATTTATTAAAAAAACAGACACTATTCGCCTTTCGCCTGCCAAGAAAGGCAATGAAGCTCGGAAGGGCAAGCGAGGTTATTCATTTATAGTTATTCACTACACTCATACCGAGCTACTCAGACACTAAATGACTAAAAGCTCAACTAATGAATGATAAAGATGAAAAGACAAGAAGAAGATGAGACAACAGCAAATAAAGAAAATCGGAGAACAATACCTTGAATAGAATGGACAACCTGGGTCGGTTTCTCACCAATTTCATTCCCGAAACAAAAGGAATTTCTTTGCCCAAAGCAGGAAGACTAGGCGCATTTTTCACACACTCGGGCAATCGAGCGGGCAATATATTCTAAACATAAGAATTAAGTAGAATTAATGCTGCTGAGTTTTTTGTCACGTTTGATGGTGCTATACGGACTAGTCAGCCAACATTTTTAGTTGGCGATTTCTCGACCCTTCTTGGCAAGGGTATTTTTTCAAGCCTTTGCAAAAAATCCGAACTTATATTTCAGCCTGCTACCGGACCACTACGAAGTACGACTACTTCCTTTCTTGACTGAAGGCAACTTCACGATCGATGGCTTTACTAAGATCACGTTCACTTGTTATGAGGCTAGCAACAACATCACTGTCCATTACAAGGATATGGTTTCCATTAGCGTACTAGAGGTAAGGCCTATAATCGCCCCAATATGTGTATTTTCGTAAGCGTCAAGGTGGGAGGGGTCCGTCGAACTTCATCATATCTTGCCGTACAGTGTACGTATCAGAATAATTATATCGGTAATTTTTGCTCCCCTTGGTTATAAACACGAGCATTTTCTTGTCCCTCTGAAAAAAAGAAATGTTTAGCTTCATAAATTAGGAAAGCCAGATGAAAGCCGACTAACGGTTTAAGGTTCATGGAAACCTTCATTATCTGTATTTTATTATTATCAAAATCAAAACTTTCTTGTTGAGGCTTTTCGTTGTATTGTCATTATTCTTATTAAGACCGGTTATAAGATTCGCCGCCTGAAAAGGAACTGTTGCTAATCTTTTCGGCAGTAAATGCCTGACGCCATCTGCAGTGATTTTATCTGCAGACTAAGGGGTTTTCTTTGTTTGAGCCAATTTTAGCCGCACTCCCTTTATCACACACAAGTACTGACACAACCAACAATTTATAATCATCATCGAAGAAACACCAGGAACTCATTTCAGAAACTGTAACCTGGTCTCTCTCGGTAACTTCTCTCGTTTTCCGTTGTTTTCGTACGTCATTTTGATGTTTCTGAAATCTTCGGCTATTGTTTTTATGGCACTTGCCTTCCGGCCAAGTGCCATATACCGATCACTTTTCCGTCGGTCGGTAGGTCTGTCCGGTGTTCGCGAGTTAGGGTACTTCCAGATGCGGTAGGACGATGAAACTTGGCAGGCATATTAGGGACCCGACCAAACTAACTTGGAAATAGTCACTTGCCCGATCCGACCATCGTGGGGGGAGGGAGGTGAGCCGGAATCCGGAATTTATAATATGCATAACTTTCGAACGGGTGATCGGATCTTGATGAAACTTGATATTTGGAAAGGAGTCATATCTCAGATGTCCTGTTTCAAGTCCGGACCGAATCCGATGAAGTGGGGGGGAGTCGGAGGGGGGAACCGGAAATCATGTGACACGCATAGAGTGGAGCGATCGGGATGAAACTTGGTGGGAGGAACAAGCACAGGCCCTAGGTACATCATTGACAGAACCAGACCGGATTCATGCACTGTGGGGGAGCTGGAGGAGGGTTCCGGGATTCCGGTGATAAGGAGTTAAGTTACTTCCAGGTGGGCTAGGACAATGAAACTTGGCAGGCAAATCAGGGACCCGACCAAATTAGCGTGGAAATAGTAAACTTCCCGATCCGACAATCGTGGGGGGAGTGGAGGGAGGGGGAATCCAGAATCTTAAGGTATGTAGAACTGCCAAACGGGTGATCGGATCACAATAAAACTTGATATGTAGAAAGACCACATGTCTCGGGTGCCCCGTTTCAAGTCCAGACCGGATCCTATGAAGGTGGGGGGGTGTCGGAGGGGGAACCCGGAAACCTTGTGACACGCTTGGAGTGGAGGGATCGGAATCAAACTTGGTGGGAAGAACAAGCACAGGCCCTATGTACATCAGTGACAGAACCGGACCGGATTCGGGCAGTGTGGGGGAGTTAGAGGGGGGGGGGGGGGTCCGGAATTCCGATGATCGAAAGTTATCCCGACCATCGCGGGGGGAGTGGAGGGAGTGAGAATCCTGAATCTTGAGGTACGTATAACTTTTGAACGGGTAAACGGATCTTAATGAAACTTGATTTTTGGAAAGACCTCATGTCTCAAAAGTTCCATTTAAAGTCCGGATGTAATCCGATGAATGTTGGGGGGAGGTGGAGGAGAGAACCGGAAATCTTTTGACACGCTTAGAGTGGAGCGATTGGGATGAAACTTGGTTGGAAGAACAAGCACAAGCCCTAGATACATCAGTGACATAACCGGACCGGGTTCGGGCACTGTGGGGGGAGTTGGAGGGGGTTCGGAATTCCGGTTATCGCGAATCAAGGAACCGTACTTCCAGATGTGCTAGGACGGTGAAACTTGGCTTGGAAATTAGACACTTGACAAGATTGGCTTAGAAATTGTCAGTTCCCAGATCCGACCATCCCTTAAAGTACTAATCCTAACTGCAAAGTACAAAAATACTTTTAAGCAAAATATACATTTTCGTGATCCTATGAGCCCATGATCATTTTTGCCTCAAGGGTTTTGCTTACAACTGAATTCCTTAAAGTACAAACAATACTTTTGAGTAAAATATATATTTTCGTGCATCCGATGAGCTCGTCATCATTTTTGCTTCAAGAGTTTTGATTACAGATGAATTTCTAGCGCCCTTGAAGTGCGCGCAACCAAATGCATTACCAAACGATACATTCTCGTGATTTCCAAGGACCCATGATCATTTTTATGTCAAGGGTTGTGCTTACAAATGATCACCAACAAACCCACGAATTGACGAATTCCTACTTTCATCATCTGACCCAGCCTTACAAGTGCCATATGAGCTTCCAGCTCTTGTTAAATTTAAAAGCAGTGAACTGAAAGACAAAAATGCTCCTCAGCCGGGGTTTGAACACAGGACCCTTCGCACACCAGGCGACCGTTCTACCAATTGAGCTAACCGGGGTTCATTTATCTCGTTACAAGTCCCTTGTATAAAGCGCCATCTAGTAATATCTATTTACAAAAATTTGGTTGATATTTTTGATATTTTTGGGCTATTTTTGATATTAGATTATTTGTTTGAGTTGATTGCTGTTATTTCATATGTAGTTTTGTACTTTTCAACTTGAAGATGGTAAATATAGTAACAATGATGATAATTTGTTTTCGGCTGGCAGGTCGGGGACTCTTTAAGATGCTTCTGCTTATGTCCGGGAAGACCAGTTCATAACTAAAACAAAAGTATCTTAATTTACAGCGAAACTAAACCGAAACTACAAATGCAACTTTTGTTTGAGGTATGAACCTTTCTTGGTGTGAAGATCTTCACCACACCAATGGAGGAAGTTACCAAAGCTGAAAAAAGTTCCAAAGCTGATCCTTGAGCGGTTCAAAAGCTGCAGCGACGTTCTTATGAGGACAAGGTGGTGGGAATGGGGTGCTGTCTCTAAGAGCGTGTTTCATCCTCCTGACAATAGTAACTATTAGCTTGCTATTAGTTACTATTTTCGTTCCAACCTCGTTAAAAGTTACTACGCTGACCGTTCCAACCTTCTCGTAATAGTAACTAGTACACTGTCAGAAGTTTCATAACAGATAGCGCATAACACTTTCAAGAATAACACCTTTTCAATTAGAAATAAAGTGTATGACCAATTAAGTTTACACTTTTTCGTGCTTTTTCGTTCGTGCCTAGATCTCCAACAACACCTTCAATTGGTAAATATACTAACGGGAACGAAATAAACATAAACAGATAACGTCCCAAAGTGTTATCTGTTGAAACCGGGCATCCCAAAGTGTTATCTGTTGAAACCGGGCATCCTTCTGTTGTCGTTATGTAACTTCTGACAGTGTAGTATTTTTACCGATTGAAGGTGTTGTTGGAGATCTAGGTACGAAATAGTGTAAACTTAACTGGTCATGACACTTTATTTCTAAGTGAAAAGGTGTTATTCTTGAAAGTGTTATGCGCAATCTGTTATGAAACTTCTGACAGTGTAGTAACCATTTGCATACCATGCTCAGGAGCGTAGCAAGCGTGGTAACTACGAATCTCTGTAACGTGATTGGCCGGTTTACACCATGGCATGATATTTTGCCGAAAATAGAAAAATGCGTTCCAGCTTTGACACCAAGAAGCCAAAATTCGTGACGTTATGCGTAGTACTGCGGTAAGTAGAGTGGAACACGCTGTAAGTAGCGTAGATGGACACGGGGAGAGTGAAAATTTGTGTCTACTTCTGAGTAGCGGAACATCTCTTGTAGGTGGCGGGAGCTGCCGGCGAGGTTTTCGCAGTCACGTCCGAGTCCTATGATGAACAAAGAAACCAGTATCTTATCACCGTCGACGGTGGCTTTGCCGTCGGCCAACAGTATACCATCTCCTTTGGTTTTATTGCCAAGCTGACAGATTTGATGGTTGGATTCTACAGGTCGTCATACACCAACGCAGCTGGTGAAAGGAAGTAAGCCACGACCTAAAATTTTTGGTGTTTCTAAGCCTCGCACCTTCAATAAAAGGTCTAGCCAAGACCACTAAGCTTGAATACGGTAGAAGGTATACATATTTGAACGTAGCCTTACAGTGAACGGTCGCCGAAAAAAACACTAAAACTCGTACCACAAAAACCGTACTACAAAATACTTGCCGAAAAAGTATTTCATGTCTAGTAGACCATATGCTAGCAGGTTTGGAATAATTGCTTCTAATGTCCTTGTGCTTTTTTTTCCAATTTTGTGTCTTTTTCTAAGTGGTGCGTAATTTCTAGCAGATGGGGTTCAAACTAAATAGCATATCCAATGGAAGAAAAAGGATATTTGAAGTAAACTATAAATAAATGATAAACATAATTTGCAACAAACCGTATGTGCCAGAAGAAAGCTGAAAGAATTAGCTGTTGTCTGATACCAAGTCTGTTATTTTTTTTTTCGACAGTTTTATAAGCAAGAAACTAAACCAATGTAGTGAAACATTTAGAGAAGTTGTTAAATTAGTGTGCCTCTACTGTACAGAAAGATGGGCCCGGCCGTATATTGTTCACTCGTCATCACTAAGCTGAACGGATCTCAACTCTTCCGTACGATTTTGGCGATACTGCCGAAAATAATCGCAGGAATTCCATTCCCTAACTGCCCTCCTGTAACAGAGCGATCTTATTTTGTCTGGCACTGCTCACTTACTTGTAATTCGCCATATTCCAGTTCAGCGCTTCCAAGCGGATCGCAGTTTCTGTTAATCCCCCTGTGCTTCACCATACATAAGGCGTTTTTCCGTGCTCCCACTAACAGTTTGTGAGTCGATTGTGGCTCGAAAAGAGTGTTTCCGCGCGGCCTTTTGTGCGGCCCACAAGTGCGTTTCCGCGACCAACAAGATTTTTGTGGCTCAAATTCGACATACAACTGCCGAGGTGATTGTCGATTTTGTGGCTCGATTTTGGCGGGAAATTTGAACTTAGCAGCAAAACAACGTCATAACAGTAAAATTAAAAACTTTCTCAAGTATGTGGACGTAAAACAGAAGATCCTTTTTGCACGGAAGGACGAAAGCCTGGAGTTCTATTAATTGAGATTTTGCATGATTTGTATTTATATATTCCGACATTAGAATTTACCGCCGAAAAAAAAAAAGACAAAACGGCGTTTCCGCGAGTTTCAACTTGTGGCTCGACTGTGTGGCACACAATCGTTTTTCTGCGAAAAACTCTCAGAAGTGTGTGGCACACAACTGTGTCACGGAAAAACGCCTATAGTAAAATATATCCACAGGTTCATAAGTAGGAAATCTGCAATCTGATTCCCAGGTAATGGAGGTCTTGCATACGTCTCGGTAGTGTAGAAAGTGAAACTTGGAGCGTTGAACTGGAATACGGCGTAAGCTGTGCAGCTCTCCCTGGTGGTATTAAGTTACGGACGAAATCCTGCCACGAATTTCGGTCTCCTGTGAGGGGCATCAAGGTTTGAAGCCAGAAGGGATCTCACCATGGCGGTGGAGACTTCGAAGAGCTTGAGGTCATCTTTGAGGGCACTCAGCTCAGCTACGTTTTGCGTTTGCCTCAGCGTAGTTTCTTCCAGACGGATAATTGGGTGGCGAGCTTATCCCTCCTCGGCAGGGTTGAGTTGTCTCTTCTCACGTGTCCAAACGACGACGGTCGCCTCTTTATATTACACTGCCAGAAGTTTTATAACAGATAAAACAAGGATGCGCGGTTTCAATAGGTAATACTTGGGATGTTAGCTGTTATGTTTTTCAAACGTTACGTATTAAAACGTTATGCATACAAGAAGAGCCAAAACAAAGCTCAAAAGACATCTGCTGGCTTTTTTGTTTGTCATCATGATATCGAAAAAGTCAGCAGAAGCTATTTGCGGCGATGCTTGTTGTGCAAAACGTTTAGTGCATAACGGTTGCAAAGCCATAACAGATAACATCCTTGAAATTGTCTGTTATGAAGCTTCTGACAGTGTAATGAGGCTGGGTCGTGTTTTGGGAGGTAGAAGCCGTGTTTTGTTGTTGCTGAGGCGGTCACGGGGTTGTTTTTTGGCTTTAAAGTTTTTTCTGTTTCCCTAGGTGGCACGCTGTTACTCAGTTCGAAACTACTGATGCCCGCCGTGCCTTCCCCTGCTTTGACGAGCCAGATATGAAAGCTAAGTTCACAGTAAGCCTTGGAAGAACGCCTGACTACTCTTCAGTTGCTAACGCCAGAATCATACAGGCTGGAGTTCCACAGTAAGTCCTGATTATCTTAAAGTTTAACTGAAAAGCCAACTTATTTTTGTGTCATTTAGTTGAATACACTGAATTATTTGGATTCTGCAAAGAGATTTTTTTGTTTTCCACTATCTGCTCTAGTTATGACGTTCAGAATATCTGCGGCCGTCCCCACAGCGAAAATTCTACTATGACGCGGGAAATTTTTATCTAAACACAAACAAGGCTTTTCAGTGGGAATAGTGGCGATATGAGTGAAGATTGCTTAGTGCCTGAACAAAAAAAAGTCATAAATCTTTTTTGTAAGGCATACAACAAATTAGAGGTACCACAAATCACACGGAAATTCCACTATTTGAAAATCGATTATTCCTGAATAGCGGAACAATCAAGTAACGCATTTTCAGCGGGTCTTCAAGCCAATTTAAGTGAATAAGTGATGGGTAACTAGATTGTCCTATCCCAGTCTTTTTCGGTTGAACTTTAAGTTTTGGTATGAGTAGGTAAATCAAGAACCAGACTGTAATACTTGAAAACTGCTATACAGTAGAGGTACGCTTATTTGAACGTCGCCCAATAGTGAACGATCGACGAAGAAAAAACTAAAACCCATACCAGGCAACTTTCACTACAGAATACTTGCCAAAGACGTCTAATTCATATCCTGTTTAGTTGTGCTTCACTCTTTTTTTGAAAATTTTGATGTTAAATGCCACTTTTCCTTTAACATTTAAATCTTTTGCTAAGTGGAATGTACCTTCAACCAAGAAGATGGTGGTTCAAACCAACAGACATCTCGAATAGAAGAAGAAACACATTTATAAATCAAAAAGAAAATCAAATTGGTCAAACTTCAACTCAAAGTTTACAACCCTGAAATAGTTGGGTATTAGCGAGGGTATTAGCTGACATCAAGTTTATTATTTGTTACTTCCGATTTGACTGTTTTATAAGCAAGTAACCAAACCAGGGTAGTGAAATAGTTAGAGAAGTGTTCAAATAAGCATACCTCTACTGTACTCTATTAATTAGGCCTACGCACTAGAACATATACTACAATTATGGCTATCCTATGGCCAAGAATTTGCGTAGATTCGGCAGTCGCGGAAAGCACTATCGGAGTATTTGCATTGTCGCACGGTTTTTGCATGGCGCTCGTGTCCTTTTTTTCTCAGGTTCTTTCGATTGTAATAATGTTATTTGTTGGGAAAGAGACCTTACTATAGAAAAACAGTGAAAATCACCAAAAAGCCCGAATTTTTCTGCCTGATCGCTGAATGTTGAATTTTTGATGGCCACTTTGTTGATGGCATACATTTGGTTACACAGACATTTCGTTACGTGCATGATTCGCCACAAGGAAATTTTTTTACGCCGCAGAGTGTCCCACTATTTGCTGTTGATTTTCCAATACGCAAATTATCCACGGCTTTGGCTGTTTTAAGCTTTTTTCCAGGCCCATTGACTTCTAGCCAAAACTCGGCAAAATTCAGATATTCGGTTTTTCGCATCAGTAGCATGATACGCGAACACTCGTCGAGAGCATAATGCGCATGGAAGAAAAATGTATAACGTGGCAAGTGCAGACATTAGTGAGGTATTGTTAGCGGGCGTTAGAATGTAACATGTGCAATTGGGGTTTCCGGGCTTAGGAATTAATGGGTGCATTTGTGGAAGTAGGTTGCAAAGGCATTATAGCCACGACGGGAAAATAGATCAGTGCATACTGCATATGCACAAATGTTTCCCGAAAACGTTTGTTCGGATTTATCTGAAATGTGACTAAATTGGAGAAGGAAGGTTAAGAAGGGTTCTTCGTAGGGATAGATAAAGTATTCAGACTTCGACAGAAAAGAACGAATGAAAAAAAAAAATACAATTTTATGATTTACCTTAGGGGTAAAATAGCGTGCATTAACTGTATATCCACTTTCCGAATCCGGAATCCATATTTGTGAATAACAATTTGCTTGCTAAAAAAAATAAAAAAATATAGACTATCATTTTGCCCTTGCAGCCTAAAAGCTACCTTGTTGAAAGGACATAGAAGGTAAACACACACATTCGGGTTTGGGATTCTAACTAAGCCTTTTGTAAAGCTATCACCAGCATCTAATTTGTATTTGCCTCTAGTGAATTTGATCCCAACTTCGTCTGGGATATTTATGAAGAGACGCCCGTCGTTATGTCTACGTACTTGGTCGCGTTTGCGGTTACTGATTTCGTTGAGTTCGTTGGAAGGCCAACAGCAAGTAAGTCGCTAATTGTTCTTTATTGAAAGAAATTCTTTGCATAATCACGGTATAGAGATTTGCATCTTACTCAATGAAAACGGATCTGAGTCAACATGGCTTGCAGTACATACCAATTAAGAAGTCAGGCTTTGACCCGAAGATGCAGAAACCGACCAATAGGATGCGAGGCTTATTTGTGGTTAATATCTGAAACCTCCAGGATTTCATTTCTGATCATGCTTAGGACCAATCATGTGACTTAACAATTTATAAAGGGTCGGATTGTTGTTTCCTACAACTTACTGTTTCAGAGTAGTTACCAAACTTCGACAATTCAGTTATATACCTGACAATGTTAAATTAGTTGTTTTTCCTTTTTATCAGTGGTTGTGTACGAATACCCGTTTTCGTCGGGTAGTCTGCAATCCCTCTGTAATGGGTTCTTACGTCCCTCCTGACGAAAAGGGATTTGGGTTAGTAATAACCGAGGTAATAACAAAGTTTACCAATAGGAAGCGAGCTTTTGAACACAATAGTAGAAATCTACCATGTAAGACGAGACTTCTACTATACAATGACGCTGTACAGTCGGTTTAGTCTCTCTATGGGGACGAAAATTGCATGTAAAGTACTAAAAGTATATCGCGGTATTTGTAATCAGTACTATTCCAGGTGGGACCCCTGTATCCACTTGGGCAAACCCGATGTTCGTCGCCGAGCAGGCAGCTCTCAGTCTCGAAATAACACCAACCATCATGGAGTTCATGGAAGACTATACCGGCATTCCATATGCCATGCCTAAAATGGACCAGATGGCGGTTCCTGATTTCTCCGCTGGAGCTATGGAGAATTGGGGCTTGATCAAGTACAGGTAGGAGGGCTATCCGTGTATTTTAAATTGTTCTACCTCCATCGTCTGTCTTAACTTTGTCGCAACTTAACATCGCTTAACTTAACTTGAACTTACGTCGCTGTCTTAACTTTGATTTGTACGGGCATTACTTCAAGCTGAGTGGCTGGCGGTTCTCATAAGTAAATTATTGGATTATTTTTACAATTTCTGCAGTATAAGCTGCGGACGAATGCCTCCCTGTTTTAGGCTTTTTTATTTATTTATAGTAGGCTATTATTATTTCATTAGCCTACCCCACTTCACTATGTCTCGTGTCAATTTGTGTCTTGTGTCAGTTGTGGTGCGGACGCATGCTTCCCCGTTTTAGGCTTTTTTATGCACAGTATTATTCTTTAATGGACCCGTCGTAGCTATATTGCCAATGCAGCCTACTTCCGTAACTGCATCAAGATCCCTTTGGAGACTCGTGTCCAAGGATTCCAATATGGGATCCCTTATTTATTCTTGACTGCATTCATTAATTCTTGAACCCGGGGACCCAAATTTCGTATGTTACATTCCGAACCTGCTAACGACACCTCACTAGTCTTTGGACTTGCCACGGTTCGCTAGTTTCCATGCGCATTATTGTCCCGAGGAGTGTTTCGAGTATCATGCTATTGACGCGTAAAACCGGTTTTCTGTATTTTGCCAAGTTTCTGCTAGAAGTCAATGGGTCTGGAGAAAGGCTTAAAACAGCCAAAGCCGTGGCTAATTTGTTAAAAGCAGAGCTTAGTTTTACAGTATTCAGATAGTTTTGAATATTGGAACATTAATAGTAAGTAGTATGAGCAGTGTTTTAATATTTCAAATACTACGTCTTCTGTATAGCGGGTTACAGGTATATTATACTTAAAATATTCTTATCAGTTTTCTCCAAGCCTCGGTGGTGTAGTAGGTATCTCGCGACACATGGAAGCTCTTGTATTGTCAAGTAAATCGAGTCTATTCTTGCGTCGCGTGGCTGCGTAAACTCTGTGTTGCGTTGATGCAAGCGCGGCGCAATACTCTATATTGCTAAGTCCAAAAACACGCCAGTGAACCTCGGGAAGAACAAGAAACGTGTCACCCGAACGATGATTCAAATCATATGTTAACCAATCAACAACGTTTGTTGGGGAGAGCTGTGGTGACGTGTCCGGCTCTTCGCTAAAAGTCGCTTTTTAGAATAAATTTTCTATCAAAACTTTCTATCACACAGCGATTCTTCATCGGCACGAAGAGTTAGTCATTAAGAGTATGCTTGCGTAGCTCAGTGTAAACGGCTCAGCGGGTCAATAATGCGAAAGCGGTATTAAGATTTGATTTTGTATCTAGAAACAACTATCTTATGTGGAACGGTCCACTGAAACAGACAGCTAGCGCCGAGCAGTACGTCGTGGAAGTAGTGGCACACGAGCTTGCACACCAATGGTTTGGGAACCTTGTCACCTGTGAGTGGTGGTCTGTTCTCTGGCTTAACGAGGGATTTGCTACTTATTTCGAAAGTTTGGGAGCCCAGGCGGTAAGTTGTACGTAATAAAACTACGTTCGTTCACCATCGCAGTTACTATCGCTGCTCATCCATCTCCTTATACACTGTCAGAAGATTGATAAGATATAACACTTGATGTTCCTAAATTAACTGACCGCAAAAATACTCTTTCAAAAAATTTTGGAGCAAAGATAATGTTTTGTCCTCAGATGGTCCGTCTCTTCCCCCCTCCCCTCCCGTCGTCCGTGCGTCGGTCCGAGTGGAACACTGGCGATCAATTTTCTCCATATCCGGCTAATTTCTCTTCCCAATTTTTACATAGTTTCTTTCCATCATTGATTTCTGGTCAAATCTTGTAAGTGTATGAGTGAAATTGTTCCGTTTCTGTGTATTTTGTAAGTATTTTTTTTTATTCCTATTCTAGCTTTATTTGGAGCTATTTGGAAAAAATAAATGTGATTGATAATGATAATAATAACACATGGATGCACATCTTTGT
Source organism: Branchinecta lindahli (assembly GCA_023053555.1). Taxonomy (NCBI): domain Eukaryota; kingdom Metazoa; phylum Arthropoda; class Branchiopoda; order Anostraca; family Branchinectidae; genus Branchinecta; species Branchinecta lindahli. The sequence continues at coordinate 8,740,770 of JAKZAO010000003.1, forward strand.
GTTAAAGTCACGACGGAGCTCGAGAACTGTAAATTCTTGAAGCAAGGCTTCATCTTTCATATTTTCCTTTCGGATTCCAGGTATCCGTTTTCGTTGAGGCTGATCCCAGTGTTATTTTCTGTCGAAGGACAGATTTTTTTTTAGATACAACAGTAACGCTTGGAGATTTGGAGCTAAAAACTTGAGACCCCAGCTAGACTCGAGACGGGAAACACAGCAATACGGGTGAAAAGTTGCACGAATTTCGTGACACACTATCGAAGATTTTTTACACGATGAAGCAAAAGATCATTCATAACAGCAGTGTGGGCAGGTCTCTCATTTCAGCTTGCCCCGGCAGAAGCAACTTGAAACCACTGTGCGGCTCGAGACAAAATTAACCCGAGTTCCGCAGGCGATTTTTTACACTCGCCTTTTTTGCGGCAAACCTCAACTGCCTCCCATGCACATTTTTTCGATTTATGTGGCTAAAAAGTCGGAACCTAAGGCTCAACATGAAATGACGCGCCCTTGCTTCTGAAATAGCCATTCTAATAAAAGTAAATTACTGAAGCATGCGCCACAGACAAAAATTTTCCAAAGCATCAGTGATCAGAGTGCCATTTTGGGATCCCGAACGATCCCTGTCACCTAATGAAGTATAAACCACCTGACCCGGTTGAAAGGTATCAGACGAGTTTACCGAAACCCTGGGCGGTATGAAAACTGGTATTTTTTTGGAACCGGGATTGAGTCGTTTGGTTTCCAAAGTAAGCAATAGTGGTCGCTTTTCCCAACAGGTGGGAGAACCATCGGAAGTTCATAAAAATCACTACTGGAAGTTAGAATCAAGTCGAGCAGACTTTTTTCAGTTGTTTTTTGCTTCACGATTTGTTCAAGCCCTAGCTGATAACCCCTCTAGCCTTGATGACATGCGACCTATATCGAAGACTTCGGCGTTGGCCAAGTTACTAGAAAGTTTTATGTATGATCGGCTTCTTTCTGAAGTATGTGATAATTTTGACCCTAATCAGTTTGGTTTTAGGCAAGGTATTAGCACCTCACATTACTTGGTTAGCCTGGTTCATGACATACTAACTGCTCTTGAAGAAGATGATTCATTTATTGACCTAATCCTCGCTGACCAAAACAAGAGCTGTAAGCTCATATGGCACTTGCATGGGTTGAGATGTAGTGTTTGATCAAAAGTACTTTTAAGGTTACCTTTGCGGTTCAGATGCGAGATACGTACATGATACGTACTTTATAGGCACTAGAAATTCATCTGTAAGAAAAACTATTGAGACAAAACGATCACAGGCTCTCAGGGATCATTGATATATACCATTTGGTAAAAAAAAAAAAAATCACTTTTCGTTTAAAATGTGTACTTTAAGGGTGATAGAATAAATTTTCAAGCAAAACGCTTGTGGCACAAATGATCATGGGTTGAGATGTATCGTTTGATAAAAAAAAAAGTAGTTTTCGACCTTGCGGTTCAGATTCGCACTTTAAGGGAGCTAGAACTTCATTTGTAAGCAAAACCCTTGAGGCAAAAATGATAATGGGCTCATGGGGATCATGAAAATGTATAATTTGCTTAAAAGTGTTTTTCTAAATTTACGGTCAAGATTGGTACTTTAAGGAATGTTGGATTTGGAAAGTGGCGATTTCTGAGCCAATCTTGTCGAATCTCTAATATTCCAGCCCAGTTCCATCGTCCTAGCACATCTGGAAGTACCTTAAATCGCGATCACCGGAATTCCGGACCCCCCCCCCCTAAAACTCACCCACAGTCGCCGGAACCAATCCGGTTCTGTAAGTGATTTATCCAGAGCATCTTTTTATTATTTCCATAAAGTTCCATCCCGATCTCCCCAGTCTGAGCCGGTCACGTATCCCCCCCCCCAGTTGTTGTCGAATCCAGTCCGGACATGACAAAGATCACCAGAGACATGTCCTCTGATCAATTATCAAATTTCACTCAGATCCGATCAACCGTTCCAAAGTTACGCATGACTCAATATTCCGGATTCCCCCTCCCGCTACTCCCCCCACGACTATCGGATAATATACATTTTTATTTATAAGTCATTTTGATCGGGTCCCTGATTAGCCTCCCAAGTTTCGTCGTGAAAATCCCCCAAAACCGCCATTACCGGAATTCCGGGAAACTCCCCTCCACCCCCCCCCCCTAGTATCCGGATCCAGTCCAAATATATAAACGATTTATCTGGAGCAGACGCTTGTTCTTCCCAGCAAGTTTCACTCCGATCCCTCCATTCTAACCGTTTCTCGATATTTTCGGTCTCCCCCCCCCCAACTCCCCCATAACTGTCGAATCCGGTCCGGACTTCAAATGGGACATCAGAGGTATGCCATTTATTCTGTTATTAAGTTTCATTCCAATCCGATCACCCGTTCGAAAGTTACAGACTACTCCAGTTTTCCGGATTCCCCAGCCCTCCACTCCCCCCCCCAGAAGGTCGGATTGGGAAACTGATTATTTCCAGGTTAGTCCAGTCGGGTCCCTGATGCTTCTGCCAAGTTTCATCGTCCTAGCACATCTGGAAGTACCCCAACTCGAAAAAGTGTGAGAAAAACTACTTAATTTTCAGAATTCCCCGGCCCACCACTCCCCCCCAGATCGTCGGATCGGGAAACTGATTATTTCAAGGTTAGTTTGGTCGGGTCCCTGATTTTCCTGCCAAGTTTCATCGTCCTAGCCCATCTGGAAGTGCCCTAACTCGAGATGAGTGGACCGACCGACCGACCGACCGACCGACCGACCGACCGACCGACCGACCGACCGACCGACCGACCGAAAGGTGATCGGTATATGGCACTTGAGCGAAGCTGCAAGTGCCATAAAAAAGCTTTCGATCTCCTGGATCATGAGGTTGCTTTGGATGCAATTTCTGAAATGGGTGCAAGTCAATTTTCTCAGTGTATGATTGCCAGTTTTCTCTCAGACCGGAGCCAGGTTGTTAAACTTGATGGTTCCGTTTCCGCGGTCGAAACAATAACTTGCGGTACCCCCCAAGGAACTAAGTTGGGTCCTCTCATTTTTATGGCACTTGCAGCCTCTGGCTCAAGTGCCATATACCGATCGCAATTCCGTCTGTCGGTCGGTCTGTCCGAATTTTTTTGTCCCACATGTTCGAGTTAGGGTACTTCCAGATGTGCTAGGACGATGAAACTTGGCAGGAAAACCAGGGACCCGACCAAACTAACCTAGAAGTAATCAGTTTCCCGATCCGACCATCTGGGGGGGAGTGGTGGGCCGGGGAAATTCTGAAAATAAAGGAGTTTTGTCACACTTTTTCGAGTTGGAGTACTTCCAGATGTGCTAGGACGATGAAACTTGGCAGGAGCATCAGGGACCCGATCGGACTAACTTGGAAATATTCAGTTCCCCAATCCGACCACCCGGGGGGGGGGGGGGAGAGGAGGGCTGGGGAATCCGGAAAATTGGAGTAGTGTGTAACTTTAGAACGGGTGATCGGATTGGACTGAAACTTAATAACTGAATAAATGGCATACTTCTGATGTCCCGTTTGAAGTCCGGACCGGATTCGACAGCTATGGGGGAGTTGGGGGGGGGGGGAGACCGGAAATTTCGAGAAACGGTTAGAATAGAGGGATCGGAGTGAAACTTGCTGGGAAGAACAAGCATCTGCTCCAGATAAATTGTTAATACATCTGGACTGGATCCGACCACCCGGGGGGGGGGGGAGTGGAGGGCTGGGGAATCCGGAAAATTGGAGTAGTGTGTAACTTTCGAACGGGTGATCGGATTGGAATGAAACTTAATAACTGAATAAATGGCACACTACTGATGTCCCGTTTGAAGTCCGGACCGGATTCGACAGCTATGGGGGAGTTGGGGGGGGGGAGACCGGAAATTTCGAGAGACGGTTAGAATAGAGGGATCGGAGTGAAACTTGCTGGGAGGAACAAGCATCTGCTCCAGATAAATTGTTTATACATTTGGACTGGATCCGGACACTAGCGGGGTGGACGGCTGGGGAATCCGGAAAATTGGAGTACTGTGTAACTTTCGAGCGGGTGGTCGGATTTGAATGAAACTTAATAACTGAATAAATGACATACCTCTGATGTCCCATTTGAAGTCCGGACCGGATTCAACAGCTATGGGGGAGTTGGGGGGGGGGGACCGGAAATATCGGGAAACGGTTAGAATGGAGGGATCGGAGTGAAACTTGCTGGGAAGAACAAGCATCTGCTCCAGATAAATCGTTTATACATTTCGGATGGATCATGACATTAGGGGGGGGGGTTTGGAGGGGAGTTTCCCGGAATTCCGGTTATAGCGGTTTTGGGGATTTTCACGACGAATCTTTGGAGGCGAATCAGGGACCCGATCAAACTGACTTATAAAGAAAAATTTACATGATCTGATAGCCGTGGGGGGAGTAACGGGAGGGGGAATCTGAATATTGAGTCATGCGTAACTTTGAAACGGCTGATCGGATTTGAGTGAAATTTGGTAATTGAAGAGAGGACATGTTTCTGTTGATCTTTTTCATGTCCGGGCAGATCCGACAGCAATTGGGGGGGGGGGGAAATACGTGACCGACTTAGACTGGTGAGATCGGGATGGAACTTTGTGGGAATAAAAAACATATGTTCTGGATAAACACTTACGGAACCGGATTGGCTCTGGCGACTGTGGGGAAGTTTGAGGGGGGGAGGTCCGGGATTCCGGTGATCACGATTTAAGGTACTTCCAGATAATCTAGGACGATGGAACTTGGCTGTAATATTAGAGATTTGACAAGATTGACTCAAAAAGGCCACTTTCCAAACCCGACCATTCGTTAAAGTACTAATCTTGACTGCAAATTTAGAAAAATACTTTTAAACCAAATTCATATTTTCATGATCCCCATGAGCCCATTATCATTTTTGCCTCAAGGGTTTTGTTTACAAATGACGTTCTAGCTCCCTTAAAGTGTGAATCTGAACGGGCAGGTCGAAAATTACTTTATTTCAAACAATACATCTCAACCCATGATCATTTGTGCCACAAGGGTTTTGCTTAAAAATTTATTTCTGTCACCCTTAAAGTGCGCTTTTGAAATGAAAAGCGAAAAAAAACTTTTGACGAAACGGTATACATCAAGGATCCCTAAGGGCCTGTGATCGTTTTTGCCTCAAGTGTTTTGCATACAGATGCATTTCTAGCGCCTTTAAAGTGCGCATCATTACACCCAAGTTCAAAAATAAAATACTTTTTATCTAGCTCCCTTAAAATGCGCATTTTAATCACAAAGTCGAAAAATACTTTTGATCAAACAAAACACCTCAACACATGCAAGTGCCATATGAGCTTACAGCTCTTGTTCTTTGTTCAGTTAATAATGTTGCTAAAGATTTCCTTCATAGATACAAATTTGCTGATGATCTTTCCCTTCTCGTTATTTCTAAGCTTTCTTTCGCACTTCCGAACAGTTCAAATCCGGTACAAGACTCTATCAATTCCCTTAAAACTCAACTGTCAAGTAAGAAAATGCAAATTAATGATAATAAATCTTCGGTTATGCGGTTTAGCAGACTGAGGAGAGAAAATGTTGAATATCCATCATCATTCAAGCAGTGTAAATCCGTTAAATTGCTTGGGGTAATAATCGATGACGATCTGAAATGGAATTCTCATGTTGATAATATAATCCGTAAAACTAACTTTTTGATTAAATTCCTTTCTACCCTTAAATCTTTCGGTTTGGACACTAAATGCCTCCTCTGTAATTTAAAACTTATATCCGTCCTCATTTAGAATACGCTTCACCGGTTTGGCATTCTTCTCTTTCTGCAGAGCTCTCGGATCGCCTTGATAATGTCCAAAAGAGAGCATTGAGAACCATTCTGGGTGATTATAGTATTTCGTACGAAGAGGCATTGACTAAACTAGATATTCCTAAATTAAGTGACCGGAGAAATAATCTGTCAAAAAATTTTGGAGCAAAATTAATGTGTTGTCCTCAGACCGTCCGTCTATTCCCCCCTCCCCTCCCTTCGTCTGTGCGTCGGTCTGAGAGGAACACTGGCAATCAATTTTCTCCATATCCGGCTGATTCCTCTTCCCAATTTTTACATAGTTTCGTTCCGTCATTTATTTCTGGTAAAATTTTGTAAATGTATTAGTAAATTCTTCCGCTGGTGTGTTTTGTAAATATTGTTGTTGTTTTTTCCTACTCTAGCTTTATTTTTGAGCTATTTGGAAAATAAATGTGATTGATTGATTGATTGATTGAATTTAAAAAGGTCTGCAATTTCAGGATATTGAACCTCTCAGGTTTCGGGATATGGAAGGTGTCGTAGATGCAACACCTTTGAGAGACGTAAAAAAACCTAAATGGATGTGTAAGAGAAAAATAATGGTTCAGGTTCTTTAATTTGAAAAATACTTCTTAAAGTTTAACTGAAAAGCCAACTTATTTTTGTACCATTTAACTGACTACACTGCATCATTTTGATTGTGTTAAGGGATTTTTTTTTTATTTTCACTATTTGCTCTAGTACGATGTTCAGAATGTCTACGGCCGTCCTCACAACGCAAAATTCTACTATGACGCAGAAAAACTGAATCTCAATACAAACGCGGCTTTTCAGTGGTCAGTGATCAGCTCGAGGAAGGTGGCTGACTGCTTGAACACTTATTTTTCGTAAATCGTTTTCGTCAATTATACAATACAGACCACAGCTTATGTATCTAGGCAGTTAAGCAAGCTCCTATCTTCCCCATGAGAAGCTTTTGGGACACATCTCCGAGCCCGGCACCTGCTCTCCTACGCGTAGATCCACCGTCTAACGCAGTGGCGAGGACGGAAATCTGCCTAGCTGTGTTGCCTTTCCGTGAGAATGCAGGGGAGAGGGGAGAGACTTCTGCCTTGTTTTGCCCAGTTTCTTTTTTTAATTACGATAAGGTGAATAAAAGAATACGTTGTGGGGATAAGGAGGAGTGATTACTTGAAATCTTGAAAGAGTGCAAAAGAATCAGTATACAAATAATCGATTTCGTATATTTGAACCTCACTTTTGTACTGTGATATCACGACAATTACAATGATTGCATTTAGCTTTGGTTGGGATAGACAAACGAAAAAGTTCACAAAACAATGACTTTAAATATCCTGCAAGCACTAACTTGTAATAAGACCACATGGACTATTTGGTCATCAGACAATCAGATCTTACAGATGTTCGGTCTTTGCCGAACCCCACACACATTAGATAAAAAAATATCCGTGCTATTCATCTGAGGCAAGAATAAATCTGATTCAACATGTCTTATCGGACCTTTCAAACCATTTTTTTTAAATTCTATTAAATTTTTTCCAGCTTTTCTATTCTGGCCCGGATTCCGTTAAAACTGCTACTGTTACAAAATTAAAATTCTATCCGGGTTAGGCAGTAAATCTCAGATAAATGTTCCAACCGCCTTGAGAATAGTTTTTACCTTGACGAAATGTACGACATCCGCCAGGTTCCGGTCAGTGTGCTTGTTCGGCGGGGACATAGCGATCAGCATGTATTCTTACCTCTAGATTGACGCTCTAATTTACCACGTTAATCTTCTAACCGACTTCGAATAATAATTTCTCTTGTACTAATCCCGGTTTGGCCTGGATTCTGGGCAAGCTACCTGTTCAGAGAAAAAAAAGGAAAAAACACACATTGCATCTCTTTGTTGAAACCCCACATCTTTCAATCCTTATTAGAAACGAGGGCCGTTTCCTACCTCTGAATCGGCTTACACTCGCTTACCACCACTTAAATTACACCACTCAGATTACACACTTTATCCCTTGCATATCAGGTCACACCCGCTAGCTCCGAGTGCTCCGAGTTCACGCTTCTTACTGGGAAGTTCCATCGGCTACCACAAGTGTCGCAAGGTTGTGGCTCTCCGGCGCCGCCCACTATGTCCCAAAAATAAATCGAGTTTGCTTAACTGCCTAGATACATAAGCTGTGATACAGACACAAGTAGATAGAGGTACCACAAATCAGATGGAAGTCCCACTATTTGAAAATCGATTATTCGTGAATAGCTAAAGAACGAAGTGACGCATTGTCATCGGGTCTTCAAGCCTCTTTAAGTGAATAAGTCATGGGTAACTAGATTCTGCTATTACATTCCTTTTCAGTTAAACTTTAACAGTAAATATATATCAATGGGGTCCGGCGGGGATACGAGCTCGTTAGCCAAGTCCAGTGCTGTGTTATTTCTAGTACGTAATTAAATACATGAATACTTGAAGTCTTCTCTTTAAAGTATAAGCGGTGGTGAGTATGAGATGACGCGGATAGGGTAAGAACAACAAGGGATTGACTGTAGCACTATCGTGTTCATGGGTCAGACGGCAAACGGCTTATAGAAGCAGAAGTTTGACAACGGGTGAGGGGCGATCTGTTTTTGAGGAAATATATTTTTGTTGAAACGCTGTCTGACAATGTCTTTCGGTTTTTGATCGTTTATTTTTATGTTTTTCCTGATTTCAGGCAAAGCCAGATTGGCAGGAGGAGCACTTGTTTGTCGTGGAGAAGAGGCAGTACGTCATGGGCGGCCCGGATACGCTCAACAGCACCCGTCCGCTCTACGTCCCAGTTGAAGATAATGCAGAAGCTGACCTTGTCTTCGATTCAATCGCATACGAAAAAGGTAAGTAATAAACAAAATCATTTCCTAAACCGTACTCAGCCGAGGAGAAGCTCTGAGACATCCCGAGTTTTGAGTGGGTCTCTAATATCCAAGACTCCTTCAGCTTTCCAACAGCTACTTTCCCAGCACAAAAGGCTAACCTTCTTTCTGCTCCACATTCTTGAATTTGAACCTGGCGTCTCCAAGGGATTTGAGCCGATGGGATCAGTCATACACACATCAGCAGTTTTTGGGCGCAGTGCTCCAGTTGGGGCCGTTGGGGCACATCTGAAATGAAATTGTTTTTTGAAGTAGTTTTCTTATGAGGGGACCCCTGCTGCAGGTGCCCCAACTGGTGCTCATATGTTGGGGGTCAAGGTTTTAATTTGAACTTCTGTACAAAATGGCCGACTCCGGAAACGAGCTGCTCGTTCCACTATGAAAAGTGTGCTTCGAAAGTCACAAACACTAGTAAGATCATTCTGAATGAGGCACAACAAACCAAGTACACCACAAGGACCAGGTAATGGCTTTTATGGCTTTCACGCCTCTTACTTCAAAAAAAAAACCACAAAGTCATTTAGAAACAAATTTTGGTACCAGAAATCTCTAACTAAATCTAACGACTGTACAAAGATGTTCTTGTAGGGCGAAAGCTTTTTTGCTCGGTGTATGTATGTGTAATGAACGTGTCCGAAAGCTCCGAAACGAATGAAAATGCTAAATTAATTCAGGATTTTATGCAGCATTTCGCTTTCGGACTTAAATTTTCGCTTAATTAATGCAGCATTAATTCATCATGAAATTCATCGAAAAATTCAGCAAAGATGCTAAATTTTACGCTGAATTTTCAAGAAGAAACTGGGGAGCAGGCGATTGAGGCTAAATTTCGGTATTCTAGAAGTGTCAGAGAAGAAATAAAGTTAACAGCTTTCGGACAAATATAATTAAAAAATGCAGCATTAAATGCAGCATTTACAGCACTAAAAAACTTTCGGACACGCTCAATGACTGAAGAGCGATTACTGTCCGGGCCCCACTGTAGCCATACCTGGTAATAACACCGGTATTAAGACCGTTTTATGGTCGGAATTGGGAAGAAAAGGCGTCCGACGAAAAGTCACCGACTTTTGCTAGTTTTGTTTACCTATGAGTGATGATGGTGGTAACATATATTGAACTTCTTTATTCCAAGTGTGACCAGGATGAAATGTAAAGAGTGGGTAATAACCAAATTAACGAACCAAATTACGTACAGGTGTGACTGAATGTGGCCCGGGCATACAGCTTTTTGTCATTTTCTCTTTCTGCTCTGCAGGTGGGTCTGTCATCCGTATGGTTGCCGATTTCCTGAGCCAGGGTAACGCCTTCCAGAAAGCTCTACGGAGATATCTCAGCGATCGGCAGTTTCAAAATGCCGCGATGACGGATCTCTTCGCTGCGTGGCAAACTGAGGCCGAACTAGCTGGAATCGACCTAGGAGGAGTGGACGTATTTGCTGTCATGGATACGTGGACTCTTCAGAAAAACTACCCGATAATCACCATTACCAGACAGTTTGGCTCTGGGACAGCCACCGTATCTCAGGTTGGTCTCAACAATCAACTCTTTCGGCGGGCTCTGTCCGGTTGTTATCCGGATGGTTGTCTGGTTTTCGGTTTCGGGTCTTCCGTTTTCACCGTTTTTTTCCGGAGCTCATAAATCATGAACCATGATAGATAAGAACTGCATCAAGTTGAAATTTGGGATACTTATTGGGATCTAGATGTGCCTTTTGGAGATTCGCCCCCCCCCCACACCCATCCGGTTCAGGAGCAACTCTGTCTAGATTGCCCAGTTACTTAAGTTCGTAACTTCACCATGGTTGGACATACGACGATGAATCTTCGTGTACCCACAGACCCTGGGGTCTGGAAGTACCTTTTGGAGTTTCACCTCTCCATTCATGGGCAGCTGGGCCCTCATTTCTCGGTGAATTAAGTTCGTGACATGACAACGGTTAGAGATTGGACGATCAGACTTGGTGGATTTAGATATCATTAGCTAACCTTCTACCGTTCTAATTTGCTTTCATACGAAGTATATTGCCACCGAAGGTGCCCTTAACCCGTCGGTAGAAGAAAGCCAATTCCACGAAGCCTGGGCGACCGCGCTAATATCAGTTCAACCGATGAGCTATTTTTAGTGGTAGAAAGGCTACGCTATTTAGACCATCCAAATAATTTCGGATTTACGAGGAAAGACACGCACAAAAAGAAGAATATCCCTTTGATGTTTTTCGCGGGGCTTATGACCTAAGGAAACACTCAGCGTCTGAGAGCGTGTTCCACTCGTCTGACAATAGTAACTATTAGTTACTATTTCCATTCCAGCCTCACGAAAAGTTACTCCGCTGACCGTTCCAACCTTCTGAAAATAGTAACTAAAAGTAACTATTTGAGTTACCATGATCGCGAGCGTAGTAACTACGGATCTCTGTATTACGTGATTGGCTGGATTACCCCGTGGAGTGACGTTTTACCGAAAATTCGAAAAAGCGTTCCAGCCTTGACGGAAAAAAGACAGAATTCGTGACGTCATGCGTAGTAACTAGGGTAAGTAGGTTGGAACACGCTCTGAGTCTTGTTCGTTGACAAAAGTTCAAAAGTCTTGACAACAGAAAACACTCAACGAGCAAGGCTCCAATTTTCCCTGTTCTTAGGGTAGGCCTATTTCTGATATGAGGATGTTATTTCCTGTGGATTAGATGGTAGTTTGCACGGAATGGTTGTAACCTTGAATCTTTGTTTTCCAGGCACGGTTTATTAGAAACGCCAAGATCCGCGCTGCCGAAAGAGAAGGCGTTTACTGGTGGGTTCCGTTGACTTACAGCCAAGACTTTACCACTGTAGACAGAGTATGGCTTCCGAATACCGCCGAGCCTCTCTCAATTCAGGGACTTGATGACACCAAACCGGTTATTTTCAACCTCAAGGCCAACGGTAAGTTAAAGTTTAAAGCAGAAATATAAAAATGCTATTTCTGCAAGAAATACAGTGCTTACCATCCCTACAGCCTTTCTGATTCTTCCAACACACGAAAAAGACAAGAAGACAACAAGAAAATCCAAAGAGACACGCCAGGTTTCAGTTTGGCCTTATTACAATTCAGCGCTCCAAGTGGAGTAACAGTCTCCTATTTCCTCAGGCTCGACACTTGTGTAGACATAGTAAAAAGTCGGTTCCATAGGGTAAAGGGTGACTTTCACTCTTCGCTGCTGAGACATATGTCAAATCTCAATTACCCGGGACGCAATGACAGGTTTTCCACTGCAAACCTGTGGATCTATTTTTTAATGTCTCATCCAAGTGCTGACGGTGAGGCTAACAGAAACTAGTCCTCTTGGAACCGGGGAGAGGGAAAAGAAAATTCCGTAAAAAACAAGCTAACTAATCCAATTTTCTTTTAAACAAGAAAATAAAGAGTAAAAGCAGTAACTATGGCCGTGAAAAAAAATTACCAGTTATATAACATTATTCTATCTTCTCTATTTGCGGGCGTAATCCTCGTAGGGATGGACCTTCGGCTTCTCTGCGGTTTATTTCTTGAACCCCAAGAGCAACACTGCAGAAAAAGGCAAACATACTTGAGTTTCGGCGTCGCGATTGCTTTGGAAAGGTAAACAGAAAGTTTATGTAGCATCTTTAACCGAATAGGACTGAGATCCGACAGTCTAGTTACACATCACTTATTCACTTAAGTGAGCCTGGAAACCCGATAAAGATGCGTTACTTCGTTTGTCCGTTATCCACAGATAATCCATTTCATCCAACTAACTTATTCTTTCGGTTTGTGGTACCTATATAGGTTATATATACTTGTCCCTCTACGCTTGAACTATTTACTAACTACAAATGTTAGCCATTGCCGAAAACTAAAATAAAAATGTCCGATTCCTTGCAAGACATCTCTTAACGTCATTTTCCTACTTTGTAAAGGCGTAACTTTTCTGAGCTTCGCAAATCTCACACTGGAAATGCACACCGTTGTTGAAATTGAAATTCAGACTCTACGCGTCTGTATGAATTTGGGCTTGTCGTGCAAGCAGCGCACTCTCTGAATGTTATTTATTACTAGAGCCCCGGGTGGACAAAGTGCAAAACCCCTTAGATGAACCAAAATATTTCAGTGTATTCAAATATCAGATTTAAAAACAAGCTGCCTTTTCAGTTGAACTTTAAAGGACATGTGTCAGTAGCCTATAGACTGTTATAAGATGCTTGACTTGTTGAAAAGTCGCTCCTGAGCTTCGAAGAATAACTAGCTTCTGCTCCTATTTTTCGATCCGCCCTTTTCTTCAGCGTAAAAGGTGAAGCACTTTGCGCGACTTGTCTTTCCGCAGTCACCTAAACGGTGGCCTCGGGAACAAAAAACTTTTTGGCTCTCAGAAAGAGGGCCAAAAAGAACAAATAACTTCCTCCCCCAACCGCAATTAGTTAAAGCAGATTGTTTAAACCCATTTGTTGTAGCATGCTTCACAATGATAGTCCGGAGACTATGTCAAATAGAACGAACCTCGGTTCTGTGTTATTGGGAAGTTCTAGTATTATAATTATTGGACTCCTCATTCATTTGAAAAAGATCATGGATTTAGGGAAAAAGAGAAGCGGCGCAGGCTGGGACCACATCTACGAGGAAAATGTCGCACCCCTTTGCGCTCTCATACACGATTTATTTCTTTTTTTGTAATTTTTACGGGAGCTATAAACTGACCTACCTCACAGGTTACTACAGAGTCAACTACGACAGCATGACGTGGGCTCAAATCAACTCCGTTCTTGACACTCTACCCTCCTCTATTGACGTCATCACCCGTGCGCAGTTGATTGATGACGCAATGGATTTCGCCCAAGCTGGGTACCTTCCCTACTCTGTGGCTTTGCCGCTAACTCGGCATTTGGCAACAGAGGACGAATGGCTTCCATGGGATACATTTGATAACAATATTCAGTTCGTGGACAACTTGTTAGCAGGAAGCCTGGCGTACCCGGACTTTAGGGTAAGGGTAATTTCTGTCGGTATATGAATTTTAGAAAAATCCCGGCTGAGGGCATTTTCTTCTTTCAGTTCACTACTCATAAATGTCTCCACCCCAAGGGCGTCTTCCCCATCAAAATTTATATCTTGACTTTATTTGGTTCCCACCACGAGGCCCCGCCATGTGGGTCCTGGTATGTCCACGTGGCTCCGACATTGGAGTCCTAAGGCGTTTTTCCGTGCTCCCACAAACAGTTTGTGGGTCGATTGTGGCTCGAAAAGAGTGTTTCCGCGGTCTTTTGTGCGGCCCACAAGCGTGTTTCCGCGACCAACAAGATTTCGTGGCTCGCTTTGTGGCTCAAATTCGACAAACAACTGCCGAGGTGATTGTCGATTTTGTGGCTCGATTTTGGCGGGAAATTCAAACTTAGCAGTAAAATAACGTCAAAACAATAAAATTAAAAACTCTCTCACGCGCCGAATTTTTAAGTACATTTTCGGGCAATCTGTAAATTTTTTAGAGCTCATGTAGGCTATTTAGACATAAAACTGAAGCTTTTTGGACGGAATGGTATAAGGACGAAAGCCTGGAATTCTATTTACTGAGATTTTACATGATTTTTATTTATATGTTCAGACATTTGAAATTACCGCCCAAAAAATAGACAAAACAGCGTTTCCGCGAGTTTCAGTTTGTGGCTAGACTGTGTGGCACACAATCGTGTTTCCGGGAAAAACACTCAGAACTGTGTGGCCCACAATTGTGTCACGGAAAAACGCCTCTAGACTTCTAAACTCAATCCACAAATTTTGCTTCTGGTTTGTTTGTCACGGCACAAGTCCCTTGTATAAAGCGCCATCTTTGAAATATATGTATTTTTTACCTTTTATAAAGTAAATATTTACCTTAATAGATTTTGTAACTATTGATCAGTCCCCTTGTAAAAAGTCCCTTGTCTTTTAAAAAAGTTTTAGTAAATATTTACCTAATTAGATTTTTAACGATCATTTAAAAAAAAATTAATACTCTTTAGCCCAAGTTGACTGGAAATCAGATGTAAAAATTACTCAAAACGGAAAAGCCTGCTAGGATATTCTTCAGCCCTTCTTGACAGGGTCTGAAGAGGAACCTTGCCAAGAAGGGCCAAAACATCGTTGCCCCGGCTTGAAAGACTCTTGCCCAGAAAGTCCGAGATATCGCTGAAGAATATCCTAGCCGACTTTTCCGTTCTGAGTAATTTTTATATCTGATCTCCGGTCAACTTGGGCTGAAGAAGTATTATTTTTTTTTTTTTAATGATCATTTTAAAAAATCTACTTAGGTAAACATTTATTAAAGCTTTATAAAAGGTGAAAAAATATATGTTCATTTCAGTTCAATTCATTTATTTATATCCGCCAAAGCTGGCGAGTAGCAAAATGTAAAAATATTGTGATTGTGTATCTCTGTTAATGTTGTTTTGTTTTTGTAATAACCATCTTTTCTTCCGTTGTGTTGTTTGATAGGTAACAAAATATTTCATTCGTTCATAATAAAATATAAATAATTGATCTACAACTGGCTACAAAGATACACTTTATTGTACCCATTACTTTTAATGGGCTACAAATTAGGCTAATTGTATTGTATTAGAGTGGATTAATTGTACTGGCTACAATTAGGCTACAAAGATGGCGCCTTATACAAGGGACTTGTACCGTGACAAATAACCTGAAGCAAATTTTTGAATCGAGTTTAAAAGTCTAGGACTCCAGTGTCGGAGCCTCGTAGACATACCAGGACCCAAATGGCGGGATCTCATGGTGAAAACTAAATAAACCAAAGATATGAATTATGGTGGAGAAGACGCCTTGGGATGGAGACATTTATAAGTAGTGAACTGAAAGACAATAATGCTCCTCAGCCGGCCTTGAACCCAGGGCCCTCCGCTTACACGGCGACCGCTCTGCCAATTGGGCTACCGAGGGGCGTGTGAATATAGTTCGGAATAACTACAAGACAGATCAGGGTAAGATCTGAGACTTCGCATACCATCTATTTTGCTTAGTGCCAAAGGGCTGGTGTGTCGAGCATTGCAGAAACTTGAGAGTTTAAGTTTCTAGTACAGTGACAGCGCCCATTTCTGTCGGGAATGACTTTACCGGGCTGGATTGCTCGAAGGAGGGAACGGTGTTCTACTACATCTAAGTTCACATTAGGCCCACTTAATTTGTGGCATGTAATATTTCACTGTTTGGGGGTGCCAACCTGCCAAGTGAAGGAACCTAGATGTCGTACCAGAAGAAGTATGTGTTTGTAAGGTTCCAGTTCGACCAAACTCAGTCTGTCGGTAATTAGTCTTATCTTACTAGTTCTTTTACGCTAGACATACTTCCTCCGACTGCTCCGCAACTTCTACAACCACGTTGGGTTCCAAGAATCGACTAGTGACAATATCATGACTCTCTTCAAGAGGAACATTGCCACTAGGTGGGCTTGCAAGTTCGGCTTTGCTGACTGTGTTGAAAACTCGAACAACGTCTACAATCAGTGGGTGGAAAACCAGGGAGGCGACTTGTCTTTGTGAGTATCGTTAACCTTTCTGTCCACTCCATGCTATTCCAGTCTTTTCCCAGAATTGTAGGTATACATCAAAGAGGTAGCCTGTTTAATTTTGCTGACTATGTTGACTACGACTATGAAATTGCAGTGAAACTTTTTGATGAAAATTTCGAACGAATCACTGCTTTTCATCTGGTGACCAGTCCAGAAACAAACGAAAATTAAATCCGTCTTGTCTCCCTCCCCTACTCGCAAATCTTTACTTAATATAAGGTTTGAAGCCAAGCTGACCATTCATTGCAAACAAAATGATGAAAACGAGATTTTCGGGGTTTCTTTTTGATCAGCTAATTATCCCTCTAAGATGATGTGCGAGGGATAAATCAATTTCGAATATTTCGGCTTCACTTGTATTCCCTTGTATAGACTGGAGGATAGCAAATGGTTTTAGCAAATATTTGAATTTTGAACAACACGTGAGCTTAGTAAAAATCAGCCGTCCTTGACTTTGTGAGCGTCAGCGTAGGTATGCCGTCAGTGATTCGGTGTCGTAAAGCACATAATTTCCTTCGACATTAAAGTACCATTGCAAGCCAGCATTTCCGAGCCCCTACCCGAACCCTAAGCATCCGACCGTGAAATCCCACGGAGGTAGCCACTATTATTATTTGGTGCAGAATAGGTGTTTTTTCGAATGCAAGTTTCACCTGAAACCATTTGTGTAGAATATTTAAACGGTTATCAGATTTTTACGTGAAGCTAGTTACAGTCTCGCCGTTTATGGATCCCAATTTACCATCTCCGATATCCTCGAATAAACAAGGGTTTCATTGAATTGAGTTAACATGGGCTCGTAATCTGTTGTTCAGAAGTATTTACGAAGGCTTTCCACTAGCAAGATCTGTCGGTGGTCTTGACGCGAAGCCGCGAGGCAGATAGCTGCGTTTTTTTTTTTTATTGAAGTTGGGAGTTTACCTTCAAATTCGAAGGTCTCGTCTTAAATACTGTTTTATCGCCGGTTGCCGTTCCCATACATTGAAGAATAGATCGTGCTTGTGGATCTCCTTGATGGACGATAGGCCAGGTGATTGATGAAGTAACGAAATAACTTTTAGGCTTTTGATAAATTGTTATGTCAGGATTTAAACCATAGCGTATACTTTTATCTATTCTCTTCTTATTCGTCATTTCGATGGATTAAAAGTCTTTAATTAATTAATACCCGTGTTCGCTTACAGCATCTAAAAAACATCATATTTTCAGTCTTCGTTCTCAATACCTGTGTGTACTTTCAGTATTTCACCGAACCAGAAGACCACCGTTCTTTGCACTGCCATTCGCAATGGAGGTTTGGAGGAGTTCAACTTCGCCGTTGAAGAGTACATGGATGAGTTCGCTGATAAGAAGTCCATCATGTCTGCTCTTACGTGCTCCACCGACATCGTCCTCCTTAACAAGTAATGTTATCTTTTCTATCCTCACCATTCCCCGGCTAAGGGAAAAGGTATAGAGTATATAGATATATATATAGAGGATTATTATGTTATTTTATTCGTACGACGAAAATTCTTATTCACCTTCAAGAGGCAAGTCAGCGCTCATCGAGTAAATTGTTCCGCACAAATTCTCTTATAATGAATTATCTTGCGCCTCGGAGTTGCACCTACAACCCCCTGGCCCACCTGCCTTTGCTCCCTACTGACTCTGTATGAGTTTAACACCCACTAAATATAAAGAAACAAGTGTTGGACGATATCTATCACATTTCATTGTAACTTTTACAAAGACGTCGCCCTTTCGTCATTTGGGAAGAAAATGGTCTTGCCCCGTGAAAAATACCTACTAGATAGATGTGGTCAGTGCGGAGACAGCCA
Source organism: Branchinecta lindahli (assembly GCA_023053555.1). NCBI lineage: Eukaryota > Metazoa > Arthropoda > Branchiopoda > Anostraca > Branchinectidae > Branchinecta > Branchinecta lindahli. Next base: position 8,758,848 of record JAKZAO010000003.1, read on the forward strand.
GTGAGTTAAACAAAAAGCCGTCGATAGTTCCCTATGCATCGGTGGCCTTTTTTGGGCTTAAATAATTTTCGTTTGTGTTAGCCTAATTATTATTATTTTTTTTTTAAGTAGTAGAAACAGTAGAAAGCGTCTACAGAATTCTTCGAACAATATTAATTCTGAACTTGACTTTTCCAACTTGAAAACTCCAAGTTCAACTCAGTATTAATATTGCTCGTTGAGTCGGATGTGACAAAAAAGTACCGATGCCTAAGGCAAATGGGACGGTTATTTTTGGGTTTGTATGTGTGATTGTCATAGTATGGGTTTCCTCTCGGCAACCAGGAATGAATTTGGGGCTCGTTGGGAAAAAGGAAACTGGAAGGATGAAGATTAGAAATAAGAGCGGATTCGTATGATTCCGGGTTTGGAATCCGAGTCCGAATCCAGCCTGACAAGCAGAAGATTCAAATCCGGACAATAGGACGAATCCGGATTCGAATCCGGATTCGAATTCGCCCATCTTTTTATGGCGCTCGGGTCAATTCTGCATTCAACGTCTGGGTCTCTAAAATTGTAGTTATATTATTAGTAGTGCTGTTGTAGTTGGGCAGCGCACTTGGTTTCTTGTGAGCATCATATTTATTTATCCTTTTTTTTTTTTAAATCATCCATCTATATATAGCCTACATTTTATAACAGTCACTTCGTACGTCGCAACTACTCCCTTTCTTCGATATTGGGATCAGAACCGCTTCGACCGTTGTGTCTGACCCTGACTTGATTTTTCTTAAGGCTGCTGGAATGGTCTGTTACCGACGGATCTCCCATTCCCAAGGGATATTCCAGTGATGTCTACAGCAACATGGCCAAGAATCCAGTTGGTCGTGGCTCTGCCTTCGTTTTCGTCATGAACAACTGGGATCTTATTGCTAGCCGGTAAGAGAAGCAAATCTACCTATCTTTCTTCTCCGGGAGCCCTCGTAATACTCTATATGACTAAGTCCGAAACACGCCAGTGATCCTCAGGAAGAAGGAGTAAGCGCGTCCGTAATGACTCAAACTCAACGACTCACATCCTGTGTCAAGCAATCACGACGATCTTTGGGAGCAGCTGTGACACCACTTCTGCCTTTCTTCCGCTAGATACCCGGAAAGGCCGGAGATTTCGCAGCGGCAAGGAGAGATAGTCATTAAGAGTATTATCACATCGTTTCGCCTCGAAATAAGTCATACCAACTGATCTCCTCCTGTACTCTGTACCTTCTACTGTACCTGTGATCTTCCTCAGGATGTATACTCTATATGACTAAGTCCAAAACACGCCAGTGATCCTCAGGAAGAAGGAGTAAACGTTTCCGTAATGACTCAAACTCAACGACTCAAATCCTGCGTCAAACAATCACGGCACTCTTTGGGAGCAGCTGTGACACCGTTTCTTTCTTTCTTCCGCTGGTACCCGGAGACATAGAGCGTGTTCCACCCTACTTACCGTAGTTACTACGCTAGTTACCGTAGTTACTACGCTAGGCTGGAACGCTTTTTGAATTTTTCGGTCACATATCAGGCCGCGGGGGGATCCGACCAATCACGTTACGGAGATGCGTAGTTACTACGCTAACTACGCTCCCGAGCGTGGTAAGCAAATAGTTACTATTAGTTACTATTTTGAGAAGGTTGGAACGGTCAGCGTAGTAACTCTTCGTGAGGCTGGAACGGAAATGGTAACTAATAGTTACTATTGGTAGAGGGGTGGAACACGCTCATAGCATCGACAAGGAGAGATAGTCATAAAGAGTACTGTCGTAAGAACTGACTATGTTTTCTCACACGGAAGTTAAGCTGTAAGCGCGTCAGACCGCTTTGTACTTTTTACTGCCAGCTTCAAATTTAGACGCAAGATTTTGCAAGCAACACGAGAGCAAGGCAGTGTATCCATAACGTAACGTAGTTAATTTGTAAAACACAGTTCCTTAAATTGTTTTCAGTATTTTGTTTTGTAAAACTTCAATCAGTCATTGATCCTGAGTGTTCTTTCTTGATGACATATAACATGAAAGTGCGCAGTCTTGCCTCAAAGACGAAAACTTCTGACATTCCACGTAATCTATTAATAAAACACAGTAGGCTACTTAAACTGTCAGAAGTTTCATAACAGATAACACAAGGATGCGCAGTTTTTAACAGACAGCACTTGGGATGTAATCTGTTGTGATTTTGAAACATTATGTATTAAATGCTGTGCATAACAAGCATTGCCAGGGAGAGCCGAAAAACCGTCTAAAAAGCATTTGCTAACTTTTCCGCGAAGAAGCATAACGTTTTCAAAATCACAGCGGATTACATCCCAAGTGTTGCCTGTTGAAACCGCGCATTCTTGTGTTATTTGTTATAAACTTCTGACAGTGCAGTTTTATGTTAACATAGCTCTTATAAAAGTCTAACCCCAAAGAAATTAAGTTCTCGTGAAAACTAGCGATTTCCCGTCAATGGGGACGAAACGCACGAGCTCTCGCGGTGTGTAAGGACTGACGCAGCCCATAAGCAATTCGGGCTATACGCGGCCGCAACAAGTTATCAATGTGAAGCCCCTTAAAGGACTCGTAGTACCTATATTACCAATGCAAATTAATTCCGTAACTGCATTCATTAATTCTTAGAACCGGAGACCCAAATTTATTATGTTACAATTCGAAACCGCTAACGACACCTGACTAATCTTTGCACTTGCCACGATTCACTAGTTTCCATGCGCATTATGCGAGGATCATGATATCAACGCGTAAAACCGGTTGTCTGCATTTTGCCAAGTTTTTGCTAGAAGTCAATGGATCTGGGAAAAGGCTTAAAGGACCCCTCTTGCTTATTCTGCTTTTTATAATATATCTAGCTCCCATACAGAATTATCAGCTTCTAAAATCCTCAAGTTTCTCCATTGTTTCATTTTGTCCCTACTAAATTTTAGCGCTTTTTTGGCCTTGCCGAGTTTTGCCCGTCACACAACGAAACGTTTGCCGGGATCATCAACGTCTGCTGACAACTCTTTCAAACATAAGGATCTGAGAAGCTTTTGTTTATTACTTCTTTTATTTGCTTAGTTTTCACACTTTTTAACCACGGGCGCGATCAGTTTTCAAATGTTTTGCGCCCAGCCGCCGCGTCGGAGAGCAGGAAGGCTGGACATAGTCGACAGGCGCTAACAAGAAAATCGCTAATTTCAGATGGAAAGTAATGGCATTTTCGAAAAAAGAAATTTCTGATCCATTTAACAGGGAAAAGATTATTTGTAGTAAGAGTTGTGCTTTAAAACAGCCAAAGAACGTGGATAATTTGTTAAAAGCAGAGCATAGTTTTACAGTATTCAGTCAGTTTTGAATATTGGAATATAAACAGTAAGTAGTGCGAAGCGTGCTTTAACATACTGTTTCCTGGAAAGCCACTGTACGTTGTTGTTTTAGGTTTGGAACACCATCAGTGGGGGCCGTTTGGATCTCTCAGGTCAGCCGTTATTTCAGCAAGGAAAGTGAAGTTGCCGAGGTAGGAAAATCCTTTTATGTTATCGTAACTGCGATCGAGATGGGGGCATTAGAAAAAAAAGTTTCCTCCAGAGGTCATTCTAGGGATCCGAAAACGTCAGTGACGGGATACCTAAAATAAATATAAATAATAACGTTTATTTCCTGAATAGCTCATATAATTACTCGCCAGCATCGGATCGTCACACAATTATTAACACGGCTAAAACTTAATAATCACTTCTCAATAAAATGACGAAAGATACCGGTCAGTAGAGTGGATATCGGGGCGAACAAGTCTGGTACAATTACGGGGTGCAGCGCGAAGCCTTGTTTCAGGTCGAGTCGGGTTTGGGGATTCGTAATCCGGTAGGAGAGATCTATGAAGATCAGACGACAGGCATTTACGTCCAAAATCCATTGTCAACATGTGTCGTCTTTCAGACAGAGTGGAGAGACCAAGCCTGTCTAGACCCGCTTCATACGAAGTGTAGGTCGGGCCAAGCATGATCTATGACATCGTAAAGTTTGTCCCTCCGTCCGTCCATCTGTTAAATTTTTTCAAATTCAAATCGTTTATTCATTAGGAAACTTACACGCGGCGTGTGCCGACTAACTGATTCCACCGTCAGTATAAACACAAACTAACCTAAAAAGTCAAAAATATGCACTTAAAAACCAATAAAATCATGTGGGCTCTTGAATGGAGGCCGAAGCGTTAAACAGTTTAACGAAAGCCGGAACAAACTATTACGTGGGTGCATTGGACAAATTGCAGTTTTGGAATTGGGTTTGCAACTAGTCTTGGAGGTCTTGGCAGTTCGGTTTCAAAATCATGGGGAGGATGTTTCGGAGGATTGGGTGTTTAAGAGTTTTTAGACCAAGATTTACCGATAATTTTTCACGACGACTCGCTAATGTACTAAGATTGAAAGTTTTTAAAAGGTTGATATAAGGGACTTTAGGAGATTTAGACGCAACAAGTAGCGCTCTGTACTGGATTCTTTCAAGCGAATCGGACTGGTCGCGTGTAAGGCCAAAATGCCAAACAGGGCAACAGTACTTTAAAGTAGGACGAATAAACGAAAAATAAATTTTAAGGAGATGTTCAGTTCGAACCCCAAAACAAGAAAGCAGCTTAAGGGAGCGGATGGCCATGTTCCCTCGTTTCAGCATCGAATTTGTTTGTTTTTGCCACTTTAGATCTGTCGTTAAGTAAACACCAAGAAGTTTAATTTCAACAGTTAGTTGGATTTGGGATAGGGGTGGAAAAAACTCAGGTTGACGTTTTAATAAAGAAAAAGTTAGCACGATAACTCTCGAAGGGATTGAGATATTTTGTTCAAACTTGGTGTTCGTCACTGAGGTCAGTGAGGTCAGGTTTGTAGATGGGTTCCGTAGCCATTTAGGGGTGGGGGAGGGGTTTCAAATGAATGGGCGAAAAAATAGTTTTCAAAAGTTTATGGGATAGTCGATTTAGGGGTAAGGAAACATGCTGAATCGGAATATGAAAATTATATTCTCGCCTGGCAAGTAGATCACACGGAATCCGGCCAAAACCAGAAAATTCGTTAAAGTACAAGTATTATCTGAAGTTGATAAGGAGACATGCTGAATTCCTTTTTGAACTTTATTTCCTTGCCGGACAAGTAGACCGCCTGGAATCCGGCCGTGACCGGAACTTTAGTAGGAAGTTTGAAAACCCAGTTAGATATTGTAGGAGTATAGTGAACTGAAAGACAAAAATGCTCCTCATCAGCCTGGATTTGAACCCAGGACCTCCCGCTTACAAGGCAGGCACTCTAACCATCTGAGCTACCGAGGGGCTTGCGAACAGAGTTCGCAAACCACTACAATAGTCCGGTACAAGCCGGCCATAGGAACAGTCTTAATACGAGACTTCGACATTGGAGTCCTAGACTTCTACACTAAATTCAAAAAGTTGCTTTGGTTCATTAGCCACGGTAAAAGTCCCTTGTATAAAGTGCCATCTATGTATTCCAATTAGATAGTCGATATAGGGGGAGGATACATGCTGAATCCAGATCTGAAACTAATTTTTTCGCCGGACAAGAAGTTTATCCGGAATCCGGCCAAACCGGAAATTCGGTAAAACTAGAGGTTCATTCTTAATTCGATTAGAGGTTCGTAATAAGGGTAACCACTCGATGAATCCATTTTTCTGGTTAGACAAGTAATTTTGCCGAAATTTGCCAGAACACGGAAATTCGGTGGACTCGAAAAATTAAACTTTAAAGTCGACTATTGTAATTGTTTACTGTCAGTAAGTCTCAACGTAACACAGAGAAGGTTAGCTCAACCGTTAGAGCGTCAGACTGCAAATCGAGAGGTTCTTGGTTCGGCTCTCGATGTTACCAGCTCTTTTACCCTGCATGCAGTTTGCCCGGAATAAAGCTAAAACGAGGAATTTGGTCAAAGTAAAAAACTTAACAAAAGTAAAGGATCATGGAGTCCAATAAATATTCAGTTTTTGGGATCCCATCGAAACCTTTGGTCTTGTTTTGTTTGCCAGGGTTTTCCGATCTGCGTAGGAAGATAGGATTTCTCGGAATAGTGCGTAGGAATAGTGCACGGAATACGGCGCAGGGTAAATATGACAGTTGTTCAATGCAGGCCGATCGATTTCGATAGATTTGCTTCTAAAATCTAAGAAAAGCTGCGGTCAGTCTTTGTGCGACCTTCTGTTTGGTTAAAACCCTTCATTCTTTATGTGATTTGTTCACTCTATATGTATATGTGGACCTCTCTTGTGTCCAGATCTAGTTGCGTTTTCTTTCTCTTTCTTTAAATTTTTTCATGATACGGCAGTAAAAAGTGGTTCAAAGAATCGAACCACACCTTGTGCTACCTTGCGGCTGATTACGCTTTAAAGACTTTCTCGAAAGTATTTGTGTAACGTTTTATTCACGTTACCTAAAATTCATCTTTAAGAAGAACAGGATAGAAAGTGTCAAACAATTTTCATTACAGTTTAAATACAGTACAACTGTATAAGGATTCCTAAACCTGTCGAACGTAGTTAAAATGGCAAATAAAATAAGGGGAAAAAGGTTTTCGATAGCGAACTGATGATTGTGCTGGAGAGAGCTTCGGCCCGGGGTTTGTTGCAAGATTAATAATGACTCTTCTTGTTGACCGTTTATGTGCCTCTTCCGTAAAATCTGACAGGATGTACCTCCGGGTTAGCTCGCAGGAAAAGTATATCTTCCGTCGAGTGTACTACAGACAAAAAACTCCTCAAGTCCCTTTAAGTGACTGCTTTTATTTGCAGTATTTCTTGTTGGTAACTAGCGATCGGACCTGAGATCTACAAATAAACGAGTACTGGCAAACAAGAATATGCGAACTTTTACTATAGCAACAGTCACATAAAGATGATCAGGCCGGTGATCATCTGAGCTTAGTAATTTTCTCCCAAAATCCGTGACTAGTGAACGTCTTCCTATCGAAGCTGTGATGCCAGAAAGATGCACTGCTGCGACAGTGATCAGTATCTTGCTCCAGAGGAAAGGTATCGGGTTTTGACCATATCCCTTTATTTCAGCTCACTGCGTTCAGGAACAGTCACCTCGACAATCTCACAGTTATCCTCACCCTCACGCAAGCAGTGGAAAATGCCGAATCAAACCTTGAATGGATGGACACCCATTACAGTGACGTAGCAACGTGGCTGGAAAACGAAGTTATTGGCGGTAAAAACCTGTAGAAAGCTTGAGCTTTGTCATTAATAAATACTTACGTTGCATGACTGACGTTTGAGTAGCTCTTTGCTTTTGCACATTAACACGCACTTTGGCTTTCTTGAATGGTGGTGGTTTTTAGCGGTTGAAGAGCAGCGGGTTACCAAGGATACACACTTCATAAGAATTCCCAACTCGCCATAAGCGGAATTGTTATCTTCTGAAAAACAAAAAGACTACTGGGAGAGATATTTGAGAGAGATTTGAACCCACGATCTTCGCTTTACAAGAGCAGCACGCTACCAACCAAGCCACCCAGGAGCTTGTGAACTTGCGTAAAAAGCATAGGTGTGATCGGCAGAAAGTGACAACCTAAAGGGCTTCACCTTCTAGATTCACGATCCAGACAATCGGGCCTTGAAAGTTTCTGGCCTTCGACAGGTCCCACGAACATATTAAACAACTCTTTACCCTTATCCATTTGTAATCTTTACTGTCACAAGTTTGCAGTCTGGATTAAAAATTGATGGTAAATACTAGTCGAAAACTCATTCAGTATGTTAATTGTTTCATACACCACGTTACAGTAAGTTTTGTCAGAGGATCTTCTTCTTTTGGAAATTTCCGGTTTACACCAGGTTTCGGTCGTACCCCCTCCCCTGTCCGAGAGGAAAACGAGGCAGACGTTTGGATTCAGCCTTCTTATCGTTTTAGCGGGATTCCGAGCAGAATAATTGTCCGGCGAGAATAGAAGTTCATATACGGATTCAGCACACAACCTTGTCTTGCCCCTAAATCGACAGTCTCATTAGCTTCAATATCATTCAAACTTCAAAGATAATCAAATCATTACAGTACCGGCTCGAAGTGGGCCTATCATATCTCGTTCTCATCTCATCGTCGAGGATGTCACCTTTGGACTTCGAGTGCGAGGCCTCCCGCTTCTGTGAAGCCGTTCGTTTTTGCCGAAATGTTTTTCCCGACTCTTGGCATTGTTTGTTCTAAATCATTATTGACTTCAGTCATAGTCGCCGGAATCGAGCTATTATGTCAAGTCACCACGAGGTCGCAACATGAATGCAATCTGCTGGTCTCCACTTTCTGTGGGAGACGTAATGCAGCACATGCACAGTCAATTTTAGGTACTTTATTTTTGCTAAGGTTGATCCTACATCCGGCTGGCAGTCGAGCAAGAAAGCTCAGAGCGTGTTCCACCCTACTTACCGTAGTAACTACGCATGGCGTCAGGCTTCTGGCTCCTTGGTGCCAAGCAGCTGGAACGAGTTTTTCCAGTTTCGGCAAAATATCGTCCCATGCGTTGATCCCGCCAGTCGTGTCAAAGAGATCCACAGCTTTATCATCTAGCAGTTCTGCAAGCTCGATTTATTTTTGGGACACAGTGGCGCGGGAGCAACAACCATGCGACACGAGCGACTGGAGGAAGAACTTCGATGTAGTCAGAGCAAGTGCAGTGACGTCGTGAATAAATCGGTAAACTGAACACAAAATTGCGTTCCCGCCTGTGGTGTTGAAGTAATATCTACGCGTAGTAAGCACAGGCTCGTGGAGGCGCCAGGTTCAGAGCTGTGTACCAAAAGCTTCGCATGGGGAAGATAGGAGCTTGCTTAACTGCCTAGTTACATAAGCTGTGAAGAGATCGTAGTTACTACGCTTACTACGCTCCCGAGCGTGGTAAGCGCAAATAGCTACTATTATCTACTGTTTCCAGAATGTTGAAACGGTCAGTCTTGTAACTTTTCACGACATTGGAACGAAAATAGTAACTAACAGTTAACTGTTGTAAGAAAGGTGGAACACTCTCAGTGTTTTCTAACGTGATAACCCATAAAACCTAGAACCCCTGCAAAAACATGCATCTTTTCCGTCTCTTTAGGCCGTTTATTCAGGTGGCCCCTAGTAGCGGGTAAAGCATTGTTCAAATTAGTGTAATAAGCTGCACAAGAGCTGTACACGTCAGCTTATGCTGCGAGTAGAACGTGACAATAGTAATCGATCTTATTTTCTCTTCAGCAGCTCAAATCAACTCGTCCCCTTCCTCGGTTGCTATCAAGTCCAGAAACGATTACGCGGAAAATCGTTATGCAGCTTTTTACACCAATTTTAGCAGTGCTCAACGTTTGGCTTGTAATTTGCTCAAATGCTGTGGTGGAAAGTGAGGGAAAAATCATTAGATGTCGGTAGGAATGAACTACGGCTAACACGACTGTACCTTTTCTTTAGGTATAATTCTAGAACCAACATCCTTCAGAACTGATAGAAACTGAATCGATCCTTTATGACAACGAGTCAATCAACCCCGCCCAACATTCCGCTGAAATGGTTGTCATCGAACAGATTACATATTCCCTTATAGCACACCTCGCACTATTTACTGTTGATGTTCCAGTTTTCAAACCTATTTGAATACTGGAAAACTAGGCTCTGCTATTAACAAATTATTCACGGCTTTGGCTGTGCCTTTTCTCAGGTCCACTGATTTCTAGCAACAACTCGGCAAAATTCAGATAACCGGTTTTACGCATCAATAGCATGATAAGCGAACACTCATCTGGAGCCTAATGCGCATGAAAAATAGTGGATCGTGGTAAGTGCAAAGATTAGTGAGGTATCGTTAGCGGGCTTAGAAATGTAACATATGAGATTTGGGTGTCCGGATGAATGCAATTACAGAAGTAGGTTGAATTGGCTTTATAGACACGACGGACAAGGGAACGATGGGTTCGAAAAGACAGGGTTCCGGCGCCACTCCCCCCCGCACCCCGGCAGGGTGGCTTCTGTATGGGGGGGGGGGGGGCGCCAAATGGATTGGGAATTGAATCGATCATTTTATGACGACGAGTCAGTCAATCCCGCCCAACATTCCAACATTCCTATATGTTAAATAGATCTGTTCTTTTATTGTACCCAGATTGTACCGGGTTTTGGTCAATCGACCTTGTGGAGTAGAGTAGAGTTTTCACACTCAATCAATTGTGTCTCCGGCTTAACCCTATGTATGATAATTTTATAATGAAGCGTAATTAAACCTTGAACCTTGACATGATTCGTGTAATTTCGCCATAAGTCGCTTCTGTCGCTTTCCTCAGCGGATTTTCGCTTCTCCAGTGCGTGCACCCAACCATCTACACTGATCAGTCAATCAGTTATTAGTGGCGTTTTTGATCGCCGATTAGATCGACGATAGCGTAGCCGTTTGATTTTTTGGTGTTTCGACGTTCGACGTTCGCCGGAAGCCGATTGCCGTAGCTGTTTATCTTATTTTCTGTTTTCGTTCTGGTCGGCTAACGTGTATCGCCTAAATTCGTGTCCATCGCCCATCGGCCGAGGACTCGCCGATAACCGTTGACGTGTGGATTTCGTTTGAGGATTAGGCGGTATTTTCAAAGATTGAAAAACTCGTTTTTGCGCACCCAGAAACATCGGCGATCGCCAACGGCTATCGGCTATCGAAAACAGTAGTTGCGTTTTTGCGGATACCATGGTATCTGTTACCACGGTAACTGGATTTAAAATTAATTAGTCGTTTTTGCAGTTACCGTGGTTTCTGATATACGGTCCACTGCAAAAACGACTGTTGCAGAAATTGCACCTTTCGAAGTCATCCCAAAATAAAAACTGATATCCAGTTGTATCACTAAGTGCTGAACTTCTTTCTCACCAATTTGACAAAATTTGATGAAAGTGAGATGCGTTTTCCAGATATCACGACCAGATACCACGGTCGGACCGTGATATCTGAATATCTGTTACCACGGTAACTGACCAGATACCACGACAACTGCAAAAACACCTTTTGACCGTGGTATCAGATACCACGATAACCGCAAAAACGACTTTAGACCGTATATCAGATACCATGGTATGAGCAAAAACGCAACTAGTATTATGTACGAATCGGCAAACTTTCTTCGTCTACTGGGCAAATTTGATCGGCGATCAGAAACGCCACTATTATCAGTTATGGGCAATTGGGATCTGGTGATATAAAACGGGTATCACGAATCAAACACGGTGTAAACTTTGACACTGATAGTGGAAATCCCGCCTGCATGCAAACAAAAGTAGTCCCTTAGATAATTAAATAAATCAGTAAAAATAAGCCGCTGCCTTCTATTTGTTTCTATTATCTTGAGTGACTCGTACATACACATATGGGATGAAAAAATAAAATACAGATATAGTCGAGATAAGACTAAATTGTGGGTTGCGCGAAAATCGAGACAGAAGCGGTTCAAGTATAGTACAAGTATGAAGTGGGTGACGTTTCTGGCGCTTGCCGTTTTCTCGCTAGCTGCGGGAGATGAAAGTAGGCGCGAACCGTTCCGCCACAGCGAGGGCGAGGCCCAAAGACAAAAGGTTGCAAGGATTCCAAACTACCGGCTACCCAGGAAGTAAGTAAACAGTACTCTTGCGATTTCAGGCTCCAGCGCATGGGGATCAACTTAAAACAGGCACGGTCCGACAAAGTGTCGGAGGCACGAGTACTAAAAAGAGGCACGAAAGCTAAGAGCCCTCTCAGGCTTCAGAATGAGGGACAGGAAGGATGTTCTAGCGTGACTTTTTTCGGCTCCGGAACTGTCACTAATTTGTCTACCTCGATTACTTGCTAATCTCTTTTTATCTGTCCTGCCTCCTGCGCCGTGCCTCTTTTTAGTCGATCCCCAACCGCATGTAGTGGTCTGGTTAGAGCTCACGACGAGCACGAAGAATTTTTAAAAGCTTACCACAGAGCACTGACACCTAACGCTCAGAAGATGTTCTCTTCTGATATTTCTTTAATTATTTTCTGTCCCTCAAATTGAGGAGTAAAAAGTTAAAAGGTAAAGGTAGTCATCAGCCTTTACAGGCCTACTGGTGGTGCTGATCTGCGATTATCTGACCTTAGCCAGGAAATGCAGTGGGCGGTTGGGGGCTAGCCACCTTGGTTCAGTTTCACATATTTGGGGCTTTTTTTTTGGGGGGGGGGGCTTTTTTTGGGCGGGGTGGGCGTTGTTCGGGGGGGTTCTCGCCTTGACCCAGTTCTGGCAGGGTTGTGGTAGGTTATAAAAGTATAGAATGGGACTTCCCTTGTCTGGGCTTGGTCTTCTGCGGCCTTGTCTGCTAGGTTTGGTCAGACGCTGCTTGCGTAGTCAAAACTGGCCCGTGGATATGCTCTCGATCCTTCTGTCTTTTTTTGCTAGCTTTAAGGTGTATTTTGCATTGCTCAGAGGATAGGCTACTGATACTTCTGTGGCTTCCGCACTTGTGACGAAGTCACTGATTAAGGTAAGTCATAAGGATGTTCGTGCAGTTTATCAACGTTCGTGAACATTATGTGTTGGCCCAGGTTCCTGATTTCATAAAACCAGGCGGGGTATGGCAGTTGAAGGAGATTTTAACTTATTTCTTTTTTAGCATTTTGCCTGATCACTATGACATCAAGCTCCTTCCGTTCCTGATTGAGGGTAACTTCACCATCGATGGACAGGTCAATATCACCTTCACCTGCTACGAGGCCAGTAACAGCATCACCCTTCACATCAAGGACATGACTATTGAAGCCCCTGAGGTAAGAACCTGAGGTAATGCACACGGTGTGAACCATTGTAGCCTGCTTGAGAGCAAGGTTATCACAAGTTTCGTTTTTTCCATCTTGAGCGGCTTTGAGCCTGAAGAGAACCCTTGCCAAGAAGGGCCGAAATATAGCTCCAATAAATTTCAGCTGACTTATCTGTTTCGCACTGTCAAATATAATCTGGGGAAGGTGACAGGAAGGGTGTGTTAAAGCACCAGGAAGGCTTGCCCCCAACTGCCCATTGCACTTCCTGACTGAGAGCAGAGAATCGGAGATCAGCACCGTCAGTACGGTCTGTCATGGCTGACGCTGATACCCCCCTTTTTTCCACTACGTATCCTGTGATGTAGAGCGATGCTCTTCCCCCTTTATTTAGAGTAACTTTTCAGTACTGTCGTGGAGGTCGTTTCGTATTGTAGCCTGCTTGAGAGCAAAACCAGTTTAGTTCTTTCCACAGAGCATAGCTCGCCGAGTAACATTTATTTTGTGTCGTGGTTGCCCGCCATCTAGCGGACACTGGTGAGACTGATAAGTGGGGAAAGAACATCTCCGAGAGACCACTCTAGTCAAAGGCCGTTGTGAATAACGATGAACAATACATCATGGACCGTAGCTACTATAGACAAATATGCTAGCGAGGATCAAAACCTGGTTGAAGGCTTGTGACACCGATTTCAGTGCATGTGATATGTAACTGGCTTTTCACTACAGGTGACAAGTGTTAACGGCACAGAATCGTTCACTGTCGAGAGCGTCACAGAATTCAACGTTGACACTGAACAGATCACCATCACCGTTGACAAGGCATTTGAGGTACAAAAACAGTACGTCGTGTCAATCAAGTTTCTTGGAAATCTTAGCGACCGCTTGGCTGGTTTCTACCGCTCTTCCTACGTAAACGCGGAAGGCGTCCGAAGGTGAGTACTTAGAACGTGGCGGCTGGACCAGTAACCTCCATGAACTGAAAACGTGGGCTTCTTTAATTGCGATCGGTTGCTTCGGTATTTGGCCGTCCCAGAAGTCTCGCACCTCTGCCCTCTTGTCTTCAAGAGGAGAAATCCCATTCCGTAAAAAGCTAAATAAAATAACGTAAAGCCAGCATAAAGCGATCCTCCGACTACGCTGTGAAATGGATAGTAGCTCTCAGAACTTAATCCTGTCGGATTTACTGCCAAGTCCCTTACTCTGCAGTAGAAGTTAAGTTTTGTAGAAGTTAAAGGACAGATGAAGCCAGTTTTGACGATTTTAAGGATTTTTCTTCCCCTTTTGGAAGTCCATCCTCACAAAGTTTGCCAAAAATGGAACAAGTCATTTTTATTTAACCACATAGATGACTCCAAGGCGTTAAGATGAACGTCCTCAAGCCGTTGTGACGCCAGTTTGTTGAATTTGTCACGCTGACTAACGTCCTGCTTATAAGAAATGAAGACCACCACCATTTCCTTTTTCCCTCCTCAGACTCCGTTCACAACTGAATGAAAGAAAGAACGCTGCAGTTGCGTCCTTGGTATTTCCCTCGGATCGATAATTCAGCGGACTTCGCCGCGGACCATTATATAATTGAATTGAATTGAAATTCAGTATCTCCGCGTCGAGGTGAACTTCAGTTGCGTTTTTGCAAATTGCAGTTCGGAATAAATTCAATGTCGTCAGTGAGCGAATTTTTGAAAATAAATTGAACTGAACTGAATTGAATATAGTTATTTCATAATTATTATAGCCGCGGACCACTATATTATTTCATTATTATTATTAGTTATTTCATTATTAATTATGGGATCTGCACATTGAGTCCATGCATAGAAGTCGTGCGTGGGTTTTTTCCTCTTCCAGGCCAAACTGATATTGATTGAAACAAGGAAGTAAACACTGGAAAAACACCTTGAAATTCCACCGAAACCTTTGGTTTCATTCAGGCCCGTATCCAGGAGTTTTTTTTTTTTTTGGGGGGGGGGTTTGCCCGCGGAATTTATTTCGGGGGAGGGGGTTGCCGACGGGTCGGACAAAAAAGTACAAAAAAGACACAGATCAGAGGTTAAAGCCTACAAAAAACTATTACTTTTGTGGGTTTGGGGGGGGGGGGGGGGGGGGTCGAACCCTCTAACCCCCCTGGATACGGCCTTGGTTTCATTTCCTCTCGGATCGACCAAATTGTCTGAATTTTGAAAGATTTTGCACTCTAACCGAGATTTATTGCTCAATAGGTGGCTTGCCGTGACGCAGTTTGAGTCTACCGATGCCCGCTTTGCCTTTCCGTGTTTCGACGAGCCGAATATGAAAGCGAAATTTACCATCACTCTTGGGCGAACTCCGGACTACACAACCTTGTCGAATAGCATTCTTGCTGACACAGTTCCGCAGTGAGTACCCCTTTTCCAGCCATTCGTGGGAAAACTGATGGATTGAGCTCATAGATATAGTGAATGTAGCGACGAGAATCTCGGAGGACTTTTCCGCGTAGGTGGTTGTTGAGCTTGACGGAAGATGCCATCCACATATAAATGTCATTGGATGAGACCACTTCACGAAAATATGACAGAATATGCAGTTTTGTTCAGTACTCTTATGACTAACTCTCCGTGCCGACGAAGAATCGCCGTGTGTCTAGCGAAGAGCCAGAAACGTCACCACACCAAACATTGTTGATTGGTTCCATAGGATTTGAGTCAATTTTGAGGATTCGTTTGGGTGACGTTTCTCGTTCTTTTCGGATCATTGGCATGTTTCGGACCTAGTCATATAGAGTATATTGCTACCCGAGCGTCGTTGAACAACCGTTTTGTCTTGAGGTCAACCCTGATGTTAGCGAACAATTCGTATCGACTTTGACGTGGATAGCATCCACGACAAAACGCACATCATGGCGAGAACTTGACCCGCTGAACGATGCAGTCCACGCAAAACTTTCTCTAGCGTGACCGGAGTCTTCTCAGCATATTGGTCTTCACCGTCATACGAAGAAGATTATAACGGTTTGCTAAATTTAAACGGAATGAGACCGATTGGAATCAGAAGTCATCTCAATACCCTCTTACCAGGGCAATACAATTCAAGTTATTGTATTTGTGACATGCTCGTCAATACTTCTGACCTTTTTTTCTTGTAGCGAGTTTGATCCCAACTATGTCTGGGACATCTACCAGGAGACCAAGGTGGTGATGCCTACTTACCTTGTCGCCTTTCTGGTTTCTGACTTTGTCAGATTCGAAGGAAATCCAACGTCAAGTAAGTTCTGGGAATTGGGCATTCATTTATTTCTGCCCTCAAAACTGAGGAGTAGTATGATAGAGAAACAAAAAAGTGCGCAAGCGCTTAAAAGTGTGATGTGAAAGTATAAGGTTTATCATATTTTGACGAACAGGCTAGGAACAGCTCATGTATTCCTTTTTGCATTTATTCTTTATTTGTTCCCGTTTTTCAAAACAAAGAACTTCCGCGAATTTTTCAGATATTGCAGGTGTGTATAATCTATCCTAAAATCATCGGTAAGAAAGTCCATTAGATGGGCAGCTACCGCACTTTCAAGAGTCTTATACCTCGCATGCGGGACCTTGGGGAAGATTTGTAAGCAAAGCAAAAGTTAACCATCAAATCGCGGGGTAAGATACACCTGCCATCTAGAAAGTCAAAAAGCACTACTTCTTGACGCATTAGTGAATCAGTCGCCATGGCCGTCACTTCTTTTACTGCATGCGACCTTTGAAGACGCGAACCTCTACCCTTCCGTCCCTAAAATCTGTTTGTTTGCTTTTGGCCGTGCAACCCTTGCAGTTGGTGAAGTTTCACTTCTAATATTTGGTCATATTGAAACTCCGA
This sequence comes from Branchinecta lindahli, assembly GCA_023053555.1. Lineage (NCBI taxonomy): Eukaryota > Metazoa > Arthropoda > Branchiopoda > Anostraca > Branchinectidae > Branchinecta > Branchinecta lindahli. The sequence goes on from JAKZAO010000003.1 coordinate 8,775,434, forward strand.
CTGGTTTATAGAAAGATCACAAACTCGTGTTCGCTGTTTTCAGCCTCACTCGGACCCCTTGTCTTTGATGAGAAACACGGAAAAACTTCTGAATTTCTGACCAATGAGGTCCTTGAAAATGATAGCCGGAGTCTGATCGTCCTCGAAAGAGCCAACCATGTCAAAAGCAAAAATTAGCGTATTGCCATTAGGGCGGATACATACTGTAACACTATGCGTTACAGTAGAAGCTTTGTGCCGATCTTCGTAAAGCACTATAATGATCTTTAGCATTTTTCTGCTTTGTTGACAACTTATTTTATTTTTGTTTATGACTAAAAACATCGTATTTGGGCTCTGCCTACGAGAGATATGTTTTGTTTTATTATTAAGTGAATGAAAATGAATGAAAAAGTTGAAATAGGAAGAAATGAGAACGGATGGAAAGGTTAAGGACGTAGAATGGATTAGTAATGTAGGTGCGACGGGTCCTTCAACCTTTTTTCGTTCCAGGTGGCACTCCAATCGCGCACTGGGCAAATCCTAATTATAAGGCCGAGCAGGCAGTCCTCGGTTTGGAAGTAGCACCCAAGATCATGGAGTTTATGGAAGAGTATACCGGTTTCCAGTACTCTCTAGAGAAAATGGACCAGCTGGCTATTCCAAATTTTGCTGCCGGTGCCATGGAAAACTGGGGTCTTATTACTTACCAGTAAGTATAGAGGGCAGCGACCCTCCTCTCCTGAATTTGCATTAATCAAAACCATAATATTGCTGCTTAAAGTTTCCTGTTTATATTCCAAAGGAAGATGGAATAGTCCTTACTGAGCAGATTTAGCCCTTCCTCACGTCCTTTACCTCATCCCTTTAACGGAAAATGTTTACCAGGTTTAAAATTGTACGAATCTGTTCTCTTAATATAAGGTTTGAGAATAAGGTCTCTTTTTGTTCTGTAGCTTAAAGTTCTTGCTAAATCGTCTTAGTGACGCGGAACACCTATTTAGTTAACAGGCTTCAAATGGCGACCACATATTTGCACCTTGAGAGTTTTTTTTGTTGGGACAAATTATATATTTGTAAAAAAATATTAAAAATATGAACCATTAGATTTGGGACCCTTTATTTGATTAGAACGGTTACAAAAGCATTTCAATATATTTACAGGAAGACGAGCACAAAACAGTCGAGTCGTGAAAACAGATATTTTCAGAGAACCCTGGGGCCAGTGATCGGCATGTGGCCAGGTCGCTTGCCTGATCACGACTAAAGACAAACCGGAATGAATTAGACTGACTTGTCTACCGACTTCGATCTACACAGTGAGCTACGACTGTGAGTGCGAGAGGCTAATGCCTTCTGCTAATCGCAGGCAAAAATAAGGTTGTGCTGGGCAAAATACAAAGCAGTTCGAATGTGTAAAACGAATTGTGAATCTATACCAATGTGTGCCACACATTCGATGCACATGTTGAACTTCACGGACACGTCGTTCTGTCTGTTTTTTTTTGCGGTTATTTTGATGTCTGAAAATAAAATTAAAATCCAGTTAAAATCTCAACAGATAGAACTTCAGGTTCAAGTCCTTACCATTCTGTAATAGATGGATCCTTGGTTTTATGTCTCTACTTGATAAAGTAGCTAATTTTATTATTTGAACATAAATTTGCCGATAAATTTGAATTTCCCGCCAACATCGAGCTACAAAAACGGGAACCCCCTCGACAGTTGTGTATCCAATTCCAGCCACAAAGGGATTTTAGAGCTTTGTGGGATCGCGAAAAACGCCTTATGTATAATCATAAATAAATCTTTCCAGAGAATACCTCCTAATGTGGGATGGACCACTTAAGCAAGCTGCCAGCAGAGAGCAGAGTGTTGTGTCAGTCATCGCTCACGAGTTGGCCCACCAGTGGTTTGGAAACCTCGTGACATGTGACTTTTGGGGCGTCATTTGGCTAAATGAAGGCTTTGCGACGTTCTTTGAATACCAGGGAACACAGGCTGTAAGTTTTCTCTAACGTATCCGACAAGAATCCATCTATAGCTCGAAAGAAGAAGAAGAGACAGGTGACTTCAAAACCAAAATGCATAAGAATCTCGACCTTTTCGACGACCCAATCGAGCAGCAAAAACAGCAGAATGAAAATTTTTTTAATCTGTCTTTTTTCCGGAAAAATCTAAGCTATTCTATACCTATACTTTACAGGTTCTAGCTTTTAATGTGTTTCCAACCCCCAAGAATTTCAGTCCTAAAACGCGAACTAAATGAAACACCATTCTTCCAAATTTTGTCGAAATGGTGATGAGCGATCCCAAATAAAAGTAAGGCTACCTGTGAAATCACAGATCTTTCCGCCAAAAAAGTAGTGACCATCCATAGGAAAGTAGGCACAAAGTTGATTCTTGTGTGTAGAAAATCCCGATTTGCCGACGAGACATAAACTTTTGGGATTGGACAAAAGTTTACGGACTTGATTTATTACGTGTAATGAGATTCCGATCTTCCGAACCGAATGAAACTTTCCGGGTGCGCACGACAAATGTTTGAAGAATTCGAATTCTTGCGAATAAAAATATCCCGACGGGCCGACAAGAATACGGACGCCCGACCAAAGCATTTAGAATTCGAATTCTTCTTTGTTTTGCCCGACAAGACTGAAAAGGGCGTCATTTCTTATGTGTAAATAGACCCCGATGTGCCGACGATACTCGAACGTCCCGAGTCTTCCCGGGCGCCCGACAAATGTTTGCTGAAATTATTTATCACAGATCAACATAGCCCGATGTGCTGACGAGTCGACCGACGCCCGACAAAAGCATACAGAAGTAAATTTCTTCTGTGTTTTGCCCGACACATGTTTGCCGAATTCGATTTCTTGCGTATAAAAAGAATCCATTGTGCCGACGAGTCTACCGACGCCCGACGAAAGCATAAAAATTGAATTTCTTCTGTATTTCTTATGTATAAAAAGAACCCGATGTGCCGAAGAGAATATCGAGGCCCGACGAAAGGATACAGAATTCGATTTCTCTTGTGTTTTGCACGGCAAATGTGTGTAGAATTCGATTTCTTGCGTATGAAAAGAACCAGATGTGCCGACGAGTCGACCGACGCCCGACAAAAGCATGCAAAATTTTATTTCTTCTGGGTTTGCCGGCGCTCCGCGCCGAAAAATAAGTGAACTTTCGCTATTTTCTCGAGACCTTTGGGGGGGGGGGTCCCCCCCCCCCCATAGTGACGCCCCGGAGTAGAGGTATGTTACTTCGGACGTCGCCCAACTTTTAACGGCTCCAAAGAATGTGATGAAATTGAATTTAATGTATTAAATCCGTAAGAAATGTTTTGAACAAAAACGATTAATATTGCCTTTATTATTGATGGTAGTGGCACTAGTGTACCTGACCTAGTTATCTCAATTCTTATTTTATTATTATTTACATTGTTTCTTTTCCCTCGAAATGACCTATAGAGGAGTATGAAAAGCAAATAAAATAGATGACAAAAACCTATATCGCAATGATGACGTTTGCACTACAATTGCTTTCCGAACCATTTTCCGCCGGTTCCATAGTCTTCCCTGCGAATCCCGGAATCCCGGGAATGTTTTCTCTATTATGCTGACTCATGTATCGAGAATCCCACCGCAACCCTTGGCCTTTTGTCTTGTAGGCACGACCGACCTGGCCGGCTGATCAGCTTTTCCTTGTCGATACAGTTCAATATGTTATGAACGGATTGGACTCATTGGATAGCACAAGGCCGATGTACGTCGATGTAGAAAGTAATGACGATCTGAATGTGTTTGACTCGATCGCCTACGAAAAAAGTAAGTGTCAGTACTCACTCACGCGTATGATCTTTCTGTTACATCATCGGTTTTCGATTGCGTGTGGTAGCTCCCCGGCAGACCTAGGGGGAGCATCCCCAAACCCCCTCTCCCGGAAATGCATCGATATCGAACTGACAGCTAAGGTTCAGCATTGATCTCCCCCCCCCCCCCCAGAAGTATTAATGTGCGGATAGACGATCGGGCCGGATATTCCGCACTTTCATTATGAAGATGAGCAAATCTCAAGCTTTGCGGATGGAAAGATGGTACCGAAAATTCTGGCAGGAAATCCAGTCCGAGACCGTCCGACCTTGATACACTATCAGAAGTTTCATAACAGATAACACAAGGACGCGCGGTTTCACCAGACAAATCTTGGGATGTAATCTGTTGTGATTGCCAAGAAGAGCCGAAAAACCGCCGAAAAAGCATCTGCTGTGTATGCTTGTTATGCATAGCATTTAATGTTTTCAAAGTCACAACAGATTACATCCTAAGTGTTGTCTGTTGATACTTCGCATCCTTGTGTTATCTGTTATGAAACTTATGACAGTGTAGCACCGTAACTGAATCGTAAACCGTAAAAGGTTTTGAAATTTGTAGCGCTTAACGTAGAAATGATGAGATTGGCAGATTTTTTGCCATATCCCAGTTCAGCGCTTCCTAGCGAACTAGTTTCTGAAAACCCCCCGTTATCAAGACATGAGACAGATGTAGTAAAATTAAATCAACAGGTTGATGAGTAGAAAATCTGTAACCTGCTTCCCGATCCCAAGCAATGGTGCACTGTCTTTGGAGTAGAAAGTTAAAGCTATTTTGTTCTGGTCATTACCTTATGGATCCATATTTTACTATCTCTCTGTCACAAGTGTTGATAGTGCCGGGACTTTCAGAAACTAGTCCGTTTGAAGCGCATAGCTGGAATAAGGCGGGCTAGACAGGTTGGCTCAAGTTCATTCCGAGTCACAACCAAGCATGTTCGTTGGCTCAGTCCTCCAGAAGCTTATATTAAAGTAGGTAAAGGTACAAAGCTGTATAAATAAAATTATCTGTGTTTAATTACTTGCAAGGAGTCAACAGCATTCTTATGCCAGGAAGATCCCTGTATCCAAGGGGAGTGTGTGGCGTGGCCTTGAGTTTAAGTAATTAGTAAAAAAGAATACGGTTGATTCTTTATGGAGATTTATTTACAAAAAAATAGATTGTCACAGTTCCGCCTAATTTGGTCGTGATTTTTCCTATAGGTGGCTCTGTTATCAGAATGGTGCAGGACTTCCTCACCCCAGAGGTCTTCCGGAGGGGCCTGCAAATATATTTGAACAACAGGCAGTTCATGAATGCTGAGATGATTGATCTTTTCGCCGCTTGGGATGAAGCAGCTCAGGAAGCATCAGTTGACCTGTATGGCGCAACTGTTCCTGATATTATGAACACGTGGGCCTACCAGAAAAATTTCCCACTCATTACAGTGACTAGGAATTATGGAGCTGGGAGCGCCAGTGTCGTTCAGGTAGATTTGTAATCCCTGATTTATGCGTTTCTGCATTGCCAAGTTGGGGTCCAAGCTCCTACCGTAGTTACTGAGGTACAGTAGAGGTAGCCTATGCTTATTTGAACGTTTGTTGACTTCGGACTTGCCATTTCCATGCACTTGCTGTGTCTAAAGCTGACTACCAGTTAGCCAAAGTAGGTAAGAAGGGCAGCTGAAGACACCTGTGCAGATATTTTGGATCTTCAGTCTACCATTTAGCCCAAAATCGCAGTGTTCACATTAAAGTAACTATTCACATAAGCATACCTCTACTGTACTGTATTCGTTTCAACCTCTATGAAGGGATGTTAATTAAGGTCAGCCTGGACCATCTTAAGCACTGTTCAAACAGGTGTAATAACATGTAATACGGCGTATATAATTCCTTTTTTCCTCGGGCCAGGGGCGTCACGACGGGGGGGGGGGGGCGACCCCCCAATGTTGTTGGCCAGCCGGTAAAAAATAACCGAGTCGGCGCGAAGCTCCGCGATTTTTCGTCAATAGGCTACAATTGATTTTTTTCATGAAAAAAAACAGTCGGTTTTTCTGAAAATCAGTAATTTTTTTTTCAAAAACCGTCGTTTTTTCTGCAAAAACTGTCGGTAAAAATTACCAGCCAGTCGGTAAATACCTTGCCCCCCCCCAAAAAAAAAAAACATTTTGGCTAGCAACGCCTCTGCTCGGGGCACGCTGTATTAAAGGAACAGTAAACTTGACTACGCAACTTTCGGCCATCGAATCGCCCGGGGGGGCTTGGATAAATATATAGGGTCTTATTGTCGACAGGCCCCCCCCTTCTTTGTCATCTCGAACTTTCTCGAACCCCCTCCTTAGTGTTCCCGAAGCTAGCTGGCAGGCCCTTGCCCCTTATGCACTGTAATTATGCACTCATGTACTGTAAAAAGTTCGCCTTTTTACATGTAGACTACAGAGTAACGACCTCCCGACTAGGCGGCCGGGGTTCGATTCCTAGTCGCGGCACACAAACCTTTTGCTTTTTGCAAACCTTTTGCTCAGAAGTCGAATTCTCGGGAACTGCCAGGAAATTGCAATGGTCGTAACGAGAATTTTTCTTACTCTCAATATCGACTCAGGGTACATTCTTGATATGTTAGCTAGCTCCCCGAGTCAAGTTTGAGTCAAGTTTTCTGTTCCTTTAAGGTGTATTAAGAAGAATAGACCCGGGTTCTATTTTGGCTTATGCAGAGCCAATTAGATCGCTTGATTGGTTCCGCCAGCGGGCCGAGGAAAGAGCAGCGTCGCCAGGGTTGCCACGGGAAGCACTAAAGTTCTACTTTGTTTGAAGTTGGAGTAAGAGCTTTTCTTCGAAAGAACAGCACAATAACACAGCTTTTGTTCGTTACGACTGCATGTTGTTAGTTCGGACCAGTACTGTCAATCCGTTAATTTAGTAGTTTTTCCAATATAATGGGCCTCAAACTGTACTCGTGTACTTCATGTAACACTAAGAACACTTTTTCTGATCTTTAGGAGCTCGACAAATTGTTTCAGTGTGGCCACACCGAACGTTGCATAGATAAGAACCTTTTACTCTCAGTTTGAACAAGGGTGTGTATTAAGACGTAAACATCACATATAGCGCCAATGCAGGTTGTTACACCTATTTGAACAATGCTTTACTTCCCTAATCTTCCAACAACCGATGATGAAGTGCAGTTTGAAGAGTTTTCGGTAGAGCGTGTAACATCCTGGAAAGTCACTTACTAGCCCCGATGGTCTTTGATACTTCGCCTGGCCGCCAAACTGGGTAAATAACGAGTCAGAACTGCTGTCTCCCTATATCGGTCATACAAACATGCTGAGTCGAGTAAAATACGGCCGACTCCCGACGCAGATGAGCGGAGTTGACTAGCTTCGCGCCACATCACGTTTCGTTACCTCTACAAATAGCCAAATCGCTTTGAACCACCCGATGAGGAAAAGTAGCATTCAAACCTGATTGGCTCTAATGGAGTGCTCCGGAGTAGGTCAGCGCGAGGAGTACGCCTCCTCCAAGCAATCTTTCACTATTTTTTCTGCAAGATTCAACGGCGAAGACGAAGAGGAGTAAACGGGTATCAGCATCAGCTCACAGCTAGAGTATTTAAGTATATATATACCTCTATCTCCGCTCATTTTTGTCGGGGTATTCATAGTCGCTGCATGTGACTGAACACAGTAGTTCTTCCGATTATTTGTTCTTGGTAGGGCTATGTCGAGATGAGAGCAAGCGCCATTTGAAGTCGGGTAGCTCTTTAAAGTGTAGAGTAAACAGGTAGTGCGGAAGGGCTATCCCCCATTTTAATAAGAGACCGAATTCGTGGTAACGGAATTATCATCAAAATTCACTCACAATTTTGCCTATAATCGCTGCACAAGCGAGTCCGAAAAATTTTCATCAATACAGCCGGTCCGGGTGTGATTAGTCGGTATAAGTTGCGATACCACGGTCAAAAGGCATTTTTGCAGCTATCGTGGTATCTGGCCAGTACCGTGGTATCTGATATTCAGATACCACGGTCCGATCGTGGTAACTGATTGTGGTATCTGAAAAAGTCGTCTCACTTTCATCAATTTTTGTCAAATTGTTGGGAAAGAAGTTTGGCACTTAGTGATGTAACTGGATATCAGTTTTTCTTTTGGGATGACTTCGAAAAGGGCAGTTTCGGCAGTTGTCGCTTTTGCAGAGCAACTGTACCCTGCCTCCAGTTACCGTGGTAAAAGATACCATGGTATCTGCAAAAACGCAACTATTGTTAGAACAAAAAAATTCCGATAAAACCACTTCACCGCAGGAACGCTTGACGCAGTGCTTTCAAACAGAGCAAGTTAGTGATCATCGAGTAATCGGTGAAACGACTAGAATTACTCCCGAGTAGAATTTATTGCGATTACCATTTTTCATAAGCCTAAATGTTAAAAGCAATTCCGGTGAATGAACACGGTTATTTCCTTGTAGCAACGTTTCCTCAGGCCGAACTACCCCAAAGCAGAAGAATACTCATGGTGGGTTCCACTGACCTTTACCCAGGACTTCACTGCTGCAGTTCAAAGAAAATGGCACACAGGAGCTACTGTTACTTTGCTCATCGCTGGTCTAGACAACTCGAAGCCTCTTTTCTTTAACATTGAGGCGAAAGGTAAGTGTAGAGAGTGTAACAGATTCTGGCCAGATCGGTCGTCAGGCTTATGTGTGACAGCAAGAACGCGACAGTAAGATTACGTTCTTAGGATACAAGGTTGGACTCGGTCGATTGCCGAGTAGATGAAGGCTGGGTTTGTCTTTTAGAATACGAGTTCAGATGTAAGAGTTCCTATTTCGACATAACTCACGTCCTGTTACGTGACCACGATTATCAGTTTGTGCATGCAAATGAGTATGGATGACCCGGATGCTGATCGCGAACACCAGTCATGAGTCATTCATTCTAGTTCAGTTGTCTTTATGTATCTGCCTTGTACACAGCTGTAATAAAATTGCTTGGGAACTAACATAGCGCACTCCGGTTCCCGCGGGTTTGGAGATGTTCCGCAAGTTTGAGGTGGCATGGGATATGGCAGCTTTGCACATACTCGTGCTTAGCTTCTCGAGCGAGGAAGGTCTTGTACTTACAACAAGAAAAAAATTAAATGCATTGCAAGTTCGTCTTTGTTGCGAAGCTATCCACACTGGAATCTAGCACTTTGGCAACATCCACCTGCCTATATTCACGGGGGTAGGGGGGGGGGATGCCGCTATCATTTCGAAGAAAGGTCCTTCTCGTATTATATCTCTGAATGATAATACCAAACGACAAAAGTTATTTTGGTTAAACTGACAAGCCTCTACACATCATAAATACGGACAGCTGGATTCAGTCAGCTACAGCTTGCTGACTCGGTGATGACAGAAGTTGAAGTTGCCTTTCAGTTCAGTCGACCACAAGTGGCGGGACAAAGTCAAAGGCTCACGTAACAGGCCCACGGAAATGAATGCACAAAAAATACATTGTTGACTAATTCTTATTTGTAGGCTACTACCGAGTAAACTACGATGTTCAGAACTGGAAGCTGATCACTGACCAGCTGACGGCCAACAAAGAATCCATCGAAGTTAGAAGCAGATCCCAGATTCTTGACGATGCCCTAGCTCTAGCTAGAGTTAACTACGCCTCATATGAGACCGCTCTGGACGCTACTAGGTTCTTGAAAAGTGAAGTTGAATACCTACCTTGGGAGACTTTTGACAACGACATCGTGTTTTTGGATAACTTGCTTGCCAGTAGACTGGCCTACCCTGATTTCAAGGTAAGATTGACACTCCTGTTTAAAAACCCCTTTTCGATATCCTCCCTAAAAAGGTGACTGGGTACTTACATGTCAAAGTAATGACGTGCCTACCACTTGGGTTTTGGGACTGAATCGTGTCGCCTATTATTTAACTGTTGATTTTAAGGTTATTGTGATTGTGAGACAGGATCCCCCATGAAACTGTTGAATCATCCGTCTATTGCACATAAGCTTTTTCACTATTCCAGACCGAAAAGTCGAAATATTCCCAGTTTTTCCAGCTGATTTTTGTGAAAATGATCATCTGGATTTGATGAGGATCATTATCTTTTAATATGGATGTTTCGGTAATGCCGCTGTAATCGATAGCTATAGTGTATTCCTGCCAAGCTTCAGTTATGTCTTGGGGGAATATCTGTGAAGATTGGCCCTCAGTTTGAGGCTATACGACGTAAATCAAGGTTTTCATTTTCTTTAGGTTTACGTTGTCCGGCTCATTAGGAACTTCTATAACAGCGTCACTTTCGAAGACTCCGTCGATGACGACATCATCACCTTGTACAAGCGCATTATTGCCGTTCGTTGGGCCTGCAAGTTCGGTCTGGCCGACTGCGTTAACAACGCCAACGCACTCTACGACCGCTGGGTTGCAAGTGGTGGACTTGACTCGTCCTTGTAAGCGCTCATTTCATGTTGCTAGGCTATCAGTCTTGCTCAATCCCAATCCCTGGCTAAGATGAGGATCATTTCGACTTAATTCCAGACCTGTTTAGAAACCATAATTCTTCTAACGTCAACGATCAGAACCTTTCTAGACTTAAACATCCTTGATTCCAAATCTCATTCCAAGGGAGCGTTTCGACTAGCGTGTCTTTCACGCATTGATAGATTGATAGATACTTAGATAGTCTTGCTGCTGAGCAGCCCAAGGGCCATGGCAAGAATTGATAAACGATATATTAATATCCTCGATAATCAGTCTCTACTCTAATGACATCCGTTACACTCATATTTTCTTATTCAAAATTCTGCTTCTGTGTTCCATCTCCAGCCACAAGAAGCGCCCCAGTCTTTTTTATATCATAGCCTCTAGGCTCCAGTGAGCTAACAAAGCACACCCTCTACCCGGCTGTTGCCGCTTGCCGTCGAAAAAGTAGAACAAGTGGAGCATTAGGGACTGGACTTCGTTAACATTATCGAACTGATTGTGTCAGATGTTGTCAAACTTCTGACAGTCCACTGCTTAACTGCGCGAAAATGACGAAATCCGTCCCAAGACAGTGCAGGGGAATCGAAATAGCATTGACCCATGGGTGCCTAGAGCCTATAGGTGCTCATGGGATTTTTATTTGTTCAATTCTAGCATCTCGCCGAACCAGAAGAGTGCCGTCCTGTGCAACGCTATCCGGCATGGAGGTCAAGAAGACTTTGATTTTGCAGTGAACGTCTACGCCACTGAGGTTAACTCCCCAGATAGGACTGCCATCCTGACGGCACTGACCTGCACGAGAGACCCAATTTTGGTCAACAGGTAAAGAAAAGTTGAAAGAGAAACTTAGTCGAATGCGAATCTTTTTTGTAGGATAGGTTAAACCCTGTTGTGTGCAATGTCGTTGCTCGATTTTTTTGTCTAGGAAACTTTCTCAGACAAAAATTAACGGTTTCATACCTGGAAATAAACCATTGTTCGTCTCATCGTTATTATTCACACCCGTGTTTTGCACCAGAATCTACTGGTATATACTTTTTTATTTGGAATATTTTCATGTTGGAATCTTGACATGGATTGCAAAATTATTTAATCAATATTGGTTGCAAAATTATCGCCGGAAAATAGGACAGTTTATAATCAGGGGATCGGCAAGATATCTGCGTGTGACTTCCTGCTCTATGCCGTAGCCTGCCCTATGCCTTACCTTATTCGCGCGCTCGCTTATTCGTGATTGTCACGGTTCAGCATCGTCTGGACGACAACCATCTCTAGCAAACTTGAGGAGATTTTTCCCAAGCTGAGGGAACCATAGCCGGCATTATTTGCAGTTGAGTCTCGAGCCTCTAAGGAAGCTGATGCCCTAAGCAAAGTTCGCTTGTATAACCATGGCTTTCCATGGGGTTTGCAGTAGAAGAAAGTGGGAAGCGAGTCCTGTAGTATTTTTACATAGGTTTCGGGATGGGCTTTGCTTTTGGAGAAGTCATTCCGAAATCTTGCTAAACCCCTCTTTTTAGCTCTACCTTATTCCTTCGCTACTAACTTGGAACTCGTTTTCATTTCATTGATGTATTTTATCTCCGTTATTCCTTCTACAGAAGCTTGTTAAGTCGCGTTCACATGCATGCCTAGCCAAGCACAGATGCCTAGGCACGTGTCCAAGCTAAGCCAGGCACCGAGTTCTAGAGCCTGGAACTCCGTGCCTGGCCCCAAGTCTGTGCCCAGGCATGGGTGTGAACGGTCTGCTAGGCACATGTCCAAGTTTAGCCAGACACCGAGTTCTAGAGCCTGGAACTCCGTGCCTGGCCCCAACTATGTGCCTAGGCATGGGTTTGAACGGCCATGCTAGGCATGTGCCTAGGCATCCCTGCTTGGCTAGGCATGCTTGTGAACGGGGCTTTAGGCACAAGGACTGGAAATCACTTGTTTTGAATGCGCTAGATTCGCTTGCGCGCCTCTGCCTCCTACGTGCATTTCACTTTAAGCTTGGTGACCATAGAACGCGGATCTTGTCCGCAACGCGAACAGAATTTGACTTGCAGTTGAAGTGATGCGGCGCGAATTTTTTCCGAATCTGCGTTCTGTGGGAACCACGCTTTATACCGTATCCGAGAGGCTTGTCACAAGTGGGAATGCGGCCAAGTCACGAGATCATGACATCGGTCCACTTTGTCTCTTTTTTCAGGCTTCTTGAGTGGTCCATCACCAATGCTACCGTAATCCCGAAGTCTGCTGCACCCAGCGTATATACCAACTTGGCGAACAATCCAACAGGCAGGAATCAGGCGTTCCTTTTCCTGCGTGACAACTGGGATGCAGCAAAAGAATAGTAAGTGAATAGACGTTTCCTTCCTACTTTTATCGTAACGAGTGGCAACACTGTACTCTAGCATATTCAGAATTTGGGCAACGTTAACCAGGTTTGAATCGAGGAATTTTCTTCAATGGAGTTGTCCAGTGGCGCCATTTCAGTAAACCTCAGAGGGGGGGGGGGCAAACCTCCATTTTGGGCCCCCATCCTAGATAATTTTTTTTTTTTTTTTTTTTTTTTTTACCTAAAACAAAATATAATTGCTCTTTTTGCGGTAAAATGGCCACTGGCCACTGGAGTTGTCGCGTTTATTCGGTAACAACTCTTGGTGACCTTTTTTTTAGGTACATAACTTGTTTTTTTTGCTTGTGATACCGAAGCCATATCCAGGAATTTCTGGGGGGGAGGGGGCACGCGACCTCGGAGAGCGAACAAAACTCTCAACACTGAATTTTATTATTGATGTTTCGCCGCTGATTTGACTGGCGAAACATCTGCTTTACGACAGGCCCTCATTTAAGCTTTTACTGGGGGGAGGGGGCTTGAGATAAATGAGGGATGCCATTATGACACAAATTTTTGTCACGATTATTGGTGGATTATTCATGATGATGATGATGAAAATTTGTTACCCATTTGTATGAAAAAAAAAATTGTCTTAAATGGCGTGTGAAAAGAAGAGGAAGGAAAGAAAAAAAAACAAACAACAATAGATCTACATTAGATAGATACATCAATCAATCAATCAATCAATCACATTTATTTCCAAATAGCTCAAAAATAAAGCTAGAGTAGGAAAAAACATACATAAAACACAAGAAATAAATTACAACATAACAAGATATAAACTATGGCTAATGTTTGATATAAACTATGGCATTGTTGAATGGCGTGTGGGTAGAGTCGATGTGGTAGGTTGTTTGACTGTATTGCTTTATCTTCCAGCTTTGGCCGTTCAAATGAAGGTGCAAGGGGCATCGCCGATGTCAGCAAGTATTTCAGTCTCCAAAGTGAGCTGGACGAGGTACGTAGAATTTTAATATCGCAGCCAGTGCTGGTAATATTTTTCCGCTAAGTTTTTCTCTTGGATTGTACTATACTCTATTAAGCCTAAAAACACCAGAGGACTTGAACTACACGTTGCCATTTTTGGATCGTGGCTTTTATCTTTTCCATGTCAAGTAGGCTAAGTAAGTAAGTAAACTTTGTTACCCACCAGGATCCAAAAGAATATAAGGACGGATTTCGAAAACAAGAAGAAAGAAAAAGTTGGTGGCCTTAGTAGATAAAAACTAAACAATACAGAAAACCCTAAAAAGAATTTCGGATGTCAATAGCGAGAAAGAAGATGGAGTACACAAGAAATAAGTAAGAACAAGTTGGTAGCATTCGTAGATGAACTCGGTAATATAGAAAAACCTAAAAAAATTTGGATGTCGATAGTGTATGGTAGGAAATGCCGGTAAAGTTACAAAAGTATTTCTTATCCTTCACAGCTTCGATGCCTCGCCTAGTCTGCTCAAACTCCTAAACCGTGTACGGTATAGATAAACCGAAACAAATTCGTTGTTTTGGTCATACTTGTAGAAGATTTGGATGTCGCAACGCAACCAAAAGTCTCGAAGAACCCTTATCTATAAGATACACCTCGAGTGCCATGCTTTCTAACTGCGAAAGGAAATGTCGTTTACTGTTTTTGTGGTTGTGGTACGGCCAAACGTGCGCTGCGAATGTGATATCTCTGTATGACTAAGTCCGAAACAAGCCAGTGAGCCTCGGGAAGAACAAGAAATGTCACCCAAACGAACCTTCTAAATACTCTGTATGACCAAGTCCGAAACAGACCGGTAATCCTAGGGAAGAACAAGAAACATCGATCAAACAGATGCTCAAAACTTACTCAAATCCTATGTAAACCAACCAGCAAAGTTTGTTGTGGTGGCGTTTCTAGTTCTTCGCTAGGCACACGGCGGTTCTTCGTCGGCCCGAAGAGATAGCCATCAGGAGTATTGATTCAAATCCTTTGTAAACCAATCAACAACGTTTGTTGTCGTGACGCTTTGCGGTGGGCTCACGGCGAATCTTGTCCGCACGAAGAGTCGCCGTGCGACCGAGCCGGACCCGCTTCAAGGTGCATTGTTGGTTTATTGTCGTGTATCCAGAAAGATTTTATGGGTCGCTAATCAATCAATCAATCATATTAAAAATATATTTTTTTGTATTAGCTCACCGCTTTCCGAGACTCTCACAATGATGATTCAGTGGTCGTGAGTATCTTGGCTGCATCTATCGAAAGGGCACAAGCAAATGTTGAATGGGCCGCAGTTTCCTACCAGACAATAGCCGATTGGCTGTTTAACGAAGTTATTGGCCAAGACCAGTAGAAAGGTCAGAAACTTGGTGGATTTGTTTTATATCTCATCTCGAATAAAATATTTTGCAGTATTACATTGAGAGGCAAGTGAAGGAGTATTAGTGTCAATGCGTAGACTTGCATTCACAGTTCCTGAGCTTCGTCTCGTATACCTTACTCATTGCAGGTGCGCCCCCTTTTGGAAAATTGCTGTCCGGTATGGGGAACTCAAGTAGCCTACAGACCACGGTTTATCTATCGGAAAAGCTCGAATCCGTACAGACACTCGAATCGAAGATTATAATAGGACCCAGCTATCGGTGAAATAATCAGGCACTTTCATATTTGAGAATCCGAAGCCTCTTCAACCGAAGACAAGAAATAATACTAAACATCGGTAAAAAGCAGTTGGTAAAACAGAAGTACCGATCCTTGCTCAAGTACAGTAGAGGTATGCTTATGTGAAAAGTTACTTTGATGTGAATAGTGCAGTTTTGGGCTAAATTGTAGAATGAAGATGCAAAATACCTATAGGCCTACAGGTGTTTTCACTATTTTCTTAATTACCTACTTTGGCTAACTGGTATTATAGTTAGCTTTAGACACAGCAAGTGCATGAAAATGGCAAAGTCCACTGTCAACAAACGTTCACATAAGCTACCTCTACTGTAGTGACAAGTAACAGGCCCGCATTGGAGGAGGAGGCAAGTGGGGTCCCTGATGCCCCGAAAAATAGCAGGATAAGACAACAGAATAAGCTTATAGTGCCCGTCAGAGAAAGAACCTTAAGGCTTATCAACTCGTTCATTCCCTTTTTTTGCAGAGGTTTTCAGCAAAGGGAATACTTATTGCAATATATTGCCTTTTATAATTGTAATGACCAGCGGACTTTATGATTTTGTAATCAAGAAAGGTATGAAGCCGCACTGTCAGAAGTTTCATAACAGATCGCGCATAACACTTTCAAGAATAACACCTTTTCACTTAGAAATAAAGTGTTATGACCAATTAAGTTTACACTATTTCGTGCCTAGATCCCCAACAACACCTTCAATTGGTAAAAATACTACACTGTCAGAAGTTACATAACGACAACAGAAGGATGCCCGGTTTCAACAGATAACACTTTGGGATGCCCGGTTTCAACAGATAACACTTTGGCCTCTGTGCTTTTAGTGGAATAAATCTTATCTATCTTATCTTATCTGATGTGTTTCTTTCGTTCCCGTTAGTGTGAAGGTGTTGTTGGAGATCTAGGCACGAAATAGTGTAAACTTAATTGGTCATAACACTTTATTTCCAAGTGAAAAAGTGTTATTCTTGAAAGTGTTATGCGCTATCTGTTATGAAACTTCTGACAGTGCGGACTGTTAATAAATGATACGATTCGATTTTGCTTTAGTACAGTCTGAACAGCATAAGCACAGTAAACACAAGCAATTCTCGGTGTTGCCACTTTTCTCTGGCGGAATCTGTGACATTTAGCCGCAAAAATCTATGACACACGATATTTTTTCCTTATTTCCAGTTTCAACGAAAAACTCATAGGTTTTTGTGACTGACCAGAGATATGTTTTTAAATGATCGTTTTTTGCAGGTAAACCGGTAGCAGATTCCATTCTGTCAGTTTTTAATTTTCTGTAAAAGCTGTAAAAATCACTCAGGACTTAAAAGTCAGCTAGGATATTATTCAGCAACATTCCGGCCTTTCGTGGTAGGGTCTTCTTCAGGCCGTAAACGAACCTGCAACAGATGGCAGGGAAGAGGAGGTAGTGAAGCGCACGCGTGCTGCTGTTCCTTGGAATCGGTTTTCTGAACCAAACTGGTAAGCTTGGTTTGTCTACGAACAAGAGTTGATGTATTTATACTAGGTCAGCAAGTAACTTCTAGTTCTTATAAATCTCAGACTTATCCCTTCACTGCATGAACGCCGTAATTTGCCGTTGATTTTCAAGTTTAAATGTTAAATTCTTGCATCTATATATATATTTAATTTATGACCCACTAGATGCACAAGGCGACAGTGGAGTAAAAGGAAAAAAAGGAAAAAAACACACAAATAAACAACATTTACGACGACAATTTAGACTTAATTTCTAATTAAGCCTAAAAAATCTGTTCACCACCGTCCAACACATCTGTCGCGTTCGCAGCTGGAGCTGAAGCCAGTAAAGACCAAAACAAAGAGGCACATTGATACGTTTGTGCCTTTTTTTTTCGTAAACATGCTTAACATGTAAAATATCAGTTTAAAGTCAGTATTTGTACCGCCATGTGTCCCTTTGTGTAACCTGTGAGTGTTATAAAGAATAATATTTGTAAAGACAATCAAATTAGTTCGCTAGCAAGTTTTAGTCTAATAAACCTTACTTTCTTACTTACTTACTATGTAGATAGAATGGTGAGTTCTAGCATCTCAGAGGATGTCTTGGACAAAAGGTTTGGATTTCCGTGTTTGTCAAAATTATATGCAAGGGCATTTGTTTTTTTCCCGGTTTTGCGTGTGGAATTTGTTGAATACTGGAAAACTATGGAATTGGGCGGGAAATCCAGCTCATTTGTCTTGAACAGTGAATGGGTCCGAACTCCATTCCGGCCATGTACTCGAATAATAATATGCCAATCATACTGATAGTAATAATCTTTTTATCTGGCGATAGTGTACTGCATAAACATTCAATGAAGATTTTTTAATCTTCTCATTTCCTATCCGAACCGTTCAGTTTGTTACGAGAGCCGGGCTGATTCTGGACTAAAGCGCTTGAGTAATCGGAGAAAGCAGGTAAGATGCAAGGCTTTAGGCTCCCATAGCTTTCACAATGAGTTTTACCAGGGACCCATATATTTCCTTTACAGGGGGCTTGTCATTTCCTATGCTTCTATGTTGCTATGTTGCCCGACCCTTGACTACTTTCCAAAAATCCACCCAGAAACATCGGCGATCGCCAACGGCCATCGGCTATCGAAAACAGTATTATGCACGAATCGACAAACTCGCTTCGTCTACCGGGCAAATTTGATCGGCGATCAAAAACGCCATTATTTTTTTGTGGTTTGCGTCATATGTATTTGCCATAAACTGTGTGCTACCACTAAGCGGCACATCACGGAGCAGTTAATTGCATATTAAATGCATACAGTTAATTGTTATTGAACAGGTTCCAAGAAGTCTAATTTTTTGCAGCACTACTTCTCAGTTTGGATTTGGTCAACTTTGAGGATGGGTAAGACCATCACAATCCCAAGATGGGCCGCCATTTTGGCTGGTGTACTGTTTGTGGGTGGCATGGTGACAGTTGGACTGTGTGTTCACTATTTGGCTCCGCCCCCGGAACAGGCTACCGAAGCCCCGGCGACAACCACAGCAATTACCACAACAACGACGCCCACCCCCTCAGGGTCGATGTATAGGCTTCCGAGACAGTAAGAATATCTTTTACTACGGTATGCCACTCTGTCTGGGATTTTGGGGGCTGATCACTCGCTACTTTTAAGTTTATCGGGTGTGCATGTTGACAGTCTTACCACGAAGGAGAGTTGAGAGCATATAGATAGGAGAGCATATAGACGTCATAACACGTGAGGAATGCCTTCAGCTGAGGGGACCTCCTTTTTATGGCACTTGCAGCTCCGCTCAAGTGCCATATACCGATCACTTTTCGGTCGGTCGAACGGTCCGTCGGTCGGTCGGGTGGTCCACTCTTTTCGAGTTAGGGCACTTCCAGATATGCTAGGACGATGAAACTTGGCAGGCGTATCAGGGACCCGTCCAAACTAACTTACAATCAATCAGTTTCACGATCTGATTATCTGGGGGGGGGGGAGTGGGGGGATGGGGAATCCGGAAAATTGAGTAGTGCGTAACTTTCGAACGAGTGGTGGGATTGGAATGAAATTTAATAACTGAATAGATGACATATCTGTGATGTCCCATTTCAAGCCCGGACCGGATTCGAAAACTGGGGGGAGTAGAGGGCTGGGGAATCCGTAAAATTGGAGTAGTGTATAACTTTCGAACAGGTTATCGGATTGGAATGAAACTTAATAACTGAATAAACGACATACCTATGATGTCCCATTTGAAGTCCGGACCGGGACGACAGCTATGGGGGAGTTGGGGGGGGGGAGACCGGAAATCTCGAGAAACGGTTAGAATGGAGGGATCAAGTGAAACTTGCTGGGAAGAACAAGCATCTGTTCCAGATAAATCGTTTATAAAATTGGACTGGATCCGGACACTGGGGAGGGGGGATGGAGGGGAGTTTCCCGGAATTTCGGTCATGGCGGTTTTGATTTTCACGACGAAACATGGGAGGCGTATCAGAGACCCGATTAAACTGACTTAGAAATAAAAATTTACTTGATCCGATAGTCGTTGGGGGAGTAGCAGGAGGGGAATCCGGAATATTGAGTCATTCGTAACTTTGGAACGGTTGATCGGATTTGAGTGAAATTTGATGATTGAACAGAGGACATGTCTCTGGTGATCTTCGTCATCTCCGGAACGGATCCGACAAAAATCGGGGCGGGGGGGACCGGAAAATACATGACCGGCTTAGACTGGTCAGATCGGGATGGAACTTTGTGGGAATAACAAACAGCAGCTCTGGATAAATCACTTAAGGAACCGGATTGGTTCCGGCGACTGTGGGGGAGTTTGAGGGGGGGGTCCGGAATTCCGGTGATCGCGATTTAAGGTACTTCCAGATGTGCTAGGACGATGGAACTTGGCTGGAATATTAGAGATTCGACAAGATTGGCTTAGAAATCGCCACTTTCCAAATCCGACCATTCCTTAAAGTACCAATCTTGACTGCAAATTCAGAAAAATACTTTTAAGCAAAATAAACATTTTCATGATCCCCATGAGCCCATTATTATTTTTGCCTCAGGGGTTTTGCTTACAAATGAAGTTCTAGCTCCCTTAAGTTGAGCATCTGAACCACCAGGTCGAAAAGTACTTTTTTTTTATCAAACGAACACCTTGTTTGGTTTACTCACGAATAAATACTTTCTTACTTACTTACATCTCAAACCATGATCAGTTATGCCACAAGGGTTTTGCTTAAAAATTTATTTCTATCACCCTTAAAGTGCTCATTTTAACCGAAAAGTGAAAAAAAAAATTACTTTTGACCAAACGGTATATATCAATGACCTTTAGAGTGCGCATCATTACAGCCAAGTTCAAAAATAAAATCCTTTTTCTCTAGCTCCCTTAAAGTGCACATCTGAACCGCAAAGGTAACCTTAAAATTACTTTTGATCAAACAATACATCTCAACCCACGCAAGTGCCATGTGAGCTTACAGCTCTTGTTAAGATGGAGTTTACGTTGGGCCATGTGTATGTGGAGACGGTTGGGCTGGTAAATCTTAATGTATAACCGAAAAGGGTTAGGATAGGACAATCTAGTTACCCGTCACTTATTCACTTAAATTGGCTTGAAGACCCGCTGAAAATGAGTTACTTCGTGGTTCCGATATTCACGAATAACCGATTTTCAAATAGTGGCATTTCCGTGTGATTTGTGGTGCCTCTATGCGCTTGTACTTTTACTGTATGCCTTACGAGAAAGATTTATCATTTTTTTTTTGTTCAGGCACTAAGCAATCTTCACCAATCTCACCACTGCCCACTGAAAAGCCGCATTTGTGTTGAGATTAAAATTTCCCGCGTCATAGTAGAATTTACGCTGTAGGGACGGCTGGAGACATTCTGAGCCTCATAACTAGAGCAGAAAG
The DNA here is from genome assembly GCA_023053555.1 of Branchinecta lindahli. Lineage (NCBI taxonomy): Eukaryota > Metazoa > Arthropoda > Branchiopoda > Anostraca > Branchinectidae > Branchinecta > Branchinecta lindahli. The sequence goes on from JAKZAO010000003.1 coordinate 8,796,160, forward strand.
TGGAAAATAAAAAATTCCTTTGCAGAATCCAAATAATTCAGTGTATCCAGTTAAATGACACACAAATGAGTTGGCTTTTCAGTTAAACTTTAAGGTCTGGTCGACTTGGAGCAAGGACATTGTCGCCATTTTTTTTTTCTTTATTTGTATTATGTTCACCTCACTGTGTTTCATTGATATAGGCCGTGGTTAGTAAGATATGCCTATTAGAATTCCAGTCTAGTTTTTATTCTGACCATTTTGTTTTTTGGTCCGTGATTCCTGCGAGATTCTTATTTTTAAACTTTCCGGCTTTTGAAATGAAACAGAATTCTAAGGATTGTCCAGAGAATAAACGGCCCATAATAGTTACACATCTTACTAAGAAAGCCTCTTTTGCGGCGTCAATGAATTTTGACAGTCAAAAGTTCTAGCTCCAGGTTGTTTTCTCAACATAACGAACACCAGGCTCATGCATTCACTCGTTAAAGGCTCACTGAAGAGGTCATCGTTCCACTGTCTCACCATGGGCATACAGTAGCTGTATTCCAGTTCAAATTCCTGGAAGGAAAAACAGATCAGCTCTTATGCACAACTCTCGCAATAGTCTATCCACTGTGAAAGTACTGCCTATTGCGCAATCTTGACTAGCATCGCAAAAAATGTCGTCTCTGATTGGTTTTTACAGTCCGTAACTTCGATTCAACCTATCACAAACGACGTGAGAGGCGATGATTAGTTGTGGAAAGATTTCTTCTGGAGAAGAATAGATATGGATAAATAGCAGAAGTATGAACACAACTGTGAAAGGAAAAAAAAAATAGGCGGACTGTCGATGGTGATTGTTATTGAGGAGCAGATGAGGAACATAATGTAATATAATCAGATTTCAGTTTGCTGTAATGTAGGCACTTCGTCGTGCTGTTGGCATTTTGCAAAACGGTCGTTTCGACCGTTTAGTATGATATTAAATCTCAAACTGCTATGCATGGCCGTCCGCAAAGTAGAGTAGAGTAGAGTAGAATTTAATTTAAAAATGGCTTTCACAGCAATAATGCCGAATTTGCATTTCGTGTCAACATAGTCATTAACAAAAGCGTCGTCAGATATACAGATACAAAATATATATACAATTTAAAACACAACCAAGGTTATCTGATTTCCAACGAAAAACCAAAAATTCACTTTTAGTCTTGAGAATTAAAAAGTGTCACGAAAGATGGAACGAAGCTTTTCCTGTACCTTTCGTGTGTGCAATTTATCGGTGTTAATTTAGGAATTTTCTGGGATTTTTCCCGGGGGCGTCTACTTCTTGGAGGGTTATGAACAGGTGGAAAAAGATCACGGAACCTGGGGTCAGAGAAAGCTTGCATTCCGTAATTATAGCACAGTGTTTGTCTCCTTTCCTCAAGCGTTGTGAGCTCGAACTTTTTTAGGAGATACAAATAGGGGAGCTTTCCTTCCCGCCCAATAATACGCAAAGCTCTTTTTGGATACATTCTATCCGGTCGGAAAGATCTTTAGTAAGGCCAAAGTGCCATACTGGACAAGCGTATTCGAGAATTGGACGTATAAACGAAGTATAAAAATGTAGCAAGTCTGAAGGGGGGGATGAAAATTTGACCATGTGCTTAAGGAGCAATAGTGAGGGGAAAGATTGTTTAGTAATAGTTTCAACATGATTATCCCATTTAAGGTCGTTAGAGAGAGTAACACCCAACAGCTTTACTACCGAAAGTGCTACTTCTTGGGGGATGGGTTGTGAGAACTCGGGAGCAGATTTCAGAAAGCTGATGGTCATAATGTTTGACTTGTCAGTATTCACGGTCATCATTGATTCTGCTGCTTCCTCTGTGATATCTCCGAGTATCTCCATTGCTGAACTTTTTATGTTCCTTCGGCAAACCTCTAGAGCTGAGAGGTCATCGACGAACTTCCATCTCTCTGGTGATTCGGAAGCAAGGGAGTTGATCATGACTAGGAAAAGGAGGGGACCCAAAAGAGTACCTTGTGGTACTCCGCAAGTGGTAGGTAGGGGATCAGAATAAACGTTTTTATATTTTACAACTTGGAAACGATCAGAAATGAAGGAAGCTATCAAATTTACTAGAAACGGGTCCACTTTAAAATCATCCAGTAACTTTTTAATTAAAACTGAGTGACTGATCAGGTCGAAGGCCTTTTTAAGGTCAATTAGCAGTAAGTTGAGCCAAGTGTCCGGCTTTTCTAAGTTCTTGTAAATAGTATCGAGTAAACTTACTAGATAATGAGTGGTGGAAACACCTTTTAACTTACCGAATTGTCTAGTATCTATTAAATCAAGGATTTTACTTTTAAGCCAATTAGCGAGAAAGCTCTCGTACATCTTGGAGAATATAGATGTCAGTGTAATAGGGCGCACTCCGGTGAAATCATCCTTTCCCCCTTTCTTTTTAATCGGCGTAATGTAACCAAGTTTCCACTGAGATGGGTACTGGCCAGTTTTCGTTATGGAATTAAAAATACTAGAAAGGGGAAGTGTTAATTTATCTGGAAAGGCCTTGACGAGATCAATCGGAATATCACTGGGGCAAATACTATTTTTTTTTAGTTTACGGATCTTCTCAAATACATCTGAAGGGGAAATGGTGGGAAAATCTTCTTTGTCGGGAATGGGAATGGGAAAATCACTGGGTAGAGGAGGAATAGTCTGAACAATAGAAGCTAAGTGACGGTTCAAGTCATTGGCTGTCTTGAGGGGTGGCTCATCTAGGTGAAAATCCAGACAAAGCAGGAAGGAGAGTTACCAGAAGTGAAGAAAACGTGGAATTGTAAAAAAAAATCTCTCACCAGGAGCAGACTGGCCACTTCCGTTTTCGCGCAGCTTTTTTTGTGTGCTTCTGAATCATCACTGGTCTCTGTTTTGTTCTACATGCAAGCTTTTTCTTCTACTAAATAATCATAAAGGATGACACAACTGGACAGACATTCTCTTCCTTCCGAATGACGATTTCAGAGTCTCTAACCCAGCTGCTCAACTCCCGTCGCTCTGTTTGTTCTACGACACCAGAATTTTCAAATTTCGTCCTTCAACATAACAATAATCAATGAATGTTAACAGCATCTTGTTGACTTTTGGATAACGTCTTGTACACACCTCATACTTACGAATATTTCGAGTCTCTTCTGTTATTTTTATTATCCTTCTTGCTCGAAATTAGTTGCTTTTTAGGATGAAAACGTTTGACGCCTGAAATCGTGTCTATAGACTTGACCATGAACCACAACAGAGGGTCGGTTCGTATGAAGCAAAGCTGAAGGCTAGATCACTAGCCTATATATATGATAATGTATTTAAAGCCTTAGGGCCATACACAAAACAACAAAATACAAATCTTCATGATAAATTCTTACAACACACTGCATAATCTAAAATCTAAACTACACTCGCCCGATCAACTTTTAATATAATACTACTCACTACAAATCTACATAACGCAGTAATTACTGCTGGTGATGTGCTCTTCAGGATACCAGGAAACAGTATCTACCTTTCCCCCCAGCGATACCCTGCAACCAAGTGGGCTAGGTCATCCTCACCTTCTCCGCAAAGGGGACAGGGGCTGTTCGCACTGGCGGAACCTCTTTTTTTCGTATCAAACTTACTTTCTCCCTATGTACTGGTGGACAATTTGCTCGCGTGCGAGAAGTCCAGGTTTTGATCTAGACTTTAACAATGAGTAAAGATTTTTTTTTTTTCAGTGTCGTTCCGCTGGAGTACGAAATTAAGATTTTGCCCTTCCTCGATACATTTACTTTCAACGGAGAAGTCAGCATTCTTATTGACTGTGTGTCGTCAAGTAACAATGTTACCCTTCACTATCGGGATTTGACCTTCGAGACGATCCAGGTAAGCCGAGGGGTCGACGACTCTCATTTTGTATGTACACCATTCCGGAATAACGGAATAATCCTGACCACTCCGGATTATTCCTAACCATTCCATATCCTCCCATTCTCTATCGAGTTTGGTAATTCACCAGCTTTTGTTTAGTCCGCAATTATTTCATCGCATTCGGTCTGTCCTGTGGCGAACGAGGGCTCGACGACTCTCATTTTTGATGTACACCATTCCGGAATAACGGAATAATCCTGACCATTCCGGATTATTCCTGGCCATTCAGGATTATTCCTCCGGGATGTGTACACCATTCCGGGAGAGTCGTCGACCCCTCGGGTAAGTCAGTTAGCCTTCTGTCATAGTAGCCGAAGTGGGTTTCGTCCATAGCCGGAATGACGGAATTCTCCATACTCCAGTCCAGAGCCACCATGTGGTTTAGTTCCTATACTCTATATGACTAAGTCCAAAACACGCCAGTGATCCTCAGGAAGAAGGAGTAAACGTCTCTCTAAGGACTCAAACTCAACGACTACAATCCTGTGTCAACCAATCACGGCGATCTTTGGGAGCAGCTGTGATACCGCGTCTGGCTCTTCCGCTAGGTACCCGACGATCTTGCATCGGCAAGGTGAGTTAGTCATCAAGAGCACAGCTTATGTATCTTGGCAGTTAAGCAAGCTCCTATCTTCCCCATGAGAAGCTTTTGGTACACAGCTCTGAACCTGGCGCCTCCTCCGAGCCCGTGCTTCCTACGCGTGGATACTACTTCAACACCATAGTCGGGAACGCAATTTTGTTTGGCTGCTTCAGCTAACCGATCTATTTACGACGTCACTGCACTTGCTCTGACTATAGCGAAGTCCTTCCTCCTGCCGCTCGTGTCGCATGGTTGTTGCTCCCGCGCCACTGTGTCCCAAAAATAAACCGAGCTTGCAGAACTGCTAGATGATTCTGTGATCAAGAGATTTAGTCCTCCGATGATCATCAACGCTTCAAGCAGCCATGCCATTCACTGTGCTCGTTCATTCTTCCGTCACTGAAGTCTCATTTTCACATAGCTTCTTTCCTACCCGGGATGGCATCAGTCTTTCCTATTACCGTGCACATTTTTGAGCAAAATGTTTTGTCCTAATCAGGATCGAACGCTAGAGTCGAGAGTTGCGAATCTGGAAGCCGACGACGTCAAAAGTGACGTCAAAATTAGGAAGATTTTATTATACAAGCGCGTAAATTGATAATTTTATTTTACTGCTTTTCTGACATTGAAAACCAAAAGGAAAGAAGTGCAAAATAATTCGGACAGTTTGAGTTGCCGATTTCAGAAGACACGCCATCACAAACTTGACACATTTTTTTTTTTTTTAAGTCCGGTAAGCAGAACGAATGATATCTGGTCAGCACTCATTGTGCAAGAGAAGTCGTGCCAAAAATTACCGTTTTACGTTCTTGGTTTTACCGATCACACTGAATTGAATTTCTCGCGAACGAGTGCAACAAAAGTGTTAGTGCCGGGCGATATTTGGATTTTTCAGTATTTCTATATTTTAGCTTTTGGTATTCGATAATCGATATTTCAGTGTTTCGGAACTATGTTTTTCGCTCTTATATAGGCTACTTCTCATTTCGCTAAAATTTAAGAAAGAAAATTGTCGTTAAGTAGCACTTTGTGTCATTTTCGTTAAAAACTTCGAAAATTTAAAAACTTATATATGAAAAACATATTCGGATACATAAGAGTTTGTTTTGTTATGGTTATGTTTAAATATAGGAAATGTATAAATATAGGAAATGTATTAGGAAATATATAAATATAGTTTTAATAAATTTATCTATATCGATATGTGGTCCGATATATCGTTATCGAATGTCGCCCAACACTACGTTGCTTACTTTTTTTCATTTTTTTTTTCTTTTTTTTTTTTTCATTCAATTAGTTGGAATCGTATAAATCAGCGGAAAGAGGGAAAATTATAACCCGTGTGCTTTAACTGAAACTTTATTTGGAAATGTGTTGAACTGAATTTCCTTTAGCAGAAAAAAGGTGCGAACCTCCCTGATGATGAAGGTTTTGGACTAGTCTTCAGTTTAAAAAGTAAAAGCTTCTCTTTTCTGTTCATCAACTTATCGATCTATTGTATAATATTTCTGTGTGATGGATGCTGATAATGAGGCGAGCGGGACAAACCGAGAATAACCCGCTTGGAGCGCTGAACTGAGAGGATAGATAGTTTCCTTAACCATGAGTAAATCCTGTCTTTTTTTGCCGGACGAAATTCAAATATCTTTTGCTTCCTAGTCAGAACTGTCAATCGCTCTCCCTACACTTGCATATTTATTGTGTCTCTCGAATGCCTCTATGGCACCTTTCAGACATCTGGAATCTGGGGTTTCCAACACCCCGGACTTCCAGACGTTTTTGGATTGGCTTTACCTTCCAGATCCGCTTCGACGAAAACGGATGTCTGGAATCCGGAAGAAAAATCTAGAAGCTGTAGCTTCACATTAAGCTTATGGTTTTCGGCTATTTCAGGTTCAAGAAGTCGAGGGCGCGGTTATCGACATCCTCCGGCAGAGCTATGATCCAACCAACAACCAGTATGTCCTGCACTTAGCGACTGCTTTGAAGGCGGGAAGTACTTACAGATTTTCAGCCAAATACTCTGGTATCATTAACAATGATTTGGAAGGATTCTATAGAGCTTCTTATGTTGACACCGCTGGAAACACTAGGTGAGTCGGTTTTTAGAGTTATTGGATTACAAAATAATGATTTTTAGCTTCCCTTTCCTATGTCATGTCCTCCGGTCCCCGTCATGGTCCCCGATTTCCGTGCGCTTTTGCAGACGCTCGTTCTTTCCTTGCCCTAGACCGGTTCCAGTATGGTCTTCGCGGCCTCGATAGGGGAGCCAGCCGAACTCCTTGTCTGACGCTTTGTCCCCAATGTTAATTGGGGTTTGAGTGGCTGAACACAACTTGTTACTACGGTAGGTGCCGTACAGGGAGATGGCTAGAACTAGAAGCTAGAACGTTACACCAGATATCGTAGAGGTCGAATTTCAGTTCGCCATCTGAATTTTGGGTCGCCTGATAGTGAAAGCCATGCTTTGTGGGAGCGTCGCATCAGATGACTTTCGACTGGTTACCAAAATGTATCGTGGAATGGGACGAAATGTTTCTTCATAAGCAACAACATCTATATTCTTCCCCGCGCCCAGCCCTAAATATAGGGCCGTGCATGGAGTCCACATCTGAACGGGAACTTGACAAGTGCTTGACCGAGTGGACCTTAATTTTACATCAACTCCGATCAAAATGCCCCAATGAGTTTGAGTGAACGTGTTCACAGACAGACGGATGAACAGATTTACAATGTCATGTGTATCTATAGTCACTATTGTTGGCGATCCCCCAAAACGGCCAGAAAAAAACAAGTGTTGCCTCATTGAGTTGTGGGATCAGTTTTCTGATCATATTTTGTAGTACAGAACCGAATGATTTAAAATACTTCACTGTTCCAGGAAATCATCGAACTCGGTGGACCCTCTATGAGAAGGTTAGATTTTGGCACAAAAGCATGAAAGATCAGTGAAAAGAAAATCGAGAAGAGGCAGACTGGTAGAGGGGGTGGGGGGTGGGGCTTGATTCGCTGCGTTCTCGTAAATGTGGGCTACTGTTAGTATTTAATTAAGGCTAGAAGTGTATGTAGTAGAACAGAGAAGTAAACACACAAAGAAGAAAAGACAAGAAAACAGAGAGGGTGGGATCTTGTTCTCAATCCTTACCCCTACGCTAAATCAAGAATAAATAAAATTTTAATTTAACGTGTTCTAGGTGGCTCGGAATCACCCAGTTTGAAGCCATCGGTGCGAGAAGAGCATTTCCATGTTTTGACGAACCGAACTTCAAGGCTAGGTTTACGTTGACCCTTGGACGTCCTGCGAATTTGAAAACCTTCGGTAACGTTGACCAAGTCCAGACAGGCCTACCAGTGTAAGTTCAGACTTCTTTGTTTTTCTGTTTGTTTGTATGGAGTCGTGACCTGTTCCGCGACTCTCTACTCTAGACTATGAACTGCTTAATGTGGATGGATTCGAGAGAAATGAAATGATATCATCCGGTTTTGGAGGGGACACAAATTCAAACCTTTCCAGGCAAATCTCGTGACTTCTATTCTATGCAGGTGTCACGATGTGACTTTGTTCAGTTCGTTTTCATTTGCAAGTTATTGAAGTTTCCGACCCCTCAGGCTGGAATAGCCGCGGAATCCTGATTGGTCAAATGATTTCATTCAACATCATTCAGCGTAATCAAGGTTCATGAAATGTTTTGTATGAAAACACGGATTTCAAATAGTCGGACGTAGCCTTACACATAAAGTTTGAGCCTTGGTCATGAACCAATTCCTGAGGGTATCCTACTCGACTAAAATATTCGTGCAAGGCTCCGAAACAAAACGACAAACGAACCTAAATACCAACTTGTGTTACCAGTACGTCATCGTCAGAAAGTATTGGATTCAGCGCACAGTGCACCCGAAGGGGGGCACCTAGGACGGAAAAAGACGGCAGAAAAAATACTAAGGCATTTTTTTTGGCCCAAACTATACTCAGACGTTTCTAAGGTTTGCACTACGTGTCGAGCTTGCCAGCTCATAGCACGAGCCACTAAGCGGGGGGGAGTGATGTCACGATGTGACTTTGTTCAGTTCGTTTTCATTTGCAAGTTATTGAAGTTTCCGACCCCTCAGACTGGAATAGCCGCGGAATCCTGATTGGTCAAATGATTTCATTCAACATCATTCAGCGTAATCAAGGTTCATGAAATGTTTTGTATGAAAGGGCAGTTAATAAACGGGTGTCGTAGAGTGAACAAGGTTAAGAGAGTTCATTAGGCGAGAGCTGATTAGGCAGAAGTCTTCACAGCAGGGGCGTGCCGAGGGGGGGTGTCGGGGGGTAGGGGGGTCAAATTCACCTCATTGGTAATTTTTACCGGATTATTGCTCAGGCAACCTACCGGAATTTTGCTCAGGGAACCTGCCGGAATTTTGATCGGGAATCTACCGGAATCTTGCTCAAGGAATCTACCGGAATCTTGCTCAAGGAATCTACCGGAATCCTGCTCAAGGAATCTACCGGAATCCTGCTCAAGGAATCTACCGGAATCTTGCTAAGGTATCTACCGGAACTTGTCTCAGGGAATTTACTGGAGGCTGGATCAGGGGATCTACCGGATTTCGCCCCACTGAATCTAGAATTTTGGAATCTACCGGAATTTTGCTCAGGGAATCTACCGGAATTTTTGTCAGGGAATCTACCGAAATCTTCCTCAAGGAATCAATAGAAACTTGTCTCGGGGAATTTACTGGAGGCTAGATCACGGAATCTACCAGAATTTGGCTCAGGGAATCTACCGGAATTTATCTTTCCAGTATCAGCCAGGGAATTTACTGGAGGCTGAATCAGGGGATCTATCGGTCCGGATTTCACCCCACCGATTCAACTAGAATTTTGGAATCTACCAGAATTGAGCAAGGGAATCTACCGGAATTTTGGTCAGGGAATCTACCGAAATCTTTCCCAAGGAATCAATCGGAGTTTGTCTCGAGTTTACTGGAGGCTGGATCAGGGAACCTACCGGACTTTGCTCCACGGAATCTACCAGAATTTGGCTCAGGTTTCTGAAGCTTTCAAAAATTAGGCGAGTATGGAAAGCTTTCAAGCTGGTCAGGACAATCCCTGTTACCTAAGCAAAAGGGGAAAGACTTTAGCAAGATGAAGTTGACTGAGACCACTCTGCGTTCAACAATGGCTGACTAGCGTCTGTTGCTTCGCATGTGAAACCAATCTAGTTGACGAATGTGACATTGGATGTGTTGCGAACAAACAGAAAAAGGTTAAAACGCGAGGAATAAATGTGTAGGGTGGGTTGAAGGTCGAAGACTTTTTAGTTTTAATTGACAATCTTAAAGTTTGACCAAATAGGACTGAGATCCAACAGTCTAGTAACATGTCACCAATTCACTTGAATATAAACCCGATAGAAATGCGTTGCTTCGTTTCTCCGTTATCCAGGGATAATCGATTTCACAGAATGAACTTATTCTTTCGGATTTGTGGTACCCCTATGTGCCTGTCCCTGTACGCTTAAAATATTTACCAACTAAAAATGTAAGCCATTGGCGAAAATAAAATAAAAATAACAGATTCATTGCTAGACACACCCTAAAATGATTTTTCCTACCGGCGTAATGTGTCCGATGTCGCATCTTTAGCCCTGAAAATGCAGGATATTATGCAAATTCAGATTCCCCGAGTCTGAATGAATTTTGGTTTGTCGTGCAAGCAGCGGACACTCTGAACGTTATTACCAAAACTTCGGGAGGAAAAATGCAAAATCCCTCAGATGTGTCAAAATATTTCTATATCCAAATATCAGATTTTAAAATAAGCTACCTTTTCTTGATTGACGGGCCTATTTTTTGTATTTTGGAACACAAAATCGAAGTCAGAACACAACAGTATAGGCTATTTTAAAGTTTCTGCAGAGATGGTCACTACCGAAAATTCACCTCGAAAAATTCCGGTAAAACCTCGAAAAATTCCGGTAAAACTTCGAAAAATTCCGGTGAAACTCTGAAGCCGCACCCCCCCTATCAGGAATGCTTCGGGATGCCCCTGATTCTATGTAATCCTGGTCTCACGTGAGAAAACTTATACACGCCTTTCTCTGGCAATAGGTAACAAGAGCTAGAAGCTCATATGGCACTTGCATGGCTGGGTCAGAGGATGAAAGTAGGAATTTGCCAATTCGTGGTTTTGTTCTGATCATTTGTAAGCAAAACCCTTGATCATGGGCCCTTGAAAATCACAAGAATGCATCGTTTGGTATAAAACTGTTTTATTTTTGCACTTGGCTGTGATGATGCGCACTTTAAGGGTAGTAGAAATTCATGTATAAGCGAAACCCCTGAGGTAAAAATTATGATGGGCTTAACAGGATCATAAAATTTATATTTTGCTCAAAAGTATTTTTTGTACTTTAAGGAATTCACTTGTAAGCAAAATGCTTGAGGCAAAAATTATCATGGGCCCTTGGGGATAATGAATATATATCGTTTTGGTCAAAAGTATTTTTTTCACTTTCGGTTAAGATGCGCACTTTAAGGGTGCTAAAAATTCATTGTAAAACTGACCATTGTGAACTGACCCTTGCGGCACAAATGGTCATGGACCCTTGGGGACCATGAAATGTATCGTTTGGTCAAAAGTGTATTTTTCACTTTGCGGCTACTATACGTACTTAAAGAAGGCTCTAAGCACATGGCTAAGCGAAACTCTTCAAGCAAAAATAAAGTTGTTTTTTTTTTACTTTGCGGTTAAGATGAGTGCTTGAAGAGGTAGTCGGATCTGGGAATTGACAATTTCTAGGCCAATCTTGTCGAGTCTCTTATGTTCAAGCCAATTTTCATCGTCCTAGCACATCTGGAAGTACCTTAACCAGCAATCACTGGATTTCCGGATCCGCCCCCCCCCCCAGTGCCCGAATCTGGTCTGGTTCTGTCACTGATGTACCTAGTTCTTGTGCTTGTTCTTCCCACCAAGTTTATTTCCGATCGCTCCACTCTAAGCGTGACACAAGACTTCCGGTTCTCCCCCCCCCCGCATTTATCGGATCCGGTCCGGACTTGAAATGGGACATATGAGACAAAAGGTCTTCTAAATATCATGTTTCATTAAGATCCGATTACCTGTTTCTTGTATTAAAATAATTAGTGATAAATATTCAGTTTGTAAATAGGGTTCAAGTTTAATAAGGGTTGTAAGTTCAAGTTCAGGTCAGTGTAAATATTAAGTAGTTTCGGGAATTTGATAAATATGTAAAAATGTAAATAAGTGTCCGTGCTTTAGTGTAACATGTGATTTTGAATTCAGTTAGTATCCAGATGATGTAGCGAGTAGTGAAAATAAAATAGTGCAAATGTTAGTCTGTCCATCTTTATATGACACTGTTCGAAAGTTGTACATACCTCAAGATTCAGGATTTTCCCTCCCTCCACTCCCCCCCACAATGGTCGGATCGGGGAACTGACTATTTCCAAGTTAATCTGGTCGGGTCTCTGCTATGCCTGCCAAGTTCCATCGTCCCAGCTCACCTGGAAGTACCTTGACTCTGTATCACCGGAATCTCGGAACCCTCCTCCGACTCCCCCCGCAGTGCCCAAATCCGATCCAGTTCTGTCGATGATGTACCAGACTGCCAGGGCTTATGCTTGTTCTTCCCACCAAGTTTCATCCTGATCGCTCCACTCTAAGCGTATCAGACGATTTCTGGTTTCCCCCTCTGACCTCCCCCCCACATTCATCGAATCCGGTCTGGGCTTGAAACGGGACATCTGAGACACGAGTTCATTCCAAATATCAAGTTCATTAAGATCCGACCACCCGTTCCAAAGTTATACATACTTCAAGATTCCGGATTCCCCATCCCCCCACTTGGTCGGATCGGGGAAGTGACTGTATCCAAATTAGTTTGGTCGGATCCCTGATATGCCTGCCAAGTTTCATCGTCCTAGCACTTCTGGAAGTACGAGAAGAGTGGACCAGAAGGACCGACTGAAAACTGATCGGTATATGGCACTTGAGCGAAGCTGCAAGTGCCATAAAAATCGATATACTTTCCTTCTTCCTCGAATTAAAACTCGAATTAAAACGCCGCTGTGGCGCGCCATTACCCAATAAGCTGATTGATAGCCCGTAACGGTTAATCTTTAAAGGGAAATTGCATTTTCCAAGACCCACTTTCCAAGACAGCTCGTATTTTTGCCATTGAAGAGGAGCAATCGGTAGCTTTGCAGTTTACATTGAAACGAACTTCTGATCCGGCACATTGGTTGAGATGCTGTTGTCAAGTAGCCGACTTGCAGAAGTATCAGCCGACCAAGTTTTCATTTTGATCAAACCATCGAGAGCTGTCTAAATAAGCATCATCAGGCTATTCATTTCTCTACTTTTCAGGGAAGGTCTTGAAGGAATGGTTTGGGACGTTTATGGAAAGACCAATATAATGTCTACATATTTGATAGCTTTCTGCATCAGTGACTTTAATCGATTCCCGGGAAGAAATACAACAAGTAAGTGGTTAAGATCGCCTATTGTGTTTGCCTTACTTGCGCGCACCATCAGTTGAATAAGTTACCGTTGCTTCGTCTTTGCTTTACCTTATCCAGACTTTCCCTCGCATCGTTCGCGGCATAACAGACAGGGGCTGGGGAAGATCTGTACTGCCTTCTACCAGGGACCCATAAATTTCCTGCAATGACTCGCCATTCAGGGGGCTTGTCAATAAGAGATTTCTGATGCGCTCTTGACCGAGCGTCAGCCAGTTCGAGAAATACCCACGGGGATAAAATATTGCCTTGAGGGAGGAGTCCCTTTGGTCTCACGTCCAAGGAGGTCCGGTATTGGCTCTATCTGAGCAAGAACGCCGATTCGACCCAAGTGGAATTTTTGGAAACTAGGTGAGGCTCGGGCAAAATAGCAACACAGAAGCATAGGAAATGACAAGCCCCCTGAATGGCGAGTCATTACAGGAAATTTATGGGTCCCTGCTTCTACTCACCATTCACCGATTTCCTTGCTGGATTACGTGGTGTACTAAAAAAAAGGACCTGTTACGCATACGCTTGCGCGTTCGAGGTCTAATCAGCTTCACCCCCATCTGTGAATAATCTTTCAGTAAATGGTTTGAGTATTTTATATTCCTATCTTCTATATATATGCGGTCGGGCGCATGTATGTTCTTCGTTCATTCGATCATAGCTGTATGCAATGGCGTGTTGTCGGACACATAATCATGCACTAATATTTTTATTGCACAGTTCGGTGTGAAAAACCGGACTTTTTGGCGTCATATAATGAATCAGTTTAAAGTCGCTCCAACAGCCCCAGGCTAACATGGGCAGAGATTGGAAAAACACTTCCGAACAATCCAAATAATACAATAGTAAACAAACAATGAATATGACACGAAAATAAAAGATCAACGTTAATGAAATATGGGACGAATGGCTTGAGATACCGCTCCGAGGATTCTGCTTCTGATTCTGATACCGCTTCCTGTTTTCTAAGTGGTTCGTCTTTTGTAGACGGCATTCCGACTGGCACAATCGCTGATACGACGTACGACGAAAGACAAGCCGTGTTGTCCAACGAAGTAACAGCTTCTATCCTTGAGTTCTACCAGGATTACACTGGCATCAACTACAGCTACCCCAAGCTTGATAACGTGGGTGTTGGTCAGTTTAGTTTTGGAGCCATGGAGAACTGGGGCCTTGTCGTGTACAGGTAAAAACAAAGAGTTGAGTACCCCTGTGGTGTCCGACCTCACGTGAACGACCGTTCTCAGGTTTACTCTCTAACCCTCCTTGCCAATGCAAAATCACATTGTACCTAGCGGAAGAGCCGGAAGCGGCACCACGGCTGTCCCCAGCGAACGCCGTGATTGGTTGACACAGGATTTGAGCTGTTGAGCTCAACTCAGTCGTTAGGGCGATGTTTTCTCTTCTTCCTGAGGATCACTGGCGCGTTTTGGACTTAGTCATGTAGAGTATTCTAAAATCATTGGTGGGAAAACCTTCGCGAATTATATACCTTCCGAAGTTTTGGCTTTTTAGGTATAACGTAAAGCAAAATATACATGTTGTAACACCTTTCCCCTCTACATAAAACAATTTTAAAGAAATAGCTGCATAAATCTTGGTGTCCACAACACACGAATCTTTCACATGACGCGAACAAAATTCGTAATTGAATTGGCACGGCACGTTTTTTTTTTTCGCTAGAAGTGACGCCGGATTCGCATAGGCGAATGGCCCCAAGCTTAACGCGAGGATTAAACTCGATCCGATGTGGATTCGCCTGCGTGAAACTGCCTTTCTGCAAGCCTTTCAGCTTAAATGTAGGTTCCAGGAAGATGGTCCTGCTCATTCAGCTGTATTTATCCCCTCGCTACAAAAACAGAGCAGCTCTCCCGGCCACGGTTGCCGGTATCCTGTTGAATGTGGCCGGAATCCGGAAGTCGTAAGGGTAACTGCCTTGTGTGGGAGCCTAGCTTAATAGTCCAAACTAAACCGACACCGTCTTTCTGGAGAAACGGCACTCCAGATAGCAATAACTTGAACAAGAAAGCCGTTTGGCTTCGTCCATTTTGAATGGTTGATTCCTTCGGTTCTATTATGGTACCCATTTATCAAGTTATCGGAAATCCTTTGTAAATTCAGCTGAAATTTTTAATTTGAATTCCCATAGGAGATTAGCATTTTTTTGGGATCCCAAAACGTTAGTGACGAATACCTATGACATCGCAAAAGTTGTCTGTCTGTCCGTCCGTCCGTCCGTCTGTCTGTGAGCACGATAACTCTCGAAGGGAATGAGATATTTTAATGAAACTTGGTGTGAGCATTCTTTGGGTCAAGAGTAAGGTCGAGTTCGTAGATGGGCCCTGTAGCCCTACATTTAGGGGTGGGGGAGGGGGTTCAAATTAAGGGACAAGCAAAATATTTTTAAACAGCTAATGTGATAGTCGGTTATGGGGTAAGAAGACATGCTGAACACGAATATGAAAACCATTTTTGCACCGGACAAGTAGTTCGCCCGGGATCCGGCCGAAACCGTAAAGTTTGTTAAAAGTAAAAGTTTTATTTGAAGTTGATTAGATGTCTGATTTTGGGGTAAGAAACCATGCTGATCACGAATATGAAAACCATTTTCTCGCCGGACAATTAGTTCGCCCGGAATCCGGCCAAGACCGGAAAGTTTGTTAGTTTTATCTGAAGTTGATTAGATGTTTGATGTAGGGGTAAGAAGGCATGCTGAACAAGAATACGAAAACCATTTTATCGCTGGACAAGTAGTTCGCCCGGAATCCGGCCAAAACCGGAAAATTTGTTAAATGTATAAGTTTTATTTGAAGTTGATTAGACGATAGATTTAGGGGTAAGAGGAGATGCAGAATCCGTATATGACAATCACTCTTTAGCCGGAAATATAGTTCGTCCGGAATCCGGCTGAAACCGGAAAATTTGTTAGAAGTTAAATTTGTATTTGAAGTTGATTAGATGTTGGATATAGGGGTAAGGAGATACGCTGAATCCGTTTTTGAGCTTTAGTTTTTCGCCGGACAAGTAGTTCTTGAATTTCGCCAAAACCGCAAAATTCACAGAAGTAAGCTAGGATCGTTTCGATCGGCTTATAGAGGTAAACGCACATGCTGAATCCATATCTGAGCTTGGATTTCTTAATGATTAGCTGTTTGACCTGGCGAAGACTGGATCTGGCGAAGACAAAACCTAATTGTCTGGATCATATATTGAATTTTTGGGATCCCATCGGAACCTTTGGTCTTGTTTTTTTATGGCACTTGCCCTTCGGCCAAGTGCCATATAGCGATCGCAATTTCTGTCCGTCCGTCGGTCTGTCCGTCCGTCGGTCTGTCCGTCCGTCGGTCTGTCCGTCCGTCGGTCTGTCCGTCCGTCGGTCTGTCCGTCCGTCGGTCTGTCCGTCCGTCGGTCTGTCCGTCCGTCCGTCGGTCTGTCCGTCCGGGTTTTGCTAGTTCGGGCACTTCAGTGGAGAGAGGGGGAATCCGGAATATAGAGGAATTTATAACTTTTGAACGGGTGATCGGATCGGATCGGAAAGACCTCGTGCCCCAGACGACCCAGTTTAAATCCAGACCGGATCCGGTGACTTTGGGGGGAGCTGGAGGGGGGAGCCGGAAATCTTGGGAAACGCTTGGAGAGGAGGGATTGGGATGAAACTTGGTGGGAAGAACAAGCGTAAGTCCTAGATTCATCACTGACATAACCGAACCGGATTCGGGCACTGTGGGGGGAGTTGGAGGGGGGTTCGGAATTCCGATGATCCCGCAATTGCGGTCCTTCCTGATGTATTAGGACGATGGAAGTGGGCTGGCATATCAAGGAATCGAAGAAAAAGACTTGAGAATGGTCGCTAACATAATTTGACCAACGTGGGGGGAGTGGAGGAAGGGGGAATCCGGAATCTTGAGGTATTCGTAACTTTTGAATGGGTGACTTCATGAAACTTGACATATGGAAAGACCTCGTGTCTCAGATGACCCAGTTAAAATCCGGACCGGATTCGGTTCGAGTTGGAGAGAGGAACCGGAAATCTTGGGAAACGCTTCGAGTCGAGGGATCGGGATGTAACTTGGTGGGAAGAGCTAGCACAAGTCCTAGATACATCATTGACATAATCGGACCGGGTTCGGGCACTGTGGAGAAAGTTGGGGGGGGGGGTGTGTCCGGAATTCCGGTGATCCGCGAGTTCGGTACTCCCTAATGAATTAGGACGACAAAATTTGGCTGGCATATCAGGGACTCGAACAAACCGACTTGAGCATAGTCACTTGTATGATCCGACTGTCGTGGGGGGAGTGTAGCCATGGGGAATCCGGAATCTAGTGGCGTTAATAACTGATACAGGTTCTTGTTTTACTCTACGGATTAGGGTCGATCTGCGGTAGACTCCACCCGAAATAAATTCCTGCATGCGGCTCTGAGTGTAAGTGGAGAAAGTAAATATTTGCGATAATGGGAAATCTGGTATTGTGACAGTTTATCTCAAATTTATTCGTGTCGAGCATCGACAAAATCTGTGCAAACAGTTTAGGTGATAACAAAAAAAATTGAAGACTCATCCCCAAGATCACAGTTCGTTTTATATGATCATTGTGTAAGAGCGTGTAAATTTTCACTGCCTGCCTGTTTTCTTATCTCTCCTTTCAGATTTTAGAATATATTGGGATAAATTAGGGAGTTCGGGTTCTAAAGCGAATATTTATCAGAAACGGTGGGATTTACCACTAGTATTAGCACACGTGATTGAAATTCGTAACTTGCGGTTGGAGAGCAAGTAAAAATGCAATGGTAAAAAGACTCTGGCCTTATGCAGAATCTTTGTAAGAAAACACAAGCAACGACCGTGCCCAAATTAACCATGGTTTGTGGAACGAGCCTTCGCTTGGTTGGGACTAGAAGATGTACGATATCGAGCGCTCTGGGATGATTGTAATGAGTTTAAAGGACCAGTCTTCCACGTTACCAGTCATCTGAGTATTCCATACAGCCAAGCCAACTCTTCCGGATACCATGAAATAATGACAGCCAATTTCTCTAATATTCGTAGATGTTCCTTTCGCTCATCTCTTACCTCCCGGTGACAACTCCCAATCACTATCCCTTTTCCCCTACCCCAACCATTTGCGTAGTTATTTTGTCCCCGAAACGTGTTGCCTCATATGACACCCTTTCAGGTTCTGGAATCTGGGACCAACGTCCGGACTTCCAGACGTTTTCTCCAACGTCTCCAACGTTTTCCATTATACCTCGATCGAAACGGATATCTGAAATCCGGAAGAAAAGTCAGGAAGGTGAAGCCTGGCTTTAATTCTGATGGTGCGACCTTGATTGGAGTTCTAACCGTCATCTAATATGATTGAGAGAAACCTCAATTTGTAAAATATAATGTATGGAAATCTGTGTAGCATTCACATTCATTGGAATAAGAATAAGGTGTGGTATAAAAGCAATTTATTGCCCATTTCTAGGGATAACCTTCTAATGTACGATGGTCCAGAGACGACACCAGCTACTACTTACAAGCGGATCGTCCAGATTATCGCTCATGAACTGGCACACCAGTGGTTCGGCGATTTGGTGACCCTTGATTGGTGGTCAATGATTTTCCTGAACGAAGGTTTTGCCACCCTCTTCGAATACAAAGGACTGGGTGCTCAGAATGTAAGTGGCTTTTCCATCTGTTCTAGGACACAAATCTGCTAGATGGGTCTGCTTTAGATACAAGACGTGGATGATTTTCAATCGACATTTGAAATTGTTTCGTTCGGCGTTATTTGTTCTCGTTTTCTCAGTATCTCACTGTGTCCCATCCCATCTAGTTTTATTATTTGTGTTCTTTGGCCTCGGATTCCCCACCGGTGGTCTTTGTTTTACCCATAAGGCATTTTTTCTCCTTAAAGGACCCCTCTTGCTTATTCTGCTTTTTATAATATATCTAGCTCCCATACAGAATTATAAGCTTCCAAAATCCCCACCTTTCTCCATTGTTTCGTTTTGTGCCTACGAAATTTTAGCGCTTTTTTGGCCTTGCCGAGTTTTGCCCGTCACACAACGAAACGTTTGCCGGGATCATCAACGTCTGCTGACAACTCTTTCACACGTATTATAAGGATCTGAGAAGCTTTTGTTTATTACTTCTTTTATTTGCTTAGTTTTCACGCTTTTTAACCACGGCGCGATCAGTTTTCAAATGTTTTGCGCCCAGCCGCCGCGTCGGAGAGCAGGAAGGCTGGACATAGCCGACAGGCGCTAACAAGAAAATCGCTAATTTCAGATGGAAAGTGGTATTTTCGAAAATATTTTTTTCTGATCCATTTCATAGGGAAAAAAATTATTTCTGGTAAGAGTTGTGCTTTAAGCTTCTTAAGCTTGAACAAATCAAACGAAGGGCCACTCACTAAGCTGATCGCCGGTATGGAAAACAAGTCCTACAGTGAACGGCTGAGGGAACTCAACCTCCCCTCCTAGTCTACAGGTGGAAACGTGGGGACATGATCCAGGCGCACGAACTCCTCTTAACCAGTCAAGAAGATGAGCTCCTGGATATTGACCCCCCCCCCCCCCCCCCCACATAACACGAGGGCACCCAAAACGAATCCGCAAACTTCACGCAAGGACTGGAGCAAGATGCAACTTCTTCTCGAACCGGATCGTGAACCTCTGGAACAACCTCAGGAGGACACTGTTGCTGCTGGATCGACAGATGCATTCAAACGCCGTCTGGATGCTGAGTGGAGAGACTTACCGTGGAGATTTGACTGGGAAGCACCAGAATCTTCCACCAGAATCTAACCAACCACAATGAAACGGTCATTACAAGGAGTGATTCAACAGGATCGATAGTCCTTATTTCACTCCTACGATTCTGATAATCGTTTTCCCGATAGTTCTCTGTTCATGCTATTTCCCTGTCCTCAATAGGCTACCCTCGTATTTCCCTTTTTTGGGACGGCGCTAAACGGATAAGTCAGCTGAGACTTTTGGATTTGATAACATGTTCTCATTTATAGCTACAGTCTGAAGAGGACCCTTGCCAAGAAGGGCCGAAATATAGCTGAAGTAAAATCTCGCCAGAGTTATCGGTTTATAGCCATCAGACATGATTCGCAATCAGCATGGGCAGAAGGAATAGATATTTCCCCTTATTTTCCTTTATGCCCATGCGTTACACCCTTTCAGCGGCAGTCTGACTGCAGTGCTTTGACTTTCTCCACTTCGAAACCTTGGTAAGATGGCAACTAGTTCGATTTCCAGTCTAATGCACAGGCAAGATGACAACTGGTTCAAGTATAGTTTGTGCTCTGGGAGAGGTGGTGCCTCTTATTTGGGGTCTCGGCTGTTTCGACTGTATTTTGATTTTGAGACATCATTTTTTGTGTGGTAGGTGAGACCATCATGGAACCCAGAACACTTTTTCGTCTCTGAAACGCTTCAGTACGTGATGAGGGGGTTGGATTCCTTGGAAAGCTCGAGAGCTCTCTACCTACCGATTGATGATAATGACATCATGAAGTACTTCGATGACATTGCCTACGAAAAAGGTTTGATTTTTTTCTTTTGAGAAATTGGTTTTGAATAAAACTTAAGTCAGGAGACGGTCGTTCAGTATATTTGCGAGACCTCGGAGGCCACCACTGATTTCAGGTTCAGGTTCATTTTATTCTTTTCACTAATACACACATGAACAATCAAATACTCCCGGGCAAAGCACGAGTGGCACGGAAGGCAACGGGTGGCAAGGGGTGGCAACGATGGTGCGGGAAAGTTTGCAGCGGTAGCTTGGAAATTTAATGTTAAACCTCAGTATAAGCATTGTGTGCACTGCCCAGAATCCTGTCATCCATGACCGGAATTCCTGTCTTGATTTCGCCATTTTCGTACTGAAAATATTTCCAGTGCAACTTCCCCTCTCGTGTGTCTGACGATCTGTAATGAAACCCTCCTCAAACGCGCGATAGCTGGAAGTAGATGATAATCCCCCCCCCCCCTGATCTAGACTAGAAACCTCAAAATCACACAAATTTGAAATGTTTTTTCTCTCTTTCTTTTTTGAATTTGAAGTTGAAACTATATAAGTGCGCACCCCGGTTGGGGTGTTTATGTGTGATATGTTGTATTCTCTTTATTTCTTTTCTTTGATTACTCCACTATCCTAAATCTGTACAGTGGGTCACAAATAAATATTATATTCTATTATTATTATAGGTAATTTTTTTCTCTTTCTGCTCACCTATATGTTCTTGTTCTATGTTCTTATTTTCTTTCTTGATACATTCGGTTAATCTGTTGATTATTTTTTTTTGTATCAATGTCGGTTAGTGTCCTGCCCTAGCCAAGAATTTTTTTTTGCCTTCCTGTGAGGAATGTTATACTAAGTTGTGTATTTTTCTTTAAATATAGTTAATTGATACTAAAAAAAAAATTAAAGATTTGATCACCGAAAATTCTGTAAATTAACAGCCTTTACAATTCAAGTATAATTAAAGGCGACAGTATAGCCTAATGCTTAACGTTAAATGTATCAATGATTAAAACAAAAAAAAATGCAGTTTCAAAGCTATAGCTCATAAAACGGAAAGTAGAAATGCAAAAGGGTCAACGCCTAGGCCAAAGTCGTCGTTGAGTATGAGAACAGCCTTCATAGACTAATTACAGGTAGCTGACTCTTATTTTTCTAGGTGGTTCAGTCCTTCGGATGATCGAACACGCTATCGGCGTAAATACCTTCCAGAAGGGAATCAGGAATTATCTGGGAACACTGTAAGGCTCGCGTTCCTGTTTTTATGGCACTTGCCCGTCGGCCAAGTGCCATATAGCGATCGCAATTTCTGTCCGTCCGTCGGTCGGTCGGTCTGTCGGTCCGGGTTTTGCTAGTTCGGGTACTTCCAGATAAGCTAGGACGATGAAACTTGGCAGGAATATCAGGGACCCCAAATGATTAAGTTGGAAATAGTCGCTTCCCCGATCCGACCACCTGAGGGGGAGTGGTGGGAAGGGGAATCAGGAAAAAATAGGAAAAATGACTTATTTTTAACTTACGAACGGGTGATCGGATCTTAATGAAACTTGATATATGGAAGGACCACTTGTCTCAGACCTTCCATTTTAAATCCAGACCGGATCCGGTGACATGGGGGGTAGTTGGAGGGGGAAACCGGAAATCTTGAAAATCGCTTAGAGTGGCGAGATCTGGATGAAAGTTGGTGGAAAGAACAAGCACAAGTCCTAGATACGGGATTGACATAACCGGACCGGATCCGCTCACTTTGGGGGAGCTGGGGGGGGGGGGGAATCCGGATTTCTAGTGATCCCCTGAGTTCGGTGCTTCCTGATGTGCTAGGACGATGAAAATTGGCAGGGAT
The DNA here is from genome assembly GCA_023053555.1 of Branchinecta lindahli. NCBI lineage: Eukaryota > Metazoa > Arthropoda > Branchiopoda > Anostraca > Branchinectidae > Branchinecta > Branchinecta lindahli. The sequence goes on from JAKZAO010000003.1 coordinate 8,818,538, forward strand.
GTCAGGGACACGAACAGATTGACTTGATAATAGCCGTTTCCCCAATCCGACCATCCGGGGGGGGGGGGGGCTGGAGGGAGGGGAATCCGGAAAAATGAGGTATTTTTAACTTACGAACGGGTGATCGGATCTTAATGAAACTTGATGTATAGAAGTACCTCGTGTCTCAGACCTCCCATTTTAAATCTAGACCGGATCCGGTGACATGGGGGGTAGTTGGAGGGGAAAACCGGAAATCTTGAAGATCGCTTAGAGTGGAGAGATCTGGATGAAAGTTGGTGGAAAGAACAAGCACAAGTCCTAGATACGGGATTGACATAACCGGACCGTATCCGCTCACTTTGGGGGAGTTAGGGGGGGGATCCGGATTTCTAGTGATCCCGCGACTTCGGTGCTTCCTGATGTGCTGGGACGATGAAAATTGCCAGGCATGTCAGGGACCCGAACAGATTGACTTGATAATAGTCGTTTCCCGGATCCGACCATCCGGGGGGGGCTGGAGGGAGGGGAATCCGGAAAATGAGGTATTTTTAACTTACGAACGGGTGATCGGATCTTAATGAAACATGATATATAGAAGTACCTTGTGTCTCAGACATCCCAGTTTAAATCCGGACCGGATCCGGTGACATGGGGGGAACTATAGGGGGGAACCGGAAATCTTGGGAAACGCTTTGAGTAGAGAGATCGGGATGAAAGTTGGTGGAAAGAACAAGCACAAGCCCTAGATACGTGATTGACATAACCGGACCGGATCCGTTCACAGTGGGGGGGTTGGGCCGGGATCCGAATTTCTAGTGATCCCGCGAGTTCGGTACTTCCTGATGCGCTAAGACGATGAAACTTGGCAGGCGTGTATGGGACCCGAACAGGTTGACTTGAGAATAGTCGTTTCCCGGATCCGACCATCTGGGGGGGTGGGGGTGGAGAGAGGGGGAATCCGAAAAGTGAGGTATTTTTAACTTGCGAACGGGTGATCGGGTCTTGATGAAACTTGACGTATAGAAAGATCTCGTGTCTCCGACGCCCCATTTTAAATCCGAACCGGATCCGGTGATATTGGGGGAAGTCGGACGGGGGAACCGGAAATCTTGGGAAACGCTTAGAGTGGAGGGTTTGGGATGAAAGTTGGTGGGAAGAGCAAGTGAATAGCATAACCGAAATGGATCCGGTCACCGTGGGGGAGTTGGAGGGGATCCGAGTTTGTAGTAATCCCACGAGTTCGGTACTTCAGCTGATGTGCAAGGACAATGAACTTGGCATGCTTGTCAGGTACCCGAACTATTGACTTGAGAATGTCGTTTCCCCGATCCGACCGTCGAGGGGGAGTGTACAAAAGAGGAATCCGGAATCCAGTGGCAAGCTCAGCTATTGGACGGGTTATCGGATTGAACCGAAACTTGATATTTAGAAAGGTGTCTCGTAACTCAGACATCCCATTTTAAATCCGGACCAGATTCGGTGACATTGGGAGGAGTTGAAGGGGCGAACCGGAAATCTTTGTAATCGCTTGGAGTGGAGGGATCGGGATGAAGCTTGGTGGGAAGAACAAGCATAAGTTCTAAATATGTCATCTAGAGCTTTCAGATTGAATGAACCTAGATATCCTAATTCTAGGTCCGAACCGCATTTTTGAATGGCGGGGTTTTTATTGTGAAGTTCTCTTCTACTTTCTCGTACCACTACTCGTAACAAGTGCCATATGAGCTCGTAGCTCTTGTTTGTATCTATTCTCGTTCTGTTCTTTGTCTTCATTTAACCTGAGGCCTTAGCCCCCCCTCCCCTTTACTTCGCATAATGTGAGACAAACGTTTATATGAGAGATTACATGTCTCATTGGACGCTGGAGGTTTGGCCTTGCTTTCTTGCGTGTGGTGTCGACACGTCCGAAGTAGCACAAGATGGCATGATTTCGTTTGGAAACAGAGTTTGGTGCAAACGTTTCAGCTCTGCGCACTATCTTTGATAATGAAACCAGGTCATTAAACTTTGCTGAAACTACTACATTTCCAGTGCAATCTGAACCTTCTTGGGAGTGGTCCAGTTGCAAGTCTTAAAAATTGTGAAAGTTCTCGCATTGTGCGTGGAAGCTGTCGAGCGTTGTGTGAACACGGATTTAGGGTGAGGAGTATAATTTCCCGTAGCACATTTAAACAAAGGTCTGTGTCATCGCCTGAGGAATGTTTCAGTTATTGTAACAAGTGTCCGGTAACGGTCGACAGCTTAAGCTTATTTGTATAGTGAACGAGTAGCGCATTGAGTGTCAGAGCGATGAAGAAACTGTGTTCTCTAGTCGGGGTTTCGTGACAGAATGCTTGATTATGATCCAGGAGTCATTAAAATCGATGCGCTTTACATATTAGTTTTTTTTTTGTCCATCCTACTCCGAAATTTCAGTTTATAAACTGCAGAAAAGCCTACTTTGTTGAAAAGCCTTCTTTGTCTGCAGAAAAGCTTTCTGCACAGTTCGCGATCGTAAATTTCTACTACTAGGTTCGATTAGGATGCCCACAATTTATTTTTCATCGACTACATTTGGAATAAATTTAAATGTCTGTCTGTAGGTCCTACCAGAACGCTAAAGTCGAGGACCTTGTCTTCCACTTGAATGCAGCAGCAGTTGAAGATGACGCTAGCCTCCCAGCTGGTGGTCTAGATGCAGTGATGTCGACTTGGGTGTACCAGAAGAACTTCCCACTTATCACCGTAAATAGACAGTATGGAAGCGGTATCGCAACCGTTTCTCAGGTTAGTATTTTGATCCGAGTAACCCTCCGCCCCACCCTATCTTAGCAGCACTTTGTGCACCTTGGCTATGTGATCGGTTAACTTGGCCAATAGCCTACTGACCAGGCAAATATGTTTGGTGGGCCAAATCAGCCTATATCGGTCACAAATTTAGACAGAAGTTAGACAAAGTTCGTTAGACAAAGTTCGTTAGACAAAGTTCGATGCTTCCAGATTCGTGTAATTCAGCTCTTTTATCTTGTTGCGTGCTCTCTATCTTGTTGTGCGTCCAGGTTTATTTTTCTCTCAGACTGACGTAATCTGCAGTTTTTAGTATTGTAAATTTGAAACAGTTTAGTCCATTTTTTCCCTTCTTTGTGAAATGCTGTCGCTGTGTTAACGGTTAGTGTTAGTGTTAGTGTTAACGGAGAATATACCTAGAATTTGCATCTTGGTTCGGTTTGTCTTTGCGTTTGTCATGATTTTTTGTTTATTTCAGAGACGTTTCTTACGCAACCCATACCCTCGGGCTGCTGACGAGTACTACTGGTGGGTTCCTCTGTCTTATACCCAAGACTTTACTGAAGTGAAGAATCAATGGCTCCCAAATAACCAGGATACCATCCAGGTCGCTGGTCTCGATGACGGTGATTTCGTTATTTTCAACGTTGAACAGAAAGGTAAAATATACCCGGAGAGTGTGTGTAGATTTGTGTGATTATGTTGTCAAAAGTTTGATGACACTCTACACATGGATGTGCATCCATGGATTAATCATTGAAAGAAACAAAAATGAGATTTTCGAGATTTTTCTTAACTGATCAGCTATATAAGATGTTGTTAAGCGAGGGAAGAATAAGGTTTCGGATATTTTGGTTGCACACCCGGAAACCGTCTTCAGCTAAGAACAAACTAAATCATAAACTTAACAAGAGCTGTAGGCTCATATGGCACTTGCACAGGTAGAGATGTATTGTTTGATCAAAAGTACTTTTCGACTTTGCGGTTCAGATGCGCACTTTAAGGGAGCTAAAGAAAAAGTATTTTATTTTTGAACTTGGCTGTAATGATGCGCACTTTAAAGGCGCTAGAAACTGATCTGTAAGCAAAACCCTTGAGGCAAAAACGATAACAGACCCTTAGGATCATTGATATGTAGGGGAGATACAGGTAAGACGGAACCAGTAACGGTTTTTCGATTGCTGCCTTTTCTGTTTCTGGAACATTGCAGTGAACTTTAATCCGTCTGATAGCTTCTTTATCCCCACTTCCTTGCTAATTTTTTGAAAATTTTTCCCCGTACGGTTTCTGAGATTAAGCAGATTTTGGTAGGAAGGTCAAAAGGTCCGTCTTATCTGGAGGGGGTGGCAAGATGGACCACCAGAGGGGGCAAGACGGGCAATTCTTCTCTTCATCACCTTTCTTCGTAGAAATGCATCAAGTAAGCACGGTAATGTCAACAGTGGCTCTTTTCAACACACTGAAGCCAGGAAAGTCAACACCAAATGTATGAAGTGATGCCTGGCTTGCCGTTCCTCCAGAGGGGTGGGCTTTGGTAGTTTTATCACCGCTGCCTTCAAACTGAATCTTCCTTTTTCAGTGGTTTCTTGAAAATTGTACGAGGGACAAATCCTCTTGCAGAACTTGCTCGTTGTCTTTCGGGTCCCCCCATACCCTTCCCCTTGTAACCCCCGGTCCGTCTTACCAACAAACCATGTGGTCCGTCTTATCTGCAGTGGGTTGATTTTAAACAAACTGTCACCAAACTCGCTAGATGGCACAGAATGGATGTGTCATCACTTCTAAAGAAAGTTCGGAGTCGGGACTGTTTGGTAGCAAAACCCCTAAGACCTAGTATTTTCCAAGCAAGAGATATCACAAAAAATACTTGACATCAAATTTTTCCAAAGCAGCCTCTTAAAACATCAAATTCAATTTTCTTGGAAACTAACCAGCCAATCTTCTTGTTTTTTTCGGCAGACATGAAGGCAAGATGGCTGTACCTTACTGTCACCACTGGATGGCACTGCTGCCAATCTCTGAATTTTAAAATGGAAAGGTCCGTCTTATCTGCCGGTCCGTCTTGGCTGTAATGATTGTGTAAATGATTTATCCAGAGCATCTGTTTGTTAAAAAGGTACAATTTTATTGACAACTTTTTGAAACTCACAAAGTTCCATCCCGATCTCTCCAGCCTATGACGGTCACGTATTTTCCGGTCCCCCCCCCCCAATTACTGTCGGATCCGGTCCGGTCATGAAAAAGATCACTAGAGACATGTCTTCTGTTCAGTTATTAAATTTCACTCAAATCCGATCACCCGTTCCAAAGTTACGAATGACTCAATATTCCGGATTCTCCCTCCCTCTACTCCCCCCCACGATACGCTTCCCAAGTTTCGTCGTGAAAATCCCTAACAACGCCATCACCGGAATTCCCGGAAACTCCCCTCCACCCCCCCTCCCCAAGTGTCCGGATCCAGTCCAATTGTGTAAACGATTTATCTGGAGCAGATGCTTGTTCTTCCCAGCAAGTTTCACTCCGATCCCTCCATTCCTACCGTTTCTCGTGATTTCCGGTCTCCCCCCCCCCAACTCCCCCATAGCCATCGAATCCGGTCCGGACTTCATTTGGGACATCAGAGATATGTCATTTATTCAGTTATTAAGTTTCATTTCAATCCACACCCGTTCCAAAGTTACACACTACTCAATTTTTCGGATTCCCCCGCCCTCCACTCCCCCCAGATGGTCCGATCGGGAAACTGATTATTTCCAGGCTAGTTTGATCGGGTCCCTGATATGCCTGCCAAGTTTCATCGTCCTAGCACATCTGGAAGTACCCTAACTCGAAAAAGTGTGTCAAAAACTACTAAATTCTCAGGATTCCCCCGCCCTCCACTCCCCACTAGATGGTCGGATCGGGAACCATAACTCGAAAAAATATGACAAAAAAACTCGGACCGACCGACCGACCGACAGACAGAATTGCGATCGGTATATGGCACTTGAGCCAGAGGCTGCAAGTGCCATAAGAACAATAGCAAAAGAACAGCGTTGCGGAAACCAGAAAACAACATGCGATTAAAGTCAGAAGACGATGTGGATTCAAAATAAAAATAAAAATAAAATAACGAAGATTAAAATGTGCGTGTTTAAAAAGTTCTGTGACAGTAAAACACAATGTAACCGGCATTCTGAAGACGCATTCGTTCACGGGGAGCTAGTGCTAAGAATAGCGCTGTCAGTGGGGTCGTTCTTCTTAATATACCTTAGTATGTACTTGCTCTTCTCTAGGATACTACAGAGTCAACTACGACGCCATGAACTGGCTAAAGATCTCCCAAGCTCTGTCTACCAACAAAGATTCTATCAACGTCATCAACCGAGCCCAGATCGTGGATATGAAAAAGAAAAATATGGTGTGTTGTGTGGTGGATATGCATAGCGTGGCTAGATGTAGCGGGCGAGCATGGTATTGGCTACTGGTTTGTGGATGTTAATGCACCGAGTCTTTTCGAAGGCGATACCAGTTCGTAGGTCAATAACTAAACAGGTTATTTATTACTCACTCTGTTTCAGGATACAACACTGACACTGACACTAGCACAATAAACTCAACCTAGAACTCCCCTGAGTCCCTTGGCTGACTTGAGGCTATGCCCCAGCTTGAACTGACTCAGAACTCGACTGAGCTCAGAACTGAACTGAACTCAACTCCGAACTGACTTTCCAACCGTGGGTTCGGTCCTTATAACGGGTTTCTAAATTCCCATAGAGTGCACTAGCGAATAGGGTTGCCTTCTCTGACGTTCTAGCGAATCTCTATCAGACTGAAAGATTTGGAACCAACAGGATAAGTTCGTCTAAGTTCTTTTTCTCCTCAATTGGGGAAAAGGTAATAATCTCTTTCAGTCTGGAGAAAAGCGTGGGAAAAAGTAATAATTCTCTTTCCGCCTGGAGAAAAGCGTGGGCGTTAGAGTTAGTCCGAAAATAGAGAGTTGAGGATAGAGTTTGTTTAGTAAGTTTTGGAACAAAATATTTGTTTATCCTAAATGTATCCTCACATTACGCCCTCCCTCTGAGAAAATCGAGCTCCCGCGAGATAAAAAGGTTTTCACTTCAACTTTAAGCATTAAGAAATGAAACACATTAATTATAGCCTGCACTGAGATTTACATTATTTACACGAATTTTAAGTTGTTATTGACAGTAATTTTTCTATTACTACTGACATCTGAAACGATTTATTTTTTTATTTTTATGTTATTTAAATTTTTTTGAGTTTTTACTTCGGACACGCATGACGAATACACATACCAAGTAGATTAATACGAATAACATGGGTTGACACATCGGTAGACGACTTCACTGTACAATGTGTGATTGTACTTCACAATTGTCTTTCAGAACAACTTCCTGACAGTTGCTCAGTAATGTCTTCAATAACTTCACTTAAATAAGTGTTCAGAGGTGTGACCGCTTACATTCCTTGGGTCATCATTCTGTCACTATCGGCAATACTGCAGAATTACGTCACTGAAATAAGCGTTCGTGTTATGCCTGCTTGCCTTTCTGAGAGTCAGAACTAAACTAATCACTGTTAGCCTTTTTGTGGTGCTAGCTACGGCGCTGTCACATTCTGTTATATCCGTCCATTAGCAGTAGTTTGTGCACAAAGTTTCAGTCACTGTTCAAAGTTTCAATCACTATGGTCACATCATCACTATCATCATTCCATGTAGATGGGATTCGGTGTCCAGTTTCTTCTTGGTTCTTTGGCTAAAATCGAACTGACATCTTCTTCTTAATAGGATGATCAAACGAAGTAACACGTCTGCTGGGTGCTGGTAGGTCAATGGGTTCTCGACCTCATGTCAGCACATAGACGTTGCTGGCGTTCTATGCTTGTTTCCGTTAGAAAAGAGTAACGTTCTTTTCCTGTCGTTTTAGGGTTTAACTTTTTGGGTTTTTCAGTATTTTCCCTAATTCTCATTTTTTTTCGTTGTTTAGCAGGTTTATTTTGCCGAGAAGATATTAATCAACCTTCTTATTAATTTATCATCATTCTCTCTTCAGAATAATATTTGTAGCTTCGGCTACACGTATCGTCTAGGCGCGGTAAAGTCTATCAGAACCTCGTGATATTTTCCGCGTGTTATTAGTCTCTTGAACGCATTATGAGTTTGCTGAAGAATTTGCCGGGTATCATTCTTATTGAGCACCGATTATTATTATTTTCTTGCTTGCTCGCGAAATTTCGTCAGCATGGCCTTCTTCATAGTAGGCTATTGATTTATTTTGCTCCGTTTCTTCGCGTCTGTGCTCCCCTCAAAGGATGTGACATTATTACGAGTTTTATGTCTTTTTGGCTGATGAGGGATACAGTTCTTCGGCCTTCCCTCCTAGTCGACGGTGGGAGCTCATTCGTTTCGTTGCTTATTCGCTTTGGGAACTGGCGTTTGGATATTTTTCGTAGTGGATTTTACCAGTATGCTAACAGTAGCTTTCCAGATTAGTAAGTAAGTTGGTGTGGTGAATCGCGGTCGTTCCACTTATTATATATTTTGACGTATCGTCCGTTAGCACTCATTTCTCGATATATTGTAGCCTCTGGCGTGGTTTGGAATTTTTGAAATGGATCATTCTAGCTTCGTTTTGCCACCCCTTTTTTTTTCTTTCCCACCTTTGTTGTTCTCCTGTTTATCAGCAATGTCTTGGTATTTGATTTTTGGTTCGTAAGAGCGGTAGGTTTTCTTGGAAGATTAGTTTAGCTTGGATTTTTTGGATTTACTCGGATATCAAAATACGAAGTTTAAATAGGTTTTTGTTTTTGTTGATCGTGCAGTTAGTCAAGGGGACCGAGCTCACTCCAGGCTACTGGTGCATGACGTCACTGTACGATATAGTTTTGATCCGTACGGAAAAGTTGAAGTAGAGAAAAAAATATATGTTAGGCTTATACGGTCACGTGAGCGACAGTTCATGACGCTGCTACTCACTGGGAGCGCATAAACTATAGTTGTTAATTAAAAATGTATTAACAAGAATGTTTTGCATTTTGTTATTTCATTTCCTTAATATTTTCATTAGTACCATTTCCTTTTTCAGTTTGCGAAGCTTGGTGGTACTTTTTTTCTATTACCCGAGTTTCCATATTTAACGATGTTCTCATTAGTGCTCTGTTCCTTCCCTTTATTTCCCTCCGAGTTGACATCGTATCAAAAGTTAATGTGGGTTTTCTGTTCAAAGTTGTGGCAAATCGTACAATGGATCATATCAGAATTTTTTTTTTTTTTTCATTTCTCGTTCTGAACCTGCGTACCGTTGTGACTTTTTCCAAATGTGCAATTTCCTGCTTCTGTTCTCCTTCGTTTATCTTCCAGCCCCCTCGTTTAATTATGCAATGTGTCAGGATTGCTACTCGCGTTTACTTAATCTAATTCGGCGGGCTTTGGATTTATTACGTCTCTTTGGCCGAACTAATTTGAGGCTGATTTTCCGGTCCTTTTGACACAGTATGGAATCAGCTTTACTATTTACAAATTCAGTCTTTGAGGAGGTTTTGATATTCGGCCTGAGCGAGTTCTTACTTCCCCAGTTCCTTCATTGGCTACTTTAACCGTAGTTTGTTCATGATACTGATTAGGATACCTAGCGGCTGGTTCCGAAGGGCCTGGCATCGGTTCTTCGTATTGCTTTTTTGGAGCTTTTTCGGTTTTTTCAAAACTGTCCGTTACTATCCGTTTCTTTGGTCTTCCTAGCTCGGGATCTCGAGAAGAGGATGGGGTCATTAGGTTTCCCCATGCTTGTGACAGGCGTCCTTTTCGTGCTTTAGCTTTATCCGATAATTTTCGCGCTTGTTCCGCTGCTGAGGTTTGAGGGTTCGTATATTGGTAAGTTTCCGGCGGAACGTTTTGTGAGGGCAATCCACTAGGTCCTGCTTCATCCGGGTTAAATACGAATTCTGTCGGTGTTTCTGGTTCCGGCTCTCTTATCATTTCCGGTGCTTGGTAATTTGGGGCAAAGGGATTTGTCGTTTGCCATTGAATTGGCTCTTCGACTATTGCTGGGGCCCTAGTGGCTGATTCCGGTACTTTATACTCCGGTGCAAATGGGTTTAGCCTTTGTTGTTTGTCTCTTTTATATTCCTGCAACAATTCAGTAGGAGAAATTAGCATGTATTTTCGGGAGTCTGCAATCTCTTGTTTCATTTTCCAATGATCATGACTGACCGGACTGTCGAAACCTCGCCATTTTTTGTCGAAAGTCAGAGTTGTTGGGAAAAAAGCTTGTTCTAGGGTATTGCTCTCTTGTTCGTCTTCGCTCGATGGATACGCATCATTGGGTGAAATGCGGTAAAAATGTCGTGAGGAATTTAGTTTTGGTTTAACTTCTTCTGGTATTTCATAACCAATTTCCGGTGAAGGAGTTCTAAAGTACGGAATTCCTATGTCTGTCGGGTGATTGAGATGTATGGGTGAAATATTTTGTTCTACCATTAAATCCGGTTGATTTCTTCCGCGTTTTGGGCTAGAAATGCGTGAAGGGAAGAATTGCATTTGATTTTGTTGGGACTGCAGGAAGCTTGGAATTTCGATATCTGAATCAAACTGCAAGCTAGGGTAACCGTCGAGTTCAGGTGGAGAGCTTGCGCGTGAGTGGGGAATCTGTGATTGGTTGTTCAGAGGGATCGCAACGTTACTCCCGGTTAAAGGTGCCCCTGAACTAGCATAATCGTTAAACTCGTCGTCGTCGAAAATTGTAGGTAAGAACAGGTGATGCGGTTTCATGCTTCTCAAGCGGTTTGCTAATATTGGACCTTTCTCGAATAGGGATGAGGTTTCATTTGTTTCCGGTAGGGGTTCGGTTGTCCACGGGCTTTTTTGGTGTGCTCTTTTTAGACGGTTATGGTGAGCGACGTAAGGTTTACCGGTTTCCGCGTGTCTCAGTTGATAAGTTAGGTCATTTTTCTCTCTTTTTTCAACACGGTAAGGGCCCTTGTATCTGTCCGCTAGCTTCCCATCCTTCTGAATTTCAAGAAATACTAAGTCACCGGGTTCATAAGTGTGGAAATTACGGGCTTTCCTATTGTAGTACTCAGTATGATTATCTTTGGACTTTTCAAGATTTTTCCGCACAGTCTCATAGCAATAACGCATTCTTGCTATTATCTCCGATTTAAAGTTCGAATCCACGTTGTAGAATTTACGGCATCCAAGTATTTCATTTATAGCTGTTTTGGGTTCCCGCAAGAAGAAAACATAATGGCTGGAATCACCTAGCGATTCTCGGTAGCTAGTATTTATAGCGAAGACTACCATTTGGAGGTATTTGCACCAGCTTGTTGGATCATCTTTGCAAACTATGGCCAGACTGTCCGCGAGTGTGGAATGAAATCTTTCTATCGGGTTTGCTTTCGGATTTGCTGCGCTTGTCAGTAAGCGAGTGACGCCTAGGATTTTAAAGAGCTCCGCGTTCAGTGAATGTAGGAAGTTGGTGCCTCTGTCCGATAGGATCGCTGAAGGGAAACCGTATTTACAGAACAACTGTTCTACTAGGGCCTCCGCAATATCTGATGCTTTTTCTCCGTAAAGTGGTAAGGCGAACAAGAATTTTGAGAACATGTCAGTGACTGTCAACACTGCCTTGTATCCGCGTTCTGAGGGGGTTCCGGCTTTCCAAATGTCCATGCTTAGTATCTCGTAAGGTTGAGTTGGGAGTGGGGCGCTTCCAAGAATTTGGATTGGTCTGGTGGGAGTCAACTTTCTTAGGTTACATCCTGTGCAAGCTAGGATGTATTCTTTTACCTTGCTGTAAGCACCAGGTCGATAAAATTCTTCCTTGAATTTATGATAGGTTTTTGCCAGTCCCAGGTGAGCTAAATCTTTGTCATGGATTTGCTTGATAGCTTCTGCAAGTAGAATTAGTGGCAACACCGGTATCATTTTGATCTCCGCTGATTTGTAGGGTTGCGGTGGCGTATAATATCTGCATAGCACACCACTTTCATCAACGATAAATTGATCCGCGTCTTTTTCGAAGGATTTTAAGTCGAGCGGTAAGCTAATTGAGGATTCTACCCGGTCTATTAAGTTTTTGCAGAAATAATCGGTCTGCTGGAATTTTCGCAAGTTTTCTAGGCGCAGGGGCGATCTTTTTTCTAACACGGAAACGTCAAGTGAGTCATCAGTATTTGAGTCAGTGGTTAAGCTTTTGGGATGAGCGATCTGAACTGGGGTAAGGTTTTCGGAAGCAGAAGTTTTTTCTTTTGCCGATTTTGGGGTTTTAGCCGTTTTTTGACCTTTCTTCGTTGACAATTTTGGTCCGACCGCATTAACGGCTTGAACTGTTTCCGTTCGTTTTTCCGAGTCCAGAATATCAAGCATATTTTGTAGTTCCGTCAGGGAAAAAGTTTGAGGTTTCTCTTTTGGTGTTTCAGGTTCGCATGGAAGTCGTGAAAGGAAATCCGGAATTCGGTTGAATTTTCCTGGTAAATAAACGATTTCGTAGTCATACTGACTGAGCGTTAGGACCCATCGAGTTATTCTTGAGTTCTTTGGTTCGCGCAGGCACTGAAGGTACTGTAATGGTTTGTGGTCCGAGTAGATTTTTATCTTTCTCCCTAAAATATAATGCTTCCAAGTTTCGATGAACGTAATTATTGCTAAAAATTCTTTTTCCAGAACAGAGTAGCTGGTTTGAGCCGTATTTAGTGTTCGGGATCCATACTCAATGATCCGCTGACCTTTTCCATCCGGGTGATAAAGTATTGCTCCTATACAGTCTTTAGACGCGTCGGTCGCCATTTCTATTTCTAGTTCTGGTTGGTAGAGGGTTAGAACTGGTGCCGAGGTTAAAGCATTTTTCAGAGTTTCAATAGCCTGTATTTGTTCCGGTCCCATGTGAATTTCTGCTCCCTTTTTTAGCATGTTAGTAAGAGGTAAGGCAAGTTTGGAATAATTACGGATGAATTTCCGCAGGTATGACGTCATTCCCAGAAAGGCTCGCAATTTAGTTATGTCAGTTATGGATTTTGGGTCAAAATTTGTTATCGCGCTGATTTTTGCGGGATCTGGCGAAATTTGGCCCTCGCTAATCACATGGCCTAGGTACGATATTTTTCTTTTCAAGAAGAAGCATTTTGAAGCTTTTAGTTTCAGTCCGGCATCATGAATTTTGGTCAAGGTTTGTCTGATAACTTCCTTGTGGCTTTGGAAGTCCTTGGAAAAAGCGCAGATATCATCCATGAATAAACAGATATTTTTGTTTAGTAATCCGCGAAAGATTTTTAGCATAAGCTGGACAAAAATTCCCGGCGAAGTTTTTAGTCCGAACGGTAATCTTTTGTACTGGAAGAGTCCCATGAATGGTACGGCAAATGCTAATTTTGGCCTGTCCTGTTTTCTTACTTTTATTTGGTAGAAGGCCTGAAACAGATCTAGAGTGCTGAAAATGCAAGCACCGCCCATGGCTTGGAGATTATCTACCGTAAGTGGATTCGGGTTGCTGTTGCCCTTTAAGACAGTATTTAGACGTCGGAAATCTGTACACATGCGGAGTGAGCCATCTTTTTTTGAGACGAGCACCACTGGGAAAGACCAAGGCGAGGATGATTCCTCAATCAAATCGAGATCCATCATTTCATTTATTTTGCTTTCCACCCAAAATTTGTGCTGATGTGGCAGCTTGTATGGTCTTATCGAAATGGGTTCTGCATCACCAGTATCAATCGTGGCTTCTAACAATTTTGTACAGCCTATGTCTTTTTCGTCCCTAGCGAAGCTCCATCTGTGATCCCAGAGTAAAGATCCAAATTCTTCTTTTTCTTTTTCACTTTTTGCTTCATTTAAATCAAACTGTGACAAAAATGCCTCTTTTGACATTCCGTAATCTTCGTCTGAAGTTTCATTTTCGGCTTGCTCGTTATTCTGAATAGATGCAATTACGTCCGGAATTAAAATTTCATCTTGTCCGTCCGTAAAAATAGTAGCTGTGCCAATAGGTCCTGCCGGTAGTTTCACTGGGTGGTTTTGACCATTCAAAATTTGTATTTTTCCCCGTCCATTTTCAGCCGATATCAGTTGGTCGTCAATTATGACTTTTGAGTAGCCTTCGAGTGGGAAACTTTCGATTATAAAATCGCCAGTAGCTCTACTGTTTGTACCTGAATTTTCGTTGATTAGTCTAACGCTTACCGTTGAATTTTTACACGCGGAGATTGTGGTCCGCTTTTCCAGTATTACAAGCAATCTGGTTGTGGGTCTTTCACGGTTATTTCCTATTTCCTTTGGAGCTACTGCGACGTTTGCGATTAAGTGCGGCTTAGGACTGGTACTTTTATCGGAAGGGGCGGACTTTGGTCCTTGGCTTATTATTCCAATTTCCGATTCGCGGCTAGGTTTGAGGTTCGTCCGGCTGATGTTATTCAGTGCTTCAATTATTGACCGTATTTGAGCGTCTCTATTTGGGATTTTGGAACGCGTGGTCGTTGAAAAGGGAACACGAGTTCCTCGGTCGTCTATTGGCATTTGCCTTGTAATCCCGTTTTGCCGATTCCTTTGCTGGCTGTTCCCGTAGCGGCCGTAGCCTGTCCAGGGGGGAACTCTCTGCAGACCGAAGGGCGCCTGAAAATGTTGATTATTTGGCCGGTCGTGGTTTGCTCTTCCGAAGTTTCGTCGGCTCTGCTGATTTTCCCGGTAGACGTTATTCACGAAGACTAATGTTTTTTGGTAGCCTTTCGGTCTACTTGGGGGCCTTGGTTTGTCTCGTCTCGGATACACGCTGGAAATTCGGTCAGTTTGCGCGTCATCTCGAAATTCCCTTGAAAAGTCAGATTTGAAATGCACAGTTTTATTCTCTGCATCTAGGAAAATTTTGTTTTCTCTCAGAAATGGATATCCGATCACCACCTCATATGGAATGTTAGAACATATCAAAAACTCGGTAGGCATAGTTCTCCCTCGAAATTTAACGTTCACATACGCTAATTCTCGAGCTTCGAGAGAGTGGCCTGTAATCGAGCTAAGTTGCCGAGTTACGGGTCGGACTTTGCGTCTTTCGTCAAGTTTAAATTTTTCGAAAACATCTGATCTCAATAAACAACATGATGCACCTGAATCTACTAATGTTTTAGCTCTGACATTATTAAACGTGAAGCAATTTACAATCGGCAAGTCACAAAATTCATCAAAAACTTCATTCAAATAATAAGCTCTCTGATTATTGGCATTATGCTGTCTACCTCGCTGCTGTCCTATGCACTTGGTCCAGCAGCGAAAATCTCGTTTTTTGAAAAACGGTTGTAGTTGTTTGGGGATCTGGGTGTGGCATTTCCCGAAAAATGGCTCCCTCTGTCGCTGGGATGCTGTCGCGAAAAATTTCGTCTGGTCTCCGAGAAATATTGATTGCGGCTTGGGCTCGGGAAAACCGTAGATTGCTGCTCGGAACGCATAAACGAAGGGAAGAATTTGTTTGGTCGGGGGCGGTTAAGGAAGACTGGGTCTTCGGTTGGTGTTCGGTAAGCGACGTCCCGCTCGCGTTTGAAGCAATTACGCTGGATGTGTCCCTCTTTGTTGCAATAATAGCAGATAATTGCCCTTCTATTTGAGAAATTTGTTTCATTTTGGGGATTTTGTTGGGATCTTGACTGGTTATTTTCGTCGTTTTCCGCGAAAGATACTCTACGGAGCCTGATATTTGTTGGTCTTTTGGGGGTTTCAGGTGACCGATCTCTGGTTGGTGTTTCGTGGACTGAAGGTGATGACGATCTTGATCTAACATTATCTGGGGCCACAATAGATCCCGCTGCGTTGATTGCTAATTTTCGGTGGGCTTTTACCAGATTTTCTATCGAGATCTCATTTTCAACCGTCTCAATTGCTGTCTCAAGGTTCTGAATTTGTCTGCTCACACAAATTTTAAACAGTCGCTCTGGTAAGCCTATCTTGAAATTCTCGAATACCGCCCTTGTGAATGTTTCGTTTACAGTATCACCCAAGGTGACTGCTGTCTTGCGACGCACTAAGTCCGCGTAATCCCTGACTGACATGTGAGGGAGCAAGGTCGGGATGTCGTATCTGAGTTTTTCGAGGTCGGTCGTTTCTTTGAAGCGTAGTCTGAATTTGTCCACGAATTCCGCGTATGTCAAGGTATCTGTCATTATTGTGGCGACATATTTTAACGCGTTTCCTTTCAGTCGTAGGGGCAGGATGCTTTTAATATTTGCCCATTCTGCATCTCCTCCCGCATAGCTGAGGATGTAGTCGAGGATCTGTAAAAATTCGTTGACGTCTGTGGTTCCATCAAATTCTGGAATATTTTTAAGCAGGTTTGTTTTCTGAGCTTTTTCAGATGCTCCGTAAAAACGTTCTTCGGCTGTTGCCATTTTTCTCAGATTTTGTTCCACGGAGAGAAAAAAATTTCAGGGTATTTGACCAGAAAAATCTCGTATAAACATCAGTTCGGTTTCATGAATTTCAATTTGGTTTCGGTTTTACACACATGATCGGGTATTTATGGATTTAGTCGGGTTTGTTTTCATGTGGAAAAGGGTTTCGTGGGGTGTTTAATTCATGGCTTTAAAAAATCATCGTTAAACATGGGTGTTTGATTCATGGCGTTAAATATCATGTGGGTATTATGGAATATACATCATCATATGGATACGTTTGGTATTAGTTATTGACCGCGCATGTCACCAAATATGAAAAAGAAAAATATGGTGTGTTGTGTGGTGGATATGCATAGCGTGGCTAGATGTAGCGGGCGAGCATGGTATTGGCTACTGGTTTGTGGATGTTAATGCACCGAGTCTTTTCGAAGGCGATACCAGTTCGTAGGTCAATAACTAAACAGGTTATTTATTACTCACTCTGTTTCAGGATACAACACTGACACTGACACTAGCACAATAAACTCAACCTAGAACTCCCCTGAGTCCCTTGGCTGACTTGAGGCTATGCCCCAGCTTGAACTGACTCAGAACTCGACTGAGCTCAGAACTGAACTGAACTCAACTCCGAACTGACTTTCCAACCGTGGGTTCGGTCCTTATAACGGGTTTCTAAATTCCCATAGAGTGCACTAGCGAATAGGGTTGCCTTCTCTGACGTTCTAGCGAATCTCTATCAGACTGAAAGATTTGGAACCAACAGGATAAGTTCGTCTAAGTTCTTTTTCTCCTCAATTGGGGAAAAGGTAATAATCTCTTTCAGTCTGGAGAAAAGCGTGGGAAAAAGTAATAATTCTCTTTCCGCCTGGAGAAAAGCGTGGGCGTTAGAGTTAGTCCGAAAATAGAGAGTTGAGGATAGAGTTTGTTTAGTAAGTTTTGGAACAAAATATTTGTTTATCCTAAATGTATCCTCACATGGATGACGCACTCCATCTGGCACAGCAGGGATACATCACGTACTCCACAGCTATGGCTACAACTAGGTACCTAAAGGCGGAGAGGGAGTGGCTACCATGGTCCTCTTTTGATGCCAACGCTGTGTTCCTGGACAGCATGATCGTCGGACAGGATGCTTATGCCAACTTCAGGGTTAGTGAGATTGTCGGACATTGAGATTGAGGATTGATTGAGATTGTCGGACATTTCGACATTGTCTGATGGGAGATTTGAATGCGGATATTAGGAAGAGCTCAGTGCTGCTTGTTTAGACCGGAATCCGATTTTTTTTTTTGTAGATAGGGATTCTGTTTGAACCTATAGCTTAAGAACGCGGTGTTGAAGATCCGTTCTGAACCCATAGACAATCTTTCAGCGAAAACGTGTCTGCTGTCCTATTATAGGTTTCAGCTTATGAAGACTACTTTAAGTAATCTTAACCTATTTTCAGGACGTAGTTAACTAACTAACTAAGTTGACTGGTAATATTCTTATGTTTGTCATTTCAGTTAATGACTAAACAAATTTTAAACTAATGTTGGACCTGAAACTGTGTCTAGGTAAATGTACGCCATACAACTTGGCTTGACAGATATTATTATCCTAAAAAAAGTAAACCCTGTGAATTCAGGCACTCACTAAACTGAATGAAGGCATTGGTGCTATTTGACGGTTTTGAACGAGCTTTCAAGCATGTTAAAAGGGATAAAAGGATAGGTTTCTCGTAAGTGTTCATTTTTTGAGGGCCATTTCCTGGTAGAATCACAGGGCAAATTTGTTCATTAGTAGCCTAGTATGAAAGATGAATCCTATGAACAACGTCTGAAGTAGCTGAAACTGACAACGCTTGTTTTTCGACGGCGGCGTGCTGACATGCTTGTGACATACAAGCTGACCTCACAAGAACAACCCCCAATTTGTATGCCCATTGTCCAGAGCATTGGCGCAGATAGAAGGGGACACTCTAAGAAGCTGTTTAAGCCATCTGTCAGAACCCGACAACGACAACAATTCTTCTCTTGCCGAGTTGTCAACACATGGAACAGCCTGACCAACGAAACTGTATCAGCACCCAACGAGGAATCCTTCAAAAAGTTGTTAGATGAAGAGTGGAATGGTGTGCCCTCGAAGTACAACTGGGATGCATCTGACCTCTAACTGATCATCAATGACGGAGCGATTCAACAGATCAAGATTGATCTTAATTCGCTCCGAAGTGCGAATTAAGGAATTAAGGTATAACATTAAATTCCCTGATGTTCCTTTAAAAAATTTGTGCTTTAGCTAAATAAAGTAACGCACTGAGTCATGTAAAGTATAATTTATTTATACCGTTCATGTATTTTGTACGGCCAATTGGCAACTAAAATATTCGTTCTTTATTCATGGGAATGTTCAGCTCAGGACTATAATTTGCGTTGTCATTTAACATCATTATATGTATGGTCCTGAATTTTCTTAGTACTTCCAAACAGGAAAACAAAAAGAAATAACTCATCAGACTTCCTTTCAGATTTATATCCTGCGTCTTGTTAAGCCTCTCTATGACTTCTTGACATTCGAAGAAGGCTCGTCGGAAGATCTCCTACCCCTCTTCTCCCGCACTCTGGCCGTAAAGTGGGCTTGCAAATTTGGACTTCCCGATTGTGTCTCCAACTCGAATCAGCTTTATGACGCTTGGGTCGCTGACAGCGGTGTAGGTGCCAGCACGTGAGTTTTGCTTGTGTTCTTGGCGTGGCAACACCCACCTGTCACAAGTCCTAACGACACCATATCGGACCGACACAGCGATTACCAGTCACAGAGCCAACCAGTGGAAAATAACACTAGGGAGTAGGCGCCAAGAAAATTGACGCATGCTCGAGTAGCAGCGATACTAGATCCATTAGCGATAGAGAACGTCCCTACTGAAACTCAGTCAGTAGTTCACAAGCACTAGCTCCGATAACTTCATATTCTGGATATTGCAAAAAAATGATACAGCCTTCATTGTTCCCTTGGTGTGTGGCGTGTGGGCGGCGCTACGAGTATATATGGCCCGTTTACAAAACATGGAAAGCATAGGTCTTGGCTCTACTCCCTAGTGTTATTTTGCTCTGGAGCCAACCGATTACCGTTCCAGACTGGGGGCACTCTAGTCGGAAATTCCACTCAAATCGGGAATGTATAGGCCTGGTGCATTCTGTGCTGTAGCCTGTCTGTTATAATCCTTCAGAAGAAAGAGGTCAATACGTGAGGCCTTTTTTTCGAACATGTCAAGAATAAAGAAAATAAATAATAAATAAATACAAAGCAAGAGAAAAGGCTTTCGCCTCTAAATAAATATAAGAAATTTTGAGTAGCTGAATTGATCAGAGTTAAAAATCCCATCAACAATGCGCTTGACACTACTGATCGGTTCAGCATTAACAGCATCTTCGGTAAAGCCCCGTCTCCATTACCGTAAACCGACCGTTTTACGGCCGACCGTTTGACCGTTACGGCAGTGAAGACGGGTCTTTCTCTATACGGACGGCCGTAGCCGTAAAACGGCGGTACTGACCCCTCCGTAACCGTAAAACGGACGTAGTGGAGACTGCTTTTTTGTCACAGTCCCATGTAACTGTTTTTCAACTGTTTTTCAAGTCGCATATAAACTATTTTTTAAATTTCAACACAAGATTCACCTATTTGGGACTAATGTATAGACCACATTTTTGCGGTTACGGACCTAATGAAGACCACATTTTTGCGGCTACGGACCGTCCGTAAAACGGTCGGTTTACGGTAATGGAGACGGGGCTTAAGGCTGTTCCAAGGATAAAGAATGTAATAATGTTCCAAGAACCTGCTACGCACACCTGCTAAACACACAGTAGCGGAAAAGTAAAATATTTAAAGTTTAACTGAAAAGCCAACTTATTTTTGTGTCATTTTAGTTGAATACACTGAATTATTTGGATTCTGCAAAGGGATTTTTATTTTTCCGCTATTTGCTCTAGTTATGACGTTCAGAATATCTGCGGCTGTCCCCACAGCGAAAATTCTACTATGACGCGGGAAATTTTTATCTAAACACAAACAAGGCTTTTCAGTGGGCAGTGGCGATATTGGTGAAGATTGCTTAGTGCCTGAACAAAAAAAAAGTCATAAATCTTTCTTGTAAGGCATACAACAAATTAGAGGTACCACAAATCACACGGAAATTCCACTATTAATAATCGATTATTCCTGAATAGCGGAACAACCAAGTAACGCATTTTCAGCGGGTCTTCAAGCCAATTTAAGTGAATAAGTGATGGGTAACTAGATTGTCATATCCCAATCCTTTTCGGTTAAACTTTAATATGCAAGCTGTAATCAATTTCCGGAACGGACGAAGTTTCATTGTCCGTGCCAGATTTGATCAGTCAATCACTTTGAAATTCTTACAACGTGCTTAATTTTTGTTTCAGTGCGGGTTAATATTTGGTTCTTCGTATCTCTTGTTTTCTTTTTGTGCTCGGCCTTTGAAAAATCTGGAGCAAAACATTGCTTTATCGTCGAGCTTCAACTATAAACCAATCCAACAACAAGGAACAGCAAGAAAATACTACTGTACACCATTCACTCGCGTTGTTACTAGTTGTTAGGCCAAAAAACAAGGTCCTAGTGCGACATTTCGTTATGCATATGAAATTGCTTCCATTCCATAAACTTTTCTCTGTTTTATATAGCCTATTTTTTTGCGTACTTTTAATTTTGTTATGACCCTGGAAACTCTCAATGGCGATTATTACCTTAAATTACCTTGAATCGCACTTTCCAGCGAAAGGTAATCCAGTCGTGCGCTGGCTCAGTGATGAATGGGGAGGGCCGAAACTTGGGAATCCCATGCAGTTTTCCAAGGCTTCCGAGTCCAGTCTTTGTCAATCGATGACTTGAAGGCCTCCACCAGAGCAAAATAACAATAGGAAGTAGTGCCAAGACTTGGAAAAAGTGACACACAGTCGAACAACAGCGATACCAGCACTACTAGCGGTAGTGAACGTTCCTACTGAAACTTAATCAGTCGTGCACCAGCGCTGGCTCCAATAACTTCAGATTCTAAACACAGCAAAAGAAAGATAAAACCTCCATTGTTTCCTTGATGTGTGCAGATCGCATCTTAGCTTTACTAGAAATTTTTAGACCCGGAAGTTTGTCTCGCTTTAAATGCCGCAAGCGTAGTGGGCGGCGCTATGAGTATGGCCCGTTTGGAAAGCATGGCAAGCATAGGTCTTGGCGCTACTCCTTAGTGTTATTTTGCTCTGGCCTCCACACTATCTGCCATGACAGTTTTTTTACTGAGGGAATTCCATAGCGGTACCAGTGGCGTTCTCACGGGTTTGCTTTCCGAAAAACAAAACGAATCTTCGCTGAGCGCAAGAATTCGCGTAAAGCAGTTCCGGCTATGCAACTTTCCAAGACCAAGTTTCTGCTCACGTCGCGAGTTGGCTTTCCGAAACAGTATTCCATATGACTAAGTCCAAAACACGCCAGTGATCCTCAATAAGAACGAGAAAACCTCGCCATAACGACTCGAACTCAACAACTCAAATCCTGTGTCAACCAATCACGGTGATCGTAGGGGGACAGCTGTGGTACCGCTTCCGTCTCTTCCGCTAGGTACACGGCGATTTTGCATCGGCAAGGAGAGTTAGTCATCAAGAGTATTCGCTCCCCTTCCGAAACTGACGTAGAGCCAAAATAGATCTGGAAAGTGAAGCAAGTTTTGGCTGACGTCGATGAGAAAGCTGTGGTTATCTCAGCTGTATCTTGTGCTTTTAGTGGAATAAATCTTATCTTATCTATCCTATCTTATCTTACTGCCATGTCGGAATGAGTAAAAAATTTAATCGAATTCGAAAAATATATTGAATTTGGCTTGTAAGTAACTGGGAGGTGGAGGGAGATGGAGCTTCGTTAAATGATGCGAAACTATTTTACAGCGTGCCACCAAACTTGAAGAGTACCGTCCTCTGCACCGCTATTCGCAATGGCGACTCAAGCGATTTCGACAACGCAGTTGAGATTCTGAAGGTTTCCAAGGATAAGGCATCCATTGCCACTGCGCTGACTTGTTCCACTGATGCCGTGCTACTCGCCAAGTAAGCCTTTGCTTCGTTCTTAGTTATAATGTTAACTTATTGTGGGTTCTGTCAATTGGTATAATTTTTATATTCCATGTCAAAACCGAACTCTATAGTTTCATTGTGCTCCAAGTTCAGCGGTATTACTTTCCCATCAAACTTAATTCACAATAATTTCAGGCTTCTTGGCTGGACTACCACCGATGTGGAGTCTCCCATACCCAAAGGCAGCGATGCCAACGATGCCATCTACCGAAATCTCGCTCAGAACCCTATTGGGCGCACCCAGGCCTTCCGTTACATCACAGATAATTGGGAACAAGTCAAAAGCTTGTAAGTACTCCTGCGCTGTCTGTCTTTCTGCCTCATTCCCCCCCGCCACCCCTATTGCATATGAAGAAATTTGAAAAGGTCTATATGGAGGCCGATGACTTTTTCGTGCTTTTTTATGTTTGCGCCACGCGTTGGCTTGACTGCACTTCGGCTGGAATATACTTTATGGTTTACTGTCAGATATTTCATGAAATTAGCACAAGGATGCGCAATTTCAGTGATTTGAGATAACCCATAACGCCGTCAGAAGTTTCATAACAGATAGCGCAAGGATGCGCAGTTTCAGCAGATAATATATGAGATGTTATCTGCTATGATTTTGCAAATGTTATGGAATAAACGTCATGCATAATAAGCATTGCCAGGAAGAGCAAAAAAATCGCCGAAATGCATCGGCTTACTTTTCCAGAATCATGTTGACAAGCAGATAAGTTAGCAGGCGGTGTTTCGGCTCTTCTTGTATGCATAATGTTTAAATGCGTTACTTTTGAAAAGCGTAACAGCCAACATCCTTAGTAGTTTCCTTCCTAGGTCTTTGTCCAAGTTCTAGGACTCCAGAAGCATCTTTTCTGAAACCTTTAACCACGGCGCCCATTTGTTTTAAAGTTTTTGCTGAAAAAAACAAGTGCTTTTGGGCGAAGCCTGGCCGTAGTCGGCAAGTGATAACAGGAGAATCCTTGATTTCACGAGGAAGGTACGAATAATTTTGACAAGCAATATTTCAGAGCCATTTTGTCGAAAAAATCCAGTACTAGCTTTCCAGTGAAGTTATTACAAGTTACGATGATAAGAGGAGGGGCGAGTGCCGTATTGTGGTAGTTATCACGCTCTCTGGAACGAAAATAATAACAACGCGAACATAAAAAAAAACAAAAAAAAACGAAAATAATAAGTGGGAGGAGCCAATTTACTTATTACGGCGGGCTCTGGAACGGCAGTAAAAACAAGAATAGTAACGATCTTAACTAATAATAGCTGCGTTTTTGATTGCCGTTCGCCTTTCAACGTTGCACTTTCGACGTTGGCCTTTTGTTGCTTATAAGCCGTTTTTGCGATTGCAAGTTCGCCGTTGGGTTTCGATCGCAAAAACGCTTATAATGGACTTGACTCAAGTTGACTTTAAACTTTAGCGGGAAATATGAAAAAGAGGAAGATGGATTCGAAGAAACAGTTAATAAACCTGGATTTGACATGACGAAAACTTAAAGTTACTTTTTTTACGTGAATTAAATTCAAAATTTAAATTTTTCACACAAAAACTTAATATTGCCTACTTCTGCCCTTATAATTTACTTTGCGGTTTACTGTACATAAAGGTAAAAAGACCTGCCATTTACTTTGCGGTTTACTGTACACAAAGGTAAAAAGACCG
This sequence comes from Branchinecta lindahli, assembly GCA_023053555.1. Taxonomy (NCBI): domain Eukaryota; kingdom Metazoa; phylum Arthropoda; class Branchiopoda; order Anostraca; family Branchinectidae; genus Branchinecta; species Branchinecta lindahli. Next base: position 8,842,448 of record JAKZAO010000003.1, read on the forward strand.
GCAAGTTTTGATTGTTGGTCAGGAATGAGCATTTTTTTTTGTATGGCCTCGGCTGTGTTGGGTTTTCCTGAAGCTGAAAAGTAGCCTACTGAGTTTCTATCACTAAAGTAAGTTACTGAAGAGTTAAGTCTACGTTTTGGATGCACTTTATAATGCACTAGTATTCTGTACTGCTTTCTCGAAATCCACGTACATTTTACAGTGAAATTCCATGTTGGTATTTCAGATTTTAAGCAAATGTTCTTCCATTCTTGAATCTCCGCAATTTTCGATCGACAGCGCACGTCCAACTTCCTACCCTTCGACGTTGGCCGTTCGCCTGGGCTTTCGATGAAAAAGGGAGGAGACGCCGGTCCCCGTTCGTTCAAAAACACCTTATAAGACTCCAGGCGAAAGCGCAGGTGATCAAAAACACCTAATAAGACCAACGGCGAACGAAAGCGAAAGGCGAACGGCGATCAAAAACGCCACTAATAAGTCGCTGGAACGCCACCCTAGTAAGAGCTGTGCTTCCACCACGTGCTGATTGCTACAGAGCAGCCTAACGGTATTTATTATTTGCAGCTATTCCGCGAGTATTGGCGCTAGATGGCTGACGTTCGTGACAGCCTACTTCAACAAAGAAAGCGAAGTCGATGCGGTAAGACTTTCTGAGCTTCATATTCATAAGGTCTCAGTGTTGTTTTCAAGGAAAAATGTTAATAGGCAAATTTAAAACGTCGAAGACTATGGTTGGTGCTATAGAAAATATTGAGAAAATGTCAAGTCTTTGAGACGTTTGGATTGCGGCAGAGCTTTACGCATAGTGGTGCGAACGTGCCATCGTAGATTAATAACCTACTTTGAAGGAAAGTGTGTCATGTATTCTTATACATGCTATAGCATCGATCGTCATCCACGCAAAGAAGAGAATAACACAACAATATAATTAGATTTTTCATCTTTTTACAAAATTATGAACCTCGTATGAATTAACTAGGGTTATAATGATTGGTGACAAATTAGGCTACAAAATACTTCCGATAAAGATCTTGAGATAACTTATTGTCTAGGCGTTTGTAAATTGAGTTCTTCTTGTAAACCTGTCCGTCCAGATTTGTCCTGTCCTGATTGGCTGGTATCTTTTAGTTGGTGGCATTCCGCGATGCTCACGCAAACGAGCCAGAAACTGTGGCTGGCCTCACCGCTGCCGTTGAAAGAGCACAGGCTAATGTGGAATGGGCGGGTAAATATTACTTAGATATTGCTGATTGGTTGGCGAACGAAGTTGCAAAGAAGCTATAAATTATTATTTTTTACTTTGTTTGGTAATATAGTGTCTTGACACATGTTGAGCTAAGAAATTAGAAATCGATTGTGTAATTTGACTCATAGGACCATGACGGCCTGCTTATGTTTAGTTTCCTGCCTAGGTCTTTGTCCAAGTTCTAGGACACCAGTAAGATAGATTACTTGAAGGACAGGCTGTGCTCACCTGATGTCCATGGACGCACACCTGTAACCTGCTTAAGGTAAATTTTAATACTCTTTCCCTCACTGTGTGTTGGCCACCTGTCCTGGTTAAGATAACGTATGTCTCATAGCGAATGAAACATACCATATACCATCTTTGATTATGTTGTTACCGTAGGAGTATACATAAGAGTGACAGTACTGAGAAAATATGGACACACGACTGCCTCGCAGTCGCAATGCCGTGATCGGTCTGACGGCTGACTATCGTTTTTTTTTTTTATCATGTAGTTGAGCCCAGCGTCGTACTTTGTACCAGGCTGCTCCGAACATGGCCTCTTGTTTCTAATGTAGATAGACAGATAGATTTTTTGCTGAGCAGTCCGAGGACCATGACAACATTATTGATCATATAAACAAAACACGAAAACAAAATTTCCTAATAGTCAATCTCTGCTTTAATGAGTTAAATCATAGTACCCATACCGTTCATACTTTTTCGTTCAAAAATCCACTTCTGTGTTCCATATAGCTAGCTTCAGGAAGCACGCCAATCTCCTTATAAAAGCGAAACACTCGCAACCCTTTTTCTCCCCTCTTCGTCAATTCACACACACCATACTGTTCTGTACTCCATCCAATCAGCTCCAAATACTCGCAAAACCAAACCATTTGAAAACCTGTTTTTAAAAAATATGGTAAGCCTATATACTTTCACACTTCTACTTCACGCGTGACAGGATAACAACTAAAAACTCCTATAGTACTGACAACAGGATGTTCATAAACATGGCAATAAAACGACGCTGAATCAAATGATCTTCTAAACGATGGATGATGACAGAACTACCACCGGTGTTCGTTTCATGATTTCCATGCTCACTAATTTACAAGCGTAATTACCTCGCTAAGTTACTTGGGGGGGGGGGGTAATTAAGGGAATGTTGCAAGTGGATATGTAAACGTTTATATTCCGCCAGAAACGTAGGAGCTGCTTCAAGCACCCGAGCGACAAGCTGTCGGAGCAGAGTAGCGAAAAGCTTTACGGTAATTTGAAAACGATGGTACGTGACGGCGAAAAATGAACTGCCAAATCACGCGAGAGCTAAGTCCAGCCAGCGTGGTCGTGTTCGCGCAAAACTTTCTCATGTTTTGTTTGATTCCGGCCCAAGTGATGATGAGCCCCTCTTGAATTGTGTGTGGAAGGACTTGCCGTTTTTGAGGTGCGTATGTACAAATAAATAAATATATTTGGATAAACTTGTAACTACACTCGTGCCTATATTTTCTCCGGTGACTGTGTCTTCAACTAATACGTCTGAGAACTGAGTTTATTTCTCGGTTTATTTGTGGTTGTTTTCTTTGATTCTTTCTGATTTTCCCGCCATGGCCTCTAGGGCTTTGGGGGATAAATTCATTCGTTCATAGTGAGTACGCCGTTAAAAGCCGATTTGGATGTTTTTTTCTGTTCTTGGTTTTATTTGTTGACTTTGTTCTGGGTTCCAACATCAATCGGAAAAAAAAATCATAGTCGTTTCCGGACGGAGAGGGACTGGCGTGTAGGAAAGCATGGTCTGTCCATCCGTGTAATCTGAGCTGCAATGTGGAGACCTCGCGGATAGGCTGGGTGTGCGTTCCGCATCATCAGTAGGGCATCATCGACAGTTCCGAACTGAAATGTGTTCATTTTTCAAGCTTTTCGGATGAACGTGTACAAAATATCGACAAGAAAACGTTGATCTTCTATCCACACCATACGTCAGCTATGGCGGAAATAAAATAATTGTATTGAATTGAATTAGTCTGCTTGTTTTCAGCATGAGGGGCATATGCACTTCGAATCGTGGCGTACACCATGGAAGGCGTGCTCTCATACGCATCGGTTGCAGTCCGAAAAATTGCGTAGCCTCCGTGAAAGTTCCAGAATAGTTACCCAATTTCATTACTGTCTGAACTCATTGATGGGAACCCGGTACTTCACGCAATCATATAAACCTTTTCTTCTCACGTTGGTGTCATAGTGATTAGTATTGTTTGTTTCTATTAACAGCCATAAAATTTTAGTTAAGCTACGAAGAAATAGGAAGAAATACAAAACTTACACACATTGTGACATGGCTATCCTACTTAGCTGTGATTCGAAAGGAATGTCAGGGTGGGGCGTTTAATAACCGGAATTTATTCCAGGATTTTCCGCACCATCTCAGGTACAGAAAAGTTGAGATTTTTTCAGCTTCGTGATGAAAGTGCAGGAAATCCGCCCGGGTAATCCTGATCATGTGTTCGCAGCATTAGCTGGGACCCAGGCACGTCAGTGCTACACCTTGCGCCTTTCGCTGTTCAACCTTGTATTTCATAGCCTTTACAGGACCCCTCTTACTTATTCTGCGTTTATCTTATCCCTAGCTCCCTTACTGAATTCTAAGCTTCTGAAATCCCCACATTTCTTCATTGTTTCGTTTAGTACCTAAGACATTTTAACGCTTTTTCGCCCGGTCCGAGTTTTGCTAGCCACGGAACGCGAACTTCGCCAAAAGCTTCAAGGTCCACCGACAACTCATTCACCCGTAAGGAGATGGGAAGCTTAAAAGTGTTATTTTTGGGTTCCCAAAACTTAAGTGGAGGGATACCTATGACATCGCAAAAGTTGTCCGTCTGTCCGTCCGTCCGTCTGTCCGTCCGTCCGTCCGTCTGTGAGCACGATAAATCTCTAAGGGGATGAGATATTTGGTGTGAGGATTGGTGTAAAGATTCTTTGGGTCAAGGGAAAGGCTGAGTTCGTAGATGGGCTCTGTAGCCCTACATTTAGGGTTGAGGGAGGGGGTTCAAATTAAGGGGCAAACAAATTATTTTTAAACAGCTAATGATATAGTTGATTAAGGGGTAAGAAGACATGCTGAACAGCTATGTGAAAATCATTTTCTACCCGGACAAGTAGTTCGCCTGGAATCCGGCCAAAACCGGAAAGTTTGTAAAAAGTAAAAGTTTTATTTGAAATTGATTAGATGTTCGATTTAGGGGTAAGAACAGATGCTGAATCCGCGTATGACAATCGCTTTTTACGCCGGATAGTTCGGCCGGAATCTGACTGAAACCGGAAAATTTGTTAATAGTTGAAGTTTTATTTGAAGTTGATTAGATGTTCGATATAGGAGTAGGAGATACGCCCAATTCGTATTTGAGTGGGTTTTTTTTGCCGAAACTATAGTTTCGGAATTCGGCAGAAACCGGAAATTTGGCAGAAGTAAGGCAGGAAGTTTCGATCAGTTTCGTCAAAATAGAAGTGACTTGTAGGGGTAAACAACAATCCATATATGAACTTGGTTTTCTCATGATTACCTATTTGGGCTTAATCTGTAGAGGGATATCTAAAGTTGTCCGTCTGTCCGTCCGTCTGTGAGCATGATAACTCGCGAAGAGAACGAAATATTTTGATGAAACCTGGTGTGAGGGTTTTTTGGGTCAAGGGACAGGTCGAGTTCGTAGATGGGCTCTGTAGCTCTACATTTAAGGGTGGGGGAGGGGTTTCAGATTAAGGGACGAAAAAAATGTTTTAAAAAGCCAATGGAATAGTCGTTCTAGGGGTAAGAAGACATGCTTAATCCATATCTGAAACTTATTTTCTCGCCTGACAATTAGTTCGTCCGGAATCCGGCAAAAACCGGAAAATTTGTTGAAAGTAAAAGTTTTATTTGAAGTTAATTAAATGTTCGATCTAAGAGTAAAGAGTTATGCTGAATCCATATCTGAAATTTATTTTCTCGCTGGACAGTTATTTCGCCCGGAATCCGGCCAAACCGGAAACTTTGTTCAAATAAGAAAACGATCTTCTCGCCGGACAAATAGTTCGCCCGGAATCTGGCCAGAATCTGAAATTATCTTAAAAATTAAAGTTTATCTGAAGTTGATTAGAGGTTCGATAAGATAGATAGATAAGATAAGATTTATTCCACTAAGGAGATATGCTGAATTCGTTTCAACCGGATATTTGTTATAGTTTTGATCAACATCTTAAAAGTAGATGTGACGTAGAGGCGTAAACACATATGCTGAATCCATACCTGAACTTGGATTTCTCAGAAGACCAGTCATTGGCTTTAATATGTTTCTAAATTTAATAGTACAAATATTCAAAGAGCCTGGCGAAGACCGGACATCTACAAGACGCAATTGTCTGGATCAAACATGACATTTTTGGGATTCCATCGAAACCTTTGGTCTTGTTAACCACGGCTCGTCCAGTTTTCAAATATTTTGCGTTCAGCTGCCGCGTCGGACAGAGGAAAGGGTGGCCAGAGTCAACAAGCGCTAAAAAGAGAATCGCTAATTTCACCTAGTAAGTAGCCTAATGGTATGTTCTAAAAACTATACATCTGAGCCATTTCATCGCGAAAAGATCAATTCTAGTCAAAGTTGTGCTTTAACGGGTAAGTCAGCAGATATGTCTGTTCTAGTGGTATCTCATGGCTTACAGCCTGATGTGGACCCTCCCCAAGAAGGTACGAAGTATCGGTAGAACGAATTTCAGCCAATATCTGTTGATCGCCATCAGATACGATTTTTAGACAGCTTGGGCTGGAAGAGTAGCTTTCTTATTGATCGGTGATCCCTCGCTTATAGCACTTACAGACACACAGTCATGGACTGGAATCCTCCTGCATTTTCTGCACCGTCGGTGAATCTGGGGAAGAACGAGAAACTTCACCCGAATGGACATGATTCAAATCCTGTGTAAATCAATTAAAAACGTTTGTTTCGGACAGCTTTGGTGACGTGCCTGGCTCTTCGCTAGGCACACGGTGATTCTTCATTGACACGAAAAGTTAGTCATCAAGAGTACTGATAAAGTGCAGAATACCCGACCGGGAGATCCAGGTCGAGTGTGCGCTTATTAAGGTTGACAAAAGACCGGTTTTTCTTCCTCTGTTATTATTGCCGGGATTTTCCTCACTTTCACCAATCTTAAATCTTAAACAGGATTTCCGAGTTCGTGCCTGGGATTCGACCGCATATCCAAGTCCTTCTCAAAGGCATGTCGGAAAGTTATACGTAATTGTAGAAAGATTATTTAAGATTTTTTTTTTAAAGAGTAAGATGTTGAAAATGGTTAAGAAAAACCTCACCGAGCGGAGGAAGAATCTTAGCCCATAAAGCAAGTAACGAGATGTTGAGTGAAGAATGTGTTGTTGATTCTGTGTTTTTTAACGAATGCAATTCACTGCTGAAGTACGATAACTCTTGAAGGGGTGATATTTTTTTTTCGAACTTGTATTTGAGGATGAATGTACAGGTCAAAGTTTATATCCCTATCCCATCCCTATATTACGGGTGGGGTTTCTAGTGGTGATAGTGGGATAATTAACATGCTGAATCGATCTACCCGCTTCGTCAAACTGAAAATTCAGTAGAATCGTACATGTATGTCTGTTTTTGTCGTGTGTCAGGAGTTTTGGTATAGTGATAAGAATACATATACAACCAGTGTTCCTGCTTCGTTTTTCTACGAAGTTAATAGGTCTTCTAAGGAATCGAGTGAAAATAGGAAATTCCTAGATTTAATAAATTTTCGTATCGGTATAGAGATAAGAAGACTACTTTGAAATATTACCGGATAAATTGCATGATCGCAGTCCGATGTAAAACAAAATCCTCCTATAAAACCTATAGAGATGGTTCATATTGATGAATGAAAAGAACACGTTCGACAGAGAATTCTCGTCGTAATCTGGGGGAAAAGAGTCAAAGTCGGTATGAGTACGTGGCTGATGAGGGATAAATAACACCTTACGGGATCTGTTGAAGACTGAAAATCGACAGGGCCCGAAATCTACAGGGCCCTACAGACCACTTTTGGGTCCCATCGAAACATTTGGTCTGGTTAGTTGTGAAATGCTAAAAAAAACATGTAATATATCCAATAGTGCTACGCTAGTTTGAAAAAAAGAAAATAAACGTCGATTTCTTACTCCCAAGGGAGTAGCCTACATTTTGTAAGACAAAATCAGAGCCCTTTTAGTCGAGGGGTCGACGACTCTCATTTTTGATGTACACCATTCCGGAATAACGGAATAATCCTGACCATTCCGGATTATTTTTGGCCATTCCGGATTAGTCCTAACCATTGCATGTCCTCCCATTCTTTATCGAGTTTGGTAATTCGCCAACTTTTGTTTAGTCCGCATTTATTTCACCCCATTCGGTCTGTCCTGCGGCGAACGAGGGTTCGACGACTCTCATTTTTTATGTACACCATTCCGGAATAACGGAATAATCCTGACCATTCCGGATTATTCCTTCGGGACGTATACACCATTCCGGGAGAGTCGTCGACCCCTCGCTTTTAGGTTTCTTGCCTCTTTTTAGTACTCGTGTCTGCTACACTACGTCGTGCCGTGCCTCTTTTTTAGTCGACTCTGTTTTCCCGAAACCTCCTATCTTAACTTCCTCGCCTTTCACTGCCTGCCTCTTCTTTAGTCAAATTCGTGTCATACAAATAAACGAATAAATAAAATAATGAAATAATGTTAGATCATACAAACAGAGTGATATTCCTTATCTGAAAATCGAACAACGAGATTATGCAAATGGGATTCCAGCGCAAATAGTAAAGCAACATAAATGCGAAGTCAGGGTGACCAACGAATTATAGCCGTGGCAATTGGATTTTCCCAATTGAAATTTCTCGATCTGAACCAAAATAACTTGCCTGTCTGAATTATGTTTAAGGAAAGGCGTTCCTTATTTTCGTTTCTTGAAACATACAGGATAATAGCAGTTTGGTATACATGTTGATGCCAAGTTATCACGGAATACCATCACCGAATATAGGATTGTAAAATAACACAGTAGATATGAATGTAATCAGGATTTGCAACTCTGAATGACGACTCAGACAGCTTGCGTAAAATCGTCCACAAAGTTTTTCCGTAAAACTAAAAGTCCTTTATGGCAGTAGGCCTACACAGTAAAAAAAAAAAAAAAAAAACATCTCCGAGCAAGGATTAAAGTTACCTGTAGTGTTTGCGACTGGGATTAAATTATCTCTTCTGACAAAATCTCCGAGCGAGAATTTGCTCGCGAGGATTAAAGTAAGGATCAAAATTTATCCTATTAATCTTACTTTGAACCTTACTCGGAGATTTTTATTTTCACAGCACGGTCAAGAATTTTTATACTTTGTTTATGTTTCCGCAAAGTTCAGTAACTTGACACTTAAGCTGACATGGTGGTATGATGTATTGTATGATGTTACGATAATGAAGTTTTTTGTAAGGATAATTCGTAAACAAAATTTTCGTAAAGTTAAAGTTCAACTGAAAAGCCAACTTGTTTTTGTATTGTCGAATACACTGCATTACTGGATTGTGTTAAGGGTTTTGTTCCTTCCACTGTTTGCTCTAGTATGACGTTCAGAATATTCACGGCAGTCCTCACAACGCAAAGTTCGACTTTGACGCGGAAAATTTTAATCTCAATGCAAACACGACATTCAGTGGCCAGTGGTCAGCCGCAGAAGGTGAGATAACTGCCAGAACACCTGTTTTTCGTAAACCGTTTTCGCCAAGACATACAACACTGTTACAAGCGCATAGAGGTACAACGTACAAATCCGACAGGGAAAGTCCACTATGTGAGTCAAGTCAGTCAAGCCTCTTTGAGTGAATAAGTGATGGGTAACTAGAGGGATCGACTAAAATGGGGAACGGAACGGAACGACACGGGGCAGGAGGAACGCGAACTAAAAACGGAAACGCGTACTAAAAACGGGAACACCGTAATAAAATATTCCGATGCATGCAGGGGTAACAAGTACTAAAATCGGGAATGCACGTCCCCTGTTCTTTAGCACAAAAAAACGGGATTGACATCCCTTTAGGACCCCTAAATATTTCACTTCAGTTATTATTTCGCGGCCCTCTTCTAATGTAGCCTACCTAATTTTTTTTGTAATGGCTGGGTCGGTCTGGTCCTTAGCCTACTCATATATTTGCATGGCATGCAGTTTTCCTCTCCTATATGCCTTTCCTCTTTGTAGTAACCTTCCTCTTTCTGGTGCTCTCCTGCATCATGTCTTTCCTTTTTTTCCATATTTTTGGCAATCCGACATATTGCTGTCAATGCTTACATTTAACTACTGAATTTAAAGCACAGCTCGCACTATTTACTGTTTTAGTTCTATAATTCACAAATATTTTAGAACTGTAAAAGTGGGTTCTGCTTTAAAAAAAAATATCCACAGCTTTGGCTGTTTTAAGCCTTTTCCCAGGTACATTAACACTTTAAAAAAAACTCGGGAAACTTCAGATAATTGGTTTTACGCATCAATAGCATGATACGTGAACACTCGTCGGGAGCATTATGTGCATGGAAAATCGTGAATAGTGGCAAATGCCAAGATTAGTGAGGTATCGTTAGCGAGCTTTAAAAACAAATTTGAGTAATATATGGGATTTGGGGCTCTGCAATGCAATTGCAGAAGTAAGTTTCATTGGAATTGTAGACACGACGGGTGCTTTAATGATTAGAAACGCGACCGCGGTAGGATGTCAGAGCACCAAGTAGATTTGAGAAAGAATGCAAATTACAAATAGTAGTAATCCTCAAGCAATAACTGACCCTTGATCGCGGTCCATTTCTAATCCCTGTCCACTATTTGTTACAGCTTCAGATAACAGATTCGGAAGAATAGCTTTTTCGGCTCTCGCCGATAAGGTTTCAGTTTGCCTTTGGTGGTGGCTGCGATCGCTATTCTCAGCTCGACCTCAGGTATATTAACTTTTGCTATCTGTATCTCCAAAGAACGGGGTAAAAACTTGTCGAACTAGGGTTGTGTTCCACGGAAGTTAATACGACTTACGATGATGAGAGGAGGAGCCAGCTCATTACTGTGGTAGATAATTATGACCGTGCTCCACTCTCCTAACAATAGTAACTATTAGTTACTATTTTCGTTCTATCCTCGCGAAAAGTTACTACTCCGACCATTTCTACCTTCTTGAAAGTAACTGAGAGTAACTACTTGGTAACTATTTGCTTGCCATGATCGGGAGCGTAGTTAGCGTGGTAACTACGATCTCGGTGACGTGATTGGCCTGATCAGCCCCCGGCACTATATTTTGACGAAAATCGAAAATGCGTTCTAGCCTTGACGCCAGAATTCGTGACATTACGCGTAGTAACTACAATACGTTGGTTGGAACACGCTCTATGATCCTCTTCATTGTTTCATTGAACAAGAAATTCATCCGAATTCTGCAATCCAGAAATTTCATTAAGTGAAAGTCAATTCTGGAATCCGAAGAAAACCAGCATTTTTACTCTTTTATTCTAATAAATCTCAATATTTCGGTATAAAGATAATAGGACTGACTCGACCTACGTGCTTCGTTTTACTACCAGGTAAATGGGACGGTCGGAATCGGAAATAGTCATGACAAACAAAATCCTCTGATAAAATTTCCAAGGCATTGGTATTCCAGTCATAATCTTACCCTAATCCGGGTAATTTGGACCGGGGAAAACAACATGTTTCGGGGTCTGGCGAAGACTGGAAATCTACAGGACCCGATCTTTGGGATACCGTGGGGGATAATTTTGTGGATGCCGTCGAAACCTTTGGTCTTGTTAGTAATACTGTCCGTTTAACTCTAGATGGTTCTGAACGGTGTATTTACGCACTGCGTAAAATCCGATTGTATATATTTTGAAATCATAGCGTATTTACGCACGCCTTTGGACTAAAACATCTCTGGCAGTACGGACACAAATTTGTATATAGACCGACCGATTTCTCATACACGTCCGTATTGCTAGAGACCTTTTCCGAAACACATATATACACATAAATACGCTCGCATTTTAAACAAGACCAAAGGTTTCGATGGGATCCCAAAAATTTAATATTTGACCAGACAACTACGTCTTCTCTACGCAAGATCCAGTCTTCGCCAGGCTAATCATCTGAGAAAATTAAGTTCACATATACCTGTATAAGCCATATTTATTTTGACGATACTGATCGAAACTTCCTGCTTTACTTCTGCCGAATTTACGTTTTCGGCCGAATTCCGAGCGAACTACTTGTCCAGCCAAAAAAAGATAGTTCAGAAACGAATTCAGCGCATCTCCTTATCCGTATAAAGAACGTCTAATCGACTTCAAATAAAACTTTAACTTATAAAAAAAATCCGGTTTCAGCCGGATTCTGGACGAACTATATGTCCGGGTAAAAAATGATTGTCATATACAGATTCAGCGTATCTTCTTACCCTTCAATCTATCATCTAATCAACATCAAACACAAATTTTACTTTTAACAAATTGTCCGGTTTCGGACGGATTCCGGGCGAACTACTTGTCCGGCGAGAAAATGGTTTTCACCATCGTGTTCAGCATGTCTTCTTACCCCTAAATCGAACATCCAATCAACTTCAAATAAAACTTTTGCTTTTAAAAAAATTTCCGGTTTCGGCCGGATTCCGGGCTAACGACTAGTCCGTCGAGAAAATGGTTTTCACCATCGTGTTCAGCATGTTTTCTTACCCCTAAATCGAACATCTAATCAACTTCAAATAAAACTTTTGCTTTAAACAAATTTTCCGGTTTCAGCCGGATTCCGGGCAAACTACTTGTCCGGTCAAAAAATGGTTTTCACCATCGCGTTCAGCATGTCTTCTTACCCCTAAATCGAACATCTAATTAACTTCAAATAAAACTTTTACTTTTAACAAACTTTCCGGTTTTGGCCGGATTCCGGGCGAACTACTTGTCCGGCGAGAAAATGGTTTTCACTATCGTGTTCAGCATGTCTTCTTACCCCATAATCGACTATCACATTAGCTGTTTCAAAATACATTGTTTGTCCCTTAATTTATACCCCCTCCCCCACCCCTAAATGCAGGGCTACAGTGCCCATCTACGAACTCGACCTTACTCTTGACCCAAAGAATCCTCACACCAAGTTTCATCAAAATATCTCATTCCCTTCGAGAGTTATCGTGCTGACAGACGGACGGACGGACGGACAGACGGACGGACAGACGGACAACTTTTACGATGTCATAGGTATCCGTCACTAACGTTTTGGGATCCCAAAAACGCTCTCGAATTTACGCAGTGTGCAAATACACCTTGAGACTGTTCGTAGAGTCGCTAACGTCGTGTCCATAACTGAAACGCCCTTATTTAGCGCCGCAAAAGATTAGTGAGTAAAAACGAAAGCCGATTCGGGCTGAGGAAAATTGCAGTACTGTATAGTATGTAAAGCTCTGTAAGAAACGATTATTGAAGTCGCTACTGCGGATACTACAAAATCTCCGAAAACAATTAGCAAAATACCTGAGCTGCCGCTAAACTAAGTAACAACTGGCACACTATGAGTTTCAGATTACTTTTGGTTTTGATATGACGACCAGTTGTAGTCTCATTTCAAGCTTTGGAAAAACAGGATGCCTTTAATAAATCCTAAAATTTACACAGCTGTTCCTATAGTGATATAATTGAAACACTTTTGAGGCTAGCTTCGTTAGAGAGTACGGTAGTTTGTGTGCGGCGGGAAATGGAATATTTTAGAAGCTATGATATTTCTGTAAGTAAGGTTTCGTGTTATCTGTGTTATCGTGTTATCTGTTATGAAACTTCTGACAGTCCTTCGACGGAGATAATGTTCGATGGCAGTTATCTTTCAGCAGTGGCAGTTCTTAGCGGCTTTCTTTAAGACTGTCTGGCGATTTTACGCATTCGCTTTCCATAAAGCAAAGCAAGAATCCGCCGAGCGCCAGAGCGAACAGAAAGTCGTTGCACTTCTGTTGCGCTTTCCAACTTCTTGCTCTTAGCCACCTTCCAGGCACGGAGTGGGTTCACTTCCCACGTCTCTTCCAGAACAAGACCAACAGTTTCGATGGGATCCCAAAAATTTAATATTTGATCCAGACAATTGCGTCTTGTAGATATCCGGTCTTCGCCAAACTCCTTAAATTTTTTTACTATTAAAATTAAGAAATATAGTAAAGCCAATGACAGTCTTCTAAGAAAACCAAGTTTAGGTATGAATTCAGAATTTGTGTTTACCCCGATACGTACCATCTGCTTTGAAGAAGTTGATCAAAACTTCCTGTACTTCTGCCAAACATCCGGTTGAAACGAATTCAGCGTATCTCCTTACCCCTATATCGAACCTCTAATCAACTTCAGATAAACTTTAACTTTCAAGATAATTTCCGATTTTGGCCAGATTCCGGGCGAACTACTTGTCCGGCGAGAAAAAAATGTATATATACGGATTCAGCATGTCTTCTTACCTCTAAACCAAACATTTTAACCAACTTCAAATGAAACTTCTACTTTTAACAAATTTTTCGATTTTGGCCGGATTCCGTATGACCTAATTGTCCGGCGAGAAAATAATTTTCAGATATAGATTTATCATGTCTCCTTACCCCTAGATCGGACATTCAATCAACTCCAAATAAAACTTTTGCTTCTAACAAACTTTACGGTTGTGGCCGGATTCCGGACGAACTAATTGTCGGGCGAGAAAATAAGTTTCAGATATGGATGAACAGCGAGCTTATGCGTCGGCTGTCCTTGCGACTTCGGCTAAAAGCCGCTTCGCTTTCCAGAGCTGTTCTCGAGCTCCGCTAGTTTCCGCCAGCACTTGGAAAGCGAATCCACTTCGCGAGTTGAAAAGGGTTTCGGCAAGTCAGCGAGAAGTTGTTCAATTGAGGCGCAACGACTTTTTGCTTGTTCTTGCGCTCGGTGGATTCTCGATTTCCTTTTCGGAAAGCGAATCCAAGAGATCGCCAGAATCGCCCTTAGGGCTACTGCAGTTGCAGTAACAGGCGTCGAATGTTATTTGATGATTCTGTTTTAGGCAGACCGTGAAGACAAGCCGGGCACTATGGGGAAGGTCACTTTACCAACATGGGCTGTTATCGCAGCAGGCATATTATTCGTTGGTGGGATGATTACAGTAGGACTTACGGTCTTCTACTTGGCTCCACCCCCTCCAGGTAGCGAGGAATTGACAACGTCTGTCATGACCACGGCGATGACGTCGACCACTACAGCCCAACCAACGACGACGACTAGGCCACCTGGCGAGGTTAACTACCGACTTCCCAAGACGTAAGGAAGTTTCAGCAATATTTAGTGAAAATAGTGGTAAATGTTTGCTTAAGTTGTAGGGGAGGTCGGGGTTGAACCGTACGCGGGTTGAACCGGACAGTTTCAAGCGTTGGCAGACTTAAAGTTATAAAATCGTGAATAATTAACTGAGGTTGGCAACAATGTTCGACTCATGGGACGAATTGAACTCTCAGTTGCGAACCAGGCGACTTTGTCTTTTTCATCACATAAATCGGACTTACAATTTCATTTTCACTTTCAGTTAGGGAAGAAGTTAGTTGTTTTTTGCGAGTTGGTGATAGTTTGGTGGGTAACTAGATTGTCCTATCCCAGTCCTTTTCGGTTAAACTTTAAGCATAGGAGGCAAACAGGTGGTCAAAATAATGTCTGTCTGAAAGGAGGTACTATACAAAATTATCCGTTTCTTGAAGTATGAATCAGAGGGTATGGATAGCATTAAGGCCACTACCGACGCAGTAGCGGCATTAGAATGTAATTATGTTAGAGCCAATAGAGTATGGATAACATTGAAGGCCTCTACCGACGCACTAGCGGCATTAGAATGTATTTATGTTAGAGCCAACAAAGTGGAGGAAATTTAATAATTGAACATAACAGGACATGTATGTGGTCATCTTTTTCATGTCCGGACCGGATCCGACAATAATTGGGGGAGGGGGGGGGTGAAATACTTGACCAACTTCGACTAGAAAGATCGGGATGGGACTTTGTGGGAATTACTTTCCTCACAACCGTTCAGGTATAAAGATGGGAAAATCGTGCGCGGGAATGAACAAAAAAAATCAATCTTAAAATATCATTTCTAGTCTCAAACCCGCCCATTACCATCTCCGCCTACTACCTGTGATAGAAGAAGGCAACTTTACCATCGACGGCCACGTGGTCATCGAAGTGACGTGTTTGGAAGAAACCCAGTGGGTAATCCTTCACACCAACGATATGTTAGTTCACGTGGACACAATCAAGGTAGGCTTATCTTTATCTTCACGGAAGGAATTCAACTACCTGGTATTTTTTTGCCATTTACATCTTAATAGTCGTAAATTCTATCTGACATTTTATGAGTTTGGTTGATCGCTCTTGTATAGTCGTATAAACGTGCACTGTTCCCATTTCCTGTTATCAAAAAATTCAATAGCTTGGAATGTCGAATAATTGCTGAACCGAAAAGAAAACAAGACAAAAAATATTCGCGTTCGGTTCCGATCATAGCAGCATAATTGTTGGGTCAGTCGAGCAAATCATTAACTTGCAACGTTTTACCTCGTCTTTTTTTTTGGCATTGACAGCTTAATAGTCAAAAATTTTCTTTGACATTTTATGATTTCGGCTGATCGCTTTATATAGTTGTATTAATAGTGGGTAAACTTGCATTGTTCCCATTTTCCTGTTATAAAAAAAAAACAGTGTGGATCGATCTGTATCACTATCACTGGAGAGTATATCCTACGACGCGTGCCATATTGTCTCACAACTTCCTCACTTCCACAATCTCAGTTTAACTCGAAAGCGGAGCTAGGGCGTCCCGCTTCGGGTAGATAAATGATTTGTGTAAAATCGGCATTTCCCACTCAAATACAAAAAAAAATACAAAGCTAGAGCTGCTTCCGTGATATGCAGAAATTTACCATTGGTCTGTAGAGGGATGGTGTGATTTCTGAACTAACTGTGAGCCCGGTTGGAATGACGATTTTACTAACCATTTTAGAAGGCTGGAACGCACCCTTCATTAAGCAAGAACTAAAAGCTCGTATGGCAAATATACACGGCCGGATCTCGGTTCGGACTTATAACTAGCGTATCGGAAACATGTTCTTTTGGGGTCACTGGAAAACCAGAACACCGGAACCTCCGCCACCGGAACCGATGGCTTTGGAAACTGACCTAACCTAACCTTTTGGTTAGGTTAGGTTGGGGAGGCTCCGGGATTCCGGTGTTCCGGTTTTCCAGTGACCCTTCTTTTGCGGTCTACCTATTTGGTTCGTACTTACTCGGGAGGTAAGCATGCTATAAGTTCCACCTTCCTCTTCTCTCCGACACTCCCGGTTTGTCTGATGACTACATTTTATTAGAGCTATGTTTCAGCCATGCTTGGCAAGGGGGCTTGAGCTTGAAGAAGATCCTTGCCAAGAACGGCCGAAATATAGCTCTAAAAAAATGTAGCTGATGTATCCGTTTTGCATTGTGAAGTCATTGCACCCTAGCAGAGGCTCTCTCTCTCTCCGCCTCCGTCTACTCTGTTCGTCTCCAGTTCTCTACCCCTCTGAACATGCTACAATCGTGCAGTCCTCTTAACCAGGTTACTTTTGAAATTTCTAGATAGATGGTCCAGGAATGGCTGCTTCTTCCAGTGTTATGCACACGGAATATGACTCGGTAACTCAGTTCTTTAAGATGCATCTTACTACAAAGATGCTAAAAGATGTGAAATACAACATATCAATGAGTTACACTGCGAACTTGAACGACATTATGGCAGGATTTTACCGGTCATCGTACGTTAATCAGCAAGGAGAACAGAAGTTAGTATTATATTCATAACTGTAATTATTATTAGTGTAATTATTGATTAATAGGGGAATGTTTCTCATAATATGTATCGTACTGCAAGATTTATCGAGTCTCGTATCTATGTTTGTATGCCCACAAAGAAGGTGAAAGAGTAAATCTATGCAGCAACATTGTTTCTTTTACGTTGTGATAAACTTTACAGTAAACTTTAAAAGTTGCTAGTCTCTAGAATGCTTATAGCTAGACAGGCTCGAATTCAAGTTACGCCTAAGGCGTGTTCTCGCCGTTCCCCAAGGACTCCTCGGGGAATCAAGGGGAACGGCGAGAATAGAGGGAGTCACTCCACGCGGACTCCGCGTACGGGAAACTACGAGTCCACGGGGAATGCTTCCGACATGGATTTTGTTCGAAAAAAAAATATGTAGTTGACGAAATTAGTCTGGATCAACTTTATTTTTGGTTTTGTTTGTGCTAATTGTTTTCAATTAATTTTACATTGCACCAACTCCAGCAAAGGTTGATTCCCCTCCGAATCTGAAAGGGAGTCCTTTTTGAGGATGGTGATGATAATCGAAGCGTTCCCGTCCGTGGGGACTCGCGAGAATACGGGGAGTGAGTCCCTGAGACAAACACAAACGCAGGGACTCCTCAAAAGGAGACCTGGGGGAACGGCGAAAATACGCCTCTAGAGGTCCAGACGCGGCATTCTGCTTAAGGCGTCTGTCAGCCGGGTAATGTGTGCTTCATGGGGTTATTTTGGCTGAGGTTTAAGAACCGGAAAAGCTTGTCCTGGATCAGGCAGGCACGATGGCTGCCATGATGGAAGGCCCAGATGGAAGAGGAGCAGAAATCTTATTTGTGCTTGTACTAGTAAAGTTGAATTTTCCCAACATTGAAAATCGCCTGACGAAGCAACAGAAATCGCCGATTTTGGCGACGAAAATTTCGACGAAGGCCGATATCGCCTCAGTGTGAACCTAGAGGTAACCGAATCAGACGATTGTCGCCTCACCATTATCTTTCGATAGGTGTCATCGCAAATATTTTTATCTCGCGCCAGCTCTAGGGCAAAATTAAGCTTCGGTAAAAGCAGGCATCTCCTAAGACTTGAGGATAAGTTGCCCTATGGTCGTAAGGCAACTCGGGTTGAGAACGGCACTTTATGCTAATTGCGAAGACCCTCCCTTAGATGGGGCTAGGCTGTGAGTAGCTTGGTTTGAAAGGGTTACCTTAGGTTAGGGTTACCTTCAGATCCAAGAAGAGTCTCAGGTGGTACACCTGTGACACCTGTGACTCCATCTCCGAACGTAACGGCTGATTTGACGCATTAGTGTTACGGAGTTTCGGCCCGTGTTGCAACGGAGAGTGTCTTTTGGCAACCCGCCTCGTCCAGATAACTTCAGTTGCAACTGGAAAACGTCATTTGAAAATCTCATTTCTAAGAAGCCCCAGCCGTGAAATTCTGCACAGAGTCGATGAAAGCTCATGTCATTCATACCCTGTTTACTTTAAGGTTTATTGCCACCACGCAGTTCCAGGCAACTGATGCCCGCAGGGCTTTTCCGTGTTTCGACGAGCCAAATCTGAAAGCCAAGTTTTCCGTAACGCTCGGAAGGAAGAAAACAATGACGTCGATCTCCAACATGCCCATCAGCCAAACCATACCACAGTAAGTTTACACTTATTCAACTTCCTCAGCAAAACTTTTGGAAATCGACTGGTTATCGCCCCACCGTCACTGCCGGTTAGATTTTTTATTGCAGACCGACTACTTGAAAATCCTCCACTAGTTGGACCGTTATATAATTAGTCAAATTGCCCAAGTGGGCCTGCTCCTTAAGCGCCATGCTTATTCACCCTCAAATAGTTTATAACAAGCAATTCAATTTATAATTTATGTTGCGTCGACTGTTTCTCTTTTCTTTGGTTTTCTTTGAGTGTACTCCATCGTGGATTCCACCTTATACATTTTATTCAAAGAGGAAAATTAACTTACATATTTGATCAATTTTGAACTACTCCAAGTCAAAAGCAAGTGCTGCAATAACAAAAAATCTTCTAGTGTATTATTCATTCTATTATTACACTAGGCTAATAGCACTGCAGAGTTAGAAAGGCTCGATGTCAGCTGCGTTACGGCCAAAACGCAAAGACAGCTTTTTATTATAAGGATGGTCGCGAGTATGCAAAGGTTGAGGTTTCAGGGATGTTCCATAGAGAACGGATATTGGTATGTCGGTACATCCGCAATACATTCCCTAATAACCGATTCACGAATCCTAGCGGAGCTGGAATTCGTACATTCAGCCAAGCCCGGGGCCTACTAGCAGATAATAGAACAATTGTCGCTTTACTTGTGAATCCTATTTCACATCAAAGACTATCCTTGAACTTTCAGAATCGGCATTTTTCCGTTTTTCGTTTATGCAAGTCAATACCCTGGCACTAAGGTCGTCTTAGAGGCATCTAGAAGTTGATTGACCATTTTTACACCGCGCATTCGCCGATTAGACTCATTGGATTAAAAGTTCTCGAGTGACCGAGTCGTAGGCTTTGATCAAATCAGTGCATAGTAGGACTAGTAGAGGATAATTTTTTAGCAATTCTTCATCTTTCCTAAGAATCAGGTCCCTAAGGACCCCAAGTATATGTTGAATTTTCCTGCCCCTTATCCCTCCGTGTTGGTAGTCACCCAGTAATCCTCCAATTATATTTCGCAGCCGATTCATCAGTACTTTGGAGCATAAGCGTGTGTCGCACGGAAGTAAAGATATTGGCCTCCAGTTCTGAAGGTCTGACTTTTCGCCTTTTTTTGGTATTAAAGTTAGAACTGACTGAGTTTGTGACTCCTCTGCTCCACAGTGAATCATCTCATCCATGGCCCCGATCAAAACTTCTGAAATCTCTGAGTAGAAGTGTTTATAAAAAGAGTATCCAAGGCCATCTTTACCGGGGGATTTTCCGTTTTTTGTCCGACTGAGCGCTACTTTAACTTCCTGTTCCGAAATATTTTGCGTAAGTAAATCGTTCTCCTCGGAACTTACTATCCTGTTTACATCAAAACCGTCCAGATATTCTTCAGATGAGGGGTGATTCTCCTTTCGTGAGTATATTTTCTGATAAAATCCATATACTTCCTTTTGGATTTTCTCTTCATCTTCCAACAGAATGCCTTCCTTGTTCTTCACTTTTTGAATTGTTTGGTCTTCTCTTTTTTTTTCATTTTCTGAATTGCTGCTAGCGAGATTTGTTCTCCCGCGTACAAATCTCCCAGCCAGTTTGTCTTTCTCCATGAGTCGAATTTTTCTTGTTCAATATTTTGTATTTCTGTTCGGACTTCATGATACTCATGTAACGCTGATGCATCACCTCCATCAATATCTTGTTTTAAAGTTTCAGTTTCATTTGACTATATTTAAACACAAAAAAATACATCATTAACACTCCTGCCAGGAAAGCACAAAAGGAGTGCTTGGCTAGGGCAGGCAAATAACCTGTATTAATTATTCAACAAACTGCATCAACTAACTGAATACCCTATACAAAAAAAAAAAAAAAAGAAGGAAAAACCTGTGTTTTCAACTTTGAAAAACAAACAAACAAGAGAATCAATGAACAATAAAGAAAAAAAGAAAAAACGGGGGGGTCGGAGGAAAACACTAAACAATTTTCCTGAAATGACCTTTCGCTGCTCGCTTGAATGAAATAAGGTTATTAGAATTCCGGATATCTAACGGTAGTAGATTCCAAATAGTCGGCGCAAAATATCTAATTAAAAAAGAAGCTCTTTTTGTTGAGGGCGCTTCTTGGACGATGTCGCAAGAATTTCGAGTGTCGTAGGAATGCAGGTCTTGATTTAGTGTGAACATATTTTGGAATGAAGATGGAAGGAGGTTATTGAAATACTTAAAGCAAAAAGTTGCAATTTGGAAATCTCGAGTCTTCGATACATCAGATATCTTGGTACATTTGAAATGAAGATTAATGTTATCAGTGTGTTGAACCGGTGATATAATTTGAATTGCCTTGTTTTGGATGATTTGGACTCTTTTATAACAAGAAATGAAGTTACTTGCCCATATGGAACACCCATAAGACAAATGAGGATGAAAAATTGAATGATAAATCATTTTTAGTATTTTCTTAGGAAAACGGAATTTAAGGCGGCGGATGACTCCAAGGGACCTTGATAGCTTATTGCCAACTAATTTTGCATGTTCTTTCCATGAAACATTCTCATCAACTATGAATCCAAGATATCTACTGGTTTTTAATCTATCTATGGTATTATTACCTACTCTTAATCTCAGATCTGTTTGGATTGATGATATTCTAGAAAATAAAATATAATTTGTCTTAGTGTAATTTAGTGTTAAATAATTCGAATCAGCCCATGACACAAATTCAGTGAGAGCTATTTCCATTTTTTTAAACAAAGTAGGTAGATTTTCACATGCAACAAAAAGAAGTGTATCATCTGCGAATAGTATTATATTGGCTTCAGTTAAATAATATTTTATTTGGTCAACATAAATAAGAAAAAGTAGGGGTCCCAATATTGACCCTTGCGGGACTCCACACATTATAAAATGGCTCTCAGATGTTACATTTGAATTATGCAGGACTTGCGCCCTTTTACTTAAATATGAGTCAAACCATTTTAAAGCTACGTTATCTACCCCAATTGATTTGAGAATCTGGAGCAACTTATCATGGTCAATGGTATCAAATGCCTTTTTAATATCTAAAAATAATGCTGCGGGAATCAGACCTTTATCAAATGCGTCATTCACCCAATCAACCAATTTTAAAATGGCAAGATCCGTTGAAAGTCCTTTCCGAAAACCAAACTGCGTTTTGCAAAGTATATCCTGCTCTTGAAGATAATTATATAGTCGCTTATGAACTACTTTCTCATAAATTTTTGAAAAAAAAGGAAGAATGGATATGGGACGGTAGTTGCTTGGGTCATTTTTAGACTTTCCTTTGTGAAGCGGTAGAACACGTGCAACTTTTAGTCTTTCTGGGAAAGTTCCCGCTTCAAGTGACAAATTTATTAAATAAGCTAAAATAGGGATGATAATTTGTTTGGTTGCTTTTACAATTTTTAACGATATTTCATCAATTCCACAAGACTGTGATTTCATTTTCATAATTATTTCATTTATTTCATTTTCGTCACATTCCGTAAACAGGAATTCAGATGTTACATGTCGAGTTGGGCGTATGGGGACAGGGGGTCCATTTGATCTTTTAGCGGCCTCATGACACAGTTTTGAGCCTTCATCAGAAAAATATTTACACAGGCTTTCCGCAATTTCTTTTGGATCATTAACAATATTATTTCCGAATTTCATCTGTTTGATTTCCTCTTTTACTTTTTTATGACCAATTACTTCATTAATTTTTGTCCATGTCTTCTTCATATTTCCTTTAATTTGTTCGAATTCCCTTTCATAATATGTTTTTTCAGCATGCCTTTTGATTTTATTTAATTGATTTCGGTATTCTTTGAACGAATGGAGTTTCTGATCTGTAGGGTCTTTAAGATAATCCTTATACAGCTTATTCTTCATTTTTACAGATGTAAGGATACCAATAGTCATCCATTCCTTCCTTGGAATATTTTTTTTCTTCCTTACCTGTTTGAATGGGCAACACTTATCAAACTCCTTCAAAAATATATCCAGCGGCTAAGACTCTGCGTAGATGCCGCGCATGGGAATTTTTTTCCATTTTATCCTCTTTTTCTAATCTTTGCATGAAAGCTCGGATTTTTTCTTTTAGCATCGACCATTTTTCTAAGTTACTTTTATCTGATTCTTGCTTTTTTAAAATTTCTTTAATTTCTTTTCTTGTCAGTTCTCGGTTTGTTTTATCATTAAGAAAATCGGGATGTGCTTTCCAATACGGGGGTTTTCGGTACTTTTTTTTACGATGAACTGCTTGTAGATCCATTCGGACTGCACTGTGATCTGTGAAATGAACTTCTTCTAAATGAATTTCACCAATTTGTCCGATTAAATCCTGTGAAACGTATATTCTATCAATTCTGCTAGCGCCATGAAAACCAATCCTAGTAAAGCTTACTGGATGGTTTTGGGATTTCCAAACATCTTTGAGTTTATAAGCCTCAATGAGACTCCTCAATTGGTCGCTCATTTTTCTCTTTGTACTTCCGCTTGTTTTTGTTAGAATATCTTCATTTTCCAGGACACAGTTGAAATCTCCAAGTAAATTAACTTGCCCTTGTATCGGAATAAAACGAGGCAATTCAAATTTTATCATATGTTCTCGCTCTTGAAAATTATTTGTTCCTGACGGTAGGTGTACATTTATAAAAGTTACCTCCATTATTTTTAAACTACATATTTTACCATCATCATTAAACTGGAAATCCTCCGGGTTTGTTTTTATTTCATTTTTAACAAGGAAGCCTGTGTCATTTGTGCTACCTGCTGCCATGAAATTATATCCTGTTTTTTCTATTCCAGATATTTTGGGGCAGTCCACTTCCTGTACAGCGAGAATTTCGAGTCCTGATTTTCCTAAATATTCCTTGAAAATTTCCTTTCGTCTTCCCTGTTTCAGACCATTCAGGTTGAGCGTTCCAATTTTCTTGATCATTGCTGATTTTTGGTGTTTTTAATATTTTGCACCTTTTTCTTTGGATCTGGTTTCTCGAGCTCCATCGTGTCTGATGCGTTGCTTCTTTCTCTTTTCGGGGTTGGTATAATCTTTTCTTGTTCTTTCGATCCGGAAAAGGACGCCCCGCGTTCAGTTTTCTCAGATCGAGTTGCAAAGTTTTTCGCTCCTGGTTTGGGAATTTCTCTCTTTGATCTTGTTTCCTTTCCGCTTGATGTTTTCTCATTCTCCTCCTTTCTTTCTGTCGACTTTGGTTCCTTTGGCGCGTCTGGCTTGCTCTTTTCTAAGGCTTTTAGAACCAAGTCAACTGCTTCTCCTGATTGCAGATTTTCGATATTTGAGGAAGAAGATGGGACCGGTTCTATACCTAGAAATCGGAAAGCCGGCGCCCTGGGGGTTTCCAGGGTTGGGAATTCTGTTGACCCAGAATTTCCGAGGGGGAAAGGTGTAGAGCAAATAGCTGCGGGAGTTTTTTCAATTTGGGGGCGGTTCCATACTACTGAATTTGATTTTGGTCTCCGTTTCTTCCGACAAAGGTTGGCCTCATGAGTCGTTTCGTGACAAATGAAACACTGTTTGGGTTGATTCTCGTAGTAAACAAAAAATTTTTCATCGTTCCAACATAGGGAAGGCGGTATATCATTTGCTATATGCATGAGGGCTGTGGCCCTCCCACTCAATACGTCTATAGATCCCCTCCCTCATATTTTCTTCTTCTAACGTTTATGACCTCTCCATACTTTCCAAGTAGACCTGCTATCTCTTGATCTGTCGCTTCACCCGGTATTTTTCTCATAGATACCACGACTGGGCGCTTACCCATTCTGTCGAAAGTTATTGGGAATCTTTCTCCGTCGAAAGAGAATTTCAAATCATTCCATCTTCCGCAAAAATCATCAGCAACGCTTGGACTCATTAGAGTAACCCGTACCATTCCATATCTTTTCAAATCATCCGAATCTATTGCCCTTGTATTCGCACTGTTCAGTCCAATACCTCTTAGCCATCTGTGGATATCCAATTCCGTTACTAGCTGTCCAAGCTGTTCTGGCATAGCCCGGAAGCTAAAACAAACCGTTGCTTTCCCCATCCTAGAGTTTTTACAAACTATGCTATTCTAACCTACAAAATATATTTTTTTTCCTTTTTTTTATACTTAACCTATTCTAACCTACTAAAAACCCTATGAAAATACAAAAAAAAAAAAAAAAAAAAAAAAAAAAAAAAAAAAATCTTTTGGAAAGTCTTTTGAAAGCTTGTGAAAGAAAAAAAAATCATCTGTGTTTCAGTGCCGATAAATCAGACTACGAATGGGACATTTACGAAGAGTCAGTGACCATGTCAACTTACCTGGTAGCCTTCGTCATTTCCGACTTCACAAAGAACGACGCTAAGGATGCAGGTTAGTTCAGCCTTCCAGGCAATGCAAGATGTATAGCTGACTTTCTTCATGAGCTGACTTTCAGCCCTTGAATTGTATGGTCGCATGTCAGTAAGAAATGGTTTTAGAAATCAAGAAACTCGTAGTTCACTTGTAAACAAGGGTCCATAATTTGTTCATTTTCTGCTAACGTCATCCACTAGTTTGTTTATCTGTGTTTTTTCACCCATGACAAAGTTTTAGTCGATTCACGCTGGTTAAAGTACATTGAGCTCCGCGGCGTTCTATTCGGATAGAGAGAATAGTGATTTGAATTTCCCGTCGGGAAATTGGTTTAATAAAAGATAGACAGTTGAAAGCTCTTGAAAGAGGAGTTGTAAAGAACCTATCATGGTCAGATAGAACTTGCAAGATAGAAATTAATTTGGGAAATGACTCCACAGCGCCATCAGGGGCGGTTCGAGGGGGGGGCGTGGGGGGGTGACTCACCCCCCCATGCTTTAGAGAATCGTACTCTCAGTCGTATGTTTTGAGCTTGTCTGAATGACAGTCGTATATTTTGAGCTTGCTAGAATGACATAAAGGCAGTTACAAAACGTGAATTTTGCCCGCAGATACATTTTCTATTCGTATGGCTACGAAGAGCTTTCTTAGTCGTATGTTTTCGGTATATCAGATTCACAGTAGTTGTATATTCTGAGTTTGTCAGAATGATAGTCGTATATTCTAGCGTGCCAGAATAACACCAGATCGTGAATTTCGCCAGACGCAAATCACCTGTTCCTTGTCGCATTTACGAACAGATTTTCTAGTCGTAAATTAGAGACAGTCGTAAGCTTTGAGCTTGCCAGATAAGGCACCTAATCTTGAATTTCAGACGCAGATGACCTGTTTCTGGTCGTATGGTTACGTCTAGATTTTCTATAACTCATATGTCACAAGTGAATCGTATGTTTTGACTGAGCTTGTTAGAATGACAGTCGTATGTTTCGAGTCTGTCAGAATGACATAAATACAGTTACCGAATCGTGATTTTCATCCGGTGGTGCACAGTTTGAACACAACTGGTTTTATACCAAAACCTCTGTATTTTAGCAGAAAACACGTAGCTAATTTTTGAAATTTCAACAGTAGCCTATCTGGTTTTGTGCAAAAGATCCTTATTCTAGAATAAAATAGGTTGATTTTTGGCTTGTGGAGTAAGGTTTGACCATAAACCGGAGATGTACGCATTGCAAGGACGGGCCTGATGATCGCACCATATTGTTAATTCAAACCAAATCTACTTTGTGTCTATCTTATTATGGATGGCCACTCCCTTTTTTCAGAAGGGGTCAAGTGGAACCACTGCCGTGTACCAACTTCCGGCAAGGTATTCTACTCCGTTTTAGAGTTATCGGGGTTACGGACGGATCTGTGATATCATATGTAGCACTTTCTTTTGTTTGGGTTCCAAAAAAGACCCATGATGTTTCCAAAACTTCGCCTGCGGCGCCTTTCATGGTAGTCTATTCTCTATCTAGTGGCAGGGCGTGTCATTTAGGTGCCGTTTTAGGCATAAGATTTTAATCACATTAAAAGCTACAATTTGTGCTGGAAGTAGTTGAACTTTTCCCAGAAAAAACGCGGATTTAAAAGTTGCGCCTGCGGCGACTTTCGTAGCAACCCTTTCACTATATACTTGAAGCGTTCGTCATTCAGGTGGGTTTTAAGCTTGAGATTTTGGGGTCTAAGTAACATTAATAACTATAAATCGGATGGGAAGCAGTTGAATTTTGCCAGTAAAAGGTCAGATTAAAAAAATTTAGCCTACGGCGCTCAATTTTTCATTAGTAAATACGTTAGAGGCTGCTGCTTGGGATCTTAGCCAAATTACAAGCAGAATTTAAATGGGAAGTAGTTGAATTTTGCCAGAAAAAAGGCTGATCTAAAAAATTTCGCCTGCGGCGCCTTTTGTAGTTTCCTATTACATATTTTGTTCAAGGGTGCGTCAATTAGGTGGAGTTTTAAGCTTGAGATTTTGAGATCTGAGCTACATGAAATGCTAGAATTTGTAGGGGAAGCAGTTGAATTTTGCCCGGATTAAAAAAAAAAAAATCGCATGCGGCGCTCAGTTCATTTTGTCTTGAGCACATACGTCAGAAAATAGTACCGAAGATTGACTGTTTCCTCCGAAGGTTCTAATGAAAGTCATACTGAAACTCATAACTTTTTAAAAATCTATATTTATATTTCTTGAGCCTGTGGGACTGTGCTTTTCTATTTCAGTTGTTTTCAATCGACATAATTGCCCATTACCTATAGTCGTATGTTTTGGGGTCGTCACCCCCCCATGCCCAAGCACTTCGAACCGCCCCTGAGCGCCATACTTGCCAGTGGACAACAGTGATTCTAGCTATTACGGTCTCAGTTACAGGCTCCGTTACAAGATAGATAATAATAGGTTATTAGTGAGGTTAAAGGATCAGAAAGCCTTTGCCAGTACCGAGTTTATGAAGAACTTGCTCAAGCCAAGATTAGGTAAATCAGGGGCGTCATTTAGGGAGGGGGGCAGCTGGGGCAAATAGCACCCATCAAAAACAAAGTAAAACCTAGCTGACGATGCGCAACAGAATATGCATATGCTCTTTATACAGTTTTTACATTGGTCTTGGTGAATATGTTGTCTGATTTTGGTTCAGATGTTGCTAACCACTTAAGTATAGTTAGTCTTACCTATGTAGGATGTAAAGAATTCGAAGCGGACCTTGGACGGAAATTTCCACGAAATGGTGCCTCATGAGGGAAAGGCTCTTCGACCATTCTTCGGGTGGTCGTCAGGTTATTAAAGTTCATAGTAAGCAACGGACATAGAAACCGGTAGTGCAAATAGCTTCAATTTTAAGAGTGAAGATTTAAACTATGATCTCAAGGGTAGTGAATGTGCTCCCCTTATAGGCTAATGTATGGTGACGGTAGATGAATCGAAAGTGGAATAGCTTGCTTTTGTCAAGAAAAGATAAAAATTGATCCGGCTCGGTTGGTAGGGGCTCGACCGCAATTTCTCGCGGTAATCCGCAGGGTATAAAGGTCATGTGGACTACCCACAGACACCTTGTGAGAAGACGGTGCAGATACCGAAAGTGTCGTGAATTCAGTGGTAGTTGTTGTAATTTCTTTCGAAGGTGTACTAACGTCGGAGAATACCGTAGCGCGTAGAGGGATTTGGGATATTCTCCCTAGAATCGGAACCAGCGATTGGAAGAACTCTATTTAATATTTTGTTTGGATATACAGGCGACACCAAAGTTGCCGTCTGGTCGAGACCAGGTGCCGAGAGTCAGACTGACTACGCCCGTAACATCACGTCGGATATCCTTCTCTACCTCGAGGATTTCTTCCAAATCGAATATCCCCTGCCAAAGCAAGATATGATTGCGATTCCAGACTTTTCAGCTGGAGCTATGGAAAACTGGGGGCTCATTACATATAGGTGAGACGAGAATTCTGCGACTCTTTAGAAATCGTTTACATAGTCCCTAAAGATTAGTGTGATTCCTTCTAGACCAGAGCAAAATAACACTAGCGAGTAGTGCCAAGACTTGAAAAAGTGACACACTCGAATAGCAGTACCACTAGCACCACTAGCGATAGTGAACGTCCCTACTGAAACTCAATATGTCGTGCACCAGCGCTGGCTCGAATAACTTCATATTCTGAACACTGCAAAAAAAAAAGATACAGCCTCCCCTGTTTCCTCGGTGTGTGCAGACCGCATGGTGGCTTTACTGTAAATTTCTAAATCTGCAAGTTTGTGTGGCCTTGAATGCCGCAAACGTAATGGGCGGTGCTATGAGTATGGCCCGTTTGCGAAGCAAGGAAGGCATAGGTTTTGACGCTACTCCCTAGTGTTATTTTGCTCTGTTCCAGACTAAATCAAGGTCCGTGTCTGAGAAAGATCAAATCGGTTCCAGGAAGAACCGACTTGATAATTTATGAAGTAGAAACTGGGCGTTAATAGCTAAATCTTTTTCTTTCTTTTGTCTTGTCAAGTCATTCAAATAACCGAAGAGAATCGGCAACGGGACCGTTTGATTGGCTCGCATGAGGTGTCGTTAGCGTATCCTGAAAAATTCTGGGCGGGTTAGTGTTCGCGGGAGCGTCTCGAAGAGATACTGAAACAGCGTATCCCTTCAGTTGTGCTTTGTTCTAGTCAATTCTGTTAAGGTGGTCCGGTCCTTAATTTACATTTTTGCAATGATGAATAGGTAACGATAAAATATGCATCTTCCATTCTAAATGTCGGACTGCGAACTGACCTGAAACTGGTGTTTTACCCTCTACACACTTGGCACCACTCTATCTGTAAAAGTAATTATCTATATGACTGAGTTCAAAACACGCCAGTGAACCTCGGGAAGAACGAGAAACGTTGCCCGAACGATGACTCAAACCTGTGTCACTCAGCCACGGCATTCGTTGGGGACAGGACAGCTGCGGTGACGCTTTCGGCTCTTCCGCTAGGTACACGGCGATTCTTCTTCGGTACCGAGAGTTAGTGATCAAGAGTAATCGTTCCTCTCCGCTGGGAACTAGTGGTGAATATTATTCAATATCGATAACGATACAACGGACGAAATATCGATATCGAATATCGAAACGTATCGAAAACAGTATTTTTTTTTTTTTTCATTCATAACTATTGTAAATAATCCAAACTAAGTTACATTTATATATCCGAAATTGGAGCAATATGTTCTTCGTAGCTCGTTTTTTATTTATTCGAAGTTTTGAGTTGATGCAAGATTTTTTTTTACGACAATTTTGCTCTTCAGTTTTGGCAAAACGTGACGTATACTGTAGTGAAACATAGTACCGAAATATCGATTATCGAATATCAAAAACGAAAATATCGATATATTGAGAAATCCGAATATCGCCCAACACTACTGGGAACTGCCGGCAGCCAGCAAGCAGAGTACGTCCTAATGATCTAGAACATTTTAGCATAGAGGTTCTTCTAAGTCGACTACGAAGTCGAGAGAAAATACATGATGATTTTTTACAAAGAACTGCCAACGATCTAGAAAAGTTACGACTTAGAGGCGGAACTCGGTAGAAAGTAAATAAGGATTGTCTGATCTTACAGGGAGACAGCGGTGCTGTATCAGCCTGGTATTTCTTCAGCAAAAAATAAGCAGCGTGTTGCTGTTGTAATTGCCCACGAGTTAGCGCATCAATGGTTTGGTGACTTGGTTACCACTGACTGGTGGGATCTTATCTGGCTGAATGAGGGATTTGCTACTTACATGGAGTACAAAGGAGTTGCCAGCGTAAGTAGTGATGTTTAATAATAAGATAATTCAGGAAATAGACGTACGAAACAATGGACGAACACAAAAAAAAAACAACACAACAAATAGACCATGAGCCTTTTTTAAGTTGCGTGTCTTTCGCGTGACACGATTTTCCCAGATTGTGTATGTCTTTGTCCCGACAGAGGCCGGAGTACGGGTGCAATGTTGCCACTCGGCCTTTCACCGCTTCGCGGTGCCGGCCTTTTGAAATCACGTTGTTTCCCCGGTATCCTCCAATCAAAATGTGGTAAGGTTTGCGGTATGGCCGAAAGACGTGATTTTTTTTTTTCATTTTTGGGCATACAAAAATGCTACTTTAGTATGAATTTGACGTTTCTGAAGCCGTATGTGAATTCTTTCAAGCGAAATGCGCTTCTGTCTAGCGTAAATACGAAAAAATACGTGCTGTATCTGGTGCCGATTTTTTGGTCTAAGCTTAAAAGGAACAGTAAACTTGACTAGGCAACTTTCGGCCATCAAACCGGCCTGGGGGGCTTAGATAAATGTACAGGGACTTATTGTCGACAGGACCCCCTATCTTTGTTATCTCGAAACCCCTCCTTATTGTTCCCAAAGCTAGCTGGCAGGGCCTTGCCCCTTATGCACTGTAGTTACGCACTCATGCACTGTAAAAGTTCGCGATTTTCTGTGTTATCAACATACAGGGTTGCCACTTTACTAAAGTAAATTCACTATGCAAAAGGAAAAAAGTAATATCAAACAAGAAAAGTACTCAGGACGTGTTGCTGGGTCATAGTCACCTTGGAAATAAAACCTGACAACCTCCTTTTTTCTTAAAATCTGCTGCCAAAGTAAAAAGATAGTTCTATAATTAGCACAATTGTACTACCGGTGGCAACCCTGTTAATATACATTGTATTACTTTGTTTCAAAAGGACTATTGAGGCAAAGATCGTGGGTTCGAGTCCTACTCCCGGCACACAAACCTTTTGCTTTTTTTTTGTTTTTTGTTTTACTAACTCAAAAGTCGAACTCTCGGAAACTGCAATGGTCGTGACAAGAATTTTTCTAACTCTCAATATCGACTCAGGGTACATTCTTGATATGTCAGCTAGCTCCCTGAGCCAAGTTTGAGTCAAGTTTACTGTTCCTTTAATCATTGCAATAAAGTTTAGAGGAACAGCTATATCCTGTTGAAAATGGATCTGTTGGTGGGCTCTAGCGTTTCGCTGTGCTCTATATCTTAACCTGTATCCTTGTGTATCATGAAGTTGAATTCGCTTACGCTGGAAATCCCTCCTCGCCATTTCACGGTACAATTGCGGTATTTCCCATAGCATTGCGGTATTATAAATGGTGTAAGTGGCAACACTGTACGTTTGAACCTGGCGTTTAGGTGGACGAGCCTGTTCCCACCCGTTCAACTTGATGTGGATTTTTTCCCGCCGCTTCTTACTGTGGGAAATTGCGTCACAGGGTTGGTCACATGTCGCACGATAGTGTGAATTGTGACTCAATATTTTTTTAGTCAATCGCTTACTTGTCTGCTTCTACTACCAGCGCCACTTGTACTACCACTCTTTTTAGTCGATCCCGGTAAAACCTTCTTTAATCTCAAGTGCAGTCGGGGATGGAATATATTGTTGTGACTAAGAGCCTTCAACTCGAAAAGAACAACAACTTGCTCGTCTTACAGGTGGAGCCTGACATGAAGATGGAAGAACAGTTCCTACCAGAAGCTGTTCATTACGTGATGCAAATGGACGGACTCAACAGTTCACATCCTATGATAATGGGGGTGAACAACCCTGACGAAGTCAGCGAGCTCTTTGACCCCATCTCGTACGAGAAAAGTAAGAACATTAATCGTTTCCAGCACCTCTTTATAAGCTACAAGCGCTTGGTGTTATCTCAAAAGCCAGCGATCTGATCGGAAAAACCTGGCGGGACATGTGTGTATTTGATAGGCCGTTACCAACGGCCGCGTGGGCATGTTTTTAAGTTGATGGGTTGTCAGGGGTCGTTCGGAACAGGCTTATGAATTCTTGGAACGACCTTTCATCCAAAGCAGTGGCAACTGGCAAGAACAAATAAACCACCAATCGAACCTCCATCTTTGGTCCCATGCACCGACTATGGATTTCACGATAAAACCGAGCAGAGCTAGAGCTACTGCTGAGCTTTGAGTTAGCGCCCGCCTACTTCCCTCTCAGCCGCTGCGCATTATAGAGGAAAAGTCTGTCGCAGGCGTGTATAGGATTCCCTCTTTTATCGTACTTTCATCGTCTCTGCAATGCGTCGCACATGACGTCACAATGCATGGTCGCATGACCATGTTCCGCATAGTCGTCTTACCAGGGACCCATAAATTTCCTGTAATGCTTCTAGGTTGCTATGTTGTCCGAGCCTCACCTGGTTTCCAAAAATTCCACTTGGGTTGAGTCGGCGTTCTTGCTCAGATAAGAGCCAATCCCGGGCCTCCTTGGACGTGAGACCAAAGAGATTCCTCCCTCAAGGCAATATTTTATCCCCGTGGGTATTTCTTGAACTATCTGACGCTCGGTCAAGAGCGCGTCAGAAATCTCTTATTGACAAGCCCCCTGAATGGCGAGTCATTACAGGAAATTTATGGGTCCCTGGTCTTACAGAGAACGGGAAAAGAGCAGGGATGAATTCTTGGTAGTGATGAATTACTCAACCCAATGCTTTTCTCAATATCGTGCAACTCCGGTGTACTATGCAGATGAAGCGACCTATGAATAAATTCTTGTTATCATTATCAAACCTATTGCGCCCGTCTTAGAGGATTCGTACTTCTGGAGAAACTAAAACCCAATACGCTCTTCATAAAATTACATCCAGATTAGTTCTTTTTTTGCCGCTAGATGCGCTGGCATAAAGTAAACAATGACATGTTACTTCGTGGTATACATTTATCCGGATTTGTTTGGCCATTTCCAACATTGTCTTAGGCCTAGCCATACTTGAAACTTCATAAAATGCCTCTACCTCTGTTTGTTCTCAATCCAACTCCGTTTTATCAGTCTACATCAAGTTTGTCAATTTTGGCTTCCGACATCATTGCTGACTGCTGAACCACTTTCCGACGGGGCTAATTAGCGGGTCGGTGTGAGCCGAAAGCCTAATCACTCATTCTCCATTCCGATAACTTGTCCCCCGTTCTCACGTGTGATTGTTATTGTTCCTCTAGCACATCTGGCGATAATTCGGTATTGGATTTTATGAAGAGCGTATTGCAACATAATACTTGTATTTGTTGGCTTAATTTTTCTGTGTTTAAGGTGGTTCTGTCATTCGCATGGCGGAAGACATGCTCGGACTCCCAGTCATGAAGGAGGGACTGACAGCATACCTAACTAACAGGTGTGTTTATATTTTGTAATGGTTATTAAACTCTTTCTTCTGGATCACAGCGTCGAATATCATATTATCGTTTGAAACCGTCAACGTTCTTCTTCTGCAATTTCCAACTTTAAAGATTATGTAAAGTAATACTATACTATGTACTTGCATGTCGGTTAATTTCTATTGACATTTTCCTATGCTATTTTTCGCAAGTTGAATAAACAAAAAAAAACTGTTGGGCCCCAGACGCTGTCTAACTCTCACTCCTTCAATGAATATCTAAAATCCGAAACGTAGCCTTCAAATCTCGCTTTCCTACTTCTAACGTAACATATACTACATCTTGGATTTTAATTTGAGATAGATCCGAACTAATAACAATATAGACCTGAACTTCCCATAATAAGTAAGAAGTATCTCAAAGTGACATTCGCTCTAAACAGAAACTAGAGCAGGAGGATGAAGGATAAAAATAAACAACGAAATCGGGGACATTTTTAATCCCCCAACTGTTCATATTTGGTTTCAAAATAACCTGAACTGAAATCATACAACGTTTTTCTTTCAAGGTCATATGACACTGCCACAGCGGACGATCTCTGGAATTTTTTGGACGACGCCGCTAGGAAAAATAGCGTGGATTTGGATGGCAAGAGCGTCAAGGATATTCTTGACACTTGGTCCTTGCAGAAGAACTTTCCCGTTGTCAAAGTCGAGCGAGGGGCTACCTCCAAGGGCGACCTGGTCGTGTCGCAGGTATATACAATTTTTGATCTTTCGTTCCAGTTACGGTGTTTCTGTCTTCGTCCACCCGTTAGGTTCAGTCATGGAGAATTCACCAGTAACCTATTTTCGCCCCCAAGCCGAAATAACGTCACTACCCCCCCCCCCCAAGCCGGGTCAAACAGTGGTTCAGAAATTTTTTTTTGCCGCGTAGTAGGCTCTTTTTTACCTCATTCTCGTCCAGTATGGACTGGCCCGCGCATCCATTCACCCTCGGTGCCAACGGCCAACGGTGCCAACAGTCTTAAAAACAATTTTTTCCTTAAGATATTTTGACCGACCTAACTAGTTAGCGTTACCTACACTATCCTCTATCTCTACTTTTCATTATTGTACAATTTTAACTCTTTTTCTTATCTATGTTTCACCTTAATTTTTTAACAAGTTTTTTTCCTTCTGTTACATGAACTTTTCTTAAATCCTCATCCTTTAAAAACTCACTAAAAATTCAGCAACAAAAATGAATTTTTTTTTTAATAGCAGCTAATTTCGGAGAAACGCTAAGTAAGTAAGTAACTTTTGTTTTCATATTTTTGTACGGTAGATGTTTTTTCATAGTCTGTAGCTTGTAGATGTTAAGATATAAGAATGAAGAGGCATTTTTGTATTGTTTGTATTTTCCTATCTCCATTTGTTTGTTTTTATAGTCTGTCGACTAGAAAGCTTGTCAGCCGGGGTTCGAACCTGGGACCTTTGGCTTTCTAGGTCAGTGCTCCACCACTGTGCTACCGAGGGGCTTGTGAACATATAGTTCTCAAACCACTACAGTAGTCAGATAGAGCGGGGCCACAGAAACAGTGATCCCGCCGAAGGCAAATTCATCTAAGCAGATCACAACCCCATGTCACGGGATTCTATACATTATCATCAAATCAAATTAAATCTTTGGTTTTGTTTGGTCTTCACTACGAGTCCCCGCCATGTGGGCTCTAGTTTTTATGGCACTTGCAGCTCCGCTCAAGTGCCATATACCGATCGCTTTTCGGTCGGTCGGTCGGTCGGTCGGGCGGTCCACTGTTTTCGAGTTAGGGTACTTCCAGATGTCCTAGGACGATGAAACTTGGCAGGCATATCAGGGACCCGATATAACTAACCTGGAAATAATCAGTTTCACGATCCGACCATCAGGGGGGGAGTGGTGGGCCGGGGAATCCTGAGATTTTAGTAGTTTTTGTAAAACCCCTACCCCTTTCTTCTCACTAGTAGGTCTGCGCGCGGCGTGACGTCACTCTTTGCATCGGATCACTTTGTTAACATCGGAAAGAGCTAGTGCATTCGAGGGTCAAAGGGGTTTGTATATGTGATTCAGTGCGGGGGAATATGGAAAATTGAGTGTTGTGTAACTTTCGAACGGGTGATCGGATTGGGACGAAACTTAATACCTGAATGAATGACATATCTCTGATCTTCCATTTGTAGTCCGAACCGGATTCGACAGCTATGGAGAGTTGGGGGGGGAAGACCGGAAATCTCGAGAGACGGTTATAGTGGAGGGATTGGAGTAAAACTTGCTGGGAAGAACAAGAATCTGCTCCATATAAATCGTTTACACGTTTGGACTGGACCCGGACACTTGGGGGGGGGGGTGGAGGGGATTTTCCCGGAATTCTGGTGATGACAGTTTTTGGGATTTTCACGACGAAAATTGGGAGGCGTATCAGGGACCCGATCAAACTAACTTGTAAATAAAAATTCACTCGATCCGATAGTCGTGGGGGGATCGGAGGGAGGGGGAATCCGGAATATTTAGCCATGCGTAACTTTGGAAAGGGAGATCGGATTCGAGTGAAATTTAATAACTGAACAGAGGGCCTGTGGTGATCTTTTTCATGTCCGGACCGAATCCGACAACAATTGGGGGGGGGGAATACGTAACCGGATTGGACTGGAGAGATCGGGATGGAACTTTGTGGGAATAACAAACAAGTCCAAAACCGAACCGGATTGGCTCCGGCGACTGTGGGGGGAGTTTGAGGGCCGGGTCCGGAATTCCGGTGATCGCGAGTTAAGGTACTTCCAGATGTGCTAGGACGATGAAATTTGGCTGGAATATTAGAAATTCGACAAGATTGGCTTAGAAATCGCCACTTTTCAAATCCGACCATTCCCTAAAGTACCAATCATGACCGCAAATTAAGAAAAATGCTTTTAAGCAAAATATGCATTTCCATGATCCCCATGAGTCCATGATCATTTTTGCCTCAAGGGTTTTGCTTACAAATGAAGTTCTAGCTCCCTTAAAGTGTGCATCTTAACCGCAAGGTCGAAAAGTACTTTTTATCAACGATACATCTCAACCTATGATCATTTGTGCCACAAGGGTTTTGCAAAAAAAAAAAATTCTAGCACCCTTAAAGTGCGCATTTTACCCGCATTAGCGGAAAAAAAAAACTTTTGATCATACGTATATATCAATGATCCCTAAGAGCCTGATATCGTTTTTGCCTCAAGGGTCTTCCTTACAGATGAATTTCTAGTGCCTTTAAAGTGTGCATCATTACAGCCAAGTTCTACGATAAAATACTTGTTCTCTAGCTTCCTTAAAGTGCGCATCTGAACCGCACAGTCGAAAATTACTTTTAATCAAATAATACATCTCAACCCACGCAAGTGCCATATGAGCTTACAGCTCTTGTTTTACGAGCCTTCGACATTGAAGTCTTGGATTTCTCAGTTGAAGTCGGAATTTACTTCTGATTTATTTGTCACGATACACGTCCCTTGGATAGCATTCCATCCCCATAATTTCTGTGAAGCACAGCTTACGTGCTGTGAAGGTAAAATCCCTTTTGCTTTAGAAGATATTATGTTTGTAATTTGAAGAAGGTCTCTTTAATTCTGTTCTGTGGCGTTAAGGGTAATCTAGGAGAGGGGGAGTTATGTTTTTTTTTGTTTTTTTTAAATTGAAGAATCCATTTCCCTAAAAACCCGAGGATAAAACAAAAATATAAGTAAAACAACAACCAGAAATTCTTATCATATTATTAAAAACGCTGAAAAGAAACCGAAGAAACCACTACGTTTCCGCTCCTTCCCTGAAAGAAAAACGCTCCCAATATGCTCCATAGCCTGCCTTTTGAAACCTCCCGAGCCGACGAAGGTCACCAAAATACTGTGAGAAAAATGTAAATATCTGTTTAGAGGGTATAGGCTAAGCGACCTAAAACCACAGTTCAAATACTGAACTGCGATCTATAATACCAATGCAACCTACGTCCCTAACTGCATTCATAATTCTCAGACTCGGAGACCCAAACTTTCATTACCTTTGCACTTTCCGCGATTCACTATTTTCCAGGTGTATTATGTTCCCGACGAGTGCGCGCGTATTATGCTACTATTGCTTAAAACCGCACTGTCAGAAGTTTCATAACAGATAGCGCATAACACTTTCAAGAATAATACCTTTTCACTTAGAAATAAAGTGTCATGACCAATTAAGTTTACACTATTTCGTGCCTAATTCTCCAACAACACCTTCAATTGGTAAAAATACTAACGGGAATGAAAGAAACGTAACAGATAACATCCCAAAGTGTTATCTGTTGAGACCGGGCATCCTTCTGTTGTCGTTATATAACTTCTGACAGTGTAGTATTTTTACCAATTGAAGGTGTTGTTGGAGATCTAGGCACGAAATAGTGTAAACTTAATTGGTCATAACACTTTATTTCTAAGTGAAAAGGTGTTATTCTTGAAAGTGTTATGCGCGATCTGTTATGAAACTTCTGACAGTGCGGTTATCTGAATTTTGCCGATTTTTTTCTAAAAGTCTATGGGCCTGTGAAAAGGCTTAAAATAGCTAAAGCCGTGGATACTTTGTTACTTTGTCGAACCAGTCAAAAAATAAACAAGTAAAGAATTATACTACCTGAACAATCGTCCAGAATATACAGTCTATTCCCACACTGTGAGAGTGTGCCGGTTGTTCCGCCCACAGACTTCTGAAACGAGTCCGCTTGTGGTATATACCGGAATTTGTGAGCGTTAGTTTCCTAGTACTCATTATTTGGCTGTACCGTCCTCTTACTGTAGAAACGTTACCTCGCTGTGCCATATGACGGCTACGAGGAAGGCTACTACTGGTATGTTCCGTTGACGTTCACACAAAGCTTCGATGCAACACCAACAATCGCGAGAAAGTGGCTGTCCAACTCAAGTGATCCTCAGATCTACCCCTCCGTTTTGGCCAACCCAGATCAGTGGGTTATCTGCAACTATCAAGTCTTTGGTGAGTGATAGAGAGTCGCGTCTCCCTTCCCGCGCGAACAGATTTGTGAACTGCACAATTATATAAATGCTATTCCATCCCAAAAGTGATGAACGATTCAACCAATGCCCTTACAGATTCGATGGACTTTGGATCGACTTCATCGATTTAAAGGCCAATGGCTTTTCATGCATCCTTAAATGTTAATAGCTATAAAGATAACCTAAAATTATTATTGGTTTTATACCCATCATAATGTACAAGTAGCCTACACCAAAAATGGAGTAGAAAGAAAAAGGGAAAACGAAAACAGTACACACCACTACGTATCTACAACAAATTAACGTCAACTATTTTAGTAGGCTAATCTATATACATCACCTGTCGGGTCAAG
Organism: Branchinecta lindahli; assembly: GCA_023053555.1. Lineage (NCBI taxonomy): Eukaryota > Metazoa > Arthropoda > Branchiopoda > Anostraca > Branchinectidae > Branchinecta > Branchinecta lindahli. The sequence goes on from JAKZAO010000003.1 coordinate 8,881,633, forward strand.
ATCTTGTCTATACCGCAGTAAACGCTTCTGCGCTTCTGCACAGCAGTTACTAAATTATAATGGAATAGTCTTACATTGATATCAAAAGGTGGATGATCGAACCAAAGTTATCTGCAACCTTCATGTATTAATGAGTCACATTAAACACTACATGTTGTTAAACCGAACTAATCTAATAGATATCGCGTTTAAAAATGATCAAATACAAATAAAAAAAAATGTGCAACTTAGTATCTTTATTGTGCATTGTAAGCTCCAAAGCTATTTGGTGTATAGCTAGCTATACCGGTTGGTTTTAGAAGGGACTGGTTCGATTTCGGCTCTTACATTTTCCGTAGAGTACGGCGGGAGTAGGATTTCACGGTGCGATGGTGGGGTTAGATATCGATTTGACAAATCAACCGATTTTTACGTCTGTCCCCGACGAGAGTTGGCTGATCTCGGCTGAAGACTGAAAGGTAAAGGCCACACAAGAATCCTTGTGGGTGGGTGCCTGTACTTGTGGAGAGCCGATTTTCAACTCCTCTAAGGTGTTTTTCTGCGCTCCCCATAACGAGACTGTGGCTTGTTTGCGGCTAAAAAGAGCGTTTCAACAATCGTTTTCGTCACGATCAACAGTGTTTTTGTGGCTGGCATTGTGGCTCAGACGTGACAAATAACTCTCGAACTGATTATCGGTTCTGTGACTCAGAGCGTGTTCCACCCCTCTACCAATAGTAACTATTGGTTACTATTTCCGTTCCAGCCTCACGAAAAGTTACTACGCTGACCGTTCCAACCTTCTCAAAATAGTAACTAATAGTAACTATTTGCTTACCACGCTCGGGAGCGTAGTTAGCGTAGTAACTACGCATCTCTCCAACGTGATTGGTCCGATCAGCCCGCGACCTGATATTTGACCGAAAAATTAAAAAAGCGTTCCAGCCTAGCGTAGTAACTACGGTAAGTAGGGTGGAACACGCTCTCAACTATCGAGTTTCAACCTGTGGATTCAGTTTGTGGCGAAGAGTTTTCTTTCCGTGAGTTACACTCTGTGGGGGGGGAACAAATTTGCCGCGAAAATAGGCCTTTATTTATATTAAAGAACTAAGAGAATATTAATTATGTTATATTAAAGAACTAAGGGAATTGATTCTTCCAGGATACTACCGTGTTAACTACGACACGTTCAACTGGGACCTTCTCCTCGCTCAGCTCAACACTGATCACACCAAAATTGGAAACATGAATCGTGCCCAAATCATCGACGATACGATGAATCTGGCCAGTGCCGGATACCTCAACTATTCCTTAGCCCTGGACGCCACGAGGTATTTAGGAAAGGAAAGAGAATGGCTACCATGGGAGACGGCTGATAACAATTTTGAGAGGGTAGTCAACCTCCTAGCCGGCACGGAGACCGACGCGAAGCTTGGGGTAAGTTGGTCCCTTGTGTTACATGAATGAACTAAAGAGTTAATTCCCAAAAAAAGCTCGTGGGGCCATGGCGAAAAAAAAAAATCAAAGGAACACCAAAACAAGAGCTACGAGCTCATACGTCACTTGTTACGAGTAGGTGGTTCAAGAAAGTAGATAATCTAGTTTCACGCAAGTCTGAGCATTTTCGGCATCGCCTCGTATCATCTAAGGCAAATGACTTTTTCTACCTTCCAAGTTTCAACCTAATAGATCCTCTCGTTGGTGACCTAGACGTGCCACACGATTTCCGGTAACCCCTCCAACTCCCCCTACCGCGACCAAATCTGATTCGAACTCCTGAATGGGTCATCTAAAGCATTTTCTCTTACCACCTATCAAGTCGAATCTGCGTGTTTTTGGGAACTTTCAACTCCCTCCTCCCCCCAACCGTGATCGGATCCGGTTCGAACCCTAAAATATGTCATCTAGGGCATATGATCGCTCTACATTCCAAGTTTCGTTCACATCTCTCCACTTGTTTGAACCCAATGCGAGACACGACATATCCGGGGCTCCCCTTCCAACTCCCCCCTCTGTGGCTGAATACGACTCGAAAACATACAGTTCGATATCTGACATCTCCTCTTTCCCATCCTTCAAGTCTGGATCATGGTCTATCAACTTGTCGTGTGCAAGGCGATATCGAAAATTCACAAGAACGTCACCGCTATTTAGTCATTTGTGATATATTATGTTTTAATAGGATCCTGGATTCATGTCGGTACATTAGAAACTGACATGATACGCGCAAAGGGGTTAGAAACTCCAAACTGAAACAGTCTGTGGGCATATTTCCAATTTTGTTGGTGTAAACTTGCGATTGTGTTCAGTCATCACAAATTCTGTTAGTTTTCAACACAACCAGGGCTGTAGGCGGGTAGAAGTTATTTTCTAGACCTGGAGCTCTTGTATCCTAATTTTCTTCATGGAGACGAAAAATACAACACGTTTCAACAAAAATTACAAAAGTGAAGTATTGAAACTTTAAATTTTACACAGACTAGAAAGTCTAATTTAAAGAAGCCTAACCAACCCCTTTTCTGGGTTCCAGAACTACATTCAGTCACTCGCTCTCCCGGTCTACAATTACGTTACCTTTGATGAGAAGCCTACAGATAAGCACCTGGACCTTTACCTCCGATCAATTGCTGTTAATACTGCTTGCGGAACTGACTACCCCGACTGTGTCGAGAAGGCCAAGATCAAGTTCGTGGAGTGGAAGCAGGACCCTTCCAACACAACCGTGTAGGTATCCCCACGTAGACGTAGCTTCACGGGTTTAGTTATATGCTGGTCTCTACAATGGCGGAATCTGGCCTTGTAGAAAGAAGAGATAAGCGTCTCGTAGACCGTTCTCGGCAATAATCTTGCGTTTAAAAATTCAAAAGATCTGGATTGCACATTACAGTAGGCTACTAAGGTTTGTTCGTGTGTTTTTCCTTTTGTATACGATGTGAGAACCGCGAGTTAAGTTCCCATCTACACACCAAACTCGACCTTCTTTGAATGGTTCCTGCGACCAGTGTTGGGAAATACTTAAGTAAAAGTACTTAAGTAATTACTTAAGTAAAAATCGTAGTACTTGTACTCTACTTAAGTACAAAATTTCCGAAGTACTTAATACTCGTACTTAAGTACAAAATAGAAGTATTTGACGGTACTTAAGTACTCAAGTACTTTCATGACAGTAAAACATTTAATTAGTACGACGCCCAGCAGTATATTAATCATCGTTTCTAATTCTAACGGAAGACAGACTCCTCAGAGATCCAATAATTTTCTGTACTAACATAGCCCTATACAGACGAGAACAACTGGACTGATATATTATTGTTGGAACTTCAATGGATTTCTATTTCGGCGAACCCGAAACTCGTAGCACCAGATAAATACCCAAAATAGGCCTACTGAATTTCTGGTCTTCACCCGGATTCGTCCATAGTAGCCTATCGACCAATTGCAGAGTAAACCATAAAAACTGATTCAGAATATCAGATTATTGGCACTCGAAACACATGATCAGGGAAATATAAGCACTACCAAAGTGTTCTTTTCGCCAGACTTTGTGTAAACTAATTTCCCGTGACAAAAAAAATGTGGTTTTCAGTATGTCTCTCAACCGTAAATTAAATCTTGGCTTGAAATCCCACCCCTAAATCCCCCACCTAAAATGGAAAATCCCCCAACCTTCAATGAATAGTAGGCTACGGGACCCATCAGCGAATGACCTGTGCGTTTCACTCTCCCCATCTTTACACATAGGGCTCGAGTCCCGTCCGGGAACGACCTCTACTTTAAGGCAAAGTACCCTAACACCAAGTTCGGACAGGATAGCTTACCTAACCTTTTCAACAGATATCATTCTAACAGACAGACAGACGGAAAGGTACACTTTGACGAACTCATTGGTTTCCCAATAGGCTACTACTTTTGGGATCCTAAAAACTTGATTTTATGTTTGCTCTCACATAGGATAGTAATGTCAGTCGTTTTCGTCATTGGTCTATTATCAGACATTTTCTTTTACATCCGTACTATAATAGGCTAAGCCTGCATAAGTACTTGAGTACTTAAGTACTGAAGTACTTTTCAAAAAGTACTTATTACTTAAGTAGATTTTTCGAGAAGTACTTAATACTTATACTTAAGTAAAATTTTCCTGGAGTACTTGGTACTTATACTTAAGTAAAAAATAGAAGTACTTGGCACAACACTGCCTGCGACGCGTGTCCGGTCTTTACCGGACGAAAACGCCTCGTGGGTGGAAAGGAAGGAAGCTGTGGAAAGACAGTTCCCGTTAGCTGTTGGGCTGGGCCACGGCTGGGCATGCCAGACAAATTAAGTGAAGATCATGGGTATATAATGAGTCGTAGGTTTCGCCTAGAGCGTGACTGCATATCACATAGTTTATTAGGCCGAATATGTCGAAAGTGATCGGGGATATCTGGAGAGCGCCCTGTAAAAGTGCCCCAGCTCTGGTATTGGCAGTTGATCATTACCTGTGGAGGAGGGCATTGTTTCGCCTCTCTGCTCTGTTTCCGGTTTGGCACGAGACTGTATCGAAGCTAACACGGGGAAGAGCAAGTACCGCCAAAGTCGTGGCGCGAACTTTGCCTGCATCCATCATGAGTGACCGCGGATGAATAAAGTCTCATTGAATAGGGAACTTATCCTCTAGACTTATTTTTTCTTCTTTCTTCATTGCGCTCGTCAGAAAGGGGCCTGTACGAAACACCATAACATATCCTTCGTTGTGTCTGACGACCCTGACTTGGATGTCTCTCATGAATCGTTCTGCTTAATTCGCGTATTTAATGACTTTTTGTTTCAGTTTGTCTCCTAACCTAAAGGGCATCGTCACGTGTACAGCTGTTCGCCGCGGAGACGTTGCCGAATTTGATTTCCTCGCCAAACGCTACAACGAAACCAACGTTGCCACAGAAAAAGATCAGATGCTGTCGTCTATGTTGTGTACAAGAGACGTTATTCTTCTTAGACGGTAAAGCCTCCTTGTTAGTTATTTTCATGGTATGTGCTGACGTCACTAGCCGGACGACCAGTTTTTCCAGCCGTATTTTCTGCACTTTCGTCGTGAGTAAAACCTCAACGTTTACCTTGCGGAATTGATAATGACGAAACAAAAAATCATGGCGGGAATTTGAGTACGGAACTGTCCGAACTTGATTGTCCTTTCGAACCCTAAAGTCGTCATGTCCGACCGGTCAGAGTACGGGGTTTGCGGGAAGCAGCACTAGTTGCGTTTGCGGATACCATGGTATCTGTTACCACGGTAACTGGATCTGCAATTAGTCGTTTCTGCAGTTACCGTGGTATCTTATATACGGTCCACTGCAAAAACGACTACTGCCCGAAATAGCACTTTTCGAAGTCATCCCAAAAGAAAAACTGATATCCAGTTACATCACTAAGTTCCAAACTTCTTTCTCACAAATTGCACAAAATTTGATGAAAGTGAGATGACTTTTCAGATACTACGACCAGATACCACGATCGGACCGTGATATCTGAATATCTGTTACCACGGTAACTGGCCAGATACCACGAGAACTGCAAAAACGCCTTTTGACCGTGGTATCAGATACCACGATAACTGCAAAAACGACTTTAGACCGTATATCAGATACCATGGTATCAGCAAAACGCAACTACTGTTTCTTTATTTTGACACCACTTACTTACAATCAAGGCATTACGCGTGCACAACGCTTTCAGAAGGGGTATCTCATATGGAGAGTATTTGGGTACAAAAGAGTATTTGGGCTGCATCAGACAGCTCATTCTCAAATTTAGAGGATGATTTAGTTTTGTATCCTTTAAAGTTACGTAGGTCTGCTTTGATGCTTCGATTTTGGCTAAAAATTATTTAAATAAAAAAAAGGACAGTATAATAAGCCAACTTTCCCGGCGATCCCAGATTGTCATTGCTGGAACGAGTGGGAATGCCGTATGTATGAAGTGAAGGCATTGGTTCTAGTTATTTGCCGGAGGATTTAGAACTGATACGATTGGTTTGAGAGTGGCAGAAAATCCAGTATATGGGCAGGGGGTTGTTAATAGTTATACAGCCCTTAAGTCAGTATCAATTAGTTTAAGTTAGTTTCGGAGAGATCTGCCGGGGAGGGTTTTAAGTCTTTGGACCCAGCTAAGTGCACTCTGCCTTCGAGTTCAGAGCAGGCAGAAGGTTTGTGAGAAAGGTGTGTGCCGTGTGACGGGAGGTATTCTTGCCATTTTCTCAGTAGGTGCCCCGGTGCAGAATTTCAAAAATATTTATGAATATGGGGTTTGTTGCTTTTCACATTCTGATTACTCTAGTGGGAGTGTAGGCTACATTGATAAAAAATTTGAAATAAGGAGAAGTTTGTGTATCTCTTTGTGTATGTGGCTGTTGTGCTTTCAAAATACACTAATCTATCCGTCTATCTATTGACCTTGTGGGAGTGTAAAGGAGGTCCTGAGAGTGTACCGAGGAGGATTAGTTGTTGACCATCATCGCTGCTATATCTTGTAAATAGTCGACGACCGGCATTGAATTAAGGGCGAAGTCGCTAGCAGAGTCTTTAAATATCTCTTGCCCTGCGTCCCGTCGCGACGACCTGGTAAATATTCAGTTTCAATGGGGTTTCTCTTCCAGCCTTCTAAGGTGGACGATTACCCCTGGTTCCATCATTCGGAAACAAGACGCCCTTAGTGTGTACCGAGGTCTTGCTACCAACGTCGTCGGTAGAAATATTGGCTTCGGCTTCATTCAAGACAACTGGGAACAAATCAAAGAATAGTAAGTAATTTCGAACTTCCTTCAGAGTACAATTCTCTTTTGTTTTGATATTCCTCGATCACCAAGATTAGGAATGAGCGGAAATTGGGAACTGTTATAGTCATTATAAACATAGGGTTTCAGAATCATTTTACTATCGATTGGAGTTACAACTACAACCAAAGAGCCCTCAGAGTTGTCGGGTAGGAAGCACATGAACAATTTTGCTCGTATGTACACAATTTTCTCTTAAAAAAAAAAAAAAAAAAAAAAAAAAAAACACTGATAATTTTCTGTAGTTTCCGCATAATCAGGCTTGCGACCGTTTGTTGACTAATTTTGTGACATTGGTTTGGTTTTGTGTATTTTTTTGCTGCCGACTGGTCTCTCTAGTCACTTTTTGGAATCCGGAAACGTAAGTGAAGGGATGCCTGTGACATCGCAACAACTTGTCCGTCTGTCAGCACGATAACTCTCGAAGGGGGTCTAGGGAAAAGTCAAGTTCGTAGATGGGCTTTGTAGCCCTACATTTAGGGGAGGGGGTTCAAAGTAAAGGGCAAACAACATATTTTATACAGCTAATGAGATAGTCGATGAAGGGGTAAGAATACATGCTGAACACGATTATGAAAATCATTTTCTTGCCGGACAAGTAGTTCGTGGGGAATCCGGCCAAAACCGGAAAGTTTGTTAAAAGTAAAAGTTTTATTTGAAATTGATTAGCTTTCCGATTTAGAGGTAAGAAGACATGCTGAACACCTATGTGAAAATTATTTTCTACTCGGACAAGTAGTTCGTCCAGAATCCGGCCGAAAACCGGAAAAAATGTTAGAAGCAAAAGCTTTATTTGAAGACGTACATATAGTTCGCTCGGAATCCGGCTGAAACCGAAAAATTTGTTCTAAATTAAAGTTTAATTTGAAGTTGATTGGATGTTCAACATATGGGTATAATGAGATATGCTGAATTCATTTTTGGGCTTTATTTTTTGCCGGACAAGTAGTTCGCCCGGAATTCGGACGAAACCGGAGATTTGGCAGGAGTAAATCAGGAAGTTTCGATCAGTTTTGTCAAAATAGATATGACTTACAGGGGTAAACACACATTCTGAACCCGTATCTGAACTTGGTTTTCTCAGATGATTAGCTATTTGGCCTTTATCTGTTTCTGAATTTTAACAGTAAAAATGTTCAAGAAGTCTGGCGAAGACTCGATCTGGCGAAGACAAGACCCAATTGTCTGGATCAAATGTTAGATTTTTAGATCCCATCGAAACCTTTGGTCTTTTTCATTTGAGTGCGAGCCCTGCAGATTTAAGAATGGTCTTTATTTTCTATTTACTTTCTTCCCTGAATTTTGATTTGGTTTCAGTTAGAAACCAAAAGGTAAGGTTTGGTTTAATTACCGAGCGTTTTCTGCGGTTTTACTCGTACTCAAACTTTCATTTTTTGTAGCAATGGAGGCTACTTTACGGCAACGGAATGGGTCAAGTCCATTTCGAGGTTCTTCAACAGACAAAGTGAACTAGACGAGGTAAGACAAAAATAACCTCTTTTTACCGTATCATGCGCTTTTTTTGTGAGCGCTCTATTTGTTCACATAAATTTTTTTTTTTTTTTCGCTATGACTTTTAAACTCCTGAACCAAATAGAGGTTTGGCGCATTTCTTCCAATCCTCAGGGTGAAGAAGACTATTTGGGCTCTTGATCACAACCGAGCTCATTCCCCCTAGCTAGAATAAAGAGATTTAAAAGTTGAATAAATACTTTAGCGGATCCAGGTGTGCAAAGTAAATCCCGAATGGTAAATCTTTTGAAACAGGAAAGTAAATCTTTTAAAACAGGAACAGAAAATCTTTTAAAACAGGAACAGAATAAACTACTGTCCATACCTATCGGTGGACAATATAAATGGTTGGTACACGTAGTCCGTTGTCCGTCCGTGGCCGAATGGTTATGGCGCCGAACTCACGAGCGAAGGGTCGCTGGTTCGAGTCTCGGTTGTGCCGACCGTTTGGTTCAGGGCGAGGGTTAGTGGCGTTTCCCCGTAAGACAAGCGAAAAGTCCACCCAGCTTTAAATGGGTACCTAGAGAAATCTAGGGAAAAGCACGGGATAGCGTCGGATGACTTGCCCCCAACCACGCATTGCACCCCGGCCGAGGGCAGAGAATCAGGAGATCGGCACCTGCGCTACGCGAACCCTAATCGGTTTGCATGCGAAAGTTTGCTACACGTAAGACACAGCACACGGCAAAAATCAACACTAGTCAAAATACTTCGAATCAGCTAACTAGCGTCATCACTGTAGGCTACCCTAAACCTCTGCATTCTAACGTCTCTGAAACGCACATTGCAATACCCCTATGGTGTAGCGTGAGACAGAGCATATGTAATGTATCGGGTACAAGCACTTTTTTTGATACTACCAGGGACCCATACATTTCCTTTACAGGGGGCTTGTCATTTCCTATGCTTCTATGTTGCTATGTTGACCGAACCAGTCCTACTTTCCAAAAATCCCACTAGGGTCGAATCTGCATTCTTGTTTGCCTCATTGGACGTGCGCGCCAAAGAGACTCCTCCCTCAAGGCGCCAGCAGCCAATCCCAAATTTTGTCTCTCTGGTCTTGAACGTGATTGGACCGTGGGTATTTCTCGAACTATCTTCCGTGCGGTCAACATAGCATCAGAAATCTCTTATTGACAAGCCCCTGTAAAGTAAATTTATGAGTCCCTGATACTACACTAAACTCTCCCTCATCAATACTCTATATGACAAAGTCCAAAACACGCCAGTGATCCTCAGGAAGTAGATGTCTCGCTAATGACTCAAACTCAACAACTCCAAATCCTGTGTCAACCGATCACGGCAATCTTTGGGAGCAGGTGTGATACCGCTTCCGGCTCTTCCGCTAGGTACACGGCGATTTTGCATCGGCAAGGAGAGTTAGTCATCAAGAGTATTTCGGAATATGGGCTGCCCAGTAACCGGACATCCAGACGCTTTTAGCCTACTTCCTTTTCCGGATCCATCTTGACAGAAACGAATATCTGGAACCTGGAAGACAGTATTGAAGGGGAACCGGGCTTTAAGACCATCTAATATGATATTTTGAAGACGTCCCAGTTTAGTCAACGTCGGCGAAATACGAAGTAGCCACTATAGTGATTTTACCAGGTTTGCTGTAATCCGTACCTTTTCTTGTTTTTTAGCTGAGAATGCTGAGAGACGAGAAAGCTCCACAACTTGGAACAACTCGAACCCTGGACCAAGCAATTGAACAAACTGAAGCCAACGTTAATTGGCTTGTAAAATACTACGCTGATATTAGCGAATGGCTAAACATTAATGCGCCATGAATGTCTTATACTCCCCAGTAAATGTGCCTGACAACTGTTTTATTTTTTTTTAAGAAAATATGTAAGTACTAGCTGTACGTCGGTTCCCCAAGTCTTCTGTACGAAGATTCTAGCGTTCTGGAATGCTTCACTAGCTTATGAGCGGAGCAAAATAACACTAGGGAGTAGCGCCAAGGCTTTAATAAAGTGACACACGCTCGAGTAGCAGCGACACTAGCACCACTAGCGATAGTGAACGTCCCTTTCTGAAACTCAGTCGCTCGTGCACCACCGCTGTCTGCAATAACTTCATATCCTGACCACAGCAAAAAAAAAGAAGATACTGTTTCCACTGTTTCCTCGATGGGCGCAGACCGCATCTTAGCTCTACTAGAAATTTCAAAGCCCGGAAGTTTGTCTCGCTTCAAATGCCGCAAGCGTACTGGGCGGCGTTATGAGTATGGCCGGTTTGCGAAGCAAGGAAAGAGTAGGTCTTGACGCCACCCCCTAGTGTTATTTTACTGTGCTTATGAGCTAACCGTACGTTCGGCTTTCTATGTTTATAGTGTGGCTTATTGATTAGTCCAGCGCCCTGGAATCCCACACGATTTTACTGTGGGTTCAATTCCGGATCCAGCTTCCTTTCCCGGAAGCGAATTCCGAGTGTGAGCCGATGCCCGAGAGTGACCAACCCTTCGACATAGAAACTAGCCATTGACAGAATCATGAGTACCTCCGAGTAATAGCGGTTGCTATTACTATTAATTTTCAAAAATGCGTAGGTAGATAAGATTTTAGTTACGCGAAGAGCCAGTGACCATGGCGAAAGCATGAAAAGTAAAAAACAAATAAACAAAATAGCCCCTATGAACATCGAAGACCTGCAAATCCGTCCTTCGTTCGCTAAATCTCTAACCCATGTTCACTTAAACTTTCACATTCATAAAATCTGAAGTTCTCATCCATACTACCGATACTACCACACGTCGGACATGAGTACGGATCGGACCAACCATTGGCCCTCCCAATATACCGCCTTCTTTCCCCGGTGGCAGACTGCCAACCCGCCAACTAACCAAACCCAGCATTTCATATTCATTAACTATCAGTTTTCGAAAGTGTATAGACTAGAAGTATTAATTACGAAACCACCAATGGAAAACAGAAAAAGCAATGATCACAGTTTAATCGTTAGTAATCAGTAAGTAAGTAAGTAATTTATTTGTAACCCGCCATTTGAAAAAGCGGAGTAAATGAAAGAAAATAAAAATAACATATTATAAAAACACAGAAAAAGACACTAATTTTCAGTCATAATCTCATCATAATCTCATTTGTCTTATTTCCATTGTGGTTTATGACCTCCCCCCTCCCCAAGCAAATTGATCGAAACGTCAAAATAGGAAGGGAGCTGAAAAAGGATCGTGGAATTTTCTATAACCGACACTGCTTTCCATGATTTTTGCGCGTGAGAGTTTACGTTTGCGTTTCTGGAACCGAATCCAAGACAATAGTTTCGTTTTTGGGATCCTAAAACGTAATTGGAGGGATACCTATGACATCGCAAAAGTTGTCCGTCTGTCCGTACGATAACTCTCGGATTGAGATATTTTGATGAAACTTGGTGGGGGGGTCCTTTGGGTCAAAGTACAGGTCAAGTTGGAAGATGGGCTCTGTAGCCCTGTATTTGAGGGTGGGGGAGGGTTTGAAATTAAATGGCAAAATTTTTTTGAAAGCTATTGAGATAGTTGATGTAGGGGTAAGGAGACATGCTGAATCCGAATATGAAAGTTATTTTCTCACCGGACAAGTAGGTCACCCGGAATCCGACAAAAACCGGACACAAAATTTGTCGACCAATTTTCGGCTATTGCAGTCCCTACCCCTTTCTTCACACTAGTATAGCACTGCGTGTGGATGACGCGCAGAGCGCGTAATCTATGAACGTCAAAGAGAGCTAGTGTAATCGAAGATCGAAGGGGATGGTATACGTTGTTCAAGCTTAATAGGGGTTGATATATGTTGTTCAAGCTTAGTATGAGGATTCATTGGCAAAGTACAGGTCAAGTTACATTTACAAAACATTTACGTTTTATGAGCTAATCCATACCTGAACTTAGTTTTCTTGCTGGACAAATGAATCAGCAAGAATTCGGCCGAAACTGGAAATTTGATTGAAGCTCAAGGTTGTTTCTGAAATCGATTAGAGAGTCGGTATGGGGCAAGGAGACATGCTGATTACTTTTTTGAACTTTATATTAACAGTAAAAATCTTAAAAGAATCTGACGAAGGCAATGGCGAAGACAAGACCCAATTGTTAGGATCAAAATAATATTTTTGGGATCCCATCGAAACCTTTGGTCTTGTTTAGAGATACAGCGGTATTTAAAACCATGGTAACTTGATCTGCATTTGTCGTGTTTGCAGTTACCACGGTTTCTGATCTTACAGTTACTTTGCAAACGACAAACTGCCAAATTCGTGCTCATTTATGTCCTTAAGTAAATAAAAATAAATAACTACAGTAGAGGTATGCTTCTGTGAACTTTTGTTCAAGCGTTTGTTGACAATGGACTTTGCCATTTTCATGCACTTACTGTCAGAGGCGTCACTGCTTGGGGGGGGGAGGGGGGACGCCCCCTCCCAATGTTGTCGGCCGGTCTGTAAAAAATAACCGAGTCGGCGCGAAGCGCCACGATTTTTAGTAAAAACAGTAGAATAGAAACGTCGTTTTCTCTTAAAACCAATCGATTTTCCTTAAAAGCAGTCGGTTTTTCGTATAAATAGTCGTTTTTTTCTCAATTATAGTCGATTTTATCCGCAAAAACAGTCGGTAAAAATGACCAGCCAGTCGGTAAATACCTTGTCCCCTCCAAACATTTTGGTTAGTAACGCCTCTGCTTACTGTGATTATAGCTAACTATCCGTTAGCCAAAGTAGGTAATTAGGGCATCTGAAAACACCTGTATGGGTATTTTGGATCTTTATTCTATCATTTAGCCCAAAACTACACTGTTCGCATTAAAGACAAGTAACTGTTCACATGTAGCATACCTCTACTGTACATTCACTCACATAAGACGTATTCTCGCCGTTACCCGTGGACTCCCACTTGAGGAGTCCCCGCGTTTTTGTTTGTCCCAGGTATCATCACCATCATCAGAAAGGACTCCCTTTCAGATTCGGAGGGGAATTAATTTTGCTGGTGTTGCAGCAATGTAAAATTAATTAAAAACAATCAGGATAAACAAAACCAAAAATAAAGTGGATCCAGATAAATTTTGTCAATTGCATATTTTTTTTCCCCGACAAAATCCAATTTAGAAGCATTCCCCGTGTTCTCGCTGTTTTCCATACGCGGAGTTGCAGCAATGTAAAATTAGTTAAAAACAATCAGGATAAACAAAACCAAAAATAAAGTGGACCCAGATATATTTCGTCAATTGCATATTTTTTTTCAACAAAATCCAATTTAGAAGCATTCCCCGTGTTCTCGCTGTTTTCCATACTCGGAGTCCGCGTGGAGTGACTCCTTCTATTCTAGCCGTTCCCTTCGATTCCCCGAGGAGTCCTCGGGGAACGGCGAGAATATGCCTGTAGTCACATTTTGACTAAATCTCATGGTTTTGAAGTCACAACGTCTTTAGATCGTGAATACAAGAAACAGAATATCGCTTTACAGCGTCATCTAGCGTTCAAATCAGAGTTATTTGTTAGATTGCCAAGTCTGGACAAGATTGCGGTGCTGTCAATTGAAAAGTTGGCGGTATATTTAAAATCCAAAAGAAACATGAAGCGCAATGGGAATTGTATCAGAATTGTATGTGATAGTGCTGACTCAACAACCCAGCGCAGGTCTCGTTCACCTGACAGAATGGAATGGCTATGTTTCCGACCAGTATTAATCAGTAATATAAGTTTTGTAAATAAGTTATGCCCACCTTTCTATTTGGGCACTGTTTAGAGAACAGGGAGTCGTACACTTCAGGTACTTTATGTCATATTCACTATGCCTATGGCATAGTCTAACTGATGTAGATAACTTTTAAATTGGTGTGCTTGTTTCCTGCTCATGCTTGTTTCTGTGTTTGCACACAGGCTAATCGAATGCTAAACAAATTAAGATTCAGGTTTGCCTAACTTCTGTAAGTTTCTCGACACAATCCTAAACACCTTGGTGAGAAACAGTTTATTTGTTATACAATGCAGTTTAAGCTGCCAAGAACTGTAAGGAAAAATAGTCCTAGGGCTAGGTAATGAGCTTAGGCATAAGAGGGGTTTTTTTCCAGACTGTTTTGTTTTTACGGCTATGTCGTATTTTGCAGTTTCACCAGTGCAACTAGTTCCCGGCTGACACTACTGTACTGATTTGCTTGTTTTAGGTACTGCTAACCAACTGTCTGAGGCAAGCTGGTAGCGAACATCTAAGTTCGTTTTCAGGGGGAGGTTCGTTTTCAGCTGCAAGGTTCGTCTCTTTCAGTCCAACAACAGCCTGATAAGGATCCTTGCCAAGAAGGGTGGAAATATGCTGAGGAAAATCACTTACATTCCCTTTTCGGCCATCGCCGGCAGGGATGTGCATTATGCTAAGACAGATGTGCAGGCTACCAGAGGCGTTACTAGCCAACAAATTTTTTTGGGGGACAAGGTATTTACCGACTGGCTGGTCATTTTTACCGACTATTTTTGCAGATAAAAACGACTACGGTATCGTTGACTGTGTTGACGAAAAATCGGCTGATTTTAAGATAAAACAACTATTTTTAACGAAAAACTGAAAACAAAAAACGACTATTTCTAAGAAAAAAATCTACTGTTTTTACTAAAAATCGCGGCCGACTCGGCTATTTTACCGACTGGCCGACAACATTGGGGGGACGTCCCCCCTCCCTCCCTGTAGTGACGCCTCTGCAGGCTTCTGCTTATGCCTAAGAAGGGTGGTCCGCAACCCCCCCCCCCCCCCCCCCCCCCACCAGCTTCTCTTTTCAAGAGACAGAATGTCTCTAATATAATATAGGAAAAGTTGAGAGTTTTTTTTATAAGCTTTTTGTTGTGTCAAGTTGCAAAAAAAAGTAGCAGGGATGGCGGCCCAGACTCATTGGACGTACTTAGAATTTGAAAAAGCTTCACTATAGTTTTCTTTCAAGGTCAAATCAGTAAATCTTTGTATAATTTGTTCTGAGGGGGGAGGGCAACTTCATTTAGAAATTTTGCATTTTATTCAGCAGTTTTTAAGCTGCGCACAGAAGATCAGTGTCGGGTGCTCGCGGACTGGAATTTCTTCTAAGATTTTCTGCACCATCATCAATATCATACGGAAAAGTTTATATTTTTTCAGCTTGATGATGAAAGTGAAGGAAGTTGGGCTGGGAAAGCCTGGTCATCTGTCTATTACTAATTATTCCCTAAGATGTTTTGTGCTAATGCAAGAAATTAGGGAATCCCGGTGTCGCGGTAGTGCGTCTTTTTTGGCACTACCGTACGTATATTGCACAGTAAACAGCTGACCAGGACTTGTCCTTTTCTATTTACTTGGCCGATAATTTTGTTGAGAAAGTCAGCAGACGTAGACTGAGCATGACTGATTTGATTGCAGATAGGAAACAAGTAATGTGAAAAATGAGATTTATTGACTGAAAAAGACACAACGATTACTGGAATGTTGAAAGAAATATTTCAGTTCCGGGATACGGGACTAGCCGGTCGTGCTCTCCTTTTAAACTCTGTCTTTGGCCTTGATGTCTTACAAACGCGCGATGTGTGTATAGTGCTTGAATCCGTTGCACTTCATGATTTCTTTTGCATTCATTGCTTACTTTTCTTTTAGCATTTTTGCAGTTTGCAGATTGAGATGTCTAAAAGACGGATCAGAAGCATCCGGCCAAAAGCTTTGCAGTTTCTTTTGTTAACGTCTCGTGATTTCCGCGAATACATTTCGTGCAAATACATAATTGATTCGTAACCAAGTTCGCGTGTGAGTGAGCAGGACTTTATATTTCCCATAGATATTTTTATTTCCCATGGAATTACTCGTTCACCTTCTTTTCCAGGGTACTACCTAGATTGGGCACTCTTGACATTTGAAATTAGCCTACAGGTTTACCTCAGCTCGCACTTTGACGAACAAGTTCAAGGATGGATGTGTAATGCTCCGGTTTTAGTTGGTTTGGTTGTTAGATTTTCCGAAAATCATTTCCGCTCAGATTACTTTAATAATAGCAATAATAATGATAATATAATTGCACCAAAAAGACTTTCGCCTCTTTGAGTTCTGTTATTCGTTTCCAAAAAAAAGAGGATTCACAATACTTTTAGATTTCAATGAGTTCATCTCCTAACGGGATATAAACTCCGGACGCTTGCCTGCGTAGGTTGTTTCTGCAGTTTTTAGAGTGAGTAAACTTTAGAGAGTCGGGCTAGAAAAGAAGGCGAATCTAGGTCATGTCTTTAAAAATTGCATGACTAGTCCCGAGTGTTTCTATATCTCGTAACCGGCCGTGTTAAAACCTTTTTTTTATAGCAAATCTGACTACAGTCATGCCATTGCTTCTGATGGAAGAGGCTTATGTGAGCCGTCACCCATACAAGTAGCAACCTTTCGAATTACGATGACTTGCGACGGGTTCTTGAAGACTAAAACGAATGACTTGAGCTTGGCTGTTCTATATTGTCCCGAGGTTGGCTCATCCGTAAGTAAATCGTCTAAGCGCCTTATGTTTAAGATGTTTTCCCTCTTAGGCTGCTTCACTTTAGAGCGACTGACTGCAACAGGAACATTTTCCTAACCCCTCCGGATAGGTAGGCTACTTTTATTCATGATTTCCGCCCGTGGCTGAATGGTTAGCACGAAGTCTCAAGCGAAGGATCGCTCGTTCGAGTCTTGGTTGTGCCTACAGTTCGGTTTGGGGCGGGGGTGTGTAGGCTACTAGCAGTTTCAGATATCAGAAGGGATAGGACAGTCGCCTCCAAAACGCTGCTGGCATTATTTAGTTTTCCTTAGACAATTTTGTGGAGAAGGAGAATTGAGTTTCAAGTACAAAATTTTTCAAGAAACATTACATCTTTCGAAGTTATGTTTTAGTTTTAGACTGTTCTGGCAACATAAGACAAGACAAATCTCGTACTCGCCAGTGGACCAGCGTCCGGTGGACTACCTTATACCCGGCACCTTCGATTCGTCTATTCTGCGGGTATTACAATTAATGAAAAATGAGCAGCGTGACTTTAAAAAGATTCTTTCAAAATGTTTTTTTTATTCGAGACCATGAGCACGCAATTCAGAACATTTTTATATGACTCCCTCACTACCAAAGTGATGAGTTGTCTCTGGTTCACCACCCCAGCTGGTTGTACACGGATTTGTAACAGTGTGACAGTAAGTCGTGGTTTTCTGATTTTTCTTGTCAGTTGAATCGGGGATATCTGTGTTTGTTTTAAATTCGGTCGTTTACCTGTAAGCATGGTACCTTTCTAATAGTAGCAGGAATTTGATGATTAAAAGCATTAGGTCATGTAAGGTTCTTTAGGTGCTCTCCGTAGATGTATCCCTGGGGATTGGGAGGAGGGATTTCAAAATGCAGCACGAAGAGACCCTCTTGGTCAAGAAAGCTCCAAGGGATAAAAAGTTTGGAATACCGCCGGACCTGGGATTCGAAACCGGATGTAGAAAGAAAACGCTGAACCGTACGGCGTTGAGCCAAATGGCAACAAGATTGGAAAATCTGTTCAAACTGAGAGCTAAAGACGAAAAGGGCACAGTTTTTGAACAAAAACCATTTTTGTTCTCATTGAGGACTTGATTATAGTTGTGGGGAGGTGAGACGTCTACAGTTAAAAAAATTGGTTTCATTGTATTTTTTATTCTCCATGTAAATTAATTTGGCTGTTGTTACTAGCCCATAAGTTAGCTTAAGCTTATACCTTGCTCTTATCTTAAATTAATGTGCCCTATGTTCCTGAATTTCAGTGCGTGTTTGACGTATTTGAGTTTTGGGATCATTAACATCAGGAAAACTGGAACCGCAACGGAACCACCCACCTAACATTTTTCTAGGCCGTACAGGATGGCAAGAGGCATCACACTACCAACATGGTCCGTTGTTTTGGCGAGCGTGGTAGTCGTGGGTGGGACTGTCATCGTAGGTCTAAGTGCCCACCATGCGTTTCCTGCCTCTGGGCCGACGGCAGAAGCATTGACCTCAATGATGATTGACCCAATGTCGACGAATTCCTCAATGACGCCTGCTTCGTCTTCCCAGACACCTGCTGACGTAAACTATCGACTTCCTAAGACGTGAGTCCACACGTTTCTTTTATTATCGCAGCTACACAATCTGTATCACTGGATGCGCCCTATGTGGGAGGGCGCCTCCTAGATTTCACGATCTTTCTCGTTGATGCAAGTTTCTGGCCGCTAAATAGATTTCAAAAGGCAAAATTCATAGCATTGACTATACTTTGAGGTATATTCTAAGACTATGCTACTTTAAATTTACCCCCAAAAGAGGAATTAAATTTTTGTCCTGTGTAATAAGCCTAGGATCGGGGCACAAAATAACCAACCTCTCGACAAGGTTTACTAAAGTGGTACCACTATCAAATCTCTGCCTATTTGCTTTCTCGTGCAAGCAGAGGGTGTAAAAGCGTACGGTTTCTGGCAAGGAATCAGCGATGCTTTATCTCTATTTGACATTGCAAAACGGATACGTCAGCTGACGTTTATTGGAGCTATATTTCGGCTGACGTATCCGTTTTGCACTGTCAAATATGATTCGCAGTCAGCTTGGGAATATTTTTTTTTCTTTGTCTCTTGGTGAAAATATTTAGAAACTATGCCTACAGTCTTTGGCCATTTTTTACGAACCATCTCGTGATGCATAAGCATTGGGTTGGCGACTTCTGCTGTAATAGAAAAGTCTCCCCAACATTCTCGTAAGTAACATGTCTTTCATGCATTGTGTCTTATAAACGTTATTTTGCCGAAAATAGAAAAGTCGTTCCAGCCGCCAAGAAGCCAGAACCGATGACGTCAGTGCGTAGTAACTACGGTAAAGTAGGGTGGAACATGCTGCTCGTAGGCTATAGTGTTCACAATCCTACTTCAAAAAAAAAATATATTGATGTTGTCGATTCTGAGAGCAATTATGTTGGGAAAGGTGCGTTTTTCTGATAGTGATTTGTGTTCTTTAAATTAATGATTTTGATTAGTTTTTGGAAGTGAAGTGTGTTTCTTTTTTTATTTTTTGTTTTCTATGTCGTTCCGTGGATTGTTTGATACTTCTGATGAGCAAAAATTACATTCGTTCCTTTATGTGCTCCACAAAGACTATCCTATTTGTACAAATATTATTATTATTATTCTTTAACAGCAAAAAAAGGCGCAATAGAGCCTCTGCAAAATTCTGTGAAAATTTTCAACACAATAGGCGTATTCTCGCCGTTCCCCGAGGACTCCTCGGGGAATCAAGGGGAACGGCGAGAATAGAGGGAGTCACTCCACGCGGACTCCACGTTCAAAAACAGCGAGAACACGAGGAATGCTTCTAAAATGGATTTTGATCGAAAAAAAAAATATGCAGTTGACAAAATTAGTTACAAAATTAGTCTGGATCCACTTTATTTTTAGTTTTCTTTATTGTGTTTATTTTTAATTAATTTTACATTGCACCAACAACAGCAAAAATTGATTCCCCTCCGAATCTGAAAGGGAGTCCACTTTGATGATGGTGATGATAATCGGAGCATTCCCCGTCCGTGGGGACTCGCGAGAATAGTCCCTGGGGCAAACAAAAACGCGGGGACTCTTCAAGTGGAGTCCTCGGGGAACGGCGAGAATACGCCTAATATTTGTCGGTTCCAAAATGTTCAACCAGTGCATTTTTTAGAGCGCCGACTGATACGCTGGAAACGACGCGGGACGGAAGTTGATTCCAAGCCTCCAAATATTCGATTTCCAAACTTCCATCTGCCGACGTCCTTAAAACGTAACGAGGTAATTTGACAGAGCAAAATGGCCAGGTCAGCTGAACTTTGTTAGAGCTATGTATCGACCCTTCTTGGCAAGCGTCCTCTTCAGGCTCGAGTTGGAAGACGAAGCTCAATTTCCAGCTTGAGTGGCTTGAGCCTGAAGAGGACCCTTGCCAAGAAGGGCCGAAATATAGCTCAAATAAAATTCAGCTAGCGTATCCATTTTGTACTGTCAAATTTGATTCGCAGTCAGCTTGGGCTGAAGTAATGTGTGTAACGAGATCTTTTTTAGCTTGAAACCGTTTCACTACCACGTCACCCTCCTGCCTGTGATCGAAGAAGGAAACTTCACTGCCGATGGTCACGTCATCATCGATTTCACTTGCCTGGAAGAAACGGATTGGGTGATTCTCCATACAAATGACATGGTAGTTAAAGCTGAAACAATAATGGTAAGCACTTAACTACAGAGGAGATTATCCTTTTTCTTTCAGCTTGTTCAAGGTCTTCTCCACCACCAACAATTTCACAATAATTCTACATGGTTCGTCTATCCCTTCTCGCACTCCACCGTTGGTTTGACTCTGCGGTTATATTTGAATTCTTATTCTATCGCAATTGTATACAATCACACTTTTTACTCTGCAGCAATTTTATTCGCAAAGGTTAATAGAAAATTTGTATTCAGTCAATAAAATTTAGTTCCAAATAGCTTAAAGCTATAAGAGGTGAAAAAAATATTTACGAAATACCCAAAAACGACAACAAGTCAACTAATAGCTGTACCAGATCTGACCTGAAATAAATGTTGAAATGGAACAGTGTAAAAATTGGGGTGACGAATTGACAGGATATGTCAGAAACTGATTGCCTGCAGTTATAAATGTTGAAACGGAACAGTGTAAAAATTGGGGTGACGAATTGACAGGATATGTCAAAAACTGATTGCCAGTTTTCCTCTCGAATCGACGCATGATGAGCAGGAGGGGGGGGGGATAGACGGGTCAGTTGGGTACAACACACTATCTTTGCTCCGAAATTTTTGAAAGAGCTTTAGCTTTAATGCTGTTATTAGCACCCATTTGTTTCCGAACGTTTACTGTGTTTCTACATAGCTCTTTAGTTTATTTCTCAGTTTATCGACAAAGTGGAATTATGCAAGTAAATAAGTAAGTCTACCAACCCAAAGCCTTCACAGCCATGGTAAAGGCAAAACAAAACACACTAAAAAACAAAACAAAAAAAAATTTCGAAGGAACAAAACGATACAAAACCCGGGGAAAAACCTAAAGAAATCCATTCGATCCTGTTCGTCATTCCCAAACAGATGAACCATCCGGGTGCCGGTCAAAGTGATTTTAGTATTGGCTCGTTGTGTATTTGTGGGCACCGAGCGCGTCGTCGCCGAGGCGGTTAGATCGTCGGTTGAATCAGTGGCTAATCGTAAGATTGTTAAACCAAGAAACAATAATTTGTTCTGGGTTACACGATGGAATCCGGGGGTAAATGAAGGAAGCGTAGTACCCAGCCACGCACCGAATTCCTTCTTATCCAAGGACTCGTGAACAAGTGATCCTGCAATGTGTGCCTATTAGACTCGCACGCCAGTTAATTGCATCTCCGCTTGACCCCTCGTTGTGTATATACGAATTACGTTCTTTGACGGGTTCCAGCCACCTACTGAATTTTTTTTTAGCCGAGAATTCGTGAAACGAGGGGATGCCGAACCTTCCATAGGTAGGCTCATGTGCCGATTGCTGCATCCTGCTTGACCACTCATTGCTTCAGTAAAACTGGATTCCATTTCTCTTAAGATTCGAAGGAATGAAGGCCAATTGCCACCGTGGTATAACAATAGAAAAAATATCCAGAATTTTAGTGCTCCGAGTATAACGGCAAAGCTGGCCTTGCTACACGAGGGGCTGCCCGGGTCCGCAATTCCGAACCTTGAGCCTTTTCATGGTCTTCTCCAATGTTTTTCTCGTAGTTGAGTTGTTTTTCTTTCTTTTTGTTTTCTTTTTGTTTCTAGTTCATTACTCCACTTTTTCTTGTTTGTTGTAGTGGGTTAAAGCAAATTATTATTATTAATTATTCTCCTGATGGTTTCCACACTGGTTACGATTACGACATTGTTGAGCGTATGCGTCACATAGGCAGAAGGTCGAATTCGGCTTGTGAAATCAATATATATATGATTTCGCAACTGACAGTGCTAAACGGACATGATAATTTTCCAGCTTGATCGGCTTGAGCCTGAAGAGGACCCTAACCAAGAAGGGCCGAAATATAGCTCTAATAAAATTACCTTAAATTACCTTAAATCGCACTTCCAGCGAGATAAGGTGGTATGATCCTCCTGTAGAGTCTCTCGCTGGTTGGCGGCTTGGTTAGTAGATGGTTGTTGATACATCGGCTTACTGGCACTCCAGTGCAGCCGACATTCCTAAGTTGGTAGAAGTCGTTGTCACATCGGCTCACTGGCATCCCAGTCAATTGTGATTCAGAGTCAGCTTGGGTTGAGAAAATATTTTAAATGATTTCGTTTTGGTCAAGAAATGAATATCAGCTTGGCCTATCCTGGTTTTGAATGAATACTCTGTATGACTAAGTCCAAAACACGCCAGTGATCCTCAGGAAGAAGGAGTAAACGTCTCCGTAACGACTCAAACTCAATGATTCATGTCTTGTGTCAAACAGTCGCGGCGATCTTTGGGAGCAGCTGTGATACCACTTCTGCCTTTCTTCCGCTAGGTACCCGGAGAGGCCGGAGATTTCGCATCGGCAAGGAGAGATAGTCATCAAGATATTGGATTTTTTTTTTTCAGATTGAAGGACCAGCGATGAATTCGTGTCCTGGCGGCTTTTACACCGTTTATGACGCGGTGACGCAGTTCCTTCAGATTCGCCTCCCTAAGAAAATGGAACGAAATTTGAGATACAACGTCTCCATGAGTTATACAGCCAATGTGAATGATTTAATGGCAGGCCTTTACAGATCTTCTTACACGTCCCAGGAAGGCGAAAACCGGTAAATTAGTATTTATTAGGTCAATTTGGTTCATTATTAATTGACTGCGCTGCTATATTCTGCCCAGGTCCGTATCCAGGAATTTGTTACAGGGGGGGGGGGGGGCTGCGGGTCGGACCAAAAAGTACAAAGAAGACATAGATCGAAGGTCACAGCCTAGAAAAACGATAATTTTTGTATGTTTAAGGGGGTTGGGAGGGAACACGCTACCCCCCCCCTGGGCTGCCCCTGGGTAGCCCTGATTCTGCCCTTTGAAAAATTAGTACTGTATTACTAAACGATAGACAGGCAGTGCGTACACTCTTGATAGCTTTTTATTGGAGATCTGTGTCTTGACGCTAACTGAATGTCAGCTAGCTATTAAGTCTGCTTTAAACTGATATATAGTTTCCACGCTCACAACGTTTTTATGATTCCTGTGGTGTACTATTTGATTTTTTAATTCCACCTTCTCAAGTCTTAAAGAACCTCTCACCCCCAAATTACCGTTTGTTCCTTATGAAGCTTGAGCGGTTGAAAACAAGGGCGCAATTGCCCCCTCCCCCTCCCGATTCAGTGGATTTTCAGTGAATAGGTTCACCCGCCAAACGGACTTGCCAAGTGTCATCCGGTTCTAATCAGAAATATAACTTAACCGTTCTGCCAAACAAAATTCGCGCCAATCGCTCCAGCCATATGGAAACTGTACAGACCACAAAATTTGGGGGACCTCTAAAACTACCAAAGAGTAGTGTTGGGCGATATTCGATACGATAATCGAAATATCGATATTACTGAACAATATCGATATTTCGATATTGACTTTTCAAATATCGATATTTTCGATATTTGCGTTTCGATGTGCAATCGTTCTATTATTCGGGATTTTAAGAAAAACGAATACGGATTTCAAACTTGAGTTCGATTAGGGAGGAGAAGCATGACCGGGAAAGAAAAACGTGCACATGCATATGTTCTTTTAATTCAATTTCATTTTTATTAAGTTTTTTTCCATGAAAAAAATGTGCAGTGTAAACAGTTTCAAGTACGCCAAATATCGGTTTACGATAATCGAAATATCGATTATCGAATTTAAAAATATCGAAATATCGATATTTCGATATTCCTCAATATCGCCCAACACTACCAAAGAGTGACTGAATGTGATCCGGATCTACAAGTGACATTAAGTCTGATCTGTCCAATAAGGTTCTGCTATGATTCCGCCACCCGCTCAGTACTTACGTGTGTCACAGTTTTTCCGGGTACCCTAATCCAGCTGACCATCAATTCCTTATGTATTTATTTTTGTTTTTAGCTTAATCTACTGTTGGTGTACTTGAAGCATGCAGATTCGGTGCTGCTAATTTGGATATTCGTCATCTGAAAACGAAAAACGCATTTCCGCCTACCTTTGATTCAGTATAACCTTACGAAAATTGCTCATCCCTGTTTTGTGTCCACTGGAAATTGGCCAGATAATAACTTGTCTTTGACCTTTCAAGGTATCTTGCCGCTACCCAATTCCAGCCTACAGATGCCAGGCGGGCTTTTCCTTGCTTCGATGAGCCCAATCTGAAAGCTAAATTTTCCTTGACCCTTGGTCGGAAGAAAACGATGACGTCGATTTCGAATGTACCCATCCTTAGGACCGAGGAAATGTAAGTTATGTACAAGTTCATGAACTTCCTCGTCATGTGACAAAGGCTGCAGACGTTGGCGCTATACAGTTCACGCCTCAAGCGGATTAAAATATAATAATAATAATAATAATAATAATATAATTGCAATAATAAGGCTTTCGCCTCTAACTATAGTTAGAGGCGTGTTTGCTTCCGTGTTTGCATATCTAACTATAGTTAGATATGTGTTTGCTTCCGTTATTTCGGTATTAGCATGCACCACACAGATCAAACGTGAATGAAAAAAAAATGGAAGCTTTCGCTTTTTAAACTGAAGCCGAACATTGTCGAGAGCACCTTTTGCTCCCTGACTTTTTGCTTGTGGAGGCATATAATTAAAGACGTGTCACAGCTTTCTTTGCGCTACGGACAGATAGTCCTGGTCGGGTGCCCGTAGGCTTGAAGTCCTACTAGGGTTTTGGGAACCATCACCAATCCCGTATCGAGAAGTTGAGATATTTTCAAGTTTACGAAGAAAGTGCTGAAAATTCAACCGGGAAATCTTTATCGTGTGTATCAGCAGCTTTATCGGTAGCTCATATAGAAGAAAAGAAGAGTAACTGGTTAGACACATAGTGACATCATCCTTTAAGCCTGAAGGGTGAAGTTTCAACCGTCGCCGTCCTACTTGTCCTTCCTGAGCTTTGTTCGACAATCTATGCATTCACGCATCACCTTAATGATTAGAATGATCAGCGGATTTGTAAATTGATTTTTGGGATCCCAAAACGTTAGTGACGGATACCTATGACATCGCAAAAGTTGGCCGTCTGTCCGTCCGTCCGTCCGTCTGGTCCGTCTGTCAGCACGATCTCGAAGGGAATGAGATATTTTGATGAAACTTGGTGTAACGATTCTTCGGGTCAAGAGTAAGGTCGAGTTCGTAGATGGGCTCTGTAGCCCTACATTTAGGGGTGGGGGAGGGGTTTTAAATTAAGGGGCAAACAAAATATTTTGAAACAGCTAATGTGATAGTCGATTATGGGGTAAGAAGACATGCTGAACACGATGGTGAAAACCATATTCTCGCCGGACAAGTAGTTCGCCCGGAATCCGGCCAAAACCGGAAAGTTTGTTAAAAGTAAAAGTTTTATTTGAAGTTGATTAGATGTTCGATTTGGGGGTAAGAAGACATGCTAAACACGATGGTGAAAACCATTTCTTGCCGGACAAGTAGTTCGCCCGGAATCCGGCCCAAACCGGAAAATTTGTTAAAAGCAAAAGTTTTATTTGAAGTTGATTAGATGTTCGATTTAGGGGTAAGAAGACATGCTGAACAGATGGTGCAAATCATTTTCTCGCCGGACTAGTAGTTAGCCCAGAATCCGGCCGAAACCGGAAAATTGTTAAAAGCAAAAGTTTTATTTGAAGTTGATTAGATGTTCGGTTTAGGGGTAAAAAGACATGCTGAACACGATGGTGAAAACTATTTTCTCGCCGGACAAGTATTTCGCCCGGAATCCGGCCGAAACCGGAAAATTTGATAAAAGTAAAATTTGTATTTGAAGTTGATTAGATGATAGATTTAAGGGTAAGAAGAAACGCTGAATCTGTATATGACAATCATTTTTTACCCGGACATAAAGTTCGTCCGGAATCCGGTTGAAACCGGATTGTTTTTTTATAAGTTAAAGTTTTATTTGAAGTTGATTACATGTTCTTTATAGGGATAAGGGGATGCGCTGAATTCGTTTCTGAACTATCTTTTTTTTGGCTCGACAAGTAGTTCGCTCGGAATTCGGCCGAAACCAGAAATTTGGCAGAAGTAAAGCAGGAAGTTTCGATCAGTATCGTCAAAATAGATATGGCTTATACAGGTAGCCTATATCTGAACTTGATTTTCTCAGATGATTAGCCTGGCGAAGACTGGATCTGGCGTGGACGAGACCTAGTTGTCTGGGTCAAATATTAAATTTTTGGGATCCCATCGAAACCTTTGGTCTTGTTCTTTCTAGTCCTGAGAAGCCTGACTATGTATGGGACATTTACCAGGAGTCCGTGCCCATGTCAACATACCTTTTTGCTTTCGTTGTATCCGACTTTACAAAGAACATCGCTCCTGATGCTGGTAAGTTCTTCGTCTTCTTTTGCAAATACCCCGTCCGTTCTTGTCTGTCTAGAGGCATCACTCTGAAGAATGCATCTGAACAGACGAGCATTTCAGTAGAGTTTTATTCATAAAAGGTATATTTCACAGCGCTTGCGCCAAATTTGACCTTACCAGCTGTGGGGGGATGGGCTAAAAGCATTGACAGCCCTTACTAATACTCTTGAGGACTATCTCTCCTTGCCGATGCAAAATCTTCGGGTACCTAGCGGAAGAACGCAAGAAGCGGTATCACAGCTGCTCCAAAGATCGCCGTGATTGTTTGACACAGGATTTGAGTCGTTACAGAAGACGTTTACTCTTTCTTCCTGACTGGAATCCTGAGGATCTCTGGCGTGTTTTGGACTTGGTCATGTAGAGTATTTGATAGAGAACAAATACGAAGCATTTACAAAATCCAAATTTGTTTATTTCCATGTTATCTTTTTACAAAAATAGTGGTGGACGTGGATCGTCAACATAGTCATAAATGATCATATATGTTAAAATTTTAAAATACAATCCGATAACAAACATATACAAAGCATGTCAATTTAAATTCAGAATTCCGAATTGCGAATTTTCGTACCTAAAGTTCCGTTGCACTTCCTGGGGTTGCCAACTTGAGTTTGAATACCCCTCTTTGATGATGTCGTGATGTCGCCGAAATCATAGTAAAATATCAAAGTTAGCAAATATAGATTTTAAATTTGCAAAGTACTGACAGAAAATACCGATTTTGAAGAAATAAAAGGAAATAATAGGCAGACAGTGTTCTTCGATGGATAATTTTGCCCTGTATTCAGCAGTTTCTTCTAATATGCTATTGACAGAAATAATCGAATAGTTATGCGTTACTTTCATGACCGTCTAAAAGAAGCAGAATATTCGGAAATAAGTAAAAAAAAAAAAATCACAATTTTACTTTTTATGGCGAAAGCAAGATGAAGCAGTCAACTATATTAAGTTCTTAATCATTTAATTTATTTAATTTTCTAAAGAGCCAAAGACATCTCGCTACAGTGTTCAATGACCCACACCTCCTATACGGGATCGACTAAAAGAGTCACGGCATGGCGCAGGAGGCACAAGTAATAAAAAAAAGATTAGCAAGTAGTAGAAGTAAACAAGCAAGTGAGGGTTCGTAATTCGTAACTACAAAGCCTAAGAAGGCACGTTAGAACACTGTTCCTGTCCCTCACTCTGTAGCCTGAAAGGGCCCTTTTAGTTTTCGTGCCTCTTTTTAGTAATAATGCCACCTACACTATGTCGTGCCGTGCCGGGTCTCTTTTTAGTCGATCCCCTCCTATCGGAGTCAGCCTTTTTATGCAAATGGAATTTGTTTTAGGTGAAACCAAAGTTGCTGTCTGGTCAAAACCGGGCACGGAAAACCAGACGGTTTATGCCTGTAGTATAACCTCAAATATCCTGCTCTTCATGGAGGATTTCTTCGATATTAAATACCCCTTACCAAAACAGGACATGATTGCCCTTCCGGATTTCTCAGCAGGAGCCATGGAAAATTGGGGCCTCATCACCTACAGGTAAGAAGAGATCTCCAACCTCCTAAAAACATAGAGCGTGTTCCACCCTTCTAACAATAGTAACCATTAGTTAAGGTCGGGCTTCACTACCCAGATTTTTCGCCCGGATTCTGGGTTCCGTTTTCTTCGATATCGGTATGGGTAGTGAAGACAGGTCTGAAACGCTCTGAAAACACCCCGGACGCGTCCGGGAATCTGGTAGGAAAATCTACCAGATTCCCGGATTCTGGGTGAAAAGAAACGGGAATTTGAAAGTAGTTTTCATTTGAATTGGAGAAATTGTTGTGCTGAGGTGGTAAAATCTACGAAAATGACAGAAGTGCTATAAAATACCCAAAAGTGGACTGTTGAAAAGACATTTGATTTGATTTCTATTTGGGACCGTCTTCACATAATCCGGACCCAGATTCTGGGGCGTCTGGGTAGTGAAGCCCGACCTTTACTATTTTCGTTCCAACCTCGTTAAACGTTACGACGCTGACCGTTTCAACCTTCTCGAGATAGTAACTATTTGCTTACCATGCTCGGGAGCGTAGTAAGCATGGTAGCTACGAATCTTTGTAACGTGACTGGCCGACCATTAGCCCGTGGTATAATATTTTGCAGAATATAGAAAAATGCGTTCCAGCCCTGACGACAAGAGGCCAAAATTCGTGACGCCGTGCGTAGTAACTACCTTAAGTAGGGTGGCCCACGCTCATAGTTCGAAGGAACCGAAAATGCCACAGACTGCAGACTTAAGCTAATTGCGCACACTGTTTGTTAAAGCACAACTTTTACTAGAAATGATCTTCTACGATTAAATGGTTCAGAAATACCGTTTTCGAAAAGACCATTACTTGCCATGTGAAATTAGCGATTTTCTTGTTAGCGCTTGTCGACTATATCCAGCCATCCCGTTCTTCAACGCGGTGGCTGGACGCAAAATATTTTGAAAACTGAACACGCCGTGGTTAAAAAATGGGAAAACCAAGCAAAGTCAAAGAAGTCTCGAATAGGAGATGGAGCTGGTGGCCTACCATGTCTTCCAAAATGAAAAACAATGCTGTGAAGCTTCTCATGTCCTTATGTGTGAGAGGGTATCGGCGAATGCTGCCTACTTCCGTAACAGCATTCATTACGAGGCCAAAACCGGAGGCCAAAATATGCCGCGATTCACCTGGTTCCGTGCACGTTTTGCTCCAGACGAGGGTCCGCGTCTCATGCTATTGATGCGTTACGGTTATCGGAATTTTGCCGAGATTTTGCTAGAACACAATAGGACTGGGAAAAAGCTTAAAGCAGCAAGGCTGTGAATAATTTGTTAGAAGAGGAGCCTAGTTTTACAGTCTTTAGATAGCTTTGCGCCCCGCCCATTGCCAGACCTTATGTTAGGCCTTATGGTGGGGTCATAATGAGTTAATGGTGCTTATTATTTTTATGAATAGAACTGAACTGAACTGAATATTAGAATTTAACCAGTAAATAGTGCGAGGTGTGCTTTAACTGTCACAGTAGCCATACCTTATAGTCACAATCTCTTTTCAGGGAGTCATTAGTGCTATATAAGCCTGGTGTTTCTACAGCAAGAAACAAGCAGCTTGTTGCTGTTGTTATTGCACACGAGTTGGCCCATCAGTGGTTCGGAAACCTGGTTACTACAGAGTGGTGGAGTCTCGTCTGGCTCAATGAGGGGTTTGCCTCTTACATGGAGTATGCTGGAGTTACTAGCGTAAGCTGATTCTGATTTGCATATTTCCAATACTATCTCGCTAATCGCTCCGTTCTTGGTCCCGAAAATTTCAGATTTTCGTTTCATAACGAGAAAAACATTAGGGCGTGGCCGATCGGAATTCAACCACGATCTGAATTACTCTTGGGCTGGGGGGGGGGGGTCGGGCTCTTTTATAATAGGAAAGATAATTATGCGCCTTATGCTCGCGATCCTTTTAAGGGACCCCTCTTGGTTATTCTGCCTTTTATATTAGCTCTCATATGGGATTATAAGCTTCTGAAAACCCTGTCTTTCCGCCGTTAGTCCGTTTTGGACCTGCGACTTTTTACCGCTTTTTTGGCCTAGCCGAGTTTTGACAGTTCCATAACACAAACTTTCGCGGACAACTCTTTCACACATAAGGACATGAAAAGCTTCCATATTGGAAGGCATAATAGACCTGTGATAGGTCTACCTTCTGTTTTGGACTTCTTTTGTTTTGCTTGGTTTTCTCACTTTTTAACCTCTGCGCATTCAGTTTTCGAATATTTTTCGTCCGCCCGCCGCGTCGGACAGCAGGAACGCTGGATACAGTCGACAAACGCTAAGAAAATCTCTCATTTCACGCGGCAAGTAGTGGGTTTTTTTTTTTGAAAAACGATATTTCTGGCTATTTAACCGCGAAAAGATAATTTCTATAGTAAGAGTTGTGGTTTAATATTTTTTCTTCAGGTTGAACCGGAAATGCGAATGGATGAACAATTTCTATCAGAAGCTTTCGTCAATGCCATGGAATCTGATGGCCTGGACAGCTCCCGTCCGATGATCATGGACGTTAACAACCCAGAGGAAGTACTGGGTCTATTCGACTCAGTCACTTATGAGAAAAGTAAGATAACTGTAGACTGATAACGTGACACCTAGAAGGAGAGGAATTAGGATACGCTCTTCATAAAATCCAATATCGAATTATCGCCAGATGTGCTAGAGGAACAATAACAATCACACGTGAGAACGTGGGACAAGTTATCGGAATGGAGAATGAGTGATTAGGCTTTCGGCTCACACCGACCCGCTAATTAGCCCCGTCGGAAAGTGGTTCAGCAGTACAGCGATTCTCCGAAATATCGCAGCGAATTTGTAGCTTTGTGGCGCGAAATTTCTGGTCGACGAAATATCGGGCTATTCTGCGAATATTCGCGTCTGTGTGAACGCACCAGTGTTTCCACTTCATATTTTTCAAAATCCCTAAAAGCCTTGTGAAAAATCCCTAGAAATCCCCATTTTCAATACCAAAATCCCTAAGGATTCCCCCATTTTACAAATTCTTTCCCAATCACTAGCAAAGCCTCGTTGTATAGAATTTTAACAGCAGTTGTTCAAGACGACTTATTTTGCAACTGAAGACTGGTTATTTGTACCAAAATATCTTCTTCTGACGTTTAAAACAATACTTTTTAATCATCGACTACGTATGAAAACAAAGTTGCTTGAAATGTACTTCAAGTATTCCAAAAACTTAGAAAACAAAACATCACTTAATTACCTCAGAATCCAGTTATACAGATCAAAGAGAAAGAAACTCAGTTCTTAATCAGAATCAACCGCTTTCCAATCATCGACCAGTTAAGAATAGAAAGTTGCTTCTATTCTTAAAGAATAGAAAGTTGCTTCTATTCTTGTCTGGGTGACGTTTCGTATTCTCATTGGCCAGGACCCTAGAAATCCCTGAAAAATCGGGAGAATTTGTAAAAAAAACCTAGAAATCACCAAATCCCTAAATTAAAAAGTTCGCCCCTAAAAGACTTCAAAAATCCCCAATTTAGGGGGGGAAATCCCTAAAGTGGAAACACTGAAACGCACAACACTAATTTCGGCCCGTTTTGGCAAGGGTCCTTTTCATGGGCGATTCATTTGAACTCTTTGAGAACGGCACAGATTTCGCTAGAATATTGTCCAGCTGACTTCTCCGTTTAGCGCCGTCAAATATGATTCGCAGTCAGCTTGTGCTGAAGGAATATTTGTCCTCAAACTTATTTCGCAAAAAAGCGGAGCGAAACAAAGAGAATGTGTTGGCTATAATTTGGTCCTACTAGACAGTAATGTGTTTGAGAATTATGTTTTCATGTGTATATTGTTCCTCTAGGTCCTTCGATCCTCCGAATGACCGAAGACTTTTTAAGTCTTCGCGTAATGAGGGAGGGACTGACGGAATACCTCAAAGACAGGTGAGTTTCAGTATCTTGATTTGCCATCTCCAGGCATGTGGCACCCTCTACTCTAAACACTTCTTCGTTCCGCATTTACATTTCATTTATCCGATCAGTTAACACTAATTAGACAATTAACACTTAATTAGACAGTGGAACACGGATACGTCAGCTGAATTTCAGCTGAAAATGAGCTTGTAGAAAAACAGTTAAAGATTATTCCTTAAATATCTGATTTTGTGAACTTGCTGGTGCTGTTTTACACTGTCAAGTACGATTCGCAGTCAGCTTGGGCTGAAGGAATATTTGTCCGACCAAATTAGAATAAGGAGCCCATGTTTGGCATTTCGGCCTAACGGTCGAAGATACCGTTGAGAAAATTTAAAACGATCCCTAATCGTAGCGTCAAAGATGCCCGAGAGGTCTTATAAAGAGTTGCTATGTAAATTCGAAATTGCCCCCTTACATGAACGAAGGCTGAAAATCTGCATGGAATGTCAAATCTCTGAATCCCCTATTCCATAGAAACATTGTCCCTTTTGAAAAGCTGACGAAAAGGCTCCCTCGCAAGGTGGCTACTGCGGTTGAAAAGTTGCAGCCAATCAAATGTGCCCACCAGAAGTTAGCAAAAAGCTTTGTCACTTCTTTTCTAAATGTGTATAACGAAGCGTAAGCTGGGCTGTTAGTTGAATTTGTAAAGTCATTTATGATTGTTTTATATACATAGGCCTGTTTTGATTTATGTGTGTGTTCATGGGTTGTATGTACGAACAAAAATTGGCGTAAGACATGACAAGTTTTGGCGAATAAAAAGATTTGTCTATATTACTATCTAACATGTCACATTAACTATACCTTTATCATTATTTGAAGATTCTTGACTCCCATAAAGCTGCTAATGCATTAGAAAAAATCCACAGCATCTTTCCTGTTCCAAAAATGCCACGCTTCCATTTCATCAGTTTCCGTTTCGGTCTAACCCCTCTTACGCTAAAGTTGCCTGAAACAATGATCGAGAGACCAAGTGGTCTCGAAAAGAGGCGATCATGGTAAAGGTAAAAATCATAAAGAAAAACACAAACAAAAACACCGTATTGACTTTTCGGAAAGTATATAGCGATTAGGAAAACACGATTATGTTAGTTTATTTAACTAGAACAAATAATCGTCACGCTTGACTTACATCAACAATTATTACAAATTTACATTTGCTTCCAGGTCCTACGATACAGCCAACGCGGACATACTCTGGAAGTTTCTGGATAAAGCAGCTAGTAGGCATAGTGTTGACCTAGATGGCAGAACTGTTAAGGAAATTCTTGATACATGGACGCTTCAGAAGAATTTCCCAGTCGTGATGGTAAGACGAGGGGCTGACAGGAGCGGCCTTATTGTCTCGCAAGTAAGTACCCCTTTGTTCTGGTGAGCTTGGTATCGCTTGAAGTCTGCTAATGCTGTTGGGATTTGAATCAGAATTGCGCCCAAAGTAGGACTTCAGTAGTCCATTAGTTTATTCCTAATAACCAGCGGCATCACCAGGGTCACTACTGGGGGGGGGGGGGGGGGACGCCCCTGCCCAATGTTGTCGACCAGTCGGTAAAAATAGCCGAGTCGGCGCGAAGTGCCGCGATTTTTCGTAAAAACAGTCGGTTTTTTTCTTGAAAACAGTCAATTTTTCTCGGCTTTTCGTAAAAATAGTCGATTTTCTAGTTAAAATAGTTGTTTTTCTTAAAATCAGCCGATTTTTCGCCAATAAAGTCGTTTTTATCTGAAAAAACAGTCGATAAAAATGACCAGCCAGTCGGTAAATACCTTGTCCCCCCCCCCAAACATTTTGGCTAGTAACGCCTCTGGGCATCACCAGGCCCCTTAGTCTCGGATGTTACAAGAGAAGTCTTCTTACGCCATTTGCTTCCAGATTTTCGTAGTTAGTGATCAGACCCAAGTATTTTGCTAACCCACGTGTAGAATGAAAGACAGCCTACCGATTGTGGTTCTGGGTAGATAAAAGCATACGCTAGCTGTTCCGAGAGAGCTGAAACTCATGTGGTCGGACGATCACCGTCGGATGCGAAATATCTCCCGGATTCAAAATGTGGGTCACAATTCCGTTGAAAATTTGTCTTATGTTGGGCAAGGTGTGTACATAGTCCTGAAGTGCGTGCAGGTTTTCCCGGCCGGATTTTCAGTTTCCTCTGTGAATTTGACAAATCTCAATATTTCCGTACGGAATTGCGGAAATCCTTACAGGAATATCCCTTGAATACGAAAATATTTGTTCACTCCCAATGACGTTTGTATGGGCAGACGACCAGGTTTACCTGGCCGGATTTTCACACGTCCGTTTTGAATTTAAAAAAAAATGTAAACTTGGTGTAAGTAACCCTAAAGAAATTCCAGTCTACGGTCGACTGAATTGAGCTGGGTACGACGGTTCGTTGACTGAAATCAAAACTAGTGACTGAATTGTGCAGTACGCATCCTATGGTGCTGACTGAAATCAAAACTTTCTATTGCTATTTCCAATTCTAACTTTACCGTACCTTACTGACGATCACACCATAAATGTAAATCTCAACCTTTGCATGGTGCCTAGTGCAGACTTTTTGTTACTGCGTTGAAAAGCAACGCAGGTGAAAAGCAATCTAGGTGTCTCGCACGTGTTCTGCAACACATGTTCACGTGAGGTTATCTCTTGCTTATAGAAGCGTTTTATCGCCATACCGTACGAGAATTCAGAAGAATACTACTGGTACATCCCGCTGACATTTACGCAAGATTTCGAGGAGAGGCCCAGCATTATACGAAGGTGGTTGCCGAACACGAACGCATCTCAGACTTTTCCGGCTGTACTGACTGAGCCGGATAGCTGGGTCATTTGCAACTATAAAGTTTTTGGTAAATATGTTTTTTTGTTTTGCCACATTCCCTTCCTCTCTTTCATTTTTTTTCTTACAGCTTCTCTTCAGGCTCTTAATTTTTCTGATCGCACTCAGCAAAGTAAACATATGGAATAGTTTGTTTGTATTCGTGTTATTAAAAATAGGGTTTGCATACGCTCCCCTGTATTTAGGGTGAACTTTCTGCCCCTTGTCTCCTGGTCGGTCGGTAATCTGGGCTGGGGTACCTGGTGTTGGACCATGAACGCCTTATTCCCTTATTCGACGCCTTGTTCCGGTTCAGGGCTCCAAGTGGACTAGTTTCTATTAGTCTCCCATCGTCTCATATTCAATACTTGCGTAGAGATGCTTAAATGTCGAATATATAAGGTAGTCGGTAGCTTTCCTCTTCTACTACTGAAACAGGTGCAAAACCTCCATTACCTGGAAAGCAGATTGCAGATTTTCTACTATGTCTGACCAAGGACCATACATTTCCTGTAACGACTCGCCATTCAGGGGGCTTGTCAATAAGAGATTTCTGATGCGCTCTTGACCGACCGCCCGGTAGTTCGAGAAATACCCACGGAGATAGAATACGCGACTATCCAGATAGACAAAATTTGGGACTGGCTGCTGGCGCCTTGAGGGAGGAGTCTCTTTGGCGCTCACGTCCAATGAGGCAAGCAAGAACGCCGATTCGACCCAAGCGGAATTTTTGGAAAGTAGGAGAGGGTCGGGCAACATATAGCAACATAGAAGCATAGGAAATGACAAGCCCCCTGAATGGCGAGGCATTACAGGAAATTTGTGGGTCCCTGGTCTGACGCAATTGCTGATGGCGGGGTATAGAGGGATTTATAGAACTTGTCAGCTTGGAACTAGAGTTAGTTTGCTCTGGCTTGGAAGCGCTGAACTGCGGAATATGGCGAATTGATGAGACAGACATAACAAGCGTGTTTCGAATCTCCTTCGCGCTAGTCTTGCTCCCTACAAGGGTTAGAGATACACTCTAGTACAGTGGTTCCCAAACTTTTCCGTACGCGTACCCCCAGTCAAGGTTGAAAAAAATTGCGTACCCCTAACCAAGGTTCAAAAAGGTTCTACATCCCTTTTTTGACGAATTGTTGTTTTACATTTTTAACGACGTTCAGAAGGTCAAAAAGACGATGTTTATTGTCATAAGTGATAAGACATGTAAAGCTGAAATTTCGTACGATGGGGTATCTGATTTTCAGGACAATACTGAAACTGAGGTATTACAGCTATAGACCTTGGCGTACCCCTTGCGAGGGTCTCTCGTACACCTTTGGGTACGTGTACCACCGGTTGGGAATCACTGCTCTAGTATGATGATAGGGACAGACGATCAGGGTGTCGTGGACACGCCAGGATTTTCAGCATCGTCATCACGGAATGGAGATGTTGAGACTTTAAGACTGCCGAAAACGACAAAATTGGGACAAAATCAGACCGGAAAAACTTGACAATCTGTCCCCACGCTTTAGGGTGTAACCGTGTCTCGCAGCGCATCTGCATTCGATTTAGGGGAGGAAATGCTGTAACCGTGATATGCTTCGTCAGTGAGATTTTCTGCAGTTAGTTCATTCCGTCGCTGCTTAAAAGTTCTTCGATTTTCATCAGGGTGGTACCGAATGAAGTATGAATTATCGATTCAGGGGAGGCAATTTTGTAATCCTGACATGCTTCGTCGATGAGATTTTCTGCAGTTAGTTCGTTCCGTCACAGCTTTTCATTACAAGTTCTTGATTTTTTGTCAGGGTTTTACCGAGTGAATTATGATAAGTACAACTGGGACCTGATTCTGGCTCAGCTGAGTGCAAATCACACCAAAATCGGCCTGATGAACCGCGCTCAAATCATAGACGATACGATGAATCTGGCGAGCGCCGGACATGTACACTATTCACTACCTCTTGAAGTTACCAGATACTTGAGGAAAGAGACGGAGTATGTACCTTGGAGGATTGCGGAGAAAAACTTTGAAAAGTTGAGTAACCTCCTTGCTGGAACTGAAATAGAACCGCTTTTAAAGGTGGGTCTGATTTTGTCAGCTACGGATGAAAAAGTCGTGTTTTAATCTTCAATTATTATGATCTGTAGTTGCATCTTACTCAGTACACTTGTTTGCTGGATCCCAAAATGTAATGGGACTTCAGAAAGTTTACCGTCCGTCTGTTTTGCACGATAACTCTCAGAGGAGTTAGGGTATTTCGTTGAAGTTGGTGTGAGGCAGGCACAAGGGTAAATTACAGGTTGGAAATCGGCCACGTGGCCTGATGTATAGGGGTGGGGGAGGGGAATGGGTTTCAAATTAATGGGTTTTAAGATTTAAGTGTTAGGAAACATGCTAAATCCATATCTGAAGTTTCAGTGTTATCTCGTTTATTTGTTGATTGTTTTGGTATTAACCCCTATATAACGGGCCATGGAGCTTTGTAGGGGTCGAAGCTTATTTTGTTCGTTTATTTCTGATTTAATAAAATTGAATGAACTGAACTGAGTATCGGACTTTTGGCTGAACGTTTTCGGAAGCCGCATTTTCGTTCGTCCGGAATCTGGCAAAAACAGGAAATTTGATAGGAATACAAATTTTGTCTAAAGTCCGTCAGGGTGTCGAAATAGTGGTAAGAAATTCATGTTCCTTTTCGACCGATTTTCGGTCGGAAATAGGTAAAATCAGGAATTGCGGTGGGGTTTTTAATTTCTCGACCGAAAGATTTAGAATGTCGATAGCGGTGACAAGCCGAACATGTTGAATCTACCTATCTGCATTGTTTCCCTGTTTAGTTGATAGGCTGCTACCAGTGGAATCCAGCGAAAACCGGAAATTCGGTAGGCATTATACTATGTCTTTATCGTGTGCCTGGAGTTTCGATCTGGTGATAGTTCGGCCGGATTCGCCGGAATTCGGCTAACGGGAAAACTCAACAGTTCAAATACTGTTCTTGTCGGTATAGGAAAGATAACACTGATTCCTTCGACCTTCTTTGTGAGTGGAAATTCTTTCTCGTCTTTTGTAAGTAAGTAATTTCGGGAAGAACGAGATATTCCGATAAGAAATATCGGAGTTAGGCCATCCTAGTTAGGCCAGCCTGGATCTCTTTTAGGGGATGAGCAATTATATAACGTGATTGTTACAGCTCATGCATTTATTATAATTTTCTTTATGGTTATACCAATCTTAATTGGAGGATTTGGAAATTGACTAGTTCCCATTATATTAGGAGCTCCAGATATAGCATTTCCACGATTACTACCCTGTCTTTATTCAGACGAGTTTTCGACTGGCATTAATATTCCGGTCGTAATAGCTAGACCTTGAAATCAAAGACAGAAAGGAACTAGCTAATTCATGTGGTTAAACAGATGATTGGAAATAAAGAGCATGCTCGCGTGATCTAGCGCGGGCACATGGGAATTTACTCTAGAACATGGGAATTTACTTTACTCGACAGTTTGGACAAAGGAGTCAAGTAAATATTCCCCCGTCGAAACCTATGATCGTGTTTTTGTTTTCCACTACCTTGTCTGACTCCCATTCAGTTCTTTATATTACGTTATAACTTCTCTCGAACAGGTATGTAATGTATATCTTCCTACGTCCCACAGGCAATAAATTATGGCAATAAATTTTGGGGAGGTTGATACGATATCGTATTAGCCTCCAGAGAGGATGATACGAAGCCGTATCAACCTCCGCAGAAGTTCATCGAGCACTTTTCCTCAATTACTGAAAAATAGAGCCTGACCTTCAAAAAATAAATAAAAGACATCACTTTCAGAAAGAACAACGAAAAAACACTAAGATATAATACAGAACAAAAAATGTTGAAAAACTTTATAGAAAAAATGTTCAAAAACTGAAAGAAAATGTTGCTTTCATAGCCAACCAACCTGGGTCATACCTTGCTACAGTCACATTCTCACTGGAAATGCAACGTGTCAACTGAAACAACATTACATCCAACTTACTCCAACGTGTTTTCCTCTACTCTCCAAAAGCAGCTATATCCGCGTCCTTGTCTGACGTTCGAACGCCCATTTATAACTCGAGAATAGTCTAGCTAGAAAATAGAAATCTGTAAAGGTTACGAGATTTTAACCACAAATGACGAAGAGTAAATAATCGTCTTAGTTCTTCATTTGATGTAACTAAAGTCTGGAACTTGCGGTGTGGTCAACACTCCTGGCCATGTTTTTGGAAACAAACGAAGCGATAACTGGACAGAAATTGGAGGTTCATTGGGTGCCTTTTTGGTGGTTATAGAGGGTGACTTTTAGATTTGTGTAGAATTTTTTTGCGTTTTTCTTTTGTTGAAATTACCTTTTTCTGGCCGGTATTACGCCACACTCTCGTAGCTTACTGTGAAACAGCGAACAGGGTCAGGATCGGTCGATAAAACTCTCATTTGAAGCACACCTCGCATTATTTACTATTTATGTTCCAATCTAAACATCGATTTGAATACTCTATAACGAGGCTCTTCTTTCAACAAATTATCCACGGCTTTGGATGTTTTAAGCCTTTCCCAGGCCCATCGACCCCATTGACTTCCAGCAAAAACTGGCAAAATTCCAGATATTCGGCTTTACGCATCAGTAGCATGATACGCGAAAACCGTCTGGAGTATAATGCGCATGGGAAATAGTGAATCATGGCAAGTGTGAAAATTAGTAGGTATCGTTAGCGGGATCAGAATGGAACAAATGAAATATGTGTCTCGGTGCTCAATAGTTAATAAATGCAGTACGGAAGTGGGTGGCATTGGCATTATAGGAACGACGGGTTCTTTAAGAAGGTCAGCAGATTCGTTTAAACTAGTTTCCCTTTTGCAGAAATACATCCAGACATTGGTTGTACCACTCTACAATAATGTTGGTTTTGAAGAGAAACGGACAGACAAGCATCTAGATCTCCTCCTACGATCCTCGGCCGTCAGCTCAGCTTGTGGGGGTGAATACCGTGATTGCGTGCTGAAAGCCAAATCCAAATTCGACGCGTGGAGAGCCAATCCTATGAACACAAGAAGGTAGGTTCGCTTTTCATCGTCTTAATGGCAACCGACCATGTAGTACTATGAATGAATGATTTTATTGCACAAAAATGGGTCATGAAACAAGGGGTCATGTTGAAATGAAAAATTCAATCCCTTTAGTGTAGAGTCGGTTTTATTTTAGCCTTAAAAGACAACGTAGTATTTACACTGTTTTCTTCCAGTATTCTTAGGTAATTGAATACGAAATTACAAGGAACTTCGACTGTGTTTGTTTCCTCACACTCCAGGCCTCACAGACCCGGCGAAATTTGCGTACTAGGTCTTCTTGACAAATGGGCTTTCCGGGGGACAGTATTTTGGGAGCGGTTCATTAAACGGCAAACGCATAACCAAGGTTGGAATAACCCAGGTTAAGTTTGAAAAATCGATGTTATCCGGATTCAGCGCAATACAAATAAAAGAACGGTTGATTGGGGAAGAGCGGAATAATACGAGAGGCCCTTTAAAGGTCTTTTTTTCTAGCATTTCACCAGATCTGAGAAAGACCGTCTTGTGCACGATCGTTCGCCGCGGGGAAGTTGCCGTGTTCGACTTTCTGGTCAAACGATACAGCGAATCCATCGTTTCGTCGGAAAAGGAAGAGATACTTTCTGCGATGACGTGCACTCGTGATGTTATCCTCCTTAGGCGGTAAGCTTCGCTTCCGACTCCTAATTTTTCGTAATCTCGTCACATTTTACAACCCCCTTATCGGTATAATAGTTGCGTTTTTGTAGATACCATGGTACTAGTTACCACGGTGACTGGACCTAGTTGTTTTTGCAGTTACCGTGGCATCTGATGCCACGGTTGCTTTGCAAAAACGACAGTTGCTCTGTTTGCGCTTTTAGAAATCTTCTAAAAAGAAATACTGATATCCACTGACATCTAGAGTGAAATAACTTCTTTCCCACCAATTTGGCAAAAAACTAGACTCTTGTGTTAGTGATGAAAGTGAGATGAATTTTTCAGATGCCACGATCAGTTAACACGGTACCTGGTCAGATACGACGGTAACTGCGAAAACGACTTTAGACCGTGGTATCAGATACCATGGTATCTGCACAAACGCAACTTCTGCTAAGACCGCAGCCATTTTAGGTACTGTACACAGTCGACTCCTTTGCCATGCTCACCTCTCAAACAAGACCAAAGGTTCGTTGGGGTTCCAAACAGGGGGTTCTAGGTTCTGATGGAACTATATCCCAAAGAACGAGCGGAATATTTTCTTTTTATTGAGCGGACTGAGATATTTTTTTCTATACACCAATAATGGTAACACAACGCAGATACATAGGTCGTGGGCTTAGTAGTTCTTTAGGCAGGAAGTTTATCTTACGCTTATCTGTACTGCTCCTTCACTCCACTCCTTTGTTTCATTTATTCTTATTTCGAGTTATCGAAATTCCTTTGTCATTTTCATCAATCCTGGAACGGCACGACGCTGATTAAGTACTCCATCAGCTCAAGGTGACTGAGAGTCATCTTTGGAGGGCTTTTCAGGCTTTAGCTAGAAGAAAAGTTATTGCAGGTTATTTTCTTCTGCTACAGCCTAACGAGACACTTGCCAAGAAGGGCCGAAGCATCGCTAGAGCAAATCCTCGCTGACTAATTTTAGCGCAATCAGATGCTACACTGATTATTGCATTTCCTATGCTTTGCCCTTTCGAGGCAAATCAGGGTCCCGCTTACTGCTTCCGAGGAGCTCATTGGTCAGAAATATCGGTTATGCAAGTTTTCCGTGAAATGAATCAAAACAGGGTTCCGCGCTAGGCTGGAAACTGCCCGGACGAGTTTCTAGAATTTGGAAACGAAATGAAACGATTAAAAAGATGTCAAGTACGTTAGAATCTTGGAATATAACTTTCACGTACTTACTGCGACTTCTGCTTTATGCATGGTCATTATGTAATATGCTTAGCAACACACATCTTCAAACGGAATGCACCCCTTTATTTCCCTTTTCTCCTTGTCTTCTGACGCACCGCTTAATTTAGTTTCCCTGTCGTACTCGAGGTCGGACTTGGACGGGAATGTACATCATTTCATTTCAAATTTCATTAATAATAATAATAATAAGCTTTTATTCCGCCAAAAAGACGAGTTTAAAAAAATAAATCGACAACAACTAAACATCGGCATCATAGACACAATCATAACAAACCACTATATAACTAATAGACAAAAAAATACGACCAATAATCTATATCGAACAAAAATTAACGTTAATAAACTTTTCACTGAACTTTTAAAAGTTCACTTTCAGCGTGTAATTTTAACATAAACTAAACTATTTAATAAAAACTATACTTGAGCAAGATGGTGGTTGAGTTCCTGATACCGGGCAGACAGCTTATCTTCCTTACTTCTCGCAACAACAATAGGGTCTTTCAGATTTATATCTCGCATCATTCTTGTATTAGACTCAAATCTGTTGAATTTGCAGAGCCACTTACCAAACTTAAAGAAACTAACTCGAAGGTGTGTTATATCTGATATTCTAAAAAAAATAAAAACTGAACTAGCAACTAGCACTTGGGGGAGGGCAACCGTATTAAAGATACTAGCAAGAGTACGTCGTGTTAAAAACTCTCGTAGGCAAACAACCCGACCAAAACTAGCGCATATCCGGTTTTCTATACTCTTGACGATGAGGCCTCTGGTAAGTCGTAAAGTAGAACCATACACAATACCCAAGTACCGAAACGAAGAAACTGCTTTAATTTTAACCTGGTTTATCCTAATGCAATAATTAGGGTCTTCTGTACCTAAAACTAAAAACTTACACTTATCAGGTCTAATGTTCAAACCGGAGTATTCCAACAATTGACAAAACTTATCAGCATTCCTCTGTAAAACCTCTAATGACCGACTAAACATTAATACATCGTCTGCATAAGCTAACCATCAAATCCTCTAAAATTAAAAGAACTTGGAAGCTTATTCAAACAAGGTGATAGAGACACATTGAAAATAGTTGGTGATAAAAATACTTCCCTGTCGGAGACCACGAAGGAGCCTAATGGAATATGCCGAAACCTGATTCTTCCAAACAACACGTAGATACGAATTCCTATACCAAAAATCTAGAACTCTAACAACTGATACGGGGACACCATTATCAAGCAGTTGGAGAAGTGCCCAAGAATGGCGAACAGAATCGTATGCCTTTTCAATATCCAACGATAAAACATATATTTTTTTCAAAAACAAACACGACTGAAGTAATCTTATAAAAATGGAATGTGCTTTGTCGCAACCGAGACCGGGTTGAAAACCAATTTGGTTGATACCCTGGTCGCATGAAACAAAAAATTTTAAAATACATAATTCAAATAGTTTGCTAACTTGGCAAGACACTGTGATTGGGCGGTGAGAGCTGCAAGTTCGAGGGTCGCTTCCACGCTTCAGAACTGGGGTGGTTGTTCCTCTTGTAAACGAACAGGGCACGCTGCCGACTTTCAAAATAAAATTAAATAGGGTAGCTAAAAGGGCAATCGCCAGTGGTGACGCTAACTTAATATGATTAGAATGCAGACCATCACTGTCATAGCTCTTTTTACTTTTAAGTTTCTTCACTGCTTCCCGCACATCGCCTTTCAACACAACTATGTCAGGGGATTCACATCTGCTAAGTAAAGTCGAATTCAGAGCAAGCTCTTGATTTTCAGCTGCTTCCACCTGATCTATTGGCACTTTCAAAATATCATTATAATAACTAATCCAGTCTGACTGTGTCAGCGTGTTTTCGTCTTCCTTGGGCTTAGTCTTGCTCCGAACGAAACTCCATAAGTTGTTAACGTCTCCCGAAACGATAGACGCCAACTCATCGCAAATTACTTCGTTGTGGTATCTGAGCTCCCGCCTGAAGTCAGTCTTGGTTATCTTCATAGTCTGAAAAATGGGCCAAACCTTGGCTTCCCTGCCATTTTCCATTGATGGAAAGCCTGTTTAGCAACACTGTTAGCAGCTACAAGTGAAGGGTTCAGATCCCACGCATAAACTCGCGTACCAAGACGATATGTCTCCTGCCCGAATGCTTGATTTGCTGCAACTTTAAGAGAATG
The DNA here is from genome assembly GCA_023053555.1 of Branchinecta lindahli. NCBI lineage: Eukaryota > Metazoa > Arthropoda > Branchiopoda > Anostraca > Branchinectidae > Branchinecta > Branchinecta lindahli. Next base: position 8,925,899 of record JAKZAO010000003.1, read on the forward strand.
CACTATCTCATTGTAGAAAATATTTAAATCTATGTTATCAGGTCTTCGTTCTGGTGAAAACTCCAGAACTTTAATTTTGACTAATAAACTATCTAACAAATCACGGTACTGACTAGATTTATCAACATCCCATAAAACCTTGGTAACTTTTGGCTTACTACGCCTACGCGAACCAGAGACGTCATCGGCCTGAGTAACCTGGAAATTTAACCGCAACAATAAAGGAAGATGATCACTTACCGGACGATCTTCTAGGACGTGCACCGGGAAAGAAGACAGGGAAGGGTGGGACACAACTGCGTGATCTAAATCCGAGGTAGAACCCGTCCAATGAATATACGTAAAATCGCTATCTTTTGGAAGAATAAAATACGAGCGTAAAACCGATAAAAGAGTAACTGAACGCGGATCAAACGGATCAGATAAATTGCAGTTCAAATCACCAATAACACACCATTGAGAAGAAGATGAAGAAATACTCAGTAGAGATCGATTTAAAGCTGAGCACGCGTCCGCAAACAAATGATCTGATGCTTCAGTATGATAATTCGTAGGGAAGTAGCATGAATATATCACAATATTATTAACTCTAACCAAAGTGAAATAATCCGTAATTCAAAACATTTGAACATCTTTGCTGAAAAAGTTCGTTGAGGCGGCAATCACATCCTCGGGATCATAAGACGACAGATAATCTTAAAAGAAACTTAACACTGGCGAGTAGACTAACTGTTTGGGATCTTCCGTACCAGTGGCCATTTTAATCGACTTTTCGCTTGACAGCCGACAGGAGAGTTGAGCAAAATAGCCAATAAAACGGGCAGTGGTGTACCGATTAATTTGGAAACGATCTTCAACCGGCTACAACTGGCTAGGCTGTAACCGGCACTGGTGCTTGCTAAAGAAATGTCTTTAACACCAAGCCCGCGTTCACGCTGAGAATCACTTAAGTTTAATAAATCACGAACAGTCTCTGCTCACTCTCCACAATACAGCAATATCCAATATTCAGCTACAATATTATCCAGAAACACAGCATTGCGAACACAAGCGAGAGCGAGGTCGGCGCGCTTCGGACTCTCACAAGAAGTGAACTGAACTGGTACTCGGAGGAAAACAAAACCGCTCAAAATTTTGTTGTCATCAAGTGGACCTTTGAAAGTTTACTTTTATTTCAGCCTTCTGAAGTGGACCATCTTGCCTGGATCAGTTATTCGGAAGCAGGATGCATACACAGTTTATGCCGAACTGGCAGTTAATGCCGTCGGCCGGTCCATTGGCTTTGGATTCGTGCAGGACAATTGGGAACAGATAAAAGAGTAGTAAGTGGAACTGAAGACCATTCATACATCATCCGTTTTGCTACAGTTAGAATCCGTGTCCCTTGTAGGCTATAAGTATCAAAGTGATGCGGAAGTAATCTTGAGCCAGGCGCTTTCTACGTCTTGAACGAAGACAAAGATCATGTTCGAACTTCCTACCAATAGTTAGTAAAGGGCGATTCGACCGTTCTCAGGGATTTGCTTTCAAAAAGCAAAGCGAGTTATCCACCAAGCCGAAAAACAAAGGGAGGGTCGTTGCGCCTTTCCAACATCCCGCTGGCTTCCCGAATCCACATTCCACGTAAGCAGTAAATTCACGTCCCACGTCACTTTTCGAAAAGAGCGGAGCACAAGTACATCATGGGAAGCGAAGCGAGTTTTAGCTGCAGTCGCAAGAACAAACGGCGGAAAAGCCAGCGGAGACCATAATCGCCCTTAATGGTTGCCGTTCCAAAAGAGCTGTATGGAAGTATAATACTGACTTTATAAGGCTCCTGTCATGAGGAACTTCCGGCGTAGATAGAACGAGAGTGAGGGTTCGTTCCAGCTCTGCCCGAAAGTTACTAAATAGTTACTTTTGAGTCACTTTCACCGTTCCACCTTGTCACAAAGTTACGGGGAGCACAAGGAAGACCGTCACTTCGAAGTAACTTTTTGTAAAGATAGTATCCGATCATCTTAGCTAACTTTCACTTTCCAAGAGCCGTCTTGAGAAGGGAACTCGGGGCAGCAATGAGAGACTACGCGCATTATCTCGTCCCGTAGTAACTTCGACCGTTCCAGGTAGTAGTTAATTTGTGACGTCAAACGTAGTTACTCCGAAGTAACTACGAAGAAGAGCTGGAACGAACCCTGAGTCTTTGTTAGTTACCTCTGATGGGCGTTGTCAGCGCCAGCGTCGGTGTGTCCGAGGGATCGATGCCGCTCTCGAATAGCCGACTGTGAATGACTTCTCTTCATCTCGGGCGTGAACCATGGGCAGCTGTGCCTGTGAAGTACTCATTGAGGATCCCTGAAGGTGTGGTGGCTGGCACACGAAACAAATGACCGTACCAGTGGAGGGTCCTAAACCGGGTTTGTGCAGGGGGATTCTACACAGGACGAAAAGCCGTTCGAACCTGTATTGAGGGATCTATATATGTAGGTTGGAAATTTGGTAGACACTTAAGTGAGTAGTTGTAGGAGTATTTGATGACTCCCTAGTAATTGCCGTGGAAGTTCATAAGCTCCGAGTTGGAGGAACCCTGATTGTTTTTTTTGTTTAAAGACGGGGCCACTTTTCTATAGCATCTTGAAAATCAAGTCCTACGAGTCACGTATCGATTGCTTGCTTTCTTCGGTAAATTGTCCAGAAAAGAGATTCAAAATCGAAGGAACTGGACTTCAGAGACTGGTTTTGTCAAGTTTCAAGTAGGATGAAGAGTAGTTTTTAGACACAGGACGGTACATAAGATAAGATAATATTTTATTTTCGCTAAGAGCCAACGGCCATGGCAAATACATATTATAGAAAAAAAAACTATAGATAAAAATATAGATGTACCGTATCGGTAAATTGTCAAGAGAAGAGATTCAAAATCGAAGGAACTGGACTTCAGAGACTGGTTTTGTCAAGTTTTCAAGTAGTATGAAGAGTAGTTTTAGACATTAGGACGGTACATCTATATGGTACATATGTTAATAAGGAGGACGATGAAAGACGGATCTTAAGACAAGAGTACTGCTATTTTTTAAACACAGCACTTAAGAATATCGCAATACTGTTGAAGAACCGCTCAGGTGGATCTTACGACAACACCTAGCAGGGTTGACGCGAGTATCGGGTAATCCGTGGGGAAAGCCGTTAAGCTGCTAGTATATGGTTTAGGTGCAGTTTTTCGTACCCACAAGTTCTTGCTGTTCACTCATTTTGTTCGTTACAGTAACGGTGGCTACTCAACAGGAGTATATTGGATCCAGGCATTAACGAAGTACTTCAACAAACAAAGTGAACTGGAAGAGGTAAGAGGAATTCATCTTCAGGTTCCTACTGTCCCTCATCTGTACTCGCACATTTGTTTCAAAGTCAGCTGCTGTGGACAAATTCATAACAAAATTGGCGGATATTCACATAAAAACTCATGCAAATGTTTCAGCTCATGTAGGCTCGTTTCTTGAACTCGTTTTGCTGACAAATTCCAGATAAACTCGAATCGTCGTCGCTTACGGTTTCTGACATAACTTGAGAAAGGAGTGACGAGCCTGGCACATCACCAGCTGTCTCCCATTGCCAGTCGTGTAGGCCTACTGGGGTCCAGTGAAATATAATCTGTCTGAACAATAGATGGGCCTGCGTCTGCCTTTCGAATGTGTAAATATGTTTGCCGTATCTGTGTCGCCGCCCGTCCATATACCGCTGCGTGGGGCAAGCAGGGCCTTCGACAGGATGGAAATGAGCAGTTAAGTAAGGAATTTCGAAGGACAGTACAATTGTGACTAGTATCCACTCCCCACAACTTGTAGGCGGGAATATACAGTGAGGCATAGCCAGTCCTTATCACGTAGCTCCCCCCCCAGGGTGGGGACAAAGGTACCCCTCCCTGAAGGCGGAGACTCGTCTCCAGCAGCCAATCCCAGGCCTGCTTGGACTTCAGTCCTTGCTAGGTTTACCGCGACCTTTGATACTATGCTGCGACGAGTTGTCGGAACCATACAGTCAGGGATACTCTTTTATTTTAGTCAGTGATTATGCCCCCCCCCCCCAGCCGGTATTTTACATTAAACTATTGGCTAATTTGAGTCAGGCTGGTAAAATGGGGGAAGTTTGTACACTTGTAGTAATTTTACCGACCCATCAACCCCATGATTGGAGAGGTTGGTTCGCAAGTGAGTCAGCGAAGAAGTATTTTCTGAGTTATGCCCAATCTTGTTCATTACATGGTCCTGGGGATTGTACTAATGTATCTCATTTGATTAGCTGAAAGCCTTGCGGGACGAGAAAGCTCCACAGCTTGGGACAACTTTAAACTTAGACCAAGCGATTGAAAAAACACAGGGTAACATCAACTGGCTTGCACAGTACTACGACGTCATCAGTGCCTGGCTTAATAGTAATGTTCCAGCTATCGCGTAAGCATTCCTGATCTACATAGATTGCGATTATATGGATTGCGGTTATAGGCGGATAGGCATCCGCCTGCTTTTCAGTGAACAAGTTTCTTTTCGTAGAATTTATTTTCGATAAATCGTATGTTCTGTATTTGTGTTTGACTGCTGTTTTACTGCTCTTATCTGCCTGTCTATCATATCATCACGTTTGTAGTTATTTTCTGCAATGAAAAATACATTTTGTAGTCAATTATTTTGGTCTTTTCTTGGTCTACAGTGCAGCCTAAAGACAGGGTCAGT